>CM035135.1:30108902-31308902 GCA_020205605.1 Panax ginseng
CCATGAATTTTTTGCTTAATTTTGCCATTAAATTAAAGATTTAGAGTTTGTTATGCCATGAATTAGAGATTATCTATTATTTTCATTGAATATTTGAATTGATATTGTATATTTATCAATTTATGGTATATTTATGATATATTATTTGTAAAATAATTGAAATTATTAACTTAGGTTAATTGATGAAATCATGATGAAATATTTGAATAATTGAATTGATGAATGATGAAATTATTATGAAATGTTTAAATTTATGAAATTATTGATTAGCAATTGATGTTTTTATTTATATTAGATTATAGATAAATACTTGATTAAGCGACAAAGAACTATTGATTCTTCTAATAATCAATTACCAAGTTCCGAACCAAATAGTGTGATGAGTGAGTTTTATACTCATAATTGAGTGCATTTGAGCTTTATCTTTTGGTTGATTTTAAGTGTTTGTGTCTATTCATGCATGTCTTATGTTGTTTTGTAAAAATTGGGACAAAAGTTACTTGGATCGATGTTTGGGGTGGCTAAATTCGCGTTTTCGGCTTGCCATTTACATAGCAGCCACTTCAAAGCCAATTTGAGTATTTCTTTGGACCTTATTTCGAAAAACTTAAAGAATAAAAGTTGTAGATTTACGTCTCCTCTTTCCGGAACATCTTTAATCATCAAATTCAGAAATCGGACGAAGAAGTTATGCCCATTTTCCCAAAGGACATCAAAGCAAAAAATTTCAGAAAATGTTCCAGCGCCGGGGCGCCCATTTGTAGTTCATTTTCAGCGCCGGGGCGCTAGGGAGCATTTTTCCAGCGCCGTGCCCAGTGCCGGGGCGCTGGGGAAGGGATTGGTCAAGCTTAGACGCGTTTTGGGGCGAATTTTGACACTTTTCTAACTCCAAATTAGATTGGGTGTGTTCCTAAGCTAAAAATTGGACTTGTAACCTATAAATACATGATGTAACGCATAAAATAAGGGAGAGATTACATAGATTAGATTAGAGATACACTCTATTAGATTAGAACATAAACCCTAGTTCTTATTAGTTTTGGAGATTGAAGCAACTTGGAGACTATTGAAGAAAAAGAACAGGAACTTAAGGATCTTTTAATGTCTATTCAATTGTGGATTCTTGGTTTTAATTCATTAATAATGAACTAAATTTCTTTTATTAAGATTTCAATTGAACCTTTTATGCCTATGAATTAATTATTTGACCAATTATTTATGTCAAAGTGAATTGTTTATCTTGTCTTGTGCTTATTGATTAATTATTTGGCCAATAATTACCTTGTTACTCTAGAAGGATTCAGAAGATGAAATCTAGGGTTAGAACTGGACTTGATAACATGTATGCTTAATTATTTGCATGATGAATAATTAGGGTTGTGAATTGAATGGAAATATATGTTCACTGCATGTAACAAGTTAGGAATTGGGATTGAAAGAGTTTAATTTAATTGTTTTGCATAGGAATATAGCAAGATTAATTGGATTAAATAGAAGTTAATTGATCACTTGGAAAATGGCTTTTGACACTTGATAATTCCTGTTAACAATTCAGTAGGCATAATAATTGGGATAATTGTATCATTGATTTATAGTTCATAATTGGGGATATTGGAGTCTTAATCTTTATTTATCTGAAGTCATTCGTTAAAATCTTAGTTTTATTTATTTGATTTATTTTAGAATAATCTCTTTTAATTGCTTACTTTAGTTTTCTTATTTTGAAAAACCACACTTTATGGTTGTTTAAATAAAATTGGATTGATATAGTGCTAGTAGTTGGAATTTATTGATTAGATTTCTCTGTGGGATCGACACTCTATCTTATCACTTTATTACTTGTTGACTGTGTACACTTGCACAAATTCATTGATTGTGAAATCAACCAACAAGTTTTTGGCGCCGTTGCCGGGGAATTCTTTATTAATATTAATTCCATATTAGTTATAATCAATTCGGTCTTAATTTAAACGTTATTTATTTTTCTTCTTGTATTTGCAGGAATTCTTTGCGAGTGTATGTACACTAGATCAAGGGCTAAAAAGGAAATTTTTTCTTATACAGACGATGTCGAAAGGAAGTTCCAAAAATTGCAGTTGACTAGTGCGGTGTCACCTGTGGAAGAAGATCTGGCAGGACAAGAAATTCCAGTGAACATGGCAGGGAAAGAACAAAAATCACTTAGGGATTATGCCATGCCGAATGTCACAGATATATAGTCGAGTATTAAGAGGTCGATAATCAATGCAAGCAGTTTCGAGATAAAACCGGTAATAATTCAGATGCTCTAGAATACATGCCAGTTTTGGGGTAGTTCGATAGATGATCCTAATGAGCAAATCTTGAGTTTCTTGGAAGTTTGCGACACCTTCAAGTTCAATAATGTATCGAAAGATGCTATAAGGTTGAGGATGTTCCCGTTTACGTTGAAAGATAAAGCTCGGAGTTGGTTACATTCTTTGCCTCCTGGTTCAATCACATCTTGGGACGACTTAGCGCAAAAAATTCTAGCTAAGTTTTTCCCACCAGCGAAGTCGGCAAAACTACGGAACGATATTCACACCTTTGCACAGTTTGACTCAGAAACGTTATATGAGGCGTGGGAAAGATTCAAAGACATGCTTCGGAAATGCCCACATCACGGAATTCCATAGTGGATACAGGTTGGGATATTTTGTGATGGATTGCACGCGTCCACAAGAGACAGTATTGATGAAGTAGCAGGGGGAGCAATCATGTCTAAGAACTTTGATGAGGCTTATCAACTGTTAGAGATGATGGCTAACAATAACTATCAGTGGCCCATGACTAGGTCTAACCCTCCAAAAATACCGAGAAAGTTTGAAGTGGATCCAGTGACATCGTTGGCAGAACAGGTGTCCGCAATAGCAAAGAAAATGGAAACATGGAGTCCACCATCCACGCAGCAAGTAGCAATGGTTTGTGAGTTATGTCTGAGTCATGCTACGCTACGGATCAATGTGCCATAAATTACGAATCAATCACCATTAGAGCTAGCTATAATCGATCCACCCAACCGTATCCGAATCAAAACGCATA
This sequence comes from Panax ginseng, assembly GCA_020205605.1. Taxonomy (NCBI): domain Eukaryota; kingdom Viridiplantae; phylum Streptophyta; class Magnoliopsida; order Apiales; family Araliaceae; genus Panax; species Panax ginseng. The sequence continues at coordinate 30,111,963 of CM035135.1, forward strand.
TAATTCGGGTTGGAGAAATCACCCGAGATTTTCATGGAGTAACAATCAAGCTCAAGCACCTAGACAGCAAAACACATCCGGATTTCAAAATCAGTCTCAACAACATCCAGAGAGGAAATCAAGTTTTGAAGAAGCTTTGGAAAAATTCATTTTAGCTACTGACAAAAGGATCGGTGAACAGGAAAAGTTATTGAATTAAGTAGATATGAATGTGAAAAGCCAAGGTGCGTCAATAAAGAATCTGGAAAATCAATTGGGACAGATAGCACATGCGTTGAATAACCGTCCACATGGAACACTCCCTAGTGATACAGAGATAAATCCGGGCAGAGATGAGCATTGCAAGGCTGTGACTTTACGTAGTGGAAATGATTTGCAAGAGACAGTCAAGTATAAGGAAAAGAGGGACAACGCAACAGGTGAAACAGAGGAAGTTGAGGAAACCAAAAAATGTCAAGATGAGACCTTAGAGCAGAAAGTACTGGAACCAACCATCACAATGCCTCCCATACCGTATCCGCAGAGGTTTCAAAAATCCAAGTTAGATAAGCAGTTTTCAAGATTCTTGGATATTTTCAAAAAACTGCATATCAACATCCCATTTGTCGAAGCCTTGGAACAAATGCCGAGTTACGCCAAGTTTATGAAGGAAGTCTTGTCAAAAAAGAGGAAATTGGGTGATTTTGAGACAGTGACGTTGACCGAAGAGTGCAGCGCAATTATCCAGAATAAGTTACCTCCAAAGTTTAAGGAGCCAGACAGTTCTTCAAGACCGTGTCCAATTGGTAGTCATGTCATAGGCAAGGCTATATGTTTCATGAGAGCTAGGACAACTTTAGAGCCATGGTGGGATGAGAAAGGGAAGATAGAAGAAGACCTTGTTGTGTTTGACAAACTTCAATTACAATTTGATCACAAACATATTGGAGAAAGCACCTAGTGGTTTGTCATACTTAATAGGGATCCTATCTGAAAAGATCATGCTAGGTGACTTAGATTTAATGGCCATTATTAATGGGAACCTCCCAAAAGAGACATTGCTTCTGATGGATGGAGGGTTCCTCAATTTTTGTAGGGGAATTGGATAAAGAATTGAAGAAGTCAGACTGAAACTATAAAACAAGCGCTTATTGGGAGGCAACCCGAATTTAATTTTTAGTTTTTGTTTTTATTAGGTTTTAGATTAGTAGTTTTGAATTTTCATTTATTTATAATTTAATAAAATTGTTTCTATCATGGTTTACAGGTTATTCAAGTCAAATTTAAGTGTGGTGCCCAATTTGTTCCATGTGCTTAGCCTATTCTCCAAATTTAGCGGACAAGGAGGAAGATTGCTATATTTTCAGGGAAGTCCTCTGCTCTACTTTTTTCTATTTCAGCCATTGAGGACAATGTCTAGTTTAAGTTTGGGGGCACTTTAGTGTCGTATTGCATATAGTTAGTTATCTGTATGGTAGTTCATTTTTTTTATGTGTTAGCATTGTGTTTTTTTTAGGTTGCATATAATACATGGTAGTTATTTGCATATTCATATATGTGTTGCATTAGTATGTGTTCATGCAGTGTAATTGCATATTTTTTTATTTTTGCATGAATCTGTGTGATCGGTTGGTGTGCTCTTAGCTCGGCCTATGATAAGATTGGTTTGGCATGTTAACTTGAATAGTGTTGATAATTGATGATGAGTTCTAATTTTAATTATGATGCTAATCTTAGCCTGTCTGAAACTTATGTAACCGGTTAGCACTTAAACTTTATTTGTTTTAATCCACTTGGTTCAAGGGTTTCATAATTTGTTTCTGAGGAAAAATCTTAGTTAAAATTTAAAGAAATTAGCGAACTGGCAGTAAAGGTTGGAATGACGTAAAAGCTTGAGTTTGGGGGAATCTATGGGGTATATATATACAAAAAGAAAAAAAGAGAAAAAAAGAAATGATGAAAAGAAAAAAAAAGAATAAAAAATCCAGAAAAAGAAAAAAAAGAATAAACACCGTTGCATGCTTGTCTAGTTTTGTGGCCTTTGCTACTTGAGTAAGTAAGCCCGAGGGGATTGTCTTTACACCTAGCGCCCTAAGGTCTTAATGGCGTGGGAGTCATTGGTCGAAAGATCGTTAAGGTAGCACTGAAAAGCCTAAGGGAATAAGACATTGCACAGCCATGAGAAAAATAAAAAAATGAATAAAACATGAGAACGAGCAAAAAGGCCCTCGTGGTTGAATAAAAGTATAAATAAATCTTGTATTTACCCTAAGACTTGGTAATTGCTTAGTTTTAACCGGAGTTGTTATGTTCACAAAAGTATTTGAATTGGAACTGAAATTTTCCTTTTAAGAAGTTTATTATGTGATTATCTTAAACTGTGGTTGGTTAGAATGGTTAACAAGCACACACACACAACATGGGTGATGACTGGTTTGGATTGACTAATTGGTTAGAGTTATGGACTTTGACTTGATTGGATATATTGTTTGAGTATCAATGGTATCTTTGAGGCCTGTTGCAATATATCATACTGATTTATTACTGGATTTGTAGGTATATTAGGAATTAGATCATGCATATGCATTCATGTAGTTGAGTTAGTTCGTTTATTTTTAGTTCTTTTGTGTTTTTGCTTAAGGAAAAACAAAGGTTTAAGTTTGGGGGTATTTGATGACTGAGTTTTATACTCATAATTGAGTGCATTTGAACTTAATCTTTTGGTTGATTTTAAGTTTTTGTGTCTATTCATGCATGTTTTATGTTGTTTTGTAGGAATTGGGACAAAAGTTACTTGGATCGACGTTTGGGGTGGCTAGATTCGCGTTTTCTGCTTGCCATTTACATAGCATCCACTTCAGAGCCAATTTGACTAATGGTACGGACCTTATTTCAAAAAACGTAAAGAATGAAAGTTGTAGATCTACGTCTTCTCTTTCCGGAACATCTTGAATCATCGAATTCGGAGTTCAGACGAAGAAGTTATGGCCATTTTCCCAAAGGATGTCAGAGTAAAAAATTTTAGAAAATGTTCCAGCCCTGGGGCGCCCATTTGTAGTTCATTTTCAGTACCGAGGCACTAGGGAGCAGTTTTTCAGCACCGTGCCCAGCGCCGGGGCGCTGGAGAAGGGATTGGTCAAGCTTAGATGCGTTTTGGGGCGCATTTTGACACTTTTCTGACTCCAAATTGAATTGAGTTTGTTCCTAAGCTAAAAATTGGACTTGTAACCTATAAATACATGATGTAAGGCATAAAATAAGGGAGAAATTACATTGATTAGATTAGAGATACACTCAATTAGATTAGAACATAAACCCTAGCTCTTATTAGTTTTGGAGATTGAAGCAACTTGGAGACCATTGAAGAAAAAGAGCAGGAGCTTGAGGAAGATGGAGATTTGCTGACAACAGATTTATTCTCTTCTCTAATCTTACTTTTATCTTTTAATGTCTATTCAATTGTGAATTCTTGGTTTTAATTCATTAATAATGAACTAAATTTCTTTTATTAAGATTTCAATTAAACCTTTTATACCTATGAATTAATTATTTGATTTATTTCAATTATTTATGTCAAAGTGAATTGTTTATCTTGTCTTGTGCTTATTGATTAATTATTTGGCCAATAATTACCTTGTTACTCTAGAAGGATTCGGAAGATGAAATCTAGGGTTAGAACTGGACTTGATAACATGTATGCTTAATTATTTGCATGATGAATAATTAGGGTTGTGAATTGATTGGAAATATCTGTTCACTGCATGTAACAAGTTAGGAATTGGGATTGAAAGAATTTAATTTAATTGTTTTGCATAGGAATATAACAAGATTAATTGGATTAAATAGAAGTTAATTGATCACTTGGAAAAGGGCTTTTGACACTTGAGAAATCCTGTTAACAATTCAGTAGGCATAATAATTGGGATAATTGGATAATTAATTTATAGTTCATAATTGGGGATATTGGAGTCTTAATCTTTATTTATCTGAAGTCATTCGTTAAAATCTTAGTTTTATTTATTTGATTTATTTTAGAATAATCTCTTTTAATTGCTTACTTTAGTTTTCTTATTTTGAAAAACCACACTTTATGGTTGTTTAAATAAAATTAGATTGATATAGTGCTAGTAGTTGGAATTTATTGATTAGAATTCTCTGTGGGATCGACACTCTATCTTATCACTTTTTTACTTGTTGACTGTATACACTTGCACAAATTCATTGATTGTGAAATCAACCAACGTGGTGGTATTAATAATTCACGTGTGAAGTTCAATCTGAATGATATTGTTAGTGATCTGGGGTTACGTAAATCAATTGAAGACTTTGATATTATGATTACAGATCAAGTTCGAAGATATTATTTGACTAGAGGTCCATGTCAACCAATTTCCCACGATTATCCCCAAAAATACTTTTCTTATGTGAAGAGAAGCTTTTGGCCCGCTTGGTTTAAAAATTTTGAATGGTTGAAGTATAGCATTTCAAAGGATGCAGCCTTTTGCTTTTGCTACTATCTATTTAGCAATTCAAACAGAGTATATGTTTTTACAAAAAAAAGGTTCAGCAACTGGAAAAAGGTAATTGAAAATTTTCAAGAACATGTGGGTGCTTTGAATAGTGCTCATAATGATGCTAGAATACAACTGCAAGGTTTTAAAAATCAAAGGCAGAGTGTGTCACATATACTACTAGCACAAGGGCAAGAGATGGAGGTTGCTTATCGCACCTGTTTAACGGCGACTTTGGATGTCACACGCCTTCTTTTGAATCAAGGTTTTCCTTTTCGTGGACATGATGTGTAACGCCCCCAAATTCAGGTACTTGAAACCCGAACTCGGTGCTTTACGATACCATTTCTATGAGAGAAATAATACTAATAATAATAACAATAATAAGAATTTCAAACTTAACTTACATTTATCGTAGTCTAATCCCAAGTACGTAACCTTTAATACATTCATTACATGATAATAATAATAATATATATCATCCTTATCATAATAAATTAAACTATTACATAACATATCATAAAAACTCATTCAAAGAATCTTCTCTTTCCTTTATTCTTGATGAGCCTTCCGATTGTTCACACTTAGTAAAACATTTAAATTAAGCAAGGGTGAGCATTTGAGTGCCCAAAGAAGTAATAGCAATTATATATATATATAAAATTTGAAAGAATTTAAATATTTTCTTTATACTACCCTTCTACAACAAATCAATAGTTGTGAAGTAATCTGAACCGATAATAATAACATAACAACTCTCTATCAAATTTTTAAAACTACGTACTGACTATAAATAGGGTTAAGGTGACATACTATGAACATTATTTTCAATTTTCGAATAGGTTTAGCAGAACTTCATCCGCAAACTGTCATAACTTACGGGCACAGAGGGTGATCAGCCCGTTGTACCCTGTATTGATCAATACTACATGTAAGAACGATATTATCATTCACTCTGGCTGCCTTGGGCACATAAAAATTTTCCCATGTTTGGGATGTTCATACTTGTCGGGGTTCCAAACCAAAGTAATTCGGTTGGATAATGGTAAGGTTTTATCTTATTCAACAATAATATATAATTCAACATATATATATATATACGGGTAATTAACAAAGGTGTATCAACATGTGATTAAATACAATGATTATCCAAGTGGGGACACTTGTATAACCATTTATAAAAATTAATGAACATAATATATATCTGAATTACCATATACTAATATGTTTATAATCAATGAAATGCGTATATATATATATATATATATATATATATATATATATATATATATATATATATATATAACAATAGGTTAATAATGCATACAGAATAATATAATTCTGAAACATTCTTACTCGTGTCCATTGCATAAAGAAAATGCAAAGGTAAGATACTTGCCTAGTTTGCTGCTTACAATACGCAACTAAGTTTTATCTTTTATACCGAAACCTATCATTAATAAGATCATTTGATCGATTAGAATAACACACTATAACACATAACACTGCTTATTGCGATTAAAGACATAACCTAATCACCTTGTCACACATATTCAACATCGTTTGAATCACAAACGAACATTAATACATTCAAAATATCTAAGTCCGGATCAATTTAAAAACGTTGTGCCGATTATCAATTTACTTTTACCTGATAATTATCGAGTCTAAGACTATATCGAAGTTCAATATCTATTTAGATTGCTTTTAAATAATGATCATATCATTTTTAAATGACTTACAATAATTTTTAAACAATTATTATAATTTATTCTAATTTTTCAAACATCGTCATTATAAAATGATTTAAATATCAAATAATTCTATTATCATTAATATTTAATTAATATTAAACTATTAATGAAACCCATCGCCAAAATAGTAAAGTTATTTATAATAACTTAAAATACTTTTAAAGTATTAATATTACCCTTAAATGATTTTTAAAATATTTAAAATCATTTTTAAATAATCACCATTAATATTTAAATATTATTGTACTATTTATCCAAATATTAAAAGTCATTAATTATAACTTACAATATTTTTAATTCATTTATATCCTTTTTAAATGATTTTTAAATAAATAAAACCATTTTTAAAATATTTATTTAATATGATTATTAAATAAATTTAATATCATTAATATTAAATAATATTAAATTATTAATGAAATTATCCTTTAATTATTAAAAGTTACATTTTATAACTTAAAATATCTTTAAACACTTTATTTTCATTTAAAATGATTTTTATAATATTAAAATCATTTTTAAACTAATTTATTCAATATAATTATTAAATAACCTTAATATCATTAATAATAATTTGTGACGCCCCCAAAATAGGTATACATCACCTATTCTGAGTTGCCAAATACATACTATGTATACAAATACAACTTAATTATCTGACGATAAAACACGACATAAACATAATCTAAGAGTTTTAATAAGAATATTGTCATCTAAACAATACCCACACTCAATGGAGTCCTCATTACATTTATTGTCACACTATTTAATGTAATAGTGAGGACTATTAATGCTATCATCCGGACCATGATTACTCCCCGACTAAGCCCTATTTTCTCATTTCACGAGAGAGAATAAAGTGAAAGAAAAGGTGAGCTCAACTAGCCCAAGAAGAAATATTATGAGTAAGATAATGCGTAATAAATTATCGTTAGCCTTCAACAAAGTGTTAAACCGATACAATATAACAAACATCAAGTTTAACTACAATGAACAAATAATCCATTAAAAGAGTCAAGTAGAGAATAAAATCTACTATCTTTTATGATTTAAAAGGTTTTTCATCACTTTTATCACCGGGACTCACTTTTAATAAATAATCCACATCATCCCCGCACTACTACCAATGATATTCATTAAGTATCACAACCACAAATTTTCCATGCACTACGGGCCAAGGATATTCGTGTATTCATCAATGGTCATGATCATGCCAACAACCGCCCTATCAATGCACTACGGGCCAATGAGGACTTTACCACATCATTTGTAACATTACTACCATGATTATACCGATTAATCCTCGGTCATAATCATACCAAGTCCATCTATGCACTACAAAATACATATGACTTTCAACATAATATAAACATGAGGATGATCACAATGATATAAGAATTCAATAAAACAAGTTCAAGAATTAATTTATCCAGAAACTAATAATGTCCAAATTGTCAACATGATACTTCTTTGTAGAGTAAAATTCAAGAATGCTCAGAAGAATATTTCCATGAAAAGATACTGGATGAAGCGCAAATATCAAAGATATTCCACTAATTTCATGGAGTATAGAAGTCAAAACTATAACCAACTGAGTATAAATAAGAATGGAATAACAAAAGAAATCATCGTGCATGCGATAGACCACACAAATAGGTTATTCCAACAAAATAATAAATAATCTAAACCAGTCATCAAATGCGAACGCATTGCACGCATGTGATATTCCAATGTAATAATAAATAATGGAACCAGTCATCATGCGTAAAAGCATATACAGGATATTCCAACATGTAATAATAAATAATGGAACCGTCATGTGTGTAAACGCACGCATGTGATATTCCAATGTAATAATAAATAATCGGAACCATGTCATGCGTAAATGCATGATGTGATGTTCCAACGTAATAATAAAGAATGGAATAATGTAAGAATTTCACCATGTATGCGGTATTGCATGATGTGTTATTCCAACATAATGATAAATAATGGAACAATGTAAGAATTTCACCATGTATGCGGATTGCAAGATGTATGTTATTCCAATATAATGATAAATAATGGAATAATGTAAGAATTTCACCAAGTATGGGTAGTACAGATACATACATATTCCAATGTAATAATAAAGAATGGAATAACAGAAGTTCTCTTCATGAATACGAAAGAAATAATACCCCTTACCTTAGAAGAAAACTGGATATAGGAGTAGTGAAGTAGCAGAATACTTTTCTTCTTTCTCTTTATAGTTTCTCTCTCTAGAGTTTCAGTGAATTCGTAAGAAATAATGAAGGAATGAGCTTCTATTTATAGGAGAATGGACTGAATAGTAACTAATTCATGAACTATTCCAGATTGATTTACTTTTTAAACTGAGACGGTCCATATTGATTTACTATGCAAAGATAAATAAAATATTCTAATAAAACAAAATCTTTTAAATAAAATATAATAAATTCTATTTATAATCTAATAAAACGAATAATTTTATAAAAGTATTCTATTTTATATAAAAAGATTTTACTATGCAAATACTACTATGCAAACTATACAAACACTATATATAATAAAATATAATATATTCTAATTATTGTCTAATAAAATAAATAACTTTATAAAAGTATTCTGCTTTTATATAAAAAGATTTTACTATGCAAAATACTATGCATAATAGAATATAATATATTTTATTTATAGTATAATAAAACAAATAACTTTATAAAAGTATTCTCGTTATATATAAAAAGCTTTTCTGCTTTTATTACATTAATAATACTAATAAAATAAAATTTATATATATATATATATATAATATAATATTTTGTGACTTCATAAAAAGACACCTCCTCAATATATTTAACAACATTTATCATCATTATTATAATTCACAATATTAATCGACTGTGTCGCTCCAAGGAAGAGGGGCTTTCCAATAAGGATTTCTCCCTATCATGCAGCACAATTAGGTGACCAAACCTCTCCTCGGCAGTAACTTCTAGACATCGTTAATATTGCAAATAATAATATTAATAACTCATCATCTCAATTATTGATTTAATAATATATAAAATATTGACAATAATTGAATCAAATAACGTGAGATACTATGCAACAATTATCGTAGCAATAATTGAACAAAACCGAGTGACTTCTCACGTAAGCATTAATAATCAATACCGTAGCGCTACTATGCAACCACGCCAGACATCGTAATTTTAACACCGTGTTTCAACAGCTAATCTGCATAACTTCCATCGTTATTTTCATAAAATATTTTTGTCGCTTTTCTCAATCCGACAATAATTCTATCATGGGGTCCACCAATGATTATGCCGCTGTATGAATATTCCCTCGTTAAAATGAATATTCCCCACCAATCGAATATTATATAACAACTTCATGTACTTTTGCAAAATTTATAAATATTACCCCAACTATAACATTATATCAAATTCATTCCATAATATTCAAAAATGATATTTATAGAAAAATAATCTTTATTCATAAAAGTTGGGGTCTTACAACCTCCTCTACTTAAGAAATTTTGCCCTCAAAATTAGGGTACATACCTGGTATGTCGAAGAGGAAAGGATACCTTGATTTCATTTCAGATTCTAACTCCCAAAGTTTTCCTCAACATCGTGGTTTCTCCACAAAACTTCGACTTGAGGTATAACCTTGGAGCGTAGAATATGTTCCTTCTTATCCAAGATTTGAACAGAACCTCTTCATACGTTAAATCTTCCGCTATTTCGTCCCGGTTCTAACTTAATAATGTGGTTCGGTCTTCCACATATTTACGTAATATGGATATGTGAAAAACGTTATGAACACGAGACATACTTACTGGCAGAAAGCGAGTCTATAGCCACGCTTCCTACTCGATCGAGGATTAAAATGGGCCAATGAATCGAGGATTGAGCTTTCTCTCTTTCCAAATCTCAGAACTCCTTTCCATGGAGCAACACGTAACAACACATGATCTCCAATATCGAATTCCACGCCCTTTCGATGAAGATCAACATAACTCTTTTGTCGATCTTGTGAGGTTTTTATACGTTGTTTGATCGCTTGAATCTTTTCCGTAGTCATATGTACCAACTCTAGTCCCAACAACGCTGCTTTCACCCACCTCATCCCAAAGATACTGAGAAACGACACTTTCTTCCATACAACGCCTCAAATGGAGCCATGCCAATACTTGCTTGATAACTGTTGTTGTAGGAAAACTCCACCAATGGTAAGAAATTATCCTAACTTCCCTTGAAGTCAAGGACACAAAGTCTTAATAAATCTTCCAGAGTTTGAATAGTCCTCTCTGATTGTCCGTCCGTCTGAGGATGATATGCCGAACTAAATCGTAAATTCTTGCCCATAGCTTTTTGCGAACTAACCCAAAATCGTGAAGTGAATCTTGGGTCTCGATCAGAAACTATGGACACTGGCATACCATGCAGTCTTACAATCTCATTTATGTACATACGAGCAAGACGTTCAAATGTAAAAGTTTCTTGTATTAGTAAGAAATGAGCAGACTTGGTTAATCTATCAACAATGACCCAAATTACATCTATGCCTTGAGAAACCTTGGGAAGACCAGTAACGAAATCCATGGTAATGTGCTCCCATTTCTATTCTGGAATTTCAAGTGGTTGCAATGGAACTTTTGGTACTTGATGCTCTGCCTTGACTCGTTGACAAGTTAGACACCTTGAGATAAACAGCGCTATCTCTATCTTCATATTGCTCCACCAAAATGTATGACGAAGATCACGATATATTTTGGTACTCCCAGGATGGATTGCAAACGGTGTGTTGTGTGCCTCCATCATGATTTTATACTTTAAATCGTGGTCGTTAGAACACAAAGTTTGGAGTTGACTCAAGTATTCCTTCTTCATCGATTCTTACTTCCTAGATAACACCTTCTTGCACTTTCTTCCTCATACGCATCGCCTCCAGTCTCCGTAGTTTGAGCAACTTTTAACTTTATCGATTAAAGCTCGGTTCTACTCAGATATTCGCCATCATCACATGGGTCCTTTAGTCTTTAACTCTATCTCCATCCTTTGAAAGTCACATAAAATGGGCCTTTGCGTTGACAATATCGCACTCGCACTCGCATATGATCTTCTTACTCAATGCGCCACCTACCACGCTCGCTTTTCCAGGATGGTATTGATGGTATGATCATAATCTTTCAATAGCCAAGCCAACATCGTTGTCGCATGTTGAGTTCCTTTTGAGTGAAGAAATATTAAAGGCTTTTATGATCCGTAAAGATCTCCACTTTCTCCCCATACAAGTAATGCCTCCAAATCTTTAGTGCAAAAACAATCACCGCCAACTCTAGATCATGAGTGGATAATTCCTCTCATATTCTTTGAGTTGTCGTGAGGCATAGGCTATGACTTTCCCATGTTGCATGAGAACACATCCCAACCCTTTGCCCAAGCATCATCAGAGATGACAAATCCTCCGAGCCGATGGTATTGTCGTAAGTGTCAAATGAGTCTCCTCTTGAGTTCTTGAAAACTCTTCTCACATTCCTCGCCTCCAACCGAATTTTGTATCTTTTTCGAGTCACCGAAGTTAATGGAGTAGTGATTCGAGAAAACCCTTCTACTAATCTCCTATAATAACCAAATAAACCGAGAAAGCTACGTATTTCTATCATCGATTTAGGTTGCTCCCAACTTTTGAATTGTTTCAATCTTTGTCGGGTCAATAGATATTCTATGACTTGATACTACGTGCGCAAGGAATGCTACTTCCTCAAACCAGAACTCACATTTCTTCAACTTGGCATAAAGCTTGTTTTCACGAAGCTTTTGGAGTATCAGCCTCAAGTGTTGCTCATGATCTTCACGGCTTTTGGAATAAATAAGGATGTCATCAATAAAGACGACCACAAAGTGATCCAAATATTCCATGAATACTCTGGTTCATCATATCCATGAAGGCAAGGAGAGCATTAGTCAATCCAAAAGACATGACTAGGAATTCATAATGCCCGCATCGAGTTCTCAAAGCCGCCTTTTGAATGTCATCTGCTTCTAATCTTCAATTGGTGATATCCTAATGAAGATCAATCTTTGAAAAGAATTTGGCTCCTTGTAATCGGGTCAAACAGGTCATCAATATGTGGTAATGGATACCTATTTTTGATGGTGACATGATTTAACTCCCGATAATCAATACAAAGTCGCATACTCCCATCTTTCTTTTTCACGAATAGAATGTGAGCACCCCAAGGAGAAGTACTAGGACGAATAAAGCCAATGTCTAACAATTCCTCGCAGCTTGGGTCTTTAACTCCTAAAGTTCAATAGAGCCATTCGATATGGGGCTTTGGAAATGGGTTTTGTACCGGGTTTAAGGTCGATACAAAATTCAATTTCACGCCTAGGGGTAGGCCAGAAGTTCTTCAGGAATACGCCAGAAATTTATTAACAATAGAAATATCATTCAAAACCGACGTTTTTTTGTTTAGATCCGTGATATGAGCTAAGAAAGCTTGACATCCGCTTTTTAATAAACGAATATCTTTATGGCTTGAGATGACAAAGATGATTGATTTTAATGGTTTGGTTGCTTTGAATTCGCATAATAGGTTGGTTAGGAATATGAAAGCTAACAACCTTACGAAAACAATCAATTTTTGTATGATGAGTAGTTAACCAATCAATCCCTAGAATCACATCAAATACAAGTATTTTCAATGAAATAAGATCGAAAGGTAATGTGAGGGTACCGATTTGAACCAGACAAGACTTATAAACAGTGGATGTAATAAAGGTTTCTCCCAATGGAGTTTCAACAGATAAGTCAAAGTCTAATTTCTCCGGAGTCAATTTTAAACGTTGAGCGCAAGTAGGAGAAATAAAAGAATGGGTAGAACCGGTATCAAATAAGGTATAAACTTCACTAGAGTTTATGATAAGCTTACCCGTGATGACCTCGTCGTTCCTTACTTTCGGGAGGTCACAACAAACGCTCTCCTTGCAGACTACCGGCTTTGACTTTTTCGGGACTACTTTTGGTGCCTCCATCCTAGTTGAACTTATCTTCTGGTGAATGACAAAATCGGGCTAGGTGACCTTCTCTTCCACAATTATAACATGCTTTTTGACTACATCGCGCAGCTTGGACCGATGTGTCCCTCCTCCACATTTGAAGCATATGATAGTGGTCGCTTCTCCTTCCTTAACAACGGTGTGCTAGTGCCGACGCCTTCCATCATTGTTGAATCTCCTCTTCTTGAAATGTCCATTCTTATTATTTTAGCCTCGATTACCACCACCAAGTGGTTACCATTTCGCCCGTTGATTCCTCCACGCTTGTTGTCACCGCTTTGATGATCGCTTTCACCGGTATTATCATTTTGTCGACCGCTTCTTTTTGGTTGGGTTGACTCATTATCGCTACCCCAATAATCGAGCCCTATTAACAACATCCTAATATAAACACAGCTTTATGAGAGATAAGATATCGACGATCTCTCGGTTTTCAAACCTCTTAGAAACATTCGTGTCATTCTCTCCTCATTATCAACCAAATGGGACGCAAACCGACAACTCGGCAAACTTGGCTTCAGATCGCGACACGGCCATGTTGTTTTGCTCCAACTTGATGAACTCTACCTCTTTCATGTGACGAATACTTTCGAAAAGTACTTGTCGTTGAACAATTCTTGAACTTCTCCCAAGTCATCTTCAAGCATGGTAGAGTTGAGTACGCGCTTACGATTCCCACCAAGAATCGCCTCTGCACGCAACAACATGAAGGTGGCAAAGGGAACCTTTTGCTCCTGAGCATCCAAAGACATCAAATATCTTGCAGATCTACTTTATCCACGCCTCCGCCTTTAAGTGGTTTTGCCTCCAAAAAACTCGGTGGTCCCAGCCTCGAATCGCTTAGCTGGACCCGTCCGAGAGTTTCCAAGTGTTTCCACCTACATTTTGTACAGAGCCACTTCTTTGCGATGTTGCATGAATTGTATAAAGCCTCCGAACATTCCATCGCTCATCATCCGGTCAAGTTGTTGTTTGCCCGAGGATTGTCGCCTTCTTCTTGCACATTATCCTCGATTATTAATCTGTGGAGACTCAACGGTCTCCTGTGCTCCATTGATGTTCTCAACATTCTCGGATGTCATTTTCAAATACTACCATAAAACAAGGGTTAATTAACATATCACATATTATCCCTATACTCTGACCGACCAATTAAATACCAAATAAACTTAGGTAGGTCATACTAGCGAAAGAATTCCCCGTCTCTCCCCTCCTAGTTCTTATCTCACATCTCAGCCAGGGATCATATCCCTAAGCTTTGATACCAACTGTGACGCCCCCAAAATAGATATACATCACCTATTCTGAGTCGCCAAATACATGGTACAAAATACAAATACAACTTAATTATATAATAGTCGTATAAAATACGACATAACATAATCTAAGAGTTTTAATAAGAATATTGCCATCTAGACAATATCCATACTCAATGGAGTCCTCATTACATTTATTGTCACACTATTTAACAGAATAGTGAGGACTACTAATGTTATCATATGGACCACTACTCTGCTCCCCCGACTAGTTCCTCGCCACGCTCTCATTTTTTCTCAAGAGAACAAAGAAAAGAAAGGGTGAGCTCAACTAGCCCAAGAAGAAATATTATGACTAAGATAATGCGTAATAAATTATCATTAGCCTTCAACAAAGTTGTTAAACCGATACAATATAACAAACATCAAGTTTAACTACAATGAACAAACAATCCATTAAAAGAGTCAAGTAGAGAATAAAATCTACTATCTTTTATGATTTAAAAGGTTTTTCATCACTTTTATCACCGACTCAACTTAATAAATAATCCACATCATCCCCGCACTACTACTACCAAGGATATTCATTAAGATCACAACCACAAATTGTCCATGCACTACGCGCCAAGGATATTCGTATATTCATCAATGGTCATGATCATGCCAACAACTCGGCCCATCAATGCACTACGGGCCAATGAGGACTTTTACCACATCATTTGTAACATTACTACCATGATTATACCGATTAATCCTCGGTCATAATCATACCAAGTCCATCTATGCACTATAGGCCACAGATGACTTTCAACATAATATAAACATGAGGATGATGACAATGATATAAGAATTCAATAAAAAAGTTCAAGAATTAATTTATCCAGAACTAATAACGCCCAAATTGTCAACATGATACTTTTTTGTAGAGTAAAATTCAAGAATGCTCGTAAGAATATTTCCATGAAAAGATATCGATGAAACGCAAATATCAAAGATATTCCACTAATTTCATGGAGTATAGAAGTCAAAACTTTAACCAACCGAGTATAAATAAGAATGGAATAACAAAAGAAATCACCAGCATGCGATAGATCAAGATGCATAAAGTTTATTCCAATGTAATAATAAATAATGGAATCAGTGTCATGCGTAAAACTACATGCATGTGATATTCCAATGTAATAATAAATAATGGAGCGTGTCATGCGTGTAAACGCATGCATGTATATATTCCAATGTAATAATAAATAATGGAATCAATCACCAACGCACGCATTGCACATGATATTCCAATGTAATAATAAATAATGTAATCTGTGTCATGCGTAAACGCATGCATGTGATGTTCCAATGTAATAATAAAGAATGGAATAATGTAAGAATTTCACCATATATGCGGATTTCAGATGTATGTGTTATTCCAACATAAAGATAAAGAATGGAACAATGTAAGAATTTCACCATGTATGCAGTATTGCGATGTACAAAGTTATTCCAACATAATGATAAATAATCGAATAATGTAAGAATAATGTAAGAATTTCACCAAGTATAGGGTAAAGAATGGAATAATGAGTTATTCTAACGAATACAAAAAGAAATAATACCCTTCTAACCTTAAAGAAACTGGATATAGGAGTAGTGAAGTAGTAGAATACTTTTTTCTTTCTCTCTATAGTTTCTCTCTCTGAGTTTCAAAGTGAATTCGTAAGAAATAATGAAGGAATGAGCTTCTATTTATAGGAGAATGGACCTAATAATAACTAATTCATGAACTATCCGTATTGATTTACTTTTAAACTGACGGTCCATATTGATTTACTATGCAAAAGATAAATAAAATATTCTAATAAAACAAAATCTTTTAAATAAAATATAATAAATTCTATTTATAATCTAATAAAACGAATAACTTTATAAAAGTATTCTATTTTATATAAAAAGATTTTACTATGCAAACAAACACTATGCAGTATTATGCATAATAAAATATAATATATTCTAATTATTGTCTAATAAAACAAATAACTTTATAAAAGTATTCTGCTTTTATATAAAAAGATTTTACTATGCATAATAGAATATAATATATTTTATTTATAGTCTAATAAAACAAATAACTTTATAAAAGTATTCTCATTTATATAAAAAGCTTTTCTCGCTTTTATTACATTAATAATACTAATAAAACAAAATTTATATATATATATATATATATATATATAAATATAATATTTTGTGACTTCATAAAAGACAATAAGGATTTCTCCCATTATTATAATTCACAATATTAATCGGACCAAACCTCTCCTCGATGTAACTTCTGTACATCGTTAATATTGCAAATAATAATATTAATAACTCATATATCAATTATTGATTTAATAATATATAAAATATCGACAATAATTGAATCAAATAACGTGAGATACTATGCAACAATTATTGTAGCAATAATTGAACAAAACTGAGTAACTTCTCACGTAAGCATCAATAATCAATACCGTGTGCTATTATGCAACCACACGACATCGTATTTTTAACAACGTGTTTCACCGCTAATCTGCACAACTTTCGGCCAAGTTATATTTTCATAAAAATATTTTTGTCGCTTTCTCAATCCGACAATAATTCAATTACGGGTCCACCAATGATTATATGTCAGTTGTTAATATTCCCCTCGTTAAAACGAATATTCCCACCAATCGAATATTTTATAACAACTTCGTATTTTGCAAAATTTATAAATATTACCCCAACTATAACATTATATCAAATTCATTCCATAATATTCAAAATGATATTTATAAAAAATCATCTTTATTAATAAAAGTTGGGGTCTTACATAATTAATTAATAAAATTTACCTTTAAATATTGAAAGTTATATTTTATAACTTAAAATATTATTAAACTCTTTATTTTCATTTAAAATGATTTTTCTAATATTAAAATTATTTTAAATTAATTAATTTAATATAATTATTAAATAAATCTAATATAATTAATATTAAATAATTAGTGAAATTGCTTTTAAAATATTAAAAGTTATATTTTATAACTTAAAATATTTTAAATACCTTATTATCATTTAAAATGATTTTTAACATAATAACATCATTTTTAATTAATTATTTAATGCATTTATTAAATAAATTAAATATCAATAATATTCAAATAAATATTAATATTTATGAAAAATATATCAAATTATTAAAAGTTAATTTTTATAACTTAAAATAATTTTTTATAATTTTCAGAAATTAATTTCTATTTTTAAACAATTTTTGTAAATTAATTAATTAAAATTAACTAAATCTGTCGCTAAAGCCTTTGGCGACAGAAAGCGTCGCCTTAGGTGTTCTTGAGCCTTCATAGACAGTTTTCGAGGGGGCATGTTTGACCATGATTAATTTCCAACATTTGATGTTTCTGGGCTAGGTAATAATCACAACTTGTAGTATTTACGTAATACTTCAAGTGTATAACAATATCTGGGTCAGATCATAACTTAAATGGAAGATATAAGAATTTGAATTCATTGTCAGACCTGTTCTTGGTCTTCTGGGTTACTCAGAAAATCCAAGACAATCCTTAGGTACTACATTTGGGCTTCCACAACTTGATTTTCAGGTAAGGTTTTAGTGATTTAAAGGTTTCTGATTGTAGTACGCATGTCAAGGAAGAGATCTATTAAATTTTATCAGTCTAAATACATCACATCGAACAGATCTAAGCCGGTCGAAACCCTGTCAGAACAATGTTCTTGACTTTCTAGAAATTCCAGAAAACACATTTCATGTTCATATAGCCTACTTTGACCGTCGATTACTTTGATCATGTTTGTCATTTAGGTGATATAAAGGTTTTAAAATGAAGTCAATATAACATATTATAACATTGATACAACAAAGCATACGAATCACATAACACAAGACAGATTGAGACTCATGAACAGGCTGTCAGACCCATCTGGGTAACTTCTGGGTTACCCAGAAACAGAAACTGAATGGTCAACGCCTTTTGACCGATTACTACATCCGATCCATTGCTTTCTAAGGGTCACAAGTGTTCTGGACTTATAGTCCTTATGTCATACTATAACATAGATAACCTTAGAATTCATAACAGCTTAACAGAAGCGAGATCAAGGTCGGTCAAAGTCACTTGCCCGAACACGTTCTTCAATTTTTTGGGTTTCCCAGAAAACTAATTTTGTGTTCGGTCAACGGAATTTGACCGTGAATAACTTTTAATATATATATTCAATGATCGTGAAACCACTTTCAGAATACTAACAAGATTACAGACAACAACTTCAATCCTTTAAATCATCAAAACCATAAACAAGCACAGATCTAGGAGACTTGGCATTCGTTGTCAGACAAAACTTTTGAACTTTTTCCAGAATTTTAAAAACTTGATTTTCGAACACTAGATGTTATGGATCTAAGAAATAACCACCCAGATCACTAAATGACACCTTCTAACACAATTCTAACCAACAAATAACAACATTAACACAAAAATTTAAGGATTTTGAAATTAAAGGTTTATACCTCATTCATGCTTTGATCATGATTCTGGGCTAATGATCTGATAATGGAAGTAGTGGGGCTTGTATAAGGGACTGATATACATATATATTTTGTAGGTTTTTGAAAGAGAGAGCTTGGTTGAGTGCTTGAGCAAAAATGGGCTAACAAATGCAATCCTCTCTCTCAATCTATATATATTACTAATATACAATATATTTGGCTAGCATAGATGGCTGGTTGCTGCTGATTTTGTCACATGGCTGATCTTGGAGTAGTTCACCAACTATATTTTAGCTAGTTTGACAAGTTATGTACAATAATGCAACAAGGGTATAATAGTCATTTGATTTATAATTTTAATGGCAAAATAGTAACTAGACAAACCCTTAGGGTTTAACCCTAAGGTTTAGTACAAAAATTGTAGGATTTCTAGTTAGGGTTTAAAAATGAAATTTAAGGTTCTAAAAATTGCAATTAGGGTTTCTTTAATCATGTGTTACTTTCTAATTACATAGAACATCATATATAGGTTTAAGATTCACTAATTAAAATTAAGATTAATAATTTAGTAATTAGGGCTTACAATTAGTAATTAGGGTTTTTAATTTTTGCATTTAGGTTTCCTAATTTGATAATTAGGTAAATAATTTGTAATTAGGGTTTACTAAATAATAATTAGGGTTTCCCTAATTAACATTAAGCTTCAAACTTTAATGATTAGGGTTCCAGTTTAGTAACTAGGGTTCTATTTACTAATTAGGGTTTATAATAATTAGGATTTTCCTAATTATCATTAAATTCTATAATACACAAAATACATCATATAACACAGTTATATAACAGTATCGAACTCATAATTGAGCTTCAAATTAGGGTTATTAGTAACATTAAAACTGTTCCACACATTAACCTTACACACATAACATACATATCTATAACACTGACAAATAATAATAATAATATATTATTATTATTCTCATTCCTTGATCAAAAATCCAAAATTAGGGTTTGGATTCCATATCTAATTTATCTATCATATATATAATATTATTAATTAAGTTAATTAATTAACTTAATTAATCTAAAATAAATTCATATAATTAAATAGTTATTATAATAATGTCAGTAATCATTTCATATATTATTTAAATAATATAATAATTATATTTTCATTGAAGTTTAATTAATAAAAACATTTTTACCGTAAAATTAATTATTATAAGAATATAATTTATAATGATCAATAATTCTAAAATAAAATTATTTATAATCATTCATGTAATAAATATATTTTATATTCATCACATAAATACATACACATTATCTTGCACATATCCTTTCCTTTAAAATAATAAATAAATAATAAAAAAAAATTATACGCAAAATTTCTGATTTAATTATATAGAAAATATCGGGTTATTACATGATGAGTCATCGACTTCATCAAATAAGGGAAATTTTCTTGAGTTTTTTGAGTGGTACAACCTATGAAATGAAGAGGTAGGAAAAATAGTTAATGAGAATGCTTCTAAAAACAATCAAATGACTTCTCCAAAAATTCAAAAAGAACTAACAAGTGCTTGTGTCGTGGAAACTACACTTTCCATCATCAATGATATTGGGGACAACATCTTTTCTATTATGGTTGATAAGTCTCGAGATGTTTCAATAAAAGAACAAATGGGAGTTGTTTTAAAAAACCATGGAGATGTGATTGAAATCTTTCTTAGTGTGGTACATGTGTCTGACACTTCATCTATATCTTTGAAGAATAATATTGATGAATTGTTTGTAAAACATAAATTGTCATTATCGAGATTGAGAAGTCAAATATATGATGGGGCTTCAAATATGTGAGGCGAGTTCAATGGATTAAAGGCTTTTATTTTAAAAGAAAATCCATATGCAAGGTATGTCCATTGTTTTTCTCACCAACTCTAATTAGTTGTTGTTGTTGCCAAGAGCAACCATATTGTGAGTGATTTTTTCAATATGTTACTATGATTGTGAATGTGGCTGGAGCACCATGTCAAAGGAAAGATAAACTTAGACAGCTTGAATATGATAGGATCATAGAGTGTTTGGAAAAGGGAGAGATAGTTAGTGGTAAAGGAAAAAATCAAGAAAATAGTTTAAGACGACCAGAAGATACTCGTTGGGGGTCACATTACATAACAATAATCCGTCTTATGTCTATGTGGATTTTTGTTTTACAAGTGCTTGAAAATGTGCATGATGATGGTGCTTATGATGATAATAGTGGTATAGCCATAAATTTGATTGATAAGATTGAGAATTATTGTAAGACCCATACTTTTATGAATAAAGATTAATTTTTCTCGAAATATTTTTTTGAATGTTATGGTATGGATTTGATATAATGTTATAGTTGTGGGTAATATTTACAAATTTTGCAAAGTAAGCAAGTTGTTATAAAATATTCGATTGATTGGGGAATATTCATTTTAACAGGGAATATTTGTATGACGACACAATCATTAGTGGACCCCACAATGGAACTATTGTCGGAGTTAGAAAATGACAGAAATATCTTTTTATAAATTAACAGCGAAAGTTTTACCGTTAAATGTTGAAATACTCGGTGGTAAAAATACAGTAATACGCGTGGTTTCATAGTAGCACACGGTATTGTACAATATCTTTTATTATTGATGCTTATGTGAGAAGTCACTTAGTTATACTCAATTATTGCTACAGTAATTGCTGCATAATATCTCTCATATTATTGATTCAATTATTGTCACAGTATCATCTGCATAATATTTTATATTATTAAATCAATAATTGAGACGACAAAGTTATTCATATTATTATTTGCAGTATTGACGATGTCTAAAAGGTTTTGTCGAGGAAAGGGGTTTGGTCACCTAATTGCCCGCCAATAGGGAGAAATCCTTATCAAAAGCCCTCTCTTTCCTGGAAATGATCTGGTTGTTAAATATTGTGACTTATAATATTAATGATGAATAATTCGTGTTGATTAAAGATGAAATTGATATTTCCATTGTGTTGGAATTATTAGTGTTAGTGGAAATCGACATTTATTTCGATAATAATTGATTTCTGGAGGTTAAATTGACCAATCGGGTAATTAATCGAATATATAAGCAATTAATTGCTATTAGTTCACATGCATATAACAATTTGTTCACGTGAATAGAACTATTGATTCACATGCATGTACTATTAGGGGAGGTGGTGCAAGCTTGATAATACTTGTGGGAATAAATTAAAAATGGAGAAAAAGATGAAGGTATTATAACGTAATAATTCGAGCCCCAAAACGTGCAATTATCGAAACTATATTTTCCTATAAATAGAAGCTCATTCTTCTTTCGTTCTCACCAATTCACTAAGACTCACAAGAGCAATTATAGAGAGAGAAGCTATAGAGAGAAAGAAGAAGAGTATTCTACTACTTCACTATTCCAGTATCCAGTCTTCTTCTAAGGTAAGGGATATTATTTTTTTCAGTATTCATAAGAAATAATATTTTCTTCCATACTCTATAGTATGTGAGTAATATTATTTCGTTTTGTATTCCAAATTCAATGCTCATTCTGTTAAAGTATTGCTTCTATACTCCATGAAATTAGTAGAATATCCTTGAAATTTGTGCTTCATTTAGTATCGTTTCACATGGATATTTTTCTGAACATTCTTATTAAATTTTAAACTTTTTATTTCGGAGTACTGTTGATGAGATACTATTCACAAAGTACTATTTACGAGGTACTATTTATAAAGTACTATTCACAAGGTACTATTCATAAAGTACTAGTCACGGGGTATTATTTACAGAGTACTATTCCTGAAGTACTATTCATGAGTTACTATTCACTCGGATACTATTCACCCAGAGTACTATTCATGACAAAAATTAATTTCTTTTCTGCCCAAATCATTTTTGATACAATATTATTCTTGAATTTTACTCCACAAAGCAGTATCATGTTGACAATTTTGACATTATTAAATTCTGGATAAATTAAATTATAAATCTTTAAAAATATATCCTTTGCTTTCTTTTAATTGAATTATTATATCATTGTCATCATCATAATGCTTATATTGTGATGAAAGTCATATGTGGCTTACGTGCATAGATGGACTGTTGATTGGTATTATTATGACCGGGGATCATTCGGTATGATTATGACCTATAATGTTACAAATGATAAAAGTCCTCATTGGCCCGTAGTGCATTGATAGACAGTTGTTGGTATGATCATGACCATTGGTGAAAACACGAATATCCTTAGCCCGTAGTGCATGGATAATTCAGTGATTTGGATTATTTATTAAGCTGAGTCTCAGCGATAAAATTGATGATAAACTTTTTAAATCATAGAAGATAGTAGATATCATGCACTACTTGACTCTTCTAATGGATTGTTTGTTCCGCTATAGTTAAACTTGATGTTTATTGTATTTTATCAGTTTAACACCGTTGAAGGCTAACGATAATTTATTTTGCATTATCTTAGTCATAATATTTCTTACTGGGCTAGTTGAGCTCACCCTTTTGCTTTCATTATTCTCTTTAGGAAATGAGAACGTAGCCGGGACTAGTCGAGGAACTGAGTGATGGTCCGAGATGGTTGTTTTAGTAGTCCTCACTATTTAGTGTGATAATAAATGTAATGAGGATTGAATTTGAGTTTGGATATTGTCTATGAGACAATATTCGTGTAAAAACTCTCAGTTCATGTTGTATAATTAAGTTTGTAATTGTATTCAGTACCATGTATTTGGTGACCCAAGATGGGTGATGTATACCTATTTTGGGGGCGTCACAGTTGGTATCAAAGCTTAGGGATATGATCCCTGACTTAGATGTGAGACTAGAACTAGGAGGGGAGAGACGGGTTAATCCTTCGCTAGTATGACCTACCTAAGTTATTTGTTATTTAATTGGTCGGTCAGAGTATAGGGATAATATGTGGCATGTCATTTAATCTTTTGTTTTGTGGCAGTATTTGAAAATGGCATCTAAAAATGTTGAGATAAGTAATGAAGCACATGAGACTGTTGAGTCACCAACGATCAATACCCAGGATAATGTGCATCAAGAAGGAAATAATCCTCAGGTAAACAACAACACCGACCAGATGGTGAACGATGGGATGTTCAGAGGCTTTATGCAATTCATGCAACATCAGGCGAGAGAGACTCCTATTCAAAATGCAGGTGGAAACACTAGCAACTCTCGGATGGTCACTGCTAAGCAGTTCAAGGAGCTGGGACCACCGAAGTTTTTGGGAAAGCCAGAACCACTCAAGGCAGAGACGTGAAAAAAGCAGATCACCAAGTTATTTGATATCTTGGAATGATCCGAGGAGCAAAAGGTTCCCTTTTCCACTTTCATGTTGAGAGGAGAGGCAAATTACTAGTGGAAATCAGTAAAATGTACTCAACCTGCCGCACTGAAGATGTCTTGGGAGAAGTTTAAAGAACTTTTCAACGACAAGTACTTTCTCGAAAGTATTCGTCACATGAAGGAAGTGGAATTCATTCAAGTTAGAGAAAAACAATATGACCGTGTCGCAGTACAAGGATAAGTTTGTCGAGTTGTCCCGGTTTTCATCCCATTTAGTTAATAATGATGAGTGTATGAAGCGGATGTTTCTAAGAGGTTTAAAACCTAAAATATGTCAATACCTCGTTTCTCACAAACTGTGTTTGTATTCAGATGTTATAAATAGGGCTTAGTTATTGGAGCGCGATAATTAGTCAACCCAACCAAGAGAGAGCAGCCAACAAAATGATAATACTAGTGGTAGCAGTGATCGAAGCGGTGACAACAAACGTGGAGGCAATCAACATGCCAGAAATGGTAACCACTTTGGTGGTAATCATGGACAAGACAATAGGAGTGGAAATTTCAAGAAGATGAGATTTAACAATGATGGAAATACGTCAGCACCAGCACCCATTGATAAAGAAGGAGAACGACCATCGATCGTATGCTTTAAATGTGGAAGGGAGGGACACATCAGTCCAAACTGCACGATGCATTCCAAAGCGTGTTACAATTACGAAAAAGAAGGTCACCTAGCTCGATTTTGTCGTGTAGTGAAGCCAAGTCCAGTTGGGATGGTGACACCAAATGCCGTCCCAGAGAAGTCAAAAGCCGATAGTTCAAGGGAGAGCATTTTTTGTAACCTCCTAAAAATTAAGGAACCCGAACGAGGTCATCGCGGGTAAGCTTATCATAAACTCTTGCGAAGTCTATATCTTATTTGATACCGGTTCTACCCATTCTTTTATTTTTCCTACTTGCTCTCAACGTTTAAATTTAACTCCGGAGAAATTAGACTTTGACTTATCTGTTAAAACTACGTTAGGAGAAACCTTCATTACATCCACTGTTTATAAGTCTTATTTGATTCAAATCAGCAACCGCGCATTACCTGTTGATCTTATATCTTTGAAAATACTCGCATTTGATGTAATTTTAGGGATTGATTGGTTAACCACTCATCATGCAAAAATTGATTATTTTCATAAGATTGTTAGCTTTCATATTCCTAACCAACCTATTATGCGAATTCAAGCAACCAAACCACTAAAGTCAATCACTTTCATATCAAGCCATAAAGCTATTTATTTATTAAAAAATGGATGTCAAGCTTTCTTAGCCCATGTCACAGATTTAAACAAAAATACGTCAGATTTGAATGATATTTCTATTGTTAATAAATTTTCTGACGTATTCCCTGAAGAACTTCCTGGCCTTCCCCTAGAGCGTGAAATCGAATTTTGTATTGACCTTGAGCCAGGTACAAAACCCATTTCCAAAGCCCCATATCAAATGGCTCCTATTAAACTTCAGGAGTTAAAAACCCAACTGAAGGAATTGTTAGACATCGGTTTCATTCGTCCTATTACGTCTCCTTGGGGTGATCCTGTTCTATTCGTAAAGAAGAAAGATGGAAGTATGCGACTTTGTATTGATTATCGGGAGTTGAAACATGTCACCGTCAAAAATAGGTACCCGTTACCTCGCATTGATGACCTATTTGACCAGTTGTAAGGCGTCAAATTCTTTTCAAAGATCGATCTTCGTTCTGAATATCATCAGTTAAAGATTAAAACTGATGACATTTCAAAGACTGCTTTCAGAACTCGGTACAGGCATTATGAATTCCTAGTCATGTCTTTTGGATTGACTAATGCTCCTGCTGCCTTCATGGATATGATGAATGGAATATTTAAAGAATATTTAGATCATTTTGTAGTCGTCTTTATTGATGACATCCTCATATACTCCAAAATTCGTGAAGATCATGAGCAACACTTGAGGCTGATACTCCAAAAACTTCGTGAAAACAAACTATATACCAAGTTCAAGAAATGCGAATTCTGGCTTGAGAAAATAGCATTCCTTGGGCACGTAATCACAGAATATCTGTTGACCCAACAAAGATTGAAGTAATTCAAAGCTAGGAGAAACCTAAGTCCGTGACCGAAGTACGTAGCTTTCTCGGTTTAGCGGGTTATTATCGGAGATTCGTAGAAGGGTTTTCTCGAATCGCTACCCTATTAACTCAGCTGACTCAAAAAGATAAAAAATTCGGTTGGAGCGAGGAATGTAAGAAGAGTTTTCAAGAACTCAAGAAGAGACTTATTTCAGCACCTGTTCTGATAATACCATCTGGTTCGGAGGGATTTGTCATATATAGTGATGCTTTAGGCAAAGGTTTAGGCTGTGTTCTCATGCAACATGAGAAATTCATAGCCTATGCCTCACGACAACTTAACGAATACTAGAGGAATTATCCTACTCATTATCTTGAGTTGGCAGTTGTCATTTTTGCACTTAAAATATGGAGGCATTACCTGTATGGGGAGAAAGTGGAGATCTATACGTATTATAAAATCCTCAAATATTTCTTCACCCAAAAGGAACTCAACATGCGGTAACGACGTTGGCTCGAGCTTTTGAAAGATTACGATCACACCATTCAATACCATCCTAGAAAAGCAAACATAGTAGCTAACGCATTGAGTAGAAGATCATATGCAGGTACGAGTGCGATATTTTCAATGCAAAGGCCCATTTGGTATGACTTACAAAGGATGGAGATAGAGTTAAAGACTCCATGGACCCACGTGATGATGGCAAATATACGAGTAGAACCGACTTTAATCGATAAGGTTAAAGTTGCTCAAGCTACAAATCAGGAGCTGATGCGTATGAAGAAGAAAATGCAAGAAGGTGCTATTCTGGAAGCAAGAATCGATGAAGGAGGAATACTTCGAGTCAAATCCAAACTTTGTGTTACTAAAGACCCTAATTTAAAGTATAAAATCATGATGGAGTCGCACAACACACCATTTGCAATCCATCCTGGGAGTACCAAAATGTATCGTGATCTTTGACATACATTTTGGTGGAGTAATATGAAAAGAGAGATCGCGGAGTTTATCTCAAGGTTTTTAACTTGTCAACGAGTCAAGGCGGAGTATCAAGTGCCAAAAGGTCCATTGCAACCACTTGAAATTCCAGAATGGAAGTGGGAGCCAAGGTTTCTCAAGGCATAGATGCGATTTGGGTCATTGTTGATAGATTGACCAAGTCTGCTCATTTCTTACCTATATGATAAACTTATTCACTTGAATGTCTTGCTCGTTTATATATAAATGAGATTGTAAGACTGCATGGTATGCCAGTATCCATAGTTTTTGATCGAGACCCAAGATTCACTTCACAATTTTGGGTTAGTTTATAAAAAGCTATGGGCACGGATTTACGATTTAGTTCGGCATATAATCTTCAAACGGACGGGAAGTCAGAGAGGACTATTCAAACTCTTGAAGATATATTAAGACTATGTGTCCTTAACTTCAAAGGAATTTGGGACAAGTTCTTGTCATTGGTGGAGTTTTTCTACAACAACAGTTATCAAGAAAGTATTGACATGGCTCCATTCGAGGCGTTGTATGGACGCAAGTGTCGTTCTCCAGTATGCCGGGATTAGGTAGTTGAAGCAACATTGTTGGGACCAGAATTGGTACGCATGACAACGAAAAAGATTCAAATGATACGACAACGTATAAAGACCTTACAAGATCAACAAAAGAGTCATGTTGATCTTCATCGAAGAGTCGTGGAATTCAATGTTGGAGAGCATGTGTTGTTACATGTTTCTCCATGGAAAGGAGTTACAAGATTTGGAAAGAGAGGAAAGCTCAATCCTCGATTCATTGGACCATTTGAAATCCTCAATCGAGTAGGAACTGTGGCCTATAGACTCGCCTCACCGCCAAGTATGTCTCGTGTTCATAATGTTTTTCACATATCTATGTTACTTAAATATGTGAAAGAACCGAACCACATTATTGAATTAGAACCGGACGAGATAGCGGAAGATTTAATGTATGAAAAGGTACTTATTAAAATCTTGGATAAAAAGGATCATATTCGACGCTCCAAGGTTATACGTCAAGTTAAAGTTTTGTGGAGAAACCAAGATGTGGAGGAAATGACCTGGGAGTTAGAATCTGAAATGAAATTAAGGTATCCTCACCTCTTCGATATACCAGGTACGTACCCCAATTTCGAGGATGAAATTTCATAAGAAGGGGAGGTTGTAAGACCCCAACTTTTATGAATAAAGATTAATTTTTCTCGAAATATATTTTTGAATATTATGGTGTGGATTTGATATAATGTTATAGTTGTGGGTAATATTTACAAATTTTGCAAAGTAAGCAAGTTGTAATAAAATATTCGATTGGTCGAGGAATATTCATTTTAACAGGGAATATTTATACGAAGGCACAATCATTGGTGGACCCCACAACGGAAGTATTGTCGGAGTTAGAAAATGACAGAAATATCTTTTCATAAAATTAACGACAAAAGTTTTACCGTTAAATATTAAAATACCCGGTGGTAAAAGTACAGTAATACACGTGGTTGCATAGTAGCACACGATATTATACAGTATCTTTGATTATTGATGTTTACGTGAGAAGTTACTCAGTTATACTCAATTATTGCTACAATAATTGTTGCATAATATCTCTCATATTATTGATTCAATTATTGTCACAGTATCATCTGCATAATATTTTATATTATTAAATAAATAATTGAGACGACAAAGTTATTCATATTATTATTTGCATTATTGACGATGTCTAGAAAGTTATGTCGAGGAAAGGGGTTTGGTCACCTAATTACGCGCCAATAGGGAGAAATCCTTATCGGAAAGCCTCCTCTTTCCTGGGAATGATCTAGTTGTTAAATATTGTTAGTTATATTATTAATGATGAATAAGTCGTGTTGATTAAAGATGAAATTGATATTTCCATTGTGTTGGAATTATTAGTGTTAGTGGAAATCGACATTTATTTCGATAATAATTGATTTCTGGAGGTTAAATTGACCAATCGGGTAATTAATCGAATAAATGAGCAATTAATTGCTATTAGTTCACATGCATATAACTATTTGTTCACATGAATGGAACTATTGATTCACATGCATGTACTATTAGGGGAGGTGGTGCAAGCTTGATAATACTTGTAGGACTAAATTAAAAATGGAGAAAAAGATGAAGGTTCTATACTGTAATAATTCGAGCCCCAAAACGTGCAATTATCGAAACTATATTTTCCTATAAATAGAAGCTCATTCTTCTTTCATTCTCACCAATTCACTAAGACTCACAAGAGCAATTATAGAGAGAGAAGCTATAGAGAGGGAAGTTATAGAGAGAAAGAAGAAGAGTATTTTGTTACTTCACTATTCCAATATTAAGTCTTCTTTTATGGTAAGGGATATTATTTTTTTAGTATTCGTAAGAAATAATATTTTCTTCCATACTCTATAGTATGTGAGTAATATTATTTCGTTTCGTATTCCTAATTTTACACTCATTCTGTTAAAGTATTGCTTCTATACTCCGTAAAATTAGTAGAATATCCTTGAAATTTGCGCTTGATCTAGTATCATTTCAGAAGAATATTTTCTGAACAGTCTTGTTAAATTTTAAGCTTTTTCATGTCGGAGTACTGTTCATGGGATACTATTCATAAAGTACTATTCACGTGGTACTATTCACAAAGTACTATTCAAGGGGTACTATTCACAAAGTACTATTCCTAAAGTACTACTAATGAAGTACTATTCACGGGTTACTATTCACTCAAGTACTATTCACCCAGAGTACTATTCATGACAAAAATTGATTTCTTTTCTGTTCAAATCATTTTTGATACAATATTATTCTTGAATTTTATTCCACAAAGCAGTATCATATTGAAATTTTGGACATTATTGAATTCTGGATAAATTAAATTATAAATCTTTAAAAAATTATCCTTTGCTTTCTTTTAATTGAATTCTTATATCATTGTCATCATCCTCATGCTTATATTATGATGAAAGTCATCTGTGGCTTACGTGCATAGATGGACTGTTGATTGGTATGATTATAACCAGGGATCATTCGGTATAATCATGACCTATAATGTTATAAATGATAAAAGTCCGCATTGGCCCGTAGTGCATTGATGGACAGTTGTTGGTATGATCATGAACATTGGTGAAAACATAAATATCTTTGGCTTGTAGTGCATGGATAATTCGTGGTTGTGATACTAATGAATATCATTGGCCCGTAGTGCATGGATAATTCAGTGATGTGGATTATTTATTAAGCTGAGTCTCAGCGATAAAATTGATGATAAACTTTTTAAATCATAAAAGATAGTAGATATCATGCTCTACTTGACTCTTCTAATAGATTACTTGTTTCGCTGCAGTTAAACTTGAGTTTTAGTGTATTTTATCATTTTAACACTGTTGAAGGCAAACGATAATTTATTCTGCATTATCTTAGTCACAATATTTCTTACTGGGCTAGTTGAGCTCACCCTATTTGCTTTCATTGTTCTCTTCAGGAAATGAGAACGTAGCCGGGACTAGTCGGGAAATGGAGTGATGGTCCGAGATGGTTGTTTTAGTAGTCCTTACTATTTAGTGTGATAATAAATGTAATGAGGATTGAATTTGAGTTTGAATATTGTCTATGAGACAATATTCATGTAAAAACTCTCAATTCATGTTGTATAATTAAGTTTGTATTTGTATTCAGTACCATGTATTTGGCGACCTAAGATGGATGATGTATACCTATTTAGGGGGCCTCAAGCTAAGATGTGAGACTAGAACTAGGAGGGGAGAGACGGGTTAATCCTTCGCTAGTATAACCTACCTAAGTTATTTGTTATTTAATTGGTCGATCAGGGTATAGGGATAATATGTGGCATGCCAATTAACCCTTGTTTTGTGGCAGTGTTTGAAAATGGCATCTAAAAATATTGAGATAAGCAATGAAGCACATAAGACCGTTGAGTCACCAACGATCAATACCCAAGATAATGTGCATCAAGAAGGAAATAATCATCAGGTAAACAACAACACCGACCAGATGATGAACGGTGGGATGTTCAGAGGCTTTATGCAATTCATGCAACATCAGGCGAGAGAGACTCTTATTCAAAATATAGGTGGAAACACTAGCAACTCTCGGATGGTCACTGCTAAGCAATTCAAGGAGCTGGGACCACCGAAGTTTTTGAGAAAGCCAGAACCACTCAAGGCAGAGACGTGGATAAAGCAGATCACCAAGATATTTGATATCTTGGGATGCTCCGAGGAGAAAAAGGTTCCGTTTTCCCCCTTCATGTTGAGAGGAGAGGCATATTACTGGTGGAAATCAGTAAAAGGTACTCAAATTGTCGCACTGAAGATGTCTTGGGAGAAGTTCCAAGAACTGTTCAACGACAAGTACTTTCCCGAAAGTATTCGTCACATGAAGGAAGTGGAATTCATCAAGTTGGAGCAAAACAATATGACCGTTTTGTAGTACGAGGCTAAGTTTGTCGAGTTGTCCCGATTTGCATCCCATTTGGTTGATAACGAGGAGTGTATGAAGTGGATGTTTCTAAGAGGTTTGAAACCCGAAATACGTCAATACCTCATTTTTCACAAACTGTGTTTGTATTCAGATGTTGTAAATAGGGCTCAGTTATTGGAGCGCGATAATGAGTCAACCCAAATAAGAGAAAGTAGCTGGAAAAATGATAATACTAGTGGTACCAGTCATCGAAGTAGTGACAACAAACGTGGAGGTAATCAACATGCCTGGAATTGTAACCACTTCGGTGGTAATCATGGCCAAGACAATAGGAGTAGAAATTTCAAAAAGAGGAGATTCAACAATGATGAAAAGACATCAGCACCAGCACCCGTTGATAAAGAAGGAGAACGACCATCGATCATATGCTTCAAATGCGGAAGGGAGGGACACATCAGTCCAAACTGCACGATGCAGTCCAAAGCATGTTACAATTGCGGAAAAGGATATTGAGAAGGATAATTTTTCAACAATTGAAAGAGAAAAAATTTTGAGACGTTTTCAAACTATGCAGACTCGCAGGATACAGTTGCCTCCTCTAAGTCGTACAACCAAAAGAAGCACTTCAAGCGTCAATAAATAAATTTTTTTGCTAATGTATTTTGACCCCCCTATAAAAACCAATCAAGAAAAGGCATGTGTCCTACTTAAGGGCCATTACAGTCATTTTACCCCTCAGAGACATTCTCGACTTTTCATACCGACCAAGGGTTATAAAATTTAAAAAGATATTTTTTTTAAATAACGGAGATTTGTGTTTCATGACCAAATTTAATTTTCTTGTAGTCACATACTAGATAAATTAGACTTGCTATATTTTTAGAAGAATTCAATGTGACAACTTTCACATTTATTGCTATATTTTCACATTACTTGTTATAAATTTTCACATTACTTGCTATATTTTTAGTAGAATTCAATGTGACAACTTTCACATAAAATAGAGTTTTTGTTACATTTATAAACATATATCGTCAATTTACTTAATACTTGTAAAATTCAATTACTTATTTCGCATATATAAAGTTATAAGTATCAACCAATCCAGGCTATGACCTAAAGTTAGGCACCAAGGGCACATGCCCCCAATCGGATTTTCAAAGATCTAAATATATATATATATATATATATACTACAATTATTAATATATTCACAAATTTTAAGGCTTAAAATAAAATACTACTATAAGAACTTAAGTATTTTATTGTCTTGATCAATTTACTTCTCCTAAATACCAAGAGGGTAAAAAATAGATGGGTTACAGTTATTAAAAATTGTGAAATATTTTGGTTAGAGTTTCTATAATTTACCCAAATTTTCCAAGAAAAAAACAGTGGCTAGTATATATTCATATATTATTCATATGGGTGTTATCATTTCATTAGTAGTAGTAGTAGTAGTAGTAGTAGTAGTAGTAGTAGTAGTAGTAGTAGTAGTAGTATAAAATTGAAGATCAACATCATTATATTTATTTTCTCCACATAATGTTGTCGGCTGTTGTGGAACAATCCATCAGTCATTTAATCAAATTTAAACATTTTAAAGTATATTAAAATGTTTATCTATCATATTAATTACCAAGATAGTAGCATATTTTTTTTCAGTAACATAATAGTAGTATACTAATATAATCAGACATTACTCTACTTATTTTATTTCACTAAATTTTACATTTTGTGAATATATTAATAACTATAGTGTGTGTGTGTGTATGTGTGTTTGTGTGTGTGTGTATATATATATATATATATATATATATATAAGAGGCAGAGAAATGGGAAAAGGCACGTTGAAAAAGGCGTACAACGTATGTATGTCTGTTACTACTATAACTGTTGAAAAGGCATTTTTAGCCATGAATATCATGAGGAATGAACTTTATAACCAAATGAGAGATGAATGGATCAATGACTGTTTAGTAACATACATTAAGCGTGATATTTTGTAACTATGAAAAATGAGGCTATCATGCAATAATTTCAAGCAATGAAACCTCAAAAAATGTTATTGTAAACAATATTTGAGGATTATTTAGTTTTGTGATTTATTTTATTAAATTTTTATTCTTAAAAAAATTCCCGATTTGACCTTTCATCGAACTTTCAAAGTTCTTCCGATCCATAACCAATCAACTTAAACACAAATTATATACTATAAACTTATATATTGAACTAATGAAAGAAGTACCTAATAACAAATAACAATAATAAAAGATCAAATGCATTTCATCTATAATTATTCTTATTAAATTAAAAGTTTAGAGTTGTATTTGAGTTTTAAATTTTTAAAAATTAGGAGTTTAAAAGTTTTGATTTAGTTGAGTCATTTGTACAAGTAAAAAAAAAGAGAGCCAAAATACGTACTTTTAGTTCACTTATAGAAGAAGAATTCTCTGATTATGGTATGATTTTTAATTCTAAACTAAGCATCCTATTTATAGGAGAATGGAAGGATACTATTTGGATGCACAGTAAAGGAAAAATCACGGACTGCATAGTAAAATTCGGACGATTTTTTGAAAATTCACATAATTTACTATGTTGTCACTATGTAGACACTATGCAAACACTGTGCATAATAAAATATAATATATTCTATTTTTCATAAAAAAATAAAACTTATTATAATATATATATATATACTGAATAACTTTTTATCGATTATTTTGGAAAATGGGTAAGTGGGGGTCCATATAATAAGCAAAATTTACAACAAATACTTCATAAAAATCTCCTCTATTTATCTCAATATTTTTAACAACACTTAACATCATTATTATAACTCACAATATTTAACAGCCAGATCATTCCCAGGAAAGAGGGGGCTTTCCGATAAGGATTTATCCCTATTGGCACGCAATTAGGTGATCAAACCCCTTTCCTCGACAGAACTTTCTAGATATCGTCAATAATGCAAATAATAATATGAATAACTTTGTCGTCTCAATTATTGATAATATAAAATATTGTGACAATAATTGAATCAAATAACGTGAGATACTATGCATCAATTACTGTGGTAATAATTGAAATAAACTGAGTAACTTCTCATGTAAGCATCAATAATCAATATCGTGTGCTATTATGCAACTATGCGTATTACTGTACTTTTATCACCGGGTATTTCAATAGTTAACGGTAAAACTTTCGCCATTATTTTCATAAAAAGTTATTTTTATCATTTTCTCACTTTGACAGTAATTCCGTAGCGGGGTCCACCAATGATTGTGTCGTCGTACGGATATTCCCCGACAAAAAGAATATTTCCCGACCAAACGAATATTTTATGACAACTTTAATACTTTGCAAAATTTGTAAATATTACCCACAACTATAACATTATATCAAATTCACACCTTAATATTGAAAAAAATATTTTGAGAAATTAAATCTTTATTCATAAAAGTTGGGGTCTTACAAACACTGCCACAAAACAAGGTTAATTGACATGCCACATATTATCCCTATATTCTGACTGACCAATTAAATAACAAATAAGCTTAGGTGGGTTATACTAGCGAAGGAATTACCTAAGCTTTGATACCAACTGTGTCGCCCCCAAAATAGGTATACATCACCCATTCTGAGTCACCAAATACATGGTATAGAATTTAATTACAAACTTAATTATACAACTGTCGTGTAAAATATGACAAAACATAAGATAGAGTTGCACAAATGGCATGCGGCCTGCAGCCTTGCCTTGATCTGGCCTAGGCCCGACCTGGTCAAAGTCTGGCCTGGTCAAGACCTGGATCGGTCAAGCCTGGCCTGCAAGACTAAGATCAGACCATATTTTTTTGATAAATATCCATCTCTGCTCGGCCTTTTCTACCGGATCGGCCTAGCCTGCCCACCCTAAGCCCCCATCCCTCTAGAGTCCAAATGGTCCAAGCAAGCATCCAAATTTACTTGTCTAACGGTCCATTACTTAACAGCTATTAAGCTACAAAATTACGGAAATTAGGCACTGTTGAACTAAGTAGGCAGCTAGCTATTAGTGTCAGTGATAACTCTGATAAGTCCCATCAAGTATTTAATTGTTGCAACTCTAATAGTGTCATAGACTCATAGTGATAAATCCCATCAAACTTTTTTGGCTTCTTAGCTTCTTGCTGATCTAAGCTCACTTGGTTACTCCCTCCGAATTATATATGATATATATATATATATATATATATATATATTACAGATTTCTAAATATATATTTTAGTGATAATATTAGCTAATATATTGTATATGATCTCCAAATATATATATTTTCTTATTTTCAATATATTAGTTAATTTATTTAATATTAAATTATTAATAAGTTAGTTGATGTTATGATGATTTGATGGATTAAAATGTGAAAGAGACCAAAAGGTAAAAAAAGAAAAAGAAAAAGAACAATAAAGTAGCAATTTGAGTTGTCTTATCATTTGTTAAATTGTTGGCATTGTTGCTTTGCTAGTCTGCTGAAAACTGCTCCACGTCCGACTGACTGACAAAGTAGAAAAAATAAATTACTTTTTTTTGTTTATAAACAAACGGATAGTTTGCAGTAGTTTTTTTTCAAACAAACGGTTATATTTTGTTTCTATAAAAATCATTTCATTAACTGCAAAAATATTCACAATTCACATATCTATATCCTACAATCTGCATTCTCTCCCCAACTTCCGTTTTTAATCAATATTCTCTTTATTCACAATTTTCACATCTCTCTATTTAGTATTTTGATATTCTCTAACACTTACAAAGTTTCAACTGTAATTATTATAATTTTTAATTTTTATTATTATAATATTATTACAATACAATGGATCCCTCCGACTCCAACACTCCACAAATGCCGCAATTTATTTAAAATGACCCAAAAATCATTATGCTTGGAAATGTCGTTGTAGGTTCGAGTACGTTATTTTCATGTCCTACCGGTGAACAAAGAAAACGTACAGCGGCTATTTGGGAACATTTCATCGAAGTGTGGGATGTTGAAGGTGTTAAAAAAGCTCAATGCAAAATATGTAACACCTTATTTGGCACTAAAGGCAATAACACATTACAACGACACTACCATTCGTGTTTGCAAAAGCATAAACTAACCGATAAAAGCTCTCAAGCACAAATTGATCATTCTGGCCACAATTGGAGTTATGATCAAATATTACAGAAAGAGTGGCTAGCCAAACTAGAGATCGAGAAGGAGCTCCCGTTCAATTTTTTTGACGATGTGCGATGTACCGATTACATTCAAGGCGCATTGCAACCGAAATATAAACAAGTAAGTAGAATGACTACTAAACGTGATTCAATTAAATTATATAATAAAGCTAAAAAGGAACTAATTGAATATTTTGAAAATTTTGACGGTAAAATTTGTTTAACAAGTGATGTTTGGTCTACTGATCATCAACCCGGAGTTAGCTATATTTGTATTACTGCTCATTGGATAGATTCTGAAATGCAAATACAAAAAGGAATTATAGGATTTGAATTTTTTGAATTACCTCATACTGGTCAAATAATACATGCTCAAATTATGTCTATTATTTGTACTTTTAAAATTAAAGATAAAATCATGAGTATTAGTTTAGATAATGCAAGCAATAACACTAGTTCTATTAACATGTTAAAAAATGATTTAATACCTGTAGTAAATGGTGCATTTTTTCATATTCGATGTATATGTCATATAATAAATTTAATTGTTCAATCCGGATTCAGTTACTTACAAGATTCAATATATAAAATTTGTGTTATGATTAATTATGCTTATGGTTCAAATAGAAGAATTCAAAATTTTAGAAATTTTTGTCATGCAAGAGGAGAAAAATTTGATAATAACACTAGGTGGAATAGTACATACGATTTGTTTAAAGATGTCTATAAACGTAAAAATATACTTATGGAGTTTTATAATGCACAAGATGATCATGAATTAACAAATCAAGATTGGGATCTACTTGGTCAACTTTTAAATATTCTTAAAGTTTTTAAAAAACACGCAAAAATATTAAGTGGTATTTATTATCCTACAATTCACCATGTTCTGTTTGCATATTTAGAAATAAAAAATATGTTTCAAGATTTTAAGTATGATCGTTTTTGGGCTAACCTTATTTTGTCAATGGAAGAAAAATTTTAAAAATACTTTGAAGACATGCTAACTGTTATTACTCGTGCGGCTGCATTAAACCCAATTATAAAATACAAGATGTAAAAAGTATTTTAGAAGATACTGGGTAGTACTAATATTGATTATATTAAAAGAAATTTTAATAATACATTTATTAAATTTTATAAACAATATGAATCTATATATTCTACATCTATACATGCACCAACCCCTGCCCCTTCATCTTCTAAATTTGAATCATTATTAAAATCACTATCCAAGAAACAAAGAACTTCAACACACATAAGTAGTTTAAACGAACTTGGTTTATATTGTAGTACTAATTTTAGGAGTTTTATGACTGACCAAGAATTTGAAAATTTTAATATACTCGTTTTCTAGGAAAAACATAACCGACAATTTCCTACTTTAGCTATGATGGCCCGTGATCTACTAACTATCCAAGCTAGTACCGTAGCTTCGGAATCTTGTTTTTCTTTATCTGGCAAGGTATTGGACGAAAAAAGAAGTAGACTTAGTCTGGAATCGTTGGAAATATGCATTTGCTATAGAGATTATCTTGTCGCGCAAAGAAGAGTACAAAAATGTAATGAGACGAAGCAAGATAGCTCTCTAAGATCTCAAGTCGAGCGAAGCAAATGTAAAAAAGTGCAAATATATAAAGATTTGAAGAAACTTTTTTAAAAATATTTTTATGAAGATTCAAAGACAAATATTTGTAATCGACTCATTTTTTATTATTGTTTAAGTTATATTTTAAAGTTATAAACTTATACTTATTCATCAAATTATTAATTCAATAAATTAATTTTTTTTACTTAATCATTAATATAATTTGTAAGTTGTAACTTAATTATAAGTTTTAAAACATTACTTTTACTTAATACATCAATCAAGTTTGAAGTTTTAATTATTTATTTTTAATTTTTTGTAAGTATATTTAATTAATATAATAGTTAATTTAAACTTCCTTGTAATTTTTGAGTATTCTAAAATTAAACTCCTTTGTAATCAATATAAAATGTATTAAGGTAGTGAAAATTAAAGAATTTGTGTAAATGTTGTCTGCTACTGCTATATAGTCACCTAGTCTATAAAGAGTATAAGGATTAAGCCATTAAAGCATGAGCTAGTCACTAAGGCAATAAAGCTTCATCGCCAAATTCGGACGCCAGCCCAAAGTGCAAGTGAAGTCCATGAGTCTCAAGTATAATTGTATAAATCACTCCAGACAGCAAAGTTTTTTTAAAAAATTAAGTGCAGGGCCAAACCGAATCATCCTGGGCCTGGCCTGGCCTACAGACCTTAACAGGTCAGATTTTTTTAGACAAAGCCTGGCCTGGCCTGGCCTTGAAGGCCCAAAGTCAAGGCCTGGTCTGACCTGATCAATGGCCAAGGCCTGCCAGGCCCAGACCGGACCATGCCAGGTCGGCCTATTGTGCAACTCTAACATAAGATGAGAGTTTTAATACGAATATTATCTCATAGACAATATCCAAACTCAAATGGAGTCCTCATTACAATTATTATCACATTATTTTATAAAATAGTGAGGACTACTACAGCCACCATCTCGAACTGTCACTCCATTCCCCGACTAGTCCCGGCTATATTCTCATTTCTTGAAGAGAACAATGAAAGCAAATGGTGAGCTCAACTAGCCCAGTAAAGAATATTATGACTAAGATAACGCAGAATAAATTATCGTTAGTCTTCAACAATGTTAAACTGATATAATACAATAAATAACAAGTTTAACTGCAGCGGAACAAACAATCCATTAGAAGAGTCAAGTAGAGCATAATATCTACTATCTTCTATGATTTAAAAGTTCATCATCAATATTTTATCGCTGTAACACAGCTCAATAAATAATCCACATCATCGAATTATCCATGCACTACGGGCCAAGGATATTCGTTAGTATCACCAGTGGTCATGATCATGCCAATAACTGTGCATCAATGCACTACGGGTCAATGAAGACTTTTATCACACCATCTATAACATTACAGGTCATGATTATACCGATACATAGTCATAATTATACCAATTAACAGTCCATTTATGCACTACGAGCCAAAAATGACTTTCATCACAATATAAGCATGAGGATGATGACAATGATATAAGAATTCAATTAAGTGAAAGCAACAGATAAATTTAAAAGATTTATAATTCAATTTATCAAGAATTTAAGAATAATATTCATGTATCAAAAATAATTTGGACAGAAAAGAATCAATTTTTATCGTGAATAGTATCACGGGTGAATAGTACCCGAGTGAATAGTACCCCGTGAATAATACTTTGTGAATAGTACTCCGGTATGAAAACATTAAAATTTAACAAGAATGTTCAGAAAAATATCATTGTGAAACGATACTAGATGAAGCGCAAATTTCAAGGATATTCTACTAATTTCAAGGAGTATAAAAGCAATACTGAACAAAATGAGTGTAGAATTCGAAATCTGAAACGAAATAATATTACTTACATACTACAGAGTTTGGAAGAAAATATTATTTCTTAAGAATATTAAACAAAAATAATATCACTTACCTTAAAAGGAGAGTATTTCTGACTAGTGTAGCAAGGATATTCTTGAAGAAAATGTGCACTGTTTTTTACACT
This sequence comes from Panax ginseng, assembly GCA_020205605.1. Classification (NCBI taxonomy): domain Eukaryota; kingdom Viridiplantae; phylum Streptophyta; class Magnoliopsida; order Apiales; family Araliaceae; genus Panax; species Panax ginseng. Next base: position 30,152,789 of record CM035135.1, read on the forward strand.
CAAAACTTCCTTAATCTCTAAAGAAATACACTCAATATTATAGAAGAAGAATTCTCTGATTCTGGTGTGATTTTCAATTCTAAACTAAGCATCCTATTTATAGGAGAATGACAGAATACTATTTGAATTTAGAAAATCACGGACGCACAGTAGAAAAATTTCACGGGCAAAGTTCACGGGAAATCGAAAGAAATTTTTTGATTTTACTATGTTGCATTATGCACACACTATGCAATACTATGCATAATAAAATATAATATATTCTATTTTATATATAAAAAACAAAACGCAATAAGGACTTCTCAATTCACTTGGCTTCACAAAACACACTTTTAACAACATTTATTCATCATTAATATTATAACTCGCAATATTAACAACCAGATCATTCCCAAGAAAGAGGGGACTTTCCGATAAGGACTTCTCTTTATTGGCGTGCAATTAGGTGATCAAACCCCTTTCCTCGACAGAACTTTTTAGACATCGTTAATAATGCAAATAATAATATGAATAACTATGTCATCTCAATTATTGATTTATTAATATAAAATATTAAGCAGATGATACTGTGACAATAATTGAATCAATAATGTGAGATACTATGCAACAATTTCTGTGGCAATAATTGAATAAAACTGAGTGACTTCTCGCGTAATCATCAATAATCAAAGGTAATCAGATAATACCATGTCTACTACGCAACCACGCCAGATTATTGTACTTTTATCACTGTGTATTTCAACAGCTTAATCTGTAAAAATTTTGCCCTTATTTTTTATAAAAAGTTATTTCGCTGCTTTTTAACTTTAATGAAATTACATTGTGGAGTCCACCAATAATTGTGTCGTCGTATGAATATTCTCCGACCAATCGAATATTTTATGACAACTTGTTTATTTTGCAAAATTTATAAATATTACCCACAACTATAATATTATATCACATCCACACCATAATATTTAAAATAATATTTAGAGAAAAATTAATCTTTATTCATGAACGTTGCGGTCTTACAAAATGAATCTCAGGATTTTTTTTACACTCAAAATTTTATGAGTAGTTATTTTAGCATTAAATTCTTTTTTCCTTGGTCCGGAGCCCTCGTCATGGAGGGATATTATATAATCACTAGTATAAATTAAAATTTTAAATTAATATCAATAATCTCCTTATAAATGAGAATATCAAAACAATAACTAGTCTTACAATAAGAAATATAAAATCATGTTATAATGAGAATCAAACATATGAATTATGATCTCCTAGTATCTCAAATTTAAATTTTAACCCTATTAACTTTTTCATTACATATCTTGTTTTAAATGATACAAATTTGTTGACAAATTTGAAGGCACACCACCCAAATATGACCGAGAAGATATAGTGTTTTAATTGTTTTGTCTAATGTTAAAAGAAACTAATAATAAATTTAAGATATTAATAATATCAGAATAATATTTATACTATCAAAATAATAAATATTTAAAAATTATAAATATTATTAAAATAAATATAAATGTGTCATCATATATATTTATTTTAATAACATAATTATTTTTTTGACATTAAAATTTAATATTAACCAAACAAGAAATTTTCTTTATGAAGAAACAAAGAATGAATATTTTAGTACAAGTGTATGGCTTTAGATTTCTAAACTTAGCATTACCATAAAATAACGAAAAGGCGGTCTATCATTTTCTCAGCTTTCAAAGCAACACGTCAGCGCTGATATGAAAACCCCCAATTTACCCCAAGACTACACAATAAAACAAAGAAAGCAAGAAGGGTAATATCGTCATAATAATACAGTAAAATGCCTGCTACGCGTTCCAACTAAGTAGGCCCAATATTCTATCACCATTACCGACCTTTCAACCTTTCATTAAAAAACAATATAAAATCCATTTGCAATCTCTCCTTACACTTTCTCTCTCTAAAATCCAACAACAAAACCTCTTCCATTCCGTTTCAATCGCCAAATAAGCCACTGTTTCCTATTCACATAACATTTTCTCTCTCCTCACCCAACAAACAAACTAGAAAAAATTATGGCTCAAAAGAGAGAGAAAGAGGAGACCGAGCTGAAGGTCCCTAAATCAATGTCTCTATTCTCACCACCGATCCCCACAGCTTCCTCAAAGCTATCCGGGACCGACGACCAGAGCTTTAGTTCTGCGAGGTTGCCGGAGAGCTGCTCAGATCCAAAGTCATCTGACTTTGTAGATCTGAGGATGAGTTCTGCGAAATCACAAGAGAACGTATCGGATCTGAGAGTTTTATGCAGATCCGAAGACGGAGAGAATAAACTGAAGAGAAAATGGGTGAATCGGTGTTCAGGATGCAAGAGGAAGGTTGGATTGATGGGGTTTCGGTGTAGGTGCGGAGAGATGTTCTGTTCGGAGCATCGGTATTCCGATCGGCACGACTGTAGTTACGATTACAAGGCAGCCGGACGGGAGGCGATTGCTCGTGAGAATCCGGTGGTGAGAGCTGCGAAGATTCTCAAGGTCTGACAAAAAGATGAAGATGGCATAGAATGGGATTATTAATGGTCAGATCAGATCAGATTAGATCGAGTTCTTCATTTGTAAAATATGGCGCCAACCTACAGAGATAACTTTTGTGGGTTGATTTAGCCTTGCATGTAATGCTTCATATGGTTGGCTGGTGGTCTGATTTGAAGATTGGAGAGAAATATGGGGGATTTTGGGTTGTTGATGGAGGGGTATGTTATGTAAAATTTGATGAAAGATCAAGGGTATTGTTGTCATTTAAAATTTAATTATTGTGATAGTGGAATTTTTCTCTTTTATTTTTTAGTAGTATTATTGTTTTTTCATGCATGATGCACCATATGCAATGAAGCTCAAAACTAATGCAATGAAAAAAAATAAAATAAAGTGGAGGATTAGTAATGAGATTAAGGTGGTGTTTGTTTATATCTGATTGTCTTTTAATGAACTGTCTCTTATTCGTTAAGAGGTATGATGTTTGTTTTTGTTTCTGTTATCTCTGAATGTCTCTTAATCGGTAAGACAAAATGAAATCTTAATAATTAAGAGGTACCTCCTAATGAATTTTTTTTGATATTTTTTTTATATAAATATATTCAACAATATTATGCACTCATTTTTATTAAATTGAATATTTAAAATTATTAAATAAAATTTTATCTTTTAAAATGGTAAAATAGTGTCATTAAGAGACAACTTACTTTTTAATTATCAAATAATTTTTTAAATTCAGACCTCATAATCATTTAGATATGATCTAATTTATTAAGACATCATAATCATTCAGATCTTAATTCTGAAGTTTATTAAACACAACCTAAGCTAGAAAAGCAAAAAAAGATTAAGAAAAGATTGTAATATCCTACGTGCTAGACGAAGTCTACCAAAAGTTCAGAGACTTAGCAAATTCAGATGGTGATGGTGCACAGCTAACATACGATGAAGATGAGCAGAAAGAAGTAAAGATCAGCTGCACCAAAGAAGATGTGGTCCAGACTCAAAACAGAATACAAAGAGGACCACACCAAGCTGCTAAGTACATAAGATATTCAAGCTTAAAGACATCTTAGCAGCTCAACACCTACAACACCAACAACACCAACAATAAGAAGTCGGGCTGAAGGGTCCTTTTCCAAAGGATTAAATGAAATTCCAAGCTCTTTGGCTTGAAGAGTTCTGAGGAACTAGAGGAGTTCAAAGGTCATTGGCTTGAAAGAGTTCTTAGTGAACTAAAATTCCAAGAAATTGTTGCCTCAAGGAATCTTAGTGATTCGGTCTTCCTTCCTTAGTGGGAAATCTCGCTAGTTGAAAGCGGAAGAGTGGATTATGAACTTGAGTCTCCGAACCACTTAAAACACGCATTGCGTTTTTACTTTATGTCATTTACATTATGTATATTAAGCTATGTATGTATGATTTAACTGCTACTCTTGAACTAACTCTACTTAACAATGTATGTATAATTATGAATATATCAATGAAGGGATCTTTTACTTATTCCGCTGTACTTGAAAAGATTCTTATGTTTGTCATATGCTAAATTATTAGCAATACAAAATAAAATAGAAAAGTATTTAAATTTTTTTTAAAAAGGATCTATTCAACCCCCCCCTTCTAAATCTATTGTGCCTACTGAAAACTAACAAAATCTACTATCATTTATGAATTTAAAAGTCCATCATCAATATTTTATCCCTGTAATATCAATCAATATACATCTTGCATCAAATATTCATCTTCTTTTACTTTCTGCCAAAGATATTCATTTATATCATTACTAATTGGTCAGTCGTTCATCTCAACACATGTTCATCTTTGCACTACGGGCCAAAGATATTCATTAGGTAATCATTCATCTTTGCACTACAGGCAAAAGATATTCATCAAGTGTCACCATTAAAGACTGAGGATGATGAAAAATATTTTAGAGAACGAATCCAGTGAGATAAAAGGACAAAGATTAGAGATTCGTACTTTAGATAATTCAAGTTTAAAAATACTCCATAATAAATTATAATAGAGTAAAATTCAAGAATGGAGATCAAAACATGGATTCAATTTCAAGATTAAGGGTCACAACATATAACTTGGAAGGAAAAAAAATTATTTTTTTTCTTTTGTGAATGATACCGTGTGAACAATAACATATATAGTATGAAACATTACCAAGGTGAACAAAGATTTAACAAAGACTCACCATGAAAAGTTCCAAATTTGATAAAAAGTTCAGACCAATATTCTTATGAAATGATATTAGATGAAACAAAATTTCTAATCATTTCAGAAATTATAGAAGCAATATTTACCATAGTAAGTTCAAATTTAGGAATACGAGATGAAATAATATCGCTTACGTAATATGGAGTATGAAAGAAAATAATATTTCTCACGAGAATTGCAATAAAATAATATCATTTACCTTAGTAGAAACTGGATTTGACTAGAATATCAGATATTATTCTGAGAAAATCTTGTAGAAAACTACGCTCAAAGTATCCTTATAATCAAGAAAAATGCTCACAATACTTTAGAATAAGAATTTTTGAATTTAAAATGGTGTGTTTGAGGAAGGAGGGGTTACTCTCTATTTATAATGCAACACGGAGGGAAAAACAAACCACCGAGCCTAACTCTTCAGTCTAACTTCTGTCCAATTCCTTTTTTTTTCAAGGTTGAGGGCCCACACCAAATGAAACACTTGCATGAAATGTCTTTGTAGGAGAATATCAACTTTGAAAAAAACAACCAAAAGCATACTGCTTTTGAAAATAAATGAATGGTTTGCAGGAACCACATCAACCACCAACCATTCTTAGAAAAAGAAACAAAGCATTCCAAATTCATTTTGATTACTTCCGTCCCTTAACCACATGATTATATATATATATATATATATATATATATATATATATATATATAATAATATTATTATTTAAATAATTGTAATATATTATAATAATATATTTGAATAAATATTTTATCGGAGAAATAATTGTAATTCCACAAAAATATGCCAAACTTTCAACAATTATTTCATGCTAAAATTCCTTCACTTATATCCACATAAAATAAATATATCCTTATCATATAAATCAATAATTAATTATTCATAAATAATATTATAGAATCACAATTATGTCAACCAGTCGCTCTCGGGAAAGAGGGACTTTCCGATAATGATTTCTCCTTACTAAATACGCCTTGATTAGGTGACCAAACCCCTTTTTAGATGTAACTTTCTTGGACATTTACCAATAATGCTATCTAATAATATTATTCAAATAATATGAATTATTGATCCGATAATGGGAAAATATCGTAAAATGACAATTATTGAAACAATAATAATATAAAATATTAACGCAAAGAATTATTGAATCAATAAAATAAAATATTGAATAATAATTCTCGTAATAATTATTGAGTAAAGCCTTCTTACGTAAGAATCAATAATTTAAAAATACTTTATGTAATATTGTGCGCTTTGCATCACAACAACGCCAGACATCAGATTTTTTAACCACTGTGTAATCCAACGATTGTTAATCGTAATAATTACGCCTGCTTATTTATAAAAACTCAAACTTGTCATTTTCTTCATCCGACAGTTATTCTATTATGGGGCCCATAAATGACTGCGCCGTCGTATGGATATTCTCCGACAACAAGAATATTCCACGACCAAACGAAGATTCCCCGACAACAATGAATATTTTATAACCACTTGCTTATTTTGCAAAATTTGCATATTTCACCCATAACCAAAGCATTATATCAAATTAATTCCTTATTATTTCAAGATAATAAATAGAGGAAATTCAATTTTATTTATAAAAAGTTGGGGTCTTACAACCTCCCCTCTTTATGAAATTTCATCCTTGAAATTGACGTACGTACCTGGTATTTCGAAAAGGTGAGGATACCTCATTTTTATTTCCGATTCTAACTCCCAAGTCATTTTCTCAATAGCATAGTTTCTCCATAAAACCTTGAATTGTGGTATAACATTTGTGCGTAGAACATGCTCTTTCCTATCCAAGATCTTAACAGGTACCTCCTCGTACGTTAAATCTTCAGTTATCTCGTCTTGTTCTAACTCAATAATGTGGTTTGAGTCTTTTACATATTTACGAAGTATAGATATGTGAAAAATATTATGAACATGAGACATGCTTGGAGGTAATGTGAGTTTGTAGGCCACATTTTCTATTCGGTCAAGAATCTCAAATGGACCAACAAATCGTGGATTGAGCTTTCCTCTCTTCCTAAATCTTGTAACTCCCTCCATGGAGTAATACGTAACAATACATGATCCCCAATATTAAATTCCACGTCCTTTCGATGAAGATCCGCATAACTCTTTTATCGATCATGTGCCATTTGTATACGTTATTGAATCGTTTGGATCTTTTCTGTAGTCATGCATACCAATTCTGGTCCCAACAACGTTGTTTCACCCACCTCGTTCTAGCATACTGGAGAACGAAATTTTTGTCCATACAACGCTTCGAATGGATCCATGCCTATACTTGCTTGATAACTGTTGTTGTAGGAGAATTCCACCAATGGCAAGTACTTATCCCAACTTTGTATTGCTTCTATCTTCGCTGGGTAAACAGATACTCCATGTTTTGACACCATGTGCCCAAAGAATGCTACTTCCTCAAGCCAAAACTCGCATTTTTTCAGCTTGGCATATAGCTTGTTGTCATGAAGCCTTTGCAGTACCAGCTTCAAATGGTGCTCATGATCTTCACGGCTTTTGGAATAGATGAGGATGTCATCAATAAAGATAACAATGAACTGATCCAAATATTCCTTGAACACACGGTTCATTATATCCATGAAAGCAGTAGGAGCATTAGTCAATCTAAAAGACATGACTAAGAATTCATAATGCCCGTACCGAGTTCTGAAGGCAGTCTTTGAAATATCCTCAGTTTTAATCTTCAGCTGATGATATCCAGAACAAAGATCGATCTTTGAAAAGAATTATGCTCCTTGCAACTGGTCAAACAGGTCATCAATGCGAGGTAGTGGATACCTATTCTTGATGGTGACATGGTTTAATTTCCGGTAGTCAATACAAAGTCGCATACTCCCTTCTTTCTTCTTTACGAATAAAACAGGAGCACCCCAAGGAGATGTACTAGGACGAATGAAACCGATGTCTAACAACTCCTGTAGTTGGACCTTTAACTCCTGAAGTTCAATAGGAGCCATTCGATATGGGATTTTAGAAATGGGCTTTGTACCCAGTTCAAGGTTAATAAAGAATTCAACTTCACGTTCTGGGGGTAGACCAGGAATTTCTTCAGGAAATACGTCAGGAAATTTACTAACAACAGAAATATTATTCAAATCTGACGTGTTTTTGTTCAAGTCCATAACATGGGCTAAGCAAGCTTGACATCCATTTTTTAATAAACGAATGGCTTTGTGGCTTGATATGACAGTGATTGACTTTAGTGGTTTGGTTTCTTGAATTCAGATAATAGGTTGGTTAGGAATATGAAAACTAATAACCTTACGAAAATAATCAATTTTGGCATGATGAGTAGTTAACCAATCAATCCCTAAAATCACATCAAATGCAAGTATCTTTAAAGAGATAAGATCAACAGGTAATGTGATGGTGCCAACTTGGATCAAGCAAGATTTATAAACAGTGGATGTAATGAAAGTTTCTCCTAACGGAGTCTCCAAAGATAAGTCAAAGTCTAATTTCTCTGGAGTCAAGTGTAAACGTTGAGCACAAGTGGGAGAGATAAAAGAATGGGTTGAACTAGTATCTAGTAAGGTATAAACTTCGCAAAAGTTTATGATTATGATTAGCTTACCCGTGATCACCTCGTTCGGGTTCCTCACGTTTTGGCCAGTCACGACAAACACTCTTCCAGGAACTGCTGATTTTGACTTGTCTGGGACAACCTTTGGAGTCACCATCCACGCTGGACTTGGTTTCGCTATAGAATATTCTCAAGCTATATGACCTTCCTTTCCACAGTTATAACATACCTTGGATTATTGTGGAAAGTTTGGACTGATATGTCCCTCTTTCTTGCATTTATAACATACGATCGGTGGTCATTCTCCTCCCCTAGAAACAGTTGATGCTGGTGATGACGTCTTCACATTGTCATTGTTGTACCTTCTTTTTTTGAAATCTCCTCCCGACTCGCTTCTTCTACTATCATGACCACAATTACCACTCGAGTAGTTACCGCTTTTGTCTGTATTCTTTCTTCCTCACTGGTTATCATTGCTCCGATGGCTGCTGCCACCCGTATGACCCTGGTTGAAGTGTGGTCCCTTGGTTGAACATACTCATTATCTCGCTCTAATAATTGAGCCATGTTGACAACATCTGAATATAGAGAAAATTTGTGAGAAATAGGATATTGTCGAATCTCGGGTTTCAGACCTCTCAGAAACATCCGCGTTATACGTTCCTCATTCTCTACCAAATGAGGTGCAAACTTGGATAACTCAGTGAACTTCGCCTCATACTGGGACATTGTCATGTTGTTTTGTTCCAGCCTAATAAACTCTACCTCCTTAATATGACGAATACTTTCAAGAAAGTTCTTGTCATTAAACAGTTTCTGAAAAGTTTCCCAGGACATATTGAGTGCGGCTGGATGGAAACGCTTCACAGATTCCCACCAGTAATCTGCCTCACCACAAAACATAAAGGTGGTAAATAGAACCTTCTGTTCCTCCGTGCAGCATAAGACATCAAATATCTTGGTAATTTGCTTGACCCATGTTTCTGCCTTGATCAGATCCGGCTTTCCCCAGAATTCTGGTGGTCCCAACTCTTTGAACTGCTTAGATATGATCAGTCGTGCATTGCTATCATTTCCACCCGTATTTTGTACATGAGTCTCCCTCGTCTGATTTTGCATGAACTGCAAAAAGCTTCTAAACATCTCATCATTCATCGTTTGTTCGGTAGTGTTGTTTACGGGAGGAATATTGCCTTTCTGTTGTACGTTCTCCTAGTTGGTGATTAAAGGTGTTTCCATATTTTCATACACTCCATTGTTAACGTTCTCAGCTGCCATTTTTAAAAACTGCCATAAAATAAGGGTTAATTAAACAAATTAACATATCACATAATATCCCTATATTATGACCGACCAACAAATAAGCTTAGGTAGGACACACTAGCAAAGGATTTACTCATCTCTCCCCTCCTAGTTCTATTCCCGATCTCCGCCAAAGACCATATCCCTACCTAAGCTTTGATACCAACTGTGACGCCCCCAAAATAGGTATACATCACCCATTCTGAGTCGCCAAATACATGGTACAAAAACAACTACAACTTTATTAATACAATTGTCGTGCAAAATACGACAACACATATGTTGTGAGTTTAAATACAAATATTGTCCTTTAGATAATATCCACACTCAAATAAGTCCTCATTACAATTATTGATACACTATTTTACAAATAGTGAGGACTACTATAACAACTGCCATGGAACATCACTCCATACCCCGACTACTCCCGGCTATATTCTCGCTTCCTGAAAAGAAAAATGGAACAAAAAGGAAAAGGGTGAGCTCAACTAGCCCAGTAAAGAATATTATGACTAAGATAATGAACAAAAAATTATCGTTAGCCTTCAACAAATCAAATAAAATATAATGGACAACAAGTTTTAGATCAATATTTGCAGCGAAAATAACAATTCATTAGAAGAGTTCATTTGTATCACCAGTTGGTCATATTCATCTCAACACCTGTTCATCTTTGCACTACGGGCCAATGATATTCATCATGTAATCATTCATCTTTGCACTACAGGCCAAAGATATTCATTAAGTGTCACCATTAAAGACTGAGGATGATGAAAAATATTTTAGAGAACGAATCCAGTAAGATAAAATGACAAAGATTAGAGATTCGTACTTTAGATAATTCAAGTTTAAAAATACTCCATAATAAACCATAATGGAGTAAAATTCAAGAATGAAGATCAAAACATGGATTCAATTTCAAGATTAAGGGTCACAACATATAACTTAGAAGGAATTTTTTTTTCTTTTGTGAATGTGCGATTGCAAGTGAGCGATGAATCATGAATAGTACCCAACAACGATGTCGATGAACATTACTGTATGAGCAAGTGCAAGTGAATAGTACCTAGTCATGAAAAGTTTCAAATTTGATAAAAAGTTTAGACCAATATTCCTATGAAATGATATTAGATGAAACGAAATTTTTAATCATTTTAAGAATTATAGAAGCAATATTTACCATAGTAAGTTCAAATTTAGGAATACGAGATGAAATAATATCGCTTACGTAATATGGAGTATGAAAGAAAATAATATTTCTCACGAGAATTGCAATAAAATAATATCCTTTACCTTAGTAGAAACTGGATTTGACTGGAATATCCGATATTATTCTGAGAAAATCTTGTAGAAAACTACGCTCAAAGAATCCTTATACTCAAGAAAAATACTCACAATACTTTAGAATAAGAATTTCTGAATTTGAAATGGTGTGTTTGAGGAAGGAGGGGTTACCCCCTATTTATAGTGCAGCACGGAGGGAAAAACAAACCATTGAGCCTAACTCTTCAGCCTAACTTCTGCCTAATTCCTCTTTTTTTTCAAGGTTGAGGGCCCACACCAAATGAAACACTTGCATGAAATGTCTTTGCAGGAGAATCATACTGCTTTTGAAAACAAAGGAATGGTTTGCAGGAACCACATCAACCACCAACCATTCTTAGAAAAAGAAACAAAGCATTCCAAATTCATTTTGATTACTTCCGTCCCTTAACCACATGCTTATATATATATATATATATATATATATATATATTTATATATATATATATTATTATAATATTATTATTTAAATAATTATAATATATTATAATAATATATTTGAATAAATATTTTATCAGAGAAATAATTGTAATTCCACAAAAATATGCCAAACTTTCAACAATTATTTCATGCTAAAATTCCTTCATTTATATCCATATAAAATAAATATATCCTTATCATATAAATCAATAATTAATTATTCACAAATAATATTACAGAATCACAATTATGACAACCAGGTCGTTCCCAAGAAAGAGGGGCTTTCAGATAAGGATTTCTCCTCATCGGGCGCAAGTGATTAGGTGACCAAACCCCTTTTCTAGATGCGAACTTTCTTAGACATTGCCAATAATGCTATCTAATAATATTATTCAAATAATATGAATTATTGATCTGATAATGGGAAATATTGTGCAATGACAATTATTGAAACAATAATAATATAAAATATCAACGCAACAATTATTGAATCAATAAAATAAAATATTGAATAAGAATTCTTTGTAACAATTATTGATTAGTGTCTTCTTACGTAAGAATCAATAATTCAAAATACTATGCAATCTGGTGTGCTACTATATAACCACGCCGTATTCATCGTATTTTAACCACCAGGTAATCCAACAATGTTAATCGTAATAACAAATCGCCGTTATTTATAAAAAATCAAACTTGTCATTTTCTTCATCCGACAGTTATTCTGTTATGGGGACCAAAAATGACTGTGCCATCGTACGGATATTCTCCGACAACAAGAATATTCCATGACCAAACGAATATTCCCCGACAACAATGAATATTTTATAACCACTTATTTATTTTGCAAAATTTGCACATTTCACCCATAACCAAAGCATTATATCAAATTAATTCCTTATTATTTCAAGATAATAAATAGAGGAAATTCAATTTTATTTATAAAAAGTTGGGGTCTTACACTTATCACACCCATTTAACGGTGACTTTGGATGTCACACGCCTTCTTTTGAAGCAAGGTTTGCCTTTTCGTGGACATGATGAGTCATCGACTTCATCAAATAAGGGAAATTTCCTTGAGTTTTTTGATTGGTACAGCTTACGAAATGAAGAGGTAGGCAAGGTAGTTAATGAGAATACTCCTAGAAACAATCAAATAACTTCTCCAAAAATTTAAAAAGAACTAACAAGTGCTTGTGCCATGGAAACTACACTTGCCATCATCAATGATATTGTGGACAACATATTTTCTATTATGGTTGATAAGTCTCGAGATGTTTCAATGAAGGAGCAAATAGGACTTGTTTTGAGATATGTAAACAACCATGGAGATGTGATTGAAAGGTTTCTTGGTGTGGTACATGTGCCTGACACTTCATCTATTTCTTTGAAGAATGTTATTGATGAATTGTTTGCAAAGTATAAATTGTTATTATCGAGATTGAGAGGTCAAGGATATGATGGGGCTTCAAAAAAAGAAAATTCATATGCAAGGTATGTCCATTGTTTTTCTCACCAACTCTAATTAGTTGTTGTTGCCAAGAGTAGCCGTAATGTGAGTGATTTTTTTCAATATGTTACTATGATTGTGGATGTGGCTGGAGCATTATGAAAAAGGAAAGATAAACTTAGACAGCTTGAACATGATAGGATCGTGGAGTGTTTGGAAAAGGGAGAGATAGTTAGTGGTAAAGGGAAAAAAAATCAAGAAATCATTTTAAAACAGCCAGGAGGTACTCGTTGGGGGTCACATTACATAACAATAATCCGTCTTATGTCTATGTGTACTTCCATATTACAAGTGCTTGAAAATGTGCATGATGATGGTGCTTCTGATGATAATAGAGGTATAGCCATAAGTTTGATTGATAAGATGGAGAATTATGAATTTGTATTTGTGTTGCATTTGATGAAATATTTATTGGTAATCACAAATAATTTGTCACTTTCCTTACAACAAAAAGATCAAAACATTTTACATGCTGTGAGATTGATTTGGGTAATGAAAGCTCGACTACAAGATTTAGGGAGGCAGAATGGAAGAATTTTTTGAAGAAAGTTAATATATTTTGTGAGAAGAACACGATCCCAATAATTAATATGGAAGACAACATGAGATCCCACTGTCGTAATAGGCGCAATGGACAAATTAATACTAATGTTCTCATTATCGTGTTGAGATTTTTTGTCAGGTATAATCTCTATAAATATTTTTTCATTATTCCTATTTAAAAATTTGTCTTTTTTTTTATTTTTCATTATTACAATGTAGGTTGTTGATTCAATTGTTCAAGAGATGAACAATCATTTTTTAGAAGCAAGCACAAAGTTACTTTTATGCATATCATGCCTTGATCCAAGGGATTTGTTCTCTCAATTTGACAAAAATAAATTACTCCGTCTTGCTGAGTTTTATCCAGAAGACTTCTCATTGACTGATCGCATGATACTTGGGGATCAAATTGAAAATTACATTTATGATATGCGATGCGATAGTCAATTTTTTGGGATTGAAAATTTGGGTTTGGGAAGTCTTGCTAAGAAGCTGATTGAAACAAGAAGACATATGACTTTAATTACATTGTTATATCGATTGATCGACTTGGCTTTGGTTTTACCAGTTGCAACTGCTACTGTTGAAAGAGTATTCTTTGCAATGAAAATTGTCAAGATTGACTTGCGTAATAAAATGGGAGACGAGTGGATGAATGACAGTCTGGTAGTTTATATTGAGAATGATATTTTTTCAACAATTGAAAACGAACAAATTTTGAGACGTTTTCAAACTATGCGAACTTCGCGGATACAATTGCCTCCTCTCACTCGTACAACCGAAAGAAGCTCTTCAAGCGTCACTAAATAAATTTTTTTATTGATGTATTTTGACCCCCTCTATAAACATGTTCTGGTTCCGCCACTGCTCATTTACACCCCTATCTGTGTAGCCATTTTTGTTTTTCTTTTAAAGGTCCAAGAGTCTAGGAATCATAAAAGTTCCCGGCCGATAATGTTTTGAATTTATTATTTTAAATACATGTAGGAATGTGAACAATTTTTATTATTGTTTTAAATAAATATAGAAATAAGCATTAAATGCATAAATTAGTGTGAAAACTCAATACCCAAACATGCAAGAAACTCGATACTAAAACTCGTACAAAAAATTGATAGGACCAAAGTTAAGTGTACTGTAGTAGATATATTAATATATTTATATTTAATAATTTTGCATGTTGTGTGTGTGTGTGTATTATTAAGAACTCTTTATGTTTGCCTAGTACTCCCTTCATTCCTTAATATAAGTCGTTTCAGAGAAATGTTTTTGTTTCTTAATATAAGTCTCTTAAGAATTTCAAGTAAGCATTAATTTCTTAGTTTCCAATATTACCCCAAGTATTAAATGTAACTTTGGTTCTCTCACTATTTTTTGTCCAATAAATAACAATCTCTTCTTCCAATACAAGGGTAATATAGACAATTGATATTATAGTTAATTCTATACAATCATTTCCTTAATATTTGTGCACAATTCTAAAACGCCCTATATTAAGGAACGGATGGAGTAAATACAAGAGAGATGGGAGAATGTTATCTTATTGAATTACTCAACTTCATTGGAGAAAAATATGTAACCCACATTTTACAAGCCTATTAACATGGTAAGTAACTGAATAAATCAAAATAACTTTAAAGACTCGATAACAACTTCAACATCCTCCCTTAAATTGAATGTTAATCATTCAGTTTAAACTTGGACCAAGGGCAGACCCCCAAAAAACTTCTTCGACCGCTTTATGAACATATCAAACTTTATTAGCTTAGTTATAATGTATGCAACCTATTCTTGAGTATGACAATAGATCAGCTTTACAACTACATCTTTAGTAAACTCACGAAAAAAATGAAACCTGACATATATATGCTTGCTTCGACCATGTAATACAGGATTCTTCGAAAGCTCAATAGTTGAGCTGCTATCACAAAAGATTGTTGTACCACCACTTTGAACATGATTAAAACTATTCAAAATCCTTCTTACCCAAACTTCTTGACAAACACATGAAGCTGGAACAACAAACTTAGCTTCAGTGGTAGACAAAGTGACTATTGGTTGTTTCTTCGATGACTAAGAAAAGGCTCCTGCACGCGCTCGATCATTAAAAACACATAACTTAAAATACTCTTCCTGTCATCTAAATCTCCAGCATAATCACTATCTGTATAGGCAACCAATTTCTCATCTTCACCTTTTCTATATAGTATCCCAAAATCAGAAGTCCCTTTCAAATACCCCAACACTCTCTTGGCTTCCTAAAAATGAAGTTCTGTGGGACAGTCCATATACCTACTAAGAAGACCCACCACAAACATATATAATGTCGAGTCGAGTAGTCAGATACATTAGACTGCCTACAATTTGCTTGTAACGACTACTATCCACCCTTACTCCATTCTCATCTCTTATTAGTTTGCAACCTGGAATAATTGGATTATGAACTGAATTGCATTTATTCATATCAAACCTATCCAACACCTCCTGTGTATACTTCCTTCGACAGATAAAAATACCGTTTCATCTTTGCATCACTTCTATACCAAGAAAATATCTCATTTTTTCAAGTTTTGTCATGTCGAATTCATGCATCATAAAATTTTAAATTCAACAAACATATGTTGATCATTGCCCATAAAAATCAAGTCATCAACATTGGGAAAAAACACTTTTACCCAACTGTGGTTGTAGTGTTTTAAGCAATTAGCCACTGTGCTTTTAAAATATTCAATTAGCCCACTGTACTTTTTAAAAATGTTCAATCAAGCAATTTCGTCCAATTTTACTCACGGACGTTACAAAATTGGAGGAAAAAGCACCTTTACCCCACTGTGCTTTTAAAATATTCAATTAGCCCACTGTACTTTTTAAAAATGTTCAATCAAGTATTTTCATCCAATTTTGTTCACGGACGTTAAAAAATTGGGCCAATTTTCCTACGTGACTTTAAAAAATAAAATACAAATGACGTGTGTCACTAATTATAAGTGCATTTAGCATCTTTTATAGTGTAATTTCACGGTCCTAATCTAGTAAGCGAATTTTTTGAAATTTCTTTCAATGAATATTTGGTGTGTTTCTACAGCGCTAATAAATATTTTGATGGAATAATTTAATAAAATATTTTTACTATTGAGAATGTAAGTATATAGGAGGGAAAAACGTTAATTTTAATTTCTACATTTATATATGCATGAGTCCTACCAATTATGATTACTTAATAATAGCACATTTCAATGTGACTGACCATCTGTATTGAATTACTACATGATCACCACACCACCACAGAAGTACGAGAACAAAATGCGTATAGGTATAGCACATTTTAATGCTTATAAATAAAAATATTTAGATTTGAGTAACTTTTAAATTAATGTGCTTTAAATAATCTTAATATAGTCGAAAAAGAACATTAACTAATCCAATGTTATTTGGATAGAGAAGGGAAGGTAGTGCAGCTGCAGCACCAGTTCAATTGTTTTTTTTACAATTAGATGATTATTACTTTTCAAAGTTCTTGAAATCTCACTATATAAATATATTGCTTAACAAATAACTTACATATTTAAGCAGAAAAAGATGTTATATTTAGGATTAAATTAAAAAATTTACAACTTACGAAAAAAGGAAGAAAACATTATATATATGAAAGTTTACAAATTTTCATAATAGTTGATTTGATTATGAGAGAAGAGAACTTACCTTTAACAGAACACTTGAAAATCAATACAACTTTTCAATGCTCAGATCTATTGACGTTAAAAAATTGGAGAGGAAAGAATTGTTGAATTGGACGGTATTACTTGATTGAATATTTTTAAAAAGTACCATGGGCTAATTGAATATTTTAAAAGCACAGTGGGGTAAATGTGTTTTTCCCCCCTCAATTTTTTAACGTCTGTGAGCAAAATTGAACGGAATTGCTTGATTGAACATTTTTAAAAAATACAGTAGGCTAATTGAATATTTTAAAAACACAGTGACTAATTGCTTAAAATACTACAATCATAGTGAGATAAAGGTACTTTTCCCATTAAAATTTTACCTCATTCTCCCGTTTTAATAAACAAAGTATGCTCCTTCACAAGGCTTGTCAAATATTCTTTTATCCCTTAGTCTTTAATGGTTTAAAGATGAAAAACAATATCAAGAGTTTTAGTAAACTTACATCTATATCTTTATATGTTGATATAAGGAGAATGGGGTTGATATTCTTTCTTCCCTGAACCCTTCTTAAATATTTTGCAGACATGATTCTGCTTCTGTTCTTTTTCAGCTTTTGGTTCATGGTGATCTGTAGAGTGGCTCTCTTAATCTTTTTTGTATTCTTCCACCTTTCTGAATGCTATCTCTTTGGCCTTCTCGGCTCTCAGCTTGGCTGCCATCTTCAGTGGCATTCTCATCTTTGTTGAGTGAAGCTCTAATCTGTTTAAGTCCTTCTTCAAAGCTGCTTCACTTCCACCTTTGTAGTCTCATTGTCACTGAGAGTTGTTCTGTTGATCTTTGGTAGAACTCGTAGAGTCAACAATAGCATTCCCAACAACTCAATGATTCTGTAACTTCGCAATCATCATCACCTTTTGATCTTTGAAGTTCTATTGATTTATACTCCTTTTCAATCTTCCCGTTGGAAAGTAGCCGTTGAAGGCTTTTTGAATTGCTTCACAGATCTCGAGTTGTTTGGCGCAGACTGCAGATGTGACGTGACATGACTTTCTGACACTGCAGTCTACTGTTTCACCTACCCTGTCAGATATGTTACTTTGATGCCTCGGGTAGGTCGACGACTTTATTTCCCCCTTCTGACTTCTAGATCAGAGGTTGTCCTTGCATCGATGCTCTCAATAAGCTTTTGTCCGAATGCCAACCTTCAGATTGAACCGTTACCAATGCTTCAATCCTCAGTTGTTCGAACTCTACGATTCTGATGCACATCTCTTGGACCTAATTGTAGTGTCTTGTTGACTGATGCTTATAGACATGTAGAGTCAACACTACGAACTTTGAAGAGTGTTCATTTGATCTTCAGTGTAGAACACCTCTTTCTTCTATTGTGCAGTGCTTCAACGCTTCTTGTTTGCTTTGACTGTTCTCAGATATTGATGGTTTGACTCCTTGCTCTGGCCCCTTCTGAATAGCAAGACACTTCAGATTTGTGGCATGTCCAGCTCGCTTTCTCCTTGTGATCTCCCGTTAACTTATCATCAATGGATTGACCCAATGCTTAATCACTTTAGCCTTGTTCTTCAGAAGCTGACCAGTATCTCTGTGTACAGTTCATCAGTTCTTTCTTTGATTGACAAACACTATGATCCTGGTTACTTCCAAGATCGTTGTCATCTTAACACTTTGACAGCTACTGCACATACTGACTTTCATTAGTTAGCTACTAAAGTCTTCTTATGATCATCTTGTGGAAGACTTCATCTCGAATGGCTTCACAACTCAATCTGCATGCTGATTAGGTTGATGCTTAGATCTTCAATTAGCTTGCATGCCATTCGTTGAGTGCTCTCTGGCTTTCTTTAGGTGAGATGTATCTTTTCAGTACCAACCAGAGGCTTCATTCCTTTGGATCTTCTGGGAGTGCTCAATTGTTGAGAGTCGTGTTTGCTCTACGATTCTACCTTGGCTTTGTGAGCACATCTGTTGAGGTCTTAGTTTTGCACTCTACGATTCAGCTTCAACTGTGCAGACACTACGACTCCGAGATCATATCTTGACACTCTACAATTTCTGCCATTGTGTTTGTTGTCTTCATCTGATCTTGCTCGACTACGATCTCTACCTTTGATATAGTCAATAGACTCTACGACCCTGAGTGTAGTCTATGATTCTTGACTTGGCTTCGACATCAGTAGACTCTACGACTCAGAGTGTAGTCTACGATTCTTGACTTGGCTTCGGTAGATGCTCGGTCAGCTCGTAGGAAGGCTGTCTCTACGATTCTGAACATGACTTCCTCAGTAGACTACGACTTCGAGGAAGTGCTACTCGACACACTACGATCCTTCCTCTTCTTTCCTGGCAGTCTACGAAATCTGAGATCTACTATCTTGCACACTACAATTCTGCCTCGATAGCTCTCGAGTTATCCTTGACTATCCTGGCAGACTACGATTTCTGGTGCAGTGCTTGATGATCAGACAAGCCTATCTATTACATCATAAGATCAACCTAACATGCTTGATCTTTCTATCTTTATAGTCCTTGTACATCATTTCTTTTTAAGGACTTTATAGAGCTGTTTTTCTTATATAGGATCACCCTAACATATTTGATCAATTCAATCTAAGTCCTTGTACATATGTTTCTATTATCTATCAAAGGACTTTACAGCTTTTCTTAATGCAAGCATACTTGCATATTCATTCATATATATATATATATATATATATATATATATCATAATCAAATCATTTATAAATAGGAATATCATTCACATGCTTATTCCTAACAATCTCCCCCTATTTAATTATGACAAAAACAATAAGTGCATATGCATGTTATGAATAAATCTTATATACAGTGAGCAGCTGTATTTCTAAAATAGATAATCATGAATGTTATTTATAATGATGTGAAATTTAATACACTGACATACTCTGACATTTTATATCTTGGATCCAGAACATACCTAACTAGTTAGAGATGTACCTCTTTGGCTCCATATATGCTTCCAGGATGTTTGTTGATCAGCTATTCATCTGTTTAACCTTCTTGCACCTGCTCACCCTCGGACGTCGACTTCATGTCTTTTTTTGCTCCCCTGCAGATGTATGCTCCTCTACTTCTTCTGGCTCCCCCTTAGCCTTGACAGATATAGGCTTATCATCCTTTGGCTCCCCTTCAGATGATGACCCAGCTTTTTCTTCTGCTATCTTATTCTCTTGTTTCCTTCTGCTCTTCTTGCCCTTTCTTGAATGCCTACTGTGCCTCTTTCTATGCCTCTTTTTCTCCCCTTTTTTGTCATTAATCACTTGAGAGAGCTGTTATATGTTGGACATAAGCTGCTCCATCAGATAAGAGGAGTTACTAACTTCAATCTTGAGTTCTTGTTGACTTAACTCAAGTTGCATAGAGAAAGACTGATTCATGTTGTCAATCTTGTCAGAGAGGGCTTGTAGTTGCTCTTCATTTGCTTTTTTAGCTCGTAGTGCATCTGCCTTTTGATCATTTATGGCCTTCAGATAGATGTGATCTCTCTCTTTGATTTTGAGAGATACATCAGCCACAGTTGCTTAGAGTCTGTCTTGAACTGAGTTGTCTCCTGCTGCTTTCAATATCTTTGACTCTTTATTAATTAGAGATATCTTCTCAACCAGTTCATCAGAATTCTTGAATAGAACCTGCTCCATAGTAATTTGAGCATCTGGTTGGGAATCCTCTTGTTGAACACCAGATTGGACTCTACGATTTTCATCCTTGAACAGATTTTCGAAGGTATTGAGAATCTGAATAATCGTTGAGTACCAATCGCTATTGGTGGATGAAGAAATGTTGGGCAATTGTGCTTGAGCAGATGGAGGCTCCTCATTTTGGACTTGAACGCTATCAGTAGTAGAGTGAACAGACTCTACGATTATTTCCTTGGTCATGATCTTTCTTCCTTCATAATTCACTCTACGATCATAAGGAATATAATGGTTGCCAGCATGTCTATAGACTTTGTAGTGAGGCTGATCTTTGATCATCATTGTGGCATAACTCTTTACCCTTGGGAAGTTCTGAGCCACCAGTTCTTGGTTTGGAATCTCTGGTGGTCCATTCGAGACTTCCTCTACTATTTTCCTATTAATCCTCGCTGGAGAAATGACAGGATAATCTTTTGGTTCCTCTAATTCTTGATGTGCAGAATCAAAATCCTTCTCCACTTCCTCTCTTTCTGAGCCTGAAACATTCTGATCAGATCCATCAGTGAATCCTTCTTATTGTATTTCATTTTCAGAACCTTCTTTTGCAAGATCTTCCTTGGACTCATCTTCTTCATTACTGGTCCCATCTTTAGCACTTTCTTTCAGTGATTTAGATTCATCATCGCTTAATTCGAGGACTACAGTAGAAGATTCTCCTTTTTTCTTTAGAACAGCTCTGGCAAGCAGTCTGTTGCTCTTTCTTCTCCTTGGGGGTTTAGCTATAGGAGTTTCAGACTCCTTTTCTTCTTCAGAATCCAAAGCTTCTGTATCATCAGACAGACTAGCTTGATGTTTAACAACAGTAGAGGCATGTTCTTCTTCTTCAGACTCGACATCTTTTGAGTTTGTTGGAGCATTTGCAGTAGAGGATGTTGTTGTGTCAACTTGCAACCTTTCTTCATCATCATAGTGGATGCTCTGAGAATTAGCCATAGGGCTTGCACATTCTTTTTCTTCACCATTAGACTTAGCTCTTCCTTTCATAGATTCAACTTCTTGCTCATTGCTGGACTTGCTCTTTGAGGGTTCAATCTTAGAGCTTTCAGTTCCCTTCCCATCTTCAGACTCTACATTTTCTTCTTTGTTGGATGGACTTTTTAGGAGAACTGGAACTGATTTCTTCATCACTTTTGCTTTCTTCTTGGGTGGTTCTTGGAGTAGTCTGTTACTCCTTCTTCTTTTTGGGGTTTCAGCAGTTGATGCTGGTTTTTCTCCTGCTCCTTGTTTCTTCTTGTCAGTGGAGACATGGCTTGACGAAGCATCTGTATTCTTCACATTCTTAGACTTCTTCTTTGTCGGTGTGGAAGCAACTGATGCAGAGTCATCAGATTGAGAGTTTTCCACTTCTTGTGCCTTCCTTTTCTTGACAGAGACCTTGTTGCTGCTCCCAGTTGTTATTAGCCTCTTGTTCTCCTTGGGATTTTTCTTCCAGTTTATAAACAACTGTGGAGACATTACTTTATGAACATTAAGAATTTCGCCCTCATCATTCTTAAATTTATTCTTCAACTTTCTCTTCAAGATGATACTTAATAACCTTCCATGAAAAACCTTTGTGAGTGGTTTTTCAGTTAACCTTTTCTTTTTCTTCCTTATCCAGCCACTTAGACATATGATTAAGCAGGATAGCTCCAAAATTGATGTGTTCCTTCAGGACTATAACAGACATAATCTTCAGCTGTTGGTCAATCATAGTATCATGTGCAGTGTCTTTGCATAAGATACATTTACCCACTATTTCAGCAAGGAACTCGAATTCTTCAGGAAACTCCTTTTCTCCATGTCCTACAGACTAGGGTTTCTTTTGTACTACATAATCTTCTTAGCTTTTTCAGTGTTGATCTCTTCTAGGCTTTTCAGATCTCAGTCAGGAAGGCCTAAGCATTGATTGATGTCAGAAGAATTTAGCTTTAGAATCTGACCCTTAACCTTGGTGGAGAGGATTCCAGAATTTACGGTTGCGTTTGAATGAAACTCTTTGACCAGGTCACCATATATTCGTGTGTTTGCCTCAAGATATTCTGAGAACCCAGCCTTCTTCACAAGTTCAAGAATATCCCTGAACTTCTTCTCGGATTTTTCTAACGTCTTGGTTCCTAGCTGAATGCCTGTGATTACTCGCCAATCTGCCATTTGAGGAGTTCGAAGAATATGGGTATTTGTTTTAGGGAGTCTTATGAGAGATAGTTGAATGTGATTTGGGCAAGGATTTGGAGGGTTAATGGATTTAGTATGTGAGGAGGCTTTTAGGGTTTGAAAAAGAGAGGGAAAGAGGTTCGATAGTTTCTAATAACTGTTTGCAATTTTGAATTTGTCTTTATGGCAGTTCTTTCTGACTCTGCATACGCTGTGATGTGTCAACTAGCCATTGGTTGCACGATGCCCAGTAATGAGCTGTAACTCCCCATTAACTTTTCAGTGTAATGTCCCTTTAAAAAAAATAGTCGTTAATGACGTGGATTGACCGTTGACCATCTTGGTTCGTAGAGTAGCATGGTAAGGTAGCTATGGACTCTACATTTTCCTTTGTTGACTCAACGATCAACTTTTGAGAGATGCTGCAGTGGATGGTTTTGACATTAATCCTCATCTTAAAACTGCGTGTAGCTTGATCACTGATGTACCCCAAGCCAGTTTGGGCACTTAAGTTCTGAGATGCGTTTGCATGATATCTTTCCAAACTGTATTAGAACTTATCTCTCTCATAATTTGAATGGTTGAGCAATTGTCCCGTTCTTTCAAGCTCCTCACGAGTTAGAGTAGCCTCTTATAAGACTGTGATCGTCGAGTCTGTTTCTTTGATCGCTGAGGTTGCTCTACGATCGTTGAGGTTACATCATGATCGTTGAGTTCTCTTCAAACTCTACTCTATGATCGTTGACTGTATTGGTCCTTGAGATGAACTTGATCAAGCAATCCTTCTGGGTTAAGGTAGCTCAGGAAGGGCCAACCTCTTAGAGTGAGCTAAAGGTCAGGTTTTTCCCTAAGGCGCTTTCCAGATGAAGTACTTTAGAAGTAATTTGCACTGATATCTCATTTGACCTTTTTCTGATGGGGAGGTCCTCTACCAACTTTAGACAATTGCATTTGCTGTAATCATGGTGTCCTCCTGCTCTTATACTACGATCAGATGTTTGATCATACGCACTCCACAATTTTGAGTTGGGTGAATGATAGGTTATCAGTAGTATGTTTTGAGACGTTCTTACTGACTATGGATCTTCATTTGGTTCATCAGTCATAGAGTTTTGGGACTCTGTAGCTGGTACATTTCTTCATAGTATATCTCAGTGTTGTTGTTCCTTAACAGATCACTGATCCCTCATGGTTGATGTTGTCTTTTCAGTGAGGTGTGATTTCCTTTTCTTCATGTGCATTAGGAGGTATCCTTGCATGTCTCTTTCGAGCTGGAGTCATACCTGATAATTGAATCTGTTTACATCATAGACATGGATATCTCCAGGACTAAACATTCTACGATCATTTGACATCACTACGATTGTCGTTTCCTTTTTCAGTATGTACTTGTGGAGTTCTGCTCCCGTAATGAGTTCCTCATGTTTGATGCTCGATGATCCTCTGTGGTGAGCTTCCTTGAGGATTCTTCTCTTATGACATGCTTTGAATGATTTGTCATCTAAGACCCTTTTACATCTTTGGTTGAATGACTTGCTTCCTTATAAGGATCAGCAACAATGTGAGCTTCATTCAGATTAGCTCAGCAAGTCTTCAAGGACAGGCTTTGACATATAGGAGTTTTATCAGAATCATTTCAGAACAGTCTTAAGCCTGCTGCTGGTTGAATCTTCTTAACTGAAGTCTTCTGCTTCAGCATTCCTTAGTGTGGTCAGATAGACCAGGTACCTGCAGGTTATACATTTCTATTTTTGGTACCCATGGTTAAATGGGTCCTGCTAGGTTAGTTTTCTAAACCCTATTCCTCATATATTTGGATAATCATCGTATTGATCACCAATAGTCATATTCATGCATGTAACTAATTTTGATAATACATTTTGAGATGCATGATGGTGAGTGTGTGTGAGATTTTCTATTTTAATAAAACACTCTTTTTTTTTGATGGTTTCATCATCTGCTAGGTTATGTTCAAAGGGTTTAAATGTTCACAGAGTGAGAATCAACTCTACGATTTTTGTATCTGGTTGATTCATGGAGGTGATCAGTTTCTACGAATCTTTAAGATGCTCTTGTAGAACTGATCATACTCTGTGTGTTATTAAACACTTAGACCATAGGTTGTACATACATAAAAACTTATCAGCAAAGATTACTTCACATAAAATTAATTTAACCTGTGATGCTCTTATGACCCATTTCATATTTCTTTCAAGATGTCATCTTTAACCTAAAACTTGGATGAAGAGAAAGTTTATAGGCATTTGCGTTTCCACCCTCAGTGTACATTCTCTCTTTACCTTTTTAGGTAGATTATGATTCCTTGATAGAATACTGTTATAGTTCATAAGGAGGTGCAATCATGATGTACATATTTATATTAGTGAGGAACCGTACCTTTTTACTGTCAGTTTTTTAACATTCATTTATCTTAGATATACTTAGTTTAGGCATTGATGTGCATAGTTTCTCAATTGCTCCTGACAGCTAGTTGCTCCAGTTGACCTTCAATCAATCAGTCGTGGTCTTGAAGATGTAAGCTAAGAGAATATCAGCATCTTTAGTTCTTTGACATCCTTGAGTTCACAAGGTTTACATCCAGCTGCTGGTTGGCCAAATACATAATTGAGAAGTTCTTGTTTCTTCTTTGGATAAACATTTCTTAGCATGTGTGACCTTTTCATCTTTTCAGGCTGGTGGATGTTTGACTCTATTCTGTTGATGTCTTTTGAGCTTTCTATCCTGGTCTTCACACTATAAGATTGACCACGAGCAAGGATTGGTCTTGTTGATATGACAATCAAGAACATGGACCAATCTGAGCAGCTTCAGGTGTATATACACATTTACCTGTACATAATATTTCCAACGTGTAAGCTCATCTGCATACAACAAGTGACTTACTACTAAACTAAGTTTAGAACAATGTTTGTGCCTAGGATCAGACTCAAAGCGATTAGTTTTTGAATATAGCCTTAGAACCTGCTCTGATACCAATTGTTAGTTCCCAGTAGGCACAATAGATATAGAAAGGGGGTTGAATAGATCTTTTTTTTAAAATTCAAATACTTTTCTGGTTTATTTTGTATTGCTAATAATTTAGCATATGACAAACATAAGAATCTTTTCAAGCACAGCGGAATAAGTAAAAGATCCCCTTCATTGATATATTCATAATCATACATACATTGTTCGTAGAGTTAGTTCAGTAGTTATAGCAATTAATATACATAATGTAAATGACATAAAGTAAAAGACGCAAGGGGTTTTATGTGGTTCAGAGACTCAAGCTCCTAATCCACTCTTCTGCTTTCAACTAGCAGGATTTCCACTAAGGAAGGCGGCAAGACAGAATCACTAAGATTCCTTGAGGCCAAAGTGACCTTGGAACTTCAGTTCACTAAGAACTCTTCAAGGCCAGCAGCCTTAGAAATCCTCTAGTTCCCTAGGAACTCTTCAAGCCTAGCAGGCTTGGAACTTCATTTAGTCCCTCTGGACAAGGACCTTTCAGGCCCTGGCTTCTTGTTGTTGTAGTTGTTAGTGTTGTTGGTGTTGTAGGTGTTGAGCTGCTAAGATATATTTAAGCTTGAACATCTTATGTACTTAGCAGTTTGGTGTGGTCCTCTTTGTATCCTGCTTTGAGTCTGGACCACATCTTCTCTGGTGCAGCTGATCTTTACTCCTTTCTGCTCATCTTTATCTTATGTCAGCTGTGCACCATCACTAACTGGATTTGCTAAGTCTCTGAGCTGTTGGTAGACTTTGTCTGGAACTTAGCAAACCCTGAACCCTTATTGAATGTTTTGCAGACATGATTCTGCTTCTGTTCTTTTTCAGCTTTTGGTTCATGGTGATCTGTAGAGTGGCTCTCTTGATCTTCTTTGTATTCTGCCACCTTTCTGAATGCTATCTCTTTGGCCTTCTCGGCTCTCAGCTTGGCTGCAATCTTCAGTGGCATTCTCATCTTTTTTGAGTGAAGCTCTAATTTGTTTAAGTCCTTCTTCAAAGCTCCTTCACTTCCACCTTTGTAGTCTCACTGTCACTGAGACTTGTTCCGTTGATCTTTGGCGGAACTCATAGAGTCAACAATAACATTCCCAACAACTCAACGATTCTGTAACTTCACAATCATCAGCACCTTTTGATCTTTGAAGTTCTATTGATTTATACTCCTTCCCAATCTTCCCGTTGGAAAGTAGACGTTGAAGGCTTTTTGAATTGCTTCGCAGATCTCGAGTTATTTGGCACAGACTGCAGATGTGACGTGACATGAATTTCTGACACTGCAGTCTACTGTTTTACCTACCCTGTCAGATATGTTACTTTGATGCCTCGGGCAGGTGAACGACTTTATTTCCCCCTTCTGACTTCTAGATCAAAGGTTGTCCTTGCATCAATGCTCTCAATAAGCTTTTGTCCGAATACTAACCTTCAGATTAAACTGTTGCCAATGCTTCAATCCTCAGTTGTTCGAACTCTACGATTCTGATGCACATCTCTTGGACCTGATCGTAGTGTCTTGTTGACTGATGCTTATAGACATATAGAGTCAACACTACGAACTTTGAAGAATGTTCATTTGATTTTCAGTGTAGAACAACTCTTCCTTCTATTGTGCAGTTCTCCAACGCTTCTTGTTTGCTTTGACTGTTCTCAGATACTGATGGTTTGACTCCTTGCTCTGACCCCTTCTGAATAGCAAGACACTTCAAATTTGTGGCATGTCCAACTCACTTTCTCCTTGTGATCTCCCGTTCACTTATCATCAATGGATTGACCCAATGCTTAATCATTTTAGCCTTGTTCTTCAGAAGCTGACCAGTATCTCTATGTACACTTCATCAATTTTTTCTTTGATTGGCAAACACTATGAGTCGTGTTTGCTCTGCGATTCTACCTTGGCTTTGTGAGCACATCTGTTGAGGTCTTAGTTTTGCACTCTACGATTCAGCTTCAACTGTGCAGACACTACGACTCCGAGATCATATCTTGACACTCTACAATTTCTGCCGTTGTGTTTGTTGTCTTCATCTGATCTTGCTCAACTACGATCTCTGCCTTTGATATGATCAATAGACTCTACGACCCTGAGTGTAGTCTACGATTCTTGACTTGGCTTCGACATCAGTAGACTCTACGACTCAGAGTGTAGTCTACGATTCTTAACTTGGCTTCGGTAGATGCTCGGTCAGCTCGTAGGAAGGTTGTCTCTACGATTCTGAACATGACTTCCTCAGTAGATTACGGCTTCGAGGAAGTGCTACTCGACACACTACGATCCTTCCTCGTCTTTCCTGGCAGTCTACGAAATCTGAGATCTACTATCTTGCAGACTACAATTCTGTCTCGATAGCTCTCGAGTTATCCTTGACTATCCTGGCAGACTACGATTTTTGGTGCAGTGCTTGATGATCAGACAAGCCTATCTATTACATCATAAGATCAACCTAACATGCTTGATCTTTCTATCTTTATAGTCCTTGTACATCATTTCTTTTTAAGGACTTTACAGAGTTGTTTTGCTTATGTAGGATCACCCTAACATATTTGATCAATTTAATCTAAGTCTTTGTACATATGTTTCTATTATCTATCAAAGGACTTTACAGCTTTTCTTAATGCAAGCATACTTTCATATTCATTCATATATATATCATAATCAAATCATATGTAAATAGGAATATCATTCACATGCTTATTCCTAACAGATTTCATTCTCTACTAAACTTTTTAATGAATTGTTATTTTTGCTGTGAATATTGATCTAAAACTTGTTGTCCATTATATTTTATTTGATTTGTTGAAGGCTAACGATAAATTATTGTTCATTATCTTAGTCATAATATTCTTTACTGGGCTAGTTGAGCTCACCCTTTTCCTTTTTGTTCCATTTTTCTTCTCAGGAAGCGAGAATATAGCTGGGAGTAGTCGGGGTATGGAGTGATGTTCCATGACAGTTGTTATAGTAGTCCTCACTATTTGTAAAATAGTGTATCAATAATTATAATGAGGACTTATTTGAGTGTGGATATTGTCTAGAGGACAATATTTGTATTTAAATTCACAGCATGTGTGTTGTCGTATTTTGCACGACAATTGTATTAATAAAGTTGTAGTTGTTTCTGTATCATATATTTGGCGACTCAAAATGGGTGATGTATACCTATTTTGGGGGCGTCACAGTTGGTATCAGAGCTTAGGGATATGGTCTCTGGCGGAGATCGAGAATAGAACTAGGAGGGGAGAGATGAGTAAATCATTTGCTAATGTGTCCGACCTAAGCTTATTTGTTTGTCGGTCATAATTAGTCAAATACTCTCTTCGAACTTGATCTCTAATCATAATAGCAAAGTCTTCAATTGACTTACGTAACCCCGGATCACTAACAATATCATTCAAATTTAACTCCACACGTGAATTATTAATATCACCACTTGCTTCGGAACTTGGTAATTGATTATTAGAAGAATCAACAGTTCTTTGTCGCTTAATCAAGTATTTATCCATAATCTAGTATAAATAAAAACATCAATTGCTAATCAATAATTTCATCAATTTAAATATTTCATAATAATTTCATCATTCATCAATTCTCTTAGGATTTAAGAAAACAGAAATTAAACAATAATTTAAGATTACTCCAACAGTAACAATTTTGAAAACTAAATTACTAAAAGATTAAAGATGTAAACATTAAATTATTCAAATTCATCAAAATTCTTTCTCTTGGGATTCTCAAAAGTCAAACAAAGGTAAAAGAAAAGAAAAATTAATTTGAAATAATTGGAAAAATTAAAACAAACCTAAATTAAAGAAAAATTAAATAATATAATTACAACCAACAAGTCAACAATCAGAAAAATTAATAAATTAAAACTACAATAATCGGAAAAATTAAAGAGATCATCTTGATTCTTAAGTCTTAACATGAAACAATATAATTTGAAAGACATTTAGCCATTTAGGCTAAATTAGAATTTAGAAATTACCAAAGTCCAAAGTAGTCTTTGGAAGCGGTCGGTCAATGGCCATGGTGGCGGGCCCAGGCGGTGAGGAAGTGAGGAGGCAGAGGCAGGAGCACTAGAGGCTGGAGGCGGAAGAGGGTAGACTGAAGAGTTAGTGAAGAGAGTAAGAGACTGAAGAGTGATTGAGCGAAGACAGTGAAGAGAAAGTCCTAAATCCCTAATAAATTTTTTTTAATGAAACGACGTCGTTTCATGTCACTATTTAAAAAAAAGACAAAAAAAGAAACAAACCTGAGTTACAGAGTCGGAAGACCCAAGTTGCGAAGAAGAAGAAGAAGATCACTAGCTAGGTGGTGGTGGTGCCCATGCCCGCCCTCCCGCCCATCTTGCCCTAATTCCACCTCTCTGTAAGCGAGTGAATCTCGTGAACACCTTCATGCTCGATTCGGCTCGACTCAAAAAAATTGAGCTCATATTCGATAAGAGATTTATATTTTTGCATGATTCGACTCTGATCATTACTCTTCGGACCTCTCAAAACCGTAAGTACTCGACTCGTTTACAAAGCGAGTTACTCATGAGCCTTCAAATCGAGTTTCGAATATGAACCATTTCACTTAAAACTGAACCACCACATACTAAATTGATTACTTAACTAATATTTATATATATAAAAAAATTCACTTTTTTTATGTTTTGAAATTATAAAGAATGTAATAAAAATTGACATTCAATTCATAAAAGAATGTAATAAAAATTGACATTCAATTCATTGGTTTATTCAAGTACAAGTTTACACAATTTTATACTACACTTTATTAATTATAAAGATTAATACAAATATCGCATATTTAGTTTACTAGCATGAATCAGACCAATATTCGAATATGATCCATCGAGCATGTATCGAGTATGGTTAGAGAAAAAATGAAATACTCGAACCCTAATCTGAGCGAACACTGGTAAGCTCGAATTCGACTCATGTATCATTAAACAGAAAACGAGTATGGATCAGATTCGACTCGGATAAACTTCGAATTCGAGTTTTGAATCATATTTTCGAGTCAATTTTGAATCGAGTATCGAACTACTTGACTTGAGTTACACCCCTATACACAGAACAATGATATACTCCTAATATTCTTATCATATTTTTTTATTTTTTTAAACACGGATAAGAAAGCAAATTAATTAAAAAGTGTATCCAAGAGTAGCCTTTCCTATGAAATTCGAGTTCAAAAAAGAGATACGAAAGAAACCGTAACGGTTAGGAAAAAATAACAAAAACATCCTCCAGGGTCCAGCTGGAAAAAGTAACGAAAACATTGTTCGTGCATGCGCCAAGTTGCCAACAACAATTAACAAAAGTCATCTGCTAATTAATAGCCGTCGAGTTTGAATGGCATTATATATATATATATATATATATATATATATATATATATTTATATATGAATGTAGAGTATTCTTTTAAATACCACTCTTTTATTAAAATTACGTTGTTTTGGAGATTATTTTAAAATACTCACCTCATTCCTTAATATAAATCGTTTTAAAGTTGTACACAAGTATTAAGAAAATGATTGTAAAATATTAAATATAATATTAATTGTCTATATTACCCTTGTATTAAAAAAAGAGATTGTTATTTATTGGACAAAGAATAGTGAGAAAACCAAAGTTATATTTAATACTTGAGTTAATATTGTTGAAACCTAAATAATTAATTTTTACTTGAAATTCTCAAACAACTTATATTAAAGAACAAAAATATTTTTCTAAAATGACTTATATTAAAAAATAGAGGGAGTACAAAATAATATTATAATAGAGTGCTTCCACTTACTTTCCTTTTATTTATAAAAATGTCACCCGCTGCCCTATTTATTTTTTAAAAAAATCTCTAAAATAACGTAATTTTAATAAAGAAATGTTATTTAAGAGATAATACTTTTTAAGATGAATGTTATATATATATATATATTGCAACATCCATATGGAGATAAAATCCAAGGCCGACTTGTAAACATGCCAAATGATTATATAGACATTTTGTGTATGTTATCTTAATTATATGCATGTTCTCAACACGGTTGAAGTGGCGAAGTCAAAAAATAATTTTAGAGGGATCAAATTATTAAATTATATTTATTAAAAATTTATTATATATATATATATAATAAGTGGGATTAAATTATTAAATTACACCCATAAAAAATATATTACACCAAATAATAAAATATTAAAGCTTGGGTTTATGCGTTGATTTCCCTCTCTTTAAGATGATTTGCGCCTCATGTAGGATTATAACTGATGCAAAAGTATGTTGCTTCTCTCTAGCCTGCACAACTGAGGAAGCAGCCCACTTGTAAGTAGAGAAGAAGAATATAAACATAGATGAACATGATTTGTAACCGTCCAACAAAGACAAAAAAAAAAAAAAAGTATTTAGAACAAATATAAAAATTCTTATTTTTATTAAAATATCCAACAAACAGAAAATTAGTGGTTTGAGTAGAAAAACCTTAAAATAAATTAGATAATATAATCGCGAATTGATGAAGGACCTTGACTTCTTTGGAAACCATGTGAATTCACAAGAAAAACGAGAGAATTAACCTCAAAATAATATTATTGAAGCAAATTCAAAATAATACTCCATTTCAATTATTTTTCAATACCAATGATGCCCTTGCCTGCTACTTTATAGATTAAATAACCCCAAGCTTAAGTTAAACTATTGAGGTTAGAGGTTTAAGGTGTGGTTTTGTGTAATTTGAGGCCTTTGGGCTATTCCAGCAACAACAACAACCCCCCCCCCCCCCCACCCACCCACCCACCCACTAAAACTAAAAATAAAATTCCTCTCAATTCAACTTCCACCAGGCCCAAATTCTTCTCAAGGCCGTTGAGTTTAATGACTTTGTCTATAATTTATTTATTTTTGGCTACATTTTTGGGTAAGAAAGAATCTCATTTGACTTTAATCTGAGTTAATTTATAAAAATTTAAAAGTCAAATAATAATATAAATTTAGTTTAATTTTAAAATAGTGATATGTATTTTTAGTTGTTTATCGTATTAAATATTACATTAATCAACATTAAATAAAATAACTTCAGATTTAAAATTTGACAATTCAAGTGTGCAAACAAAATAAAATTAGACTTTATATATAAAACGGAGGGAGTATATATATAGGTCAACATGGGATCTAACCCATGTTACGAGGCCTATTCAATATTAGTAGAGCGAGATATCAGATATGCACAACAGGCTGATTTGGTTTGAGCTTGCCAGAACTTGAATTTTTATCATATTAGGTCAGAACGTTGACATAGGTTTGTCAGACTGGGTCAGGCCTTAGCCGCTAGGTTGTGGCTAGTTATGCCTAAAAGCCAAGCCAGGACAGGCTAAGCCTAGGCCAGTCTAGTCCTTCCGTTTTTATTTCTTTTAATGTTAAATATTAAAAATATAAATTAATAAAATTTTGTAAAAATAATATAAAATTTTTGAGATTTATTTTATTTTACAATTCTGCTGCACATCAATATAAATTGAATAATTAGAACAAAAATAAATATATTCTTCCTAAATGAAAAGAAAATATAATTTAAATGTTACTAGAATATAAAACAAATTAATTTCCGAAATGCATGTCTACTATGCACAGTTTATCTTCATAGAAAATATAAGTTGAATACAATCTAGTGCGATACATATGATTATAAATAAAATTAACTTACTGTATATTACACTTTTATATTTTGAATATAAAGTTAGTTTCTATTTTATTTTATTTAGTACTATAATCAAAATGGACATATATTTTGTAAAGTTTAAATACACATATATTTCCTTTATGGTCATTAAACACTTACATAGCTATATCTCAAATATTATTTCCAATTAATTTTCTAATTGATTCATGGAATTATTCTCTAAATTGCTACAACAAAATATCAAAAAAAAAAACCAAAATCATAAATTCCCCAAACAATATAGCATATCCAAATTAATGTAAAACTTGATTATTTAAAAGAAACTAATTTATTATTAATATTTAATAATAAAAGTTAGTTTATTGATGTATTAATTAATGTTAATATTTAACATTAAAAGTAGCAAGAAATATTAATAAAATTTTAATGTTAAATACTAATAATTTAGTATTAAAAGTTCAATAATAATCTAGAAGGGGGGTTGAATAGATTATTACAGATTTAAAATTTATCTTAGGCCTTTTTGAATTTTTAGATAATTAATTTGTAGTGTTAGAAATTAATATGCAAGATAGTAAAAAAAATTCAATCACACAATGCACAGAGATTTGTCTAGTTCACAACATACATCCTGTGTATGTTGCTACGTCTAATCTCAAGCTCGTCTCCAAGACTTGAGATCCTATTACTATCAGTAATAAATACTCCTTCAACAAGGGGAGAAGCTTTTACAAAATTTATAGACAAACTTCTAACTATTCTATCTTGGACATCAAGTTGTGACGCTCCCAAAATAGGTCCAATCCATCCAACCTATTCTGAGTCGCCAAATACATGGTACAGAAAACAACTACAACTTTATTACTATAATTGTCGTGCAAAATACAACAACACATATACTGTGAGTTTTAATACCAACTGTGACTCATGTCCCAATTATGGACAACACCTCACATTGATACATTACATAAAGGTACAGTCAATAACTGTTTTAGAAATTAAAATCTTTGGGAAGTGCTCAAGGAAACCTTCGTACATTGGAGGCCATGCGTCTAGGTTATGATAGATATCGTATGACTAGAGAATTATCATTGGTTGACCCAATAGACCCCAAAGAAAAATGAGAAGATTGTTATCATGTTCTTTCCAATGGTGAGTCTTCTTTTGACATATAACTATCTCCACTCTCTGTAATTGAAAATTATATTTCAACCAAACTTCAAGATCATATAGATAGTGCTCGTAGATATACTCAACAAGTGGATCTGCACAACCCTGTTTTATGATAACTCATAGGTCATTAGACATCTTGTATGATAGTGGCAAAACACCCTTCCAAAGTTGGGTTCACCTCACCCTATTCGGTTCACCAAAATTAAATATCAAATGACGTATACAATACAACACACTTATCTAAAGTTCTCAATAAAATTATTTTTATACTATTTAGGAGAACCTCAATGACTATAGACCACCGCTTCTATCCCTCATTATCCCCGCTCAATCAAGAACACTCTTATTACCTAAAAGGAATTGTGAAGCAAAAGGGTGAGCACACTTAGCTCAGTAAAGAATATCAAGACTAAAGATAATTAAATTATCAATAGCCTTCATCAGTAATAAATCAGAAATTTAGAACATATGGTAGATGATAAAACTTTTCAACCATAGTTGTAGCGGAACGAGCAATCCATTAGAAGAGTCAAATATACCATAATGTCTATTATCTTCTCTATGTTAAAAGTCCACCAACAATATTTTATCCCTGTAACATCAATCAATTGTTCCTGTCCATCATCATATGAATAACTCATAATCATATTTGTGGATCCAAATTACCTTTCTCATCTAGGACGAAGATAATTTTCATCACCTATCTTTACCTGAAACATCAAAGATCATGGTTATATCAAATCACAGTTCCTGTTCATAATCATACTAATAAATTCATCTTTGCAGTATGGACCAAAGATATTCATCAACAGTTCATCTTTGCACTACTGACCAAAGATATTCAACAACAAAATCATCTTTTGCACTACAGTGCCAAAGATATTCATCAACAATTCATCTTTTACTACTACGGGCCAAAGATATTTAACAACATGTCATCTTTGCACTATCGGCCAAAGATATTAATATTTCAAAGAAATATATAATCATTTCGGAAGTTATATAAACAATAATTATAATCATGTTGATCAATTCACCTTTGCACTTAAGCTAAAGATATTCAATTATAAATTCAATGGTCATGATCACACCACCAACAATTCATCTTTTTTACTATCGCCAAAGAGAGAACCCATAGTCACGATCATACCAATAATCTACCCATCTTTATACTCAAGTCGAGAGAAATATCGTCTCTGGGATTATAAAAATGTTATATATGATAATAAAAATAATATGATCAACAACTACATTTAATTTCAACAAGAAGATTCATAAATCAACGATAACTTGTGGGAAAAAGAAACTAATTTTGTCGTGAATAGTATCTCAATACGAAAAGATAAAGTTTCACAATAAAATCCATATCAATATTTATAACACCTTAATTCAAATGTTATAAATCACTTAATAATCTCATAATCTAATATTATTAATATTACAATAATATTTTAATCATTTCTTAAACTTATAAATAATTTATTTTAATTGTTTACGCTTTACTAATTAATGCATTTAATCATCCTAAAATGCCAAACTTATAAAATTTCATCACCAATAACAAAAACCCTCATCAAAAATCTGCATATACCTTATATAGGATTCCAAAGCCATAAAATCATATTTTCCAATTTTGTTACTTCACATAACATATTTAATTTATTTACTCATAACTAGTCAATTTTCATGAAAAATACCAATTAGTACAAACAAATTTTCTTTTCTGGGATTTAGCAGAATATAGTCCCATATTGAATATATATTTTTCTCGTAATTTTTAAAATTCATTTACTATTTTTCATATGGCCAAAACTGCCGAATATTGAGACGTTTATCATAAATTGTACTTTTATCCAAAAATTCCAAAATTTACAGGTATATAATGATATTATATAGATGTACTCCCAATAAAAATTTTATCAATTTTGGAGTTAACCACAAGGAGTTATAAGGGTTTACTTTTAAAATAGTTTTTCCCATAAAATTCAGAACTCCTAATCTATACATCCAAAAATCGCCATTTTGGACACAATCGAAAAACTCATCAAAATATCATTTCAAATTTTTCCAGAATTTTTGAAGGTTAGAAAAATTATGAAACTGAAGAAACATAATAACCCTTACAATCCCTTACCTCAAAAGAGCAGTATTTCTGACTAAAATATCGGATGTAAAGTCGAAGGAAACTTGCATTGAATAGCAACTCTTAAAATATCTAAATACTCACAAAATACGCTCGATAATATAGAGAGAAAGAAAACTTGTTTCGGTGTGATTTTTAATTCTAACTTAAGCATCTATTTATAGAAAAAAAATGAACGCATGAAAGGAGACTAAATTAGTAAAATAATATTATATTATTTTCTTCTCTCCCACTGCAGACCAAGCTAGACCAAATTCTCAAATTTACCACAAAGTGTGGCCCACCCAAAATCAGCACATGTTTTCTCAACAACCAAAAGTTGGTCCCACCCAATTTTAATAAAAATTATTTTATTTTCTGAAACTTCAATAATTCATAATAAATAGCCCTTTTATTAGAAAAATACGAATTTTATGTCCATTCCACACGAAATTGAATTTTCTACAACTTTGTAGCTTTATGTTTTTTCAAATTCCAAATTCCAAATAGAAAATATCCGAAATCCACAAACGGATGATTTTTAACACCTTTTAAAATTCATAACAAATCATGCGTTAATTTTTAACTGTTCAAAATTTGTGGACATATACTCAACTTATATATGTATAACATATCCAAAAATCACAACGATCCAACGGTCGGAATAAAATTATAACTCACGTAATACAGCTTTAAGAACACCGATTTGATCTTTTAATACCTCCAATCCGATAAAATACTGATAAAACACCTCAACATTAATTCCTTCATTTATAACCACATAAATAAATAAATCCATCATTTATATCCACATAAAATAAATATTTTATTCTCATATAAATCAATAATTAATTATTCACAAATAATATTACAGAATCACAATAATGACAACCAGGTGGTTCCCAGGAAAGAGAGGGCTTTCCGGTAAGAATTTCTCCTTACTGGCGTGCAATTAGGTGATCAAACCTCTCCTTGACAGAACTTTCTAGACATTGCCAATAATTCTATCTAATAATATTATTCAAATAATATGAATTATTGATCTGATAATGGGAAATACTATGCAGTGACAATTATTGAAATAACAATAATATAAAATATCAACGTAGCAATTATTGAATGAATAAAATAAAATATTGAACAGTAATTACTGTAAAAATTATTGAGCAGTGCCTTCTTACGTAAGAATCAATAATTCAAAAATAATGTGGAATACCGTGTGCTACTGTGCAACAATGCGTATTACTGTATTTTAAGCACCGGGTATTCCAACAGTGTTAACGGTAACTACTACGCCGTTATTTATAAAAATTCAAACTTACTATTTTCTTCATCCGCATGCTTATTATGTTATGAAGCCCGTGAATGGTCTGCTTGCAGAGTCGCATACGATATATTCCCACAACAAGAATATTCCACGACCAAATGAATATTCCCCGACAAAAATGAGTATTTTATAACCACTTGCGTATTTTGAAAATTTTATATATATCACCCTTAACTTTAAATTTTTATCAATTTAAATATTTACTAAATAGAAAAATTGAATACTTTTATTTCATAAAATTCGGGGTCTCACAATCTCCCCTCCTTATGAAATTTCGCCTTCAAAATTTACGTACCTGGCATTTCGAAGAGTTGAGAATACCTTACTTTCATTTCAGATTCCATCTTCCTTATCATCATGATTTTTCCATTGCTCATATCCTGTATTTCAGATATCATTCTAGAATACAGCTTGAAAACAAAGGTTAATTGACATATCACAATTTGTCAACTAAGTAAGAAAATTTAGTTTAGGTAGGACACACACTAGCGAAGGATATTACTCGTCTCTCCCTTCCTAGTTCTAATCCCGGATCTCCGCCAGAGATCATATCCCTAAGCTCTGATACCAACTGTGACGCCCCCAAAATAGGTCCAATCCATCCAACCTATTCTCGAGTCGCCAAATACATGGTACAGAAAACAACTACAACTTTATTACTATAATTGTCGTGCAAAATATAACAACACATATATTGTGAGTTTTAATACCAACTGTGACTCATGTCCCAACTATGGACAACACCTCACATTGATACATTACATAAAGGTACAGTCAATAACTGTTTTAGAAATTAAAATCTTTGGGAAGTGCTCAAGGAAACCTTCGTACATTGGAGGCCATGCGTCTAGGTTATGATAGATATCGTATGACTAGAGAATTATCATTGGTTGACCCAATAGACCCCAAAGAAAAACGAGAAGATTGTTATCATGTTCTTTCCAATGGTGAGTCTTCTCTTGACATATAACTATCTCCACTGTCTGTAATTGAAAATTATATTTCAACCAAACTCCAAGATCATATAGATAGTGCTCGTAGATATACTCAGCAAGTGGATCTGCACAACCCTGTTTTATGATAACTCGTAGTTCATTAGACATCTTGTATGATAGTGGCAAAACACCCTTCCAAAGTTGGGTTCACCTCACCCTATTCGGTTCATCAAAATTAAATATCAAATGACGTATACAATACGACACACTTATCTAAAGTTCTCAATAAAATTATTTCCATACTATTTAGGGAGGACCTCAACAGCTATAGACCACCGCTTCTATTCCCTCGTTATCCCCGCTTTCGACCTTGAACACTCTTATTACCTAGAAGGAATTGTGAAGCAAAAGGGTGAGCACAACTAGCTCAATAAAGAATATCATGACTAAAGATAATTAAATTATCAATAGCCTTCATCGATGAATAAATCGAGATTTAGAACATATGGTAGATGATAAAACTTTTCAACCATAGTTGCAGCGGAACGAGCAATCCATTAGAAGAGTCAAATAGACCATAATTTCTATTATCTTCTCTATGTTAAAAGTCCACCAACAATATTTTAATCCCTGTAACATCAATCAATAGTTCCTGTCCACAATCATATGAATAACTCATAATCATATTTGTGGATCCAAATTACTTTTCTCATCTAGGACGAAGATAATTTTCATCACCTGTCTTTACCTGAAATATCAAAGATCATGGTTATATCAAATCACAGTTCCTGTTCATAATCATACTAATAAATTCATCTTTGCACTACGGGCCAAAGATATTCATCAACAGTTCATCTTTGCACTACTGGCCAAAGATATTCAACAACAGGTCATCTTTGCACTACAGGCCAAAGATATTCATCAACAATTCATCTTTGCACTACAGGCCAAAGATATTTAACAACATGTCATCTTTGCACTATCGGCCAAAGATATTAATATTTCAAAGAAATATATAATCATTTCAGAAGTTATATAAACAATAATTATAATCATGTTGATCAATTCACCTTTGCACTTAAGCTAAAGATATTCAATTATAAATTCAATGGTCATGATCACACCAGTCAACAATTCATCTTTTTACTACTGGCCAAAGAGAACCCATAGTCACGATCATACCAATAATCTACCCATCTTTATACTCAAGTCGAAGAGAAATATCGTCTCTAGGATTATAAAAATGTTATATATGATAATAAAAATAATATGATCAACAACTACATTTAATTTCAACAGTAAGATTCATAAATCAACGATAACTTGGTCAGAAAAAGAAACTAATTTTGTCGTGAATAGTACTCCGACACGAAAAAGATAAAGTTTCACAATAAAATCCATATCAATATTTATAACACCTTAATTCAAATGTTATAAATCACTTAATAATCTCATAATCTAATATTATTAATATTACAATAATATTTTAATCATTTCTTAAACTTATAAATAATTTATTTTAATTGTTTACGC
Organism: Panax ginseng; assembly: GCA_020205605.1. Classification (NCBI taxonomy): domain Eukaryota; kingdom Viridiplantae; phylum Streptophyta; class Magnoliopsida; order Apiales; family Araliaceae; genus Panax; species Panax ginseng. The sequence continues at coordinate 30,193,517 of CM035135.1, forward strand.
TTTACTAATTAATGCATTTAATCATCCTAAAATGCCAAACTTATAAAATTTCATCACCAATAACAAAAACCCTCATCAAAAATCTGCATATACCTTATATAGGATTCCAAAGCCATAAAATCATATTTTCCAATTTTGTTACTTCACATAACATATTTAATTTATTTACTCATAACTAGTCAATTTTCATGAAAAATACCAATTAGTACAAACAAATTTTCTTTTCTGGGATTTAGCAGAATATAGTCCCATATTGAATATATATTTTTCTCGTAATTTTTAAAATTCATTTACTATTTTTCATATGGCCAAAACTGCCGAATATTGAGACGTTTATCATAAATTGTACTTTTATCCAAAAATTCCAAAATTTACAGGGTATACTGATATTATATAGATGTACTCCCAATAAAAATTTTATCAATTTTGGAGTTAACCACAAGGAGTTATAAGGGTTTACTTTTAAAATAGTTTTTTCCCATAAAATTCGTAACTCCTAATCTATACATCCAAAAATCGCCATTTTTGGACACAATCGAGAAAACTCATCAAAATATCATTTCAAATTTTTCCAGAATTTTTGAAGGTTAGAAAAATTATGAAACTGAAGAAACATAATAACCCTTACAATCCCTTACCTCAAAAGAGCAGTATTTCTGACTAAAATATCGGATGTAAAGTCGAAGGAAACTTGCATTGAATAGCAACTCTTAAAATATCTAAATACTCACAAAATACGCTCGATAATATAGAGAGAAAGAAAACTTGTTTCTGGTGTGATTTTTAATTCTAACTTAAGCATCTATTTATAGAAAAATGCTAGAACGCCAAAGGAGACTAAATTAGTAAAATAATATTATATTATTTTCTTCTCTCTGTGACCAAAAGCTAGACCAAATTCTCAAATTACCACAAAGTGGCCCACCCAAAATCGAGACATGTTTTCTCAACAACCAAAAGTTGGTCCCACCCAATTTTAATAAAAATTATTTTATTTTCTGAAACTTCAATAATTCATAATAAATAGCCCTTTTATTAGAAAAATACGAATTTTATGTCCATTCCACACGAAATTGAATTTTCTACAACTTTGTAGCTTTATGTTTTTTCAAATTCCAAATTCCAAATAGAAAATATCCGAAATCCACAAACGGATGATTTTTAACACCTTTTAAAATTCATAACAAATCATGCGTTAATTTTTAACGGTTCAAAATTTGTGGACATATACTCAACTTATATATGTATAACATATCCAAAAATCACAACGATCCAACGGTCGGATTAAAATTATAAGTCAGGTAATACATCTTTAAGAACACCGATTTGATCTTTTAATACATCCAATCCGACAAAATACTGATAAAACACCTCAACATTAATTCCTTCATTTATAACCACATAAATAAATAAATCCATCATTTATATCCACATAAAATAAATATTTCATTATCATATAAATCAATAATTAATTATTCACAAATAATATTACAGAATCACCATAATGACAATCAGGTGGTTTCCAGGAAAGAGGGGGCTTTCCGATAAGGATTTCTCCTTACTGGCGCGCAATTAGGTGACCAATCCTCTCCTTGACAGAACTTTCTAGACATTGCCAATAATATTATCTAATAATATTATCCAAATAATATGAATTATTGATCTGATAATGAGAAATACTGTGCAGTGACAATTATTGAAACAACAATAATATAAAATATCAACGCAACAATTATTGAATGAATAAAATAAAATATTGAATAATAATTATTGTAAAATTATTGAGCGAAAGGCCTTTCTTACGTAAGAATCAATAATTCAAAATATCATGCAATACCGTCTGCCATAATCTTCTAACCACGCCAGACATTCTTTGTATTTTAAGCACCGGGTATTCCAACAATGTTAACGGTAACTACTACGCCGTTATTTGTAAAAATTCAAACTTACTGTTTACTTCATCCGACAGTTATTCTGTTATGAGGCCCATGAATGGCTGCGCCGTCATACGAATAAAAATAGCATTAAGAAAACGAAAAAAAAACAGCTTTTTAAAAGCTCTTAACTTTGCATCCTTAAGTGGTATCAGCTTAAGGTACAAATTTTTTCTTCACCACCATCATATAAATGGAAGCTAGCTAGCTACACAACTCTTTCCAGAAGACTTGCCCTAGAAAGTAAGCCCAAAATACAAAAATTGTTAGAAATTAAAAAATATATAATTAGGTTACCCTATATAAACAAAAATACGTCAATTGTTTTAATTAGTGCTTGTTGGTCCACTAACTTAGACAACGTGTAGTGCGATATTACTTGATAATTTTATTCATCTACAAGCAGCTTATTTTAAACGTAATTTATTTAATAGAAATAAACACACTAGACGATTTTTGATGTGATGCCAAGAGAACTACACGCTACCATTACGAATGCTATAAACACTGATAACTACGTATTGTGGGCAAGAAAATCGTACCTTGCTAGGGTTAGGGTTTTGTGTTGGCTGAGGAGGAGAGAAATCCAAGAAAAGTACGGAATTGATTGATTGATTGAAGAGGGGAGAAGAACAGGTGGGCGATTACTCCAACGACGCGTGGCAGAACTCCTAGAATTTGGGAACCGTGTTAGGGTAGCAGGGATTCCAAGAGCCGTCTTCTTGAGTCCTTCCACTCCTAGAATCCGAAAACCTTGTTAGGGTTATTGGGATTCCAAGAGTCTTCGTGAGTGTTGAGAGAGAATGCTTAGGTCCTTCGATCCTCCAAGATTCCAAGTCCTGTGTCTGAAGAGAGGTCCCCTTCCCAATGGAGTGGAAGGGGTATTTATAGGTTTTTCTGGAGAGTGGTCATGTGCTAGGCACATGATCTCGGAAAAATTCCAAATTTACCCTTAGTCATCAGAGTAATGCCCAAATCGTCCTGCCCTTCTAGCCACCAATCCAATCCCTCAATCAATTCCCAAAATGAGTCCCCTCCACGTGTCTTCTGCCTCGGGACACGTGAAAGATTCTCTCAGGTCTTGCTTCTTTATTTTCGGCTCTTCCGTCTTTTCATTTAATCATAATGCGAACCTTAATTTGTGTATTTAATTCAATTAGGTCAAATAAACCCTAATTTGCACTTTGGCCCACATTTGCCCCCTGCGCGAGAGTCCCGTCTTCGGAGTGACGATCGTGCAAAATACTTCGAATCTTTGAGTCCTATTTCAAGTTTCTTAACAATTCGCTTAGTTTGATTTTGCCAGTCTCGAAGACAAAAAAAATCTTAGGAAAGGTAACTCCTAGGGGAGCTCTTCCAAAGATATCTTGGACATCTTTTATCAAATCTTTCCAAACCTTGCACAATCTTTATTTCTTTAATAAAATATATATATATATATATATATATATATATATATATATATATTACTAAGTAAACAAAATCTTATTTTAGTTAAAAATAAAATCTTTCTTTATACAAAATCAAATCGGTCATATTATTTTGGAAACAAAATCAAATCATTTATATATATATACTAGGGTTTAGAAGAAAATTCTAGAGGACATAGTTATATAGATAAGTCTAATACTGAGGCTTAAAGGAAAATTCCAAGGCATTGTTTGAAATTTGAAAAGGTTAAAGCAAAAGAAAGGAAAAGGAACAAAATAATATAGAAATAAAGGACTGGTATTGATCCATAGAGAGAGAGGAAACCAGCATAGCCAACATAATTTGACCTTTATTCCGGAATTACAAATGTACTTACTCTTTTCTTTTGTCCATTCAAAAAAAAATAAAAAATATTGGATAAATGCATGGTACGTACCATCCAAAAAAATATCAAGAGCGTACATATTGAAATTTCTGTCAACTGGGTACGTTGATTAACAATTTTTTTTATAACTTATATATATATATATATATATATATATATATATATATATACTAAATAATATTAAATCTTATTTTATTTTGTAAATAGAATCAAATCATCTTTTATTTGGAAACAAGATCAAATCTTTTGCATTTAGAAATAGAATATGTGTTTCCATAATAATTATATATAATATGCTATAATGAATGATATAATAAATCAGGATACTGCAATCACGTACATGTCTTTTCATTTATTATGGTAATCCTAATGAGAAATGTACTGCAATCATATAAGTGCATTCCTTATGGTGATATAATATATGAATCAACCGTGATTGCAGTAGTATACAACAAACTTGGTTAAGTGAACGTGTGGTAAGCAACCAAAAACCAAAAAACAAAAAAGCAACAGAACTAGCTTATGCATATACAGTCATGGAGAACTAGTCAGTATAACGAGAAGCAAGATAAAAAAAAAAAGCTAGAAGAAGAAAAGGATTTACGCTTTTTCATTGGAATCCTAAATTATCACCTATATCTTTTCTTGCCATTCTCACTAATTAGAGCAAGGCTTTTATTCCATAGTAAGTTCTCACCTTAACTTTTGGTTTGCTTTTATTGGTTTTTTTTATATTATATTGATTTTCTGTTCCCTTAATGTTGTGTGGGTGAATTTATTTGTTAATGTTGGAAGGCCAGTTAAATGCATGCAGAAACAAACTGACACATAACAACTGGGTTTACGTACGTACCCACCAACCATTAGATCCTTCTTGTCCATAGTCACCTTGAAAAGTTGTAGTTTTCCGGTCCAACTCCAACTAGCGGCTTCCACTGAATGAAATGGCTCCACTCCACACCACTAATACTGAATGTGTTTTTATTTGAGATCTGGATATTCGAATGCTACGTTTGTGATAGTCTGATTTGGAAATTCAATTGTTCACCGTTGGTTGGTCCATGCGGACATCGTTTAGTTGATGCTTCATGATTACTTATTTTATTTATTATTTTTTTAGGTAATTGTAGTAGAGGTGCATCTCACCAAAGGATCTTGGCTCGGATATTCATGAAGAAAAAAAGGCAACACCGCAACAAGGAATCATCGATTCCGGGCCATTTCACCTTAACAAGGAATCATCGATTCCGGGACATTTCACCTTAACAAGGATCTTGGCTCGAATATTCTCAAAGAAAAAGTAACACTGCAATGAGGAAGCATCCATTCTGAGCCATTTCACCTTAACAAGGTTCTTGGCTTGGATATTTTCAAAGAAAAGAGGCAACACCGCAATGAAGAAGAATTTATTCCGAGCCATCTTAACAAGGACCTTGGCTCGGATATTCCAGCGAAGTAACATTTATTCCAATCAGTTGATTCAATGAGCAAGGAGAAGTTAAATGTAATTAAGAGGGGAGATCTCCTTAGGTGGCTAAACCCTACGGGCCAACCCCTAGGGGAACCAACCTAATGGCCCCCTCTTTCACATTTTGTCTAACTCATCTAGCCACCTTCAGGAATGGCAGCATTGGATCAACGAGATACTTGAGAATGTTGATTATGTGGATGTACTAAAGAAAAAGCTAACATTTTTCGTTGCATCCAAATATCTATGCAGGACACTCAGATTCACAGTAACTGCAGGTGCTCCTCCACATGCATATTCGTCACTGCTTGGGGGGAATGCACCTCTACTCTGGAGGATGTCTATGTCATCTACTAGTAAGCATTTCCCCCCTGCGCGTGAGTCATGCCCTTGGTGAGATGATCGCGCAAAATATTTTTAAGTGTTGAAGTCTTCACTTCTTGAAGCTTGATGTTTTGCAAGCCTTGAAAACGAAAGTCCTAGGAGAGTGAACCTCTAGGGGAGAAAACCCTAGGAGGGTAAGCCCTAGAGGAGCTCTTTAAGGATATCTAGGTATCTCCTAACTTTCCTCGGACATGTCTCCCTTCCATATTAGGTTGGATCTCCTAACAGCACTTCGTTCGGAAGTCACTTCACGTCTCCATGAGAATGACTTACTTTATGTAAACTTTAGGAGCTTCAAGATGCCATAAATTTAAGACCAAGCTTTTGGGAAATTGAGTCAGCTACCCAAGACCTTAAAGGCTCGATAGCCTCCAATACGAAGGCTCAGGGTACCACACCATTGTCGACTTGAAGGCTTTAGCTATTCCCCTCTTTTTAGTTCGACATGTCATGGCCTTTATATCATGAGCTTTCATAGTTTTTTCCATTTCCTGTATCAGAAAATTCATGTACATATATTTCATTCATCAAAATATAATTTCTTTATCCTTATTGATTGCCTTTAATTTGAATGATTCCTTAAAACTCAATATTTAACATTAGATCTTAAGTTGTTCAAATTAATACTCCAAGACAACAATAGACCTCATAAATTTTGTTAAAGAGAAAATATGTTTTTTTTTGATTTCATGCAAACCAACACTTGAATCTATATATTTTTTTTAAAAAAAAAGATTAGAAAAAAAATATTCAAGCATAAGAGGAAGTTTAACAATTAATTGATAATAAAATTGCTTTTAACGAAAAACATAACGTTTCAAATAATAAATCCTCGATTACTTTTGAAGTTGAAAGTATAACTTGTCTGGTTCGAGGACTTATAGTCAGGTGCCTCGATTACTTTTAAAGTTGAAAGTATAACTTTTCGGGTCTGAGGACTTATAGTCAGGTGCCTCATTCAATTTTAATGATAAAGTGTAACATTCGGGTGCCTCGTCACTTGGGTCGTCCAATTTCTTAGCAAGTGCAGTCTACGAGGACTTGAAATCGGGTGCCTCGTCACTTGGGTCATCCAATTTCTTGGCAAGTGTGGTCTACGAGGACTTAAAATCGGGTGCCTCGTCACTCGGAAGTTCCCCATCTCCTCTTGCTTCCTCTGCATCTCCAGCATCATGGCCATCATCATCCCTTGTCCTTCCCGTGTTTCCTTTAATGCCTTGAGCATCTCCAGTTGCACAACATTTGTCTGCTCTTCGCTTGCATCCTCGACTTGTCTTCTTACGTTGGTTTGTTGTTGATTGGCCATGTATAGTGATGTTGAACTCCCTTCCGAAGCGTCTTCAATAAGTGGTTGGTCAAAATCCAGATTTGCGCCTTGGAAAGCTTGAGTTGTTTGCCTTGGAACTGGATTTGGTGAGGTAATACTATTTGTTGGTGAAGCAGCTCTTCCTGTAGTTCTCCCACTTCGAGTTGTGGGCATACCCTTCACGAATTCTACACCTCCCCAGCTGAGTCGCCAAAGAAATATGGGCAAGAAAATCGTACCTTGCTAGGGTTAGGGTTTTGTGTTGGCTGAGGAGGAGAGAAATCCACGAAAAGTACGGAATTGATTGATTGATTAAAGAGGGGAGAAGAACAGGTGGACGATTACTCCAACGACGCATGACAGAACTCCTAGAATCCGGGAACCGTGTTAGGGTAGCAGGGATTCCAAGAGCCTTCTTCTTGAGTCCTTCCACTCCTAGAATCCGAAAACCTTGTTAGGGTTATTGGGATTCCAAGAGTCTTCGTGAGTATTGAGAGAGAATGCTCAGGTCCTTCGATCTTCCAAGAATCCAAGTCCTGTGTCTGAAGAGAGGTCCCCTTCCCAATGGAGTGGAAGGGGTATTTATAGGGTTTTCTGGAGAGTGGTCGTGTGCTAGGCACATGATCTCGGAAAAATTCCAAATTTATCCTTAGTCATCAGAGTAATGCCCAGATCGTCGTCCTGCCCTTCTAGCCACCAATACAATTCTTCAATCAATTTCTAAAATGAGTTTCCTCCACGTGTTTTCTGCCTCGGGACACGTGAAAAATTCTCTCAGGTCTTGCTTCTTTATTTCCGGCTCTTCCGTCTTTTCATTTAATCATAATGCGAACTTTAATTTATACATTTAATTCAATTAGATCAAATAAACCCTAATTTGCACTTTGACCCCACGTATAAATCGTACTAATAATATTCAAAATGTAAAAGTTAATATCTTGTCTCGCATCACCGGAAAAGATTGTTATTCTCCGGCAACTCTGCCGGCATACTTTCCTTTTAAAGGAGCCAATGATGCCATCAGAACCGCAGCTGACAATATCCATGGTAATCAAGAATGCATTATCCCACAATAAAAGAAAAGGGATAATATTTTTTAAAAAGAGATCAGATCATCGTGCATATATGTTTTGTAAAGGATAGTAATGATATTACTTCGCCCATACATTCAATTTGAAATCATCATGCATATATAATAATTAACATTCCCCACTTTGTGGTTTTTTCTTCCAAATAAGCTCATAAAATGTGCTTTTTTTTCAAGTCACTTCTTGGAGCCAGTATATATATATATATATATATATATATATATATATATATATATATATATAGAGAGAGAGAGAGAGAGAGAGAGAGAGAGAGAGAGAGAGAAGAATTGAAGTAATGCAATACGTACGTGTACTGTTGCCTACATCAATTAGACCACTAAAAGTAGCCTTCAAATAAGTCGAATAAATAGTCACTTGAAAATTGTCATTTTTATAGTGTATAGTTTTCATAAAATGATTATAATTAAAAGAGACTCAAAATAATGTACTATTGTCCCCCAAATGACAATTTTTGTAAGAAATAAATAAAATACAGCAACAGCAAAGATTTCGAGCTCTTCTACATTTATGTTATGTGTTTCGAATGCTAGTTCTGTATCCGACATTTTAATTCAATTCAAATAATATTTTGCCATAACCCGAAAAAAAAGATGGGGTTTATTGTGTTATTTTATTTCTCAATTTTTAGCTTGCTACCTTTAGATAGAAACAATTGGAGTGTATTTAGGTTTTCTTCTTACTTTTGTCCTTGATTTTTCTCAATTTGAATTCTCCAATGTAATTCTTGTGTTCTTGTCTTAAATTTTTTTGTTGATTTCTATTTATATTTTACCATATTTTCTTGTTACAATTTATTTAAAGAAAAAATTAAATGATATAACGATGAAATGTTTGCCTAACATATATAGGAATAATAAAACTTCTACTCTTTATGTGGAAGCATGCATTATTCTAAAAAATGTTTGTATAGTAATGATATTACTTCTGTAATACATTAAAATTGAATCACAATACCATACTTTATGCTTTTATTTCTTTAAAGTCACTTCTTGCAACCATTATTTGTAGGATTGAATTAATGCCCACTCAAAAAGTTATTAAAAGGAGCCTTCAAGTAAGCCAAACGGTTTATATCACAATCTCCACAATTTGACAATGAATGTATTCCCATTTGCATTATTATTATTATTAAAAATTTATGTTAATGCTTCTCATTCGTGTAACGTAGAAAAGACAAAATGTTTCCTTTAAACCTCCACACTATGATCCATAATTTGTCCAATGCAAATCACAAAATTAGTGCCACGGCATTAAGGTAATTTGGAGGGGATATTGCTTTTATTAGTTTCACTTTAGTGGTTCTAATGTTTTTAATAAATTAAAACGTGTAGTATTTAGTAAATGGGATTTGACTTTTACGATAATCTTAGAGTCAATGAAGGATCGAATAATAACCTATCTGTACAATTTACTGAATATATTTCTTAATTATTATTAGAATATAAAAAAGAATAATCCAATGTGCGCAAATTATACATAAAAAGTTTATGCACAAAGAGTAGAACCCATAAATTGCATGCCAATAAAAATATGTAAAATATTTAATAGTAAGTCACTTTATATATATATATATATATATATATATATATATATATATATATATATATATATATATATTTCGATTAATACATAACTTTTTGTATATAATTTATGTTCGCATCACTCAAAAAAAAAGGATCCATTTGTAGTGAAAGAAATTCTTGGTAAATGCTTTTACATCATCTTCAACTAGTAATGAAGATGCAATTCAAATGAAATCACAATTAGTATTTTAATTTGAAAGAATATATGTATATATGCTTTACTTACTTTATATGCTGTTATTTGAAGATAAAATTCTTTTATAGAGAACCATTAAATTAATATTCTACTTTGTATTCTTAGTTAAGATATTCTATTATATGATTATTCGTACTAAGCGCCCGTTTGCTAGATCAGTGATTTTTTGTGATCCTAAGTTTTTTTTTTTTGATACGTCATACGCGTGGAGTATTTCGATTTACTTCGGACTAATCTTCACATTCCGAACAAGACTTCTGAAGCCTGTGACCCCTATGTAAAGGTGTAAACGAACCGAGTCGAACCGAGTATTGAGTTGCTCAAATTTAATTTACAAAATTTATCGAGTATAAAATAAGGTTTGATTGAGGCTTATTTAGCTACCGAGTCGAGCACGATTCCGAATTGAGCTCGAGTAATTTGAACTTTTTGAACGAATATGATCCGAGTATCAATAGAAAATTATAATTCGAGGAGGTTTGACTAATTTATCGAACTTTAAAATTTGTTCATATTTGACTCATTTATATTTTGAGTCGAGCTCGAATCGAACTTTTAGTCTAGCGAGTACGAATCGAGTTCAAACTGTTTGCTCATTTTACAGCCTTACCCCTATACTTCTTCGAGTAGGAGTCAAACTTAAAACCTCTAAATTTACGGCTGGACCAAAGTCTTTTTTATATAATTTCTCTTGCTTAAATAGAAATATAATCTAATATATACCTAATTAATTTAACCACTCCTGAAAATGCTAAAAGTACGGGAAAAAACACACAACTAAAGCATTTTGATAACACTATCTAATACTTCCTCCGTTTTAAAATAAAAATTATTATTATTATTATTAATTTTTTTAAAATTACTTAAAAATATTTTAAATTCAAAATTAACAGAATTACTTTAAATGATCCACGTACGTACAATCTGAAATCATAAAATGAATGCATTTCGTGACATTAGAGGAATCATGGCCGACCAAGGCATCATCAAAGAACAGGTGGCTTTTTAATTTTTTTTTCTTCTTTAAAGTACATAAGTTCCTAACTTTGACATGGGTGGAGGAATATAATTATAGTAATTTTATTTCTTGCCTTTTACTTTGAACTAAGGTACTGCATTTCCCTCCCACCAAATGATGGCCGACAATAACACATTTGTGGGTTTCTTAGGGTGTTTGAAAATTCCGTTGTGGGACAATCATGTCTATCTTAAGCCTGCACAAAAGAAAATTGTGTAGATTTTATGTCACCTAAAGTTAGATAATATGGGATTTTAGGTAGGAGGAACCTTTTCCAAAGGAGTAATTTTTTATAAGAGGTGCCAACATCTAAAAAGTCTTTGTTCTCTCTCTCCCAACACATGTATAATTATATTAATTAAACTTGGTCAAAAATCAGTGGTATAACTTACCCATTGTAAACGAATCAAGGTGTTCACAAACAAGACTCGGCTCAGTTCAATTTATCTAAGCTCGGCTTCACTTATAAGTTTGAGTTCATTATTGAGTCAAGTTTAAATAAATGATTGTGTTTGTTTAATTATGCGAGTTGAGCTCAAATTTTACGATTTTCAATTTGAGTTTGATTAGTCTAAGTTCGATTAGAACTCGACTAAACTCAACTTATTTAGAATTTAATTAATTAAAATAATAATTACAAATATTATTAATTGCTACCGTTTAAGGTCCAATATCAATTGCTAAAGCTTTCTAGTTTACTATGCCCTTACAAGTGCGCCTAATTTGAGATATTTTACACGTATTTGGCTTTTATTGTCAAATAAATAAATAACTAATAAAAAAAATAACCGTTCTCCATTAAATTCTTTTTGTTTTCTTTCATTTCTTGAGAATTTTTGAACCAAAAATTTATTTGATGGGCACTATTACTAACAAGGCTCTTGTCGTTCTCTGTCACATCTTCTCAGTAAATATAATTTAATTTTCTTAGGAAAAGTGAGAAGTGACAATAAGGAGTGTGTGTATATATATATATACTCTCTCTCCCTCCTAACAGATATGATTAATTAAGAAATTATGGTGGTCATGTGCCTAAGAATCTTGACTAGTAATTGTTTGAATGCGTGTGATAAAGTATGAATAATAATGTCATTACCTTAGGTAGAAAGAAGGTCATAACTCACAAGGTTATTTTTAGTCACACCTATATTCTCCATTAATTTTAGTTACACTTAAATTCTCCATAGTATTTGTTGGCAAGAAAAGAATATAATGATAATACGTCATTCTTTGCAAACAGTTGTAATACTGGTGTACTTGTCACTAAATTTTTTTTCCCCCGTTAAATATGTATTAAAAAATTAAGTAAAAAAAATATAATAGAAAGAATTCTCATCCAAAAATATATAATGCCCTAACATTTATAGAATATATTAGTATTAGCAAATAATGTCTTCAATAATATAATCTACTCTTAATTAAGATCTCTTCCATTACACATCATTTAATTTCTTTCAAAACACATTCAATAATACAAATATTATATTTAGTGATACAAAAATATTTGTCGTAAATAATAATTTCGATGTTACCATCGCTAAAAATAATATTTATTTAATTTACTAAATATATTTTGAAAAAAAATTAGATGTAATGGAGGATCCTAATCCCTCAACGTACTCTTGACCTGTTTTGTATATAAAATGGTATAATACGTAGAGATTTAGGTATATTCAATAAAAATTATAAACTAAGTAGATTTTTTCGTCCGGACATGGGGAATATATACTTATATTTTTATACAAAATGGGACGTGGTTACTGGACTACCTGAATTTCTGGGTTATGAAATTAATATAATAAACTTTTAAAATCAAAGATAATTTCTGGGAGTTGGCACTCGTTTAAATGACTTTTTCCATTCAATTTTATATTGGAGGATTAAACTAATTAGAAATAATTAAAATAATATATGCTGTGTAGGAAAGAGTGACAAATTTAAAAATTTGAAACCCTAAAAGACACCAACTAGGTTTTGGAAGGAAGCTTGTAGGACAAAAAGCAGCGCCCCGAGGCGCACATGCAACGCGTGCATGGGATACCTATCAATAGACCTGACAATATAAATAATTAGCTGTTAGGTCAAACCATATTAATTGGAACCAAATGAGTCGATTAATTATTTTTATTTATTTAGGTTGGTTAAAGTTTGAACCCATATTTTAAAAACAAATATAATTAATTAACTGATTAATCATTTTTCAACCCATATTCTATTCAATTGCACTCCTCTCTCTCTCAGTAACCGCACCAAACACGATTATTTTTTTTTGGGTGGTTGGGTGGGTGGAGGTAGAGGTGGGATGGTGTATACATAATCGCTTAATATTAATTTATTTTGGGAGAGTGGTGGGGTGGGGGGGGGTGGTAGGGTGGGGGTGTGGGTAGGTGGATGGGGTGGGTGGGGTATACATAATCGCTTAATATCATTTTTTTGAGAGGGAGTGTTGGGTAGGTAGGTGGGTGGGGTAGGGGTGGTGGGGTGGGTGGTGGTGTGGGGTAGGGGGGGTGGCATGGGTGGGGTATACATAATCGCTAATATCATTTTTTTTGGAGGGAGTGTTGGGTGAGTGGGTAGAGGTGGGTGGGTGGGTTGGGTAGGTAGGTGGGGGTGGGTGGGGTGGGGTGGGTAGGTGGGGTTGGGGGATGCGGGTAAGGGGTGGGGTGGGTGGGTGGGTGGGTGGGTGGGGGTGGGGGTGAGGTGAGGGTGAGGGTGAGGGTGGGGTGGGGTGGGGTAAGAGGTGTAGGTTTCTATTACATAAAACGCAATGAAATAGAACAATTCAAAGCAATTTCAAACCCAAAAACAATATCCATGCGAAATGTAAATTAATCCAAAGGGTTTAGAAATTATATCGATTATTTTGGTTGAATCGATGCAGTCAATCTCCAACGCAATTCAAACGGATCATGCGACTTACTAGATCATTACCTAATGCTCCGCACGAATCGTCCCACGATCTCGCGGTAGAAGAAAATGCAAGACTAGCCACCAAAAGGAATGAATTTTCTATTTTCTCTAGTCTCTCTCTAAGAGCGGCTAGAGTTTTTGTTTTGATTAACCTACCTAATATGCCTTATATATCATATATATAAGCAATAAAACTAATTAATCAAAACCCTAATCTCATTAAAATAAAATCCAATTTATATATATATATATATATATATATATATATATATATATATATAATCATCCTTTTAATTTAAATTGCGATTTAAATACTATCAATCATATTGATATATTTAAATCCTTACAATTTAAATTAATTTCTTTTTAATAACGTTCTATGTGTGACCTTATAGGTTATTATTACGTTGGAAATAATTTTAAAATCATATTATAAAATTATAAATGGTGAGCGCATCTAGTAATGCATCATCGCTACCCAAGTAATAATAAGATCGATGATTCGATACAACCTTTTCGTAACCAATGTTTCAATGTAATTTAATCCTTTTAACCTTAATATCCTAGATTAAACTCTCGAGTCATGGAATGTGTCATACTCTTCATAATTTAATCTGAGTTTTTCTTGATCAATGAGCGTGCTATATGAAACAAATCACTATTTGAGCATGGCCATGCATTTCATAGTCCTACTCAATTAAGAGGCCTATGGATATCATCCCTAATATATAGGAATGTTAAATTCCATCTAGATCACTCATATTCCTCACACGATTCATGATGTACCCAATAATCACCTTTATAGTCCACCCTATTAAAGGTGACATTTGATGATATCAAAGTACATAAATTCCCGTGTAGTAATATAGTGATTTCAGGTCAGAGGACCATTACATCATTATCACTATGAGAATTGCTAATGACACTTCGCATAATGCTCCACATAGAATTCTCATGGTGGGTCTGTCCAATACATCATTCTCTAATATGTACCTATGCATTGACTTAATATCTCATATATTTATGACTAATGAGATTTGGTCATCAGTCAATCCACATACTAGTCTCAATGCATCATTGTTGTCCCATCAACAATGATACTCGACTAGGGACATTTAAGAATAATAATACTAATTATAATTATATAATCTCATGTTCAAGTCACATATTTGAAACTATATAATTTGTATCACTATTCTAAGAATTTTTATTATGTTAACATTTATATAACGCAGTAAATAAAACCATAATAAAATCATTCATTTATTCAATCAAATATAATATCAAAACGTTAAGCAATTATATCAAACAATTGGCCTCTAGGGCATAAACTCTAACAAGAGGTATATACATAATCACATAATATTATTATTTTGGTTGGGTTGAGTGGGGTGGGGTGGGGTGGAGTGGGGTATACATAATCGCTTAATATCATTTTTTTGGGAGGGAGGTTGGGTGGGTGGGTAGGTAGGTGGGTGGGGTGGGGGTGAGTGGGGTGGGTAGGAGGGGTGGGTAGGTGTGGGTGGGGGTGGGGGTGGGTGGGGGTGAGTGGGTGGGTGGGGTGGGGGATGCAAAAGAGGTGGGGTGGGTGGGTAAATGGGTTGGGGTGAGGGTGAGGGTGAGGGTGAGGGTGGGGGTGGGGGTGGGGGTTGGGGTAAGGTAAGAGGTATATACATAATCACATAATATTATTATTTTGGGGTGAGGTGGGGTGGGATGGGATGGGGTGGGGTGGGGTGGGGGCGGGATGGGGTGAGGTTGGGGTGGGGTATATACATATTCACATAATATTATTTTTTTAGTGATAGTGGGGGTGGTGGGGTGGGGGTAAGGGGTTGGGTCTGTGGTGGTTGGGTAGGTAGGTGGGGGTGGAGTGGGAGTGGGAGGTAAGGTGTATATACATAATCACATAATATTATTATTTTTGGTTGGGTTGGATTGGGTTGGGGTGGGGTGAGGTGGGGGTAAGGGGTATATACATAATCACATAATATTATTTTTTTAGTGGGGTGGGGTGGGGTTGGGTGGGGTGGAGGTAAGTAGTATATACATAATCACATAATATTAGTGTCAAATCAAGTCTTCATGAAACCCATAACCCATAATAATATTAAAATGGTTAATATGGTTAATATGGTTTTTAACCATAACCATATGGTTCCAATCTACATTATCCATATTAAAAATGGTTAATATGATTTTAGTTCTTAAATAGAACCATAACCATATTTTGAAAACCAAAGCCAACCCATAACCATATTTTGTCAGGCGTACCTATCAATGATAAATAGTAGTACTTGATGATAATATTGTCAATGTAAGTATCTCTGCTACCGCTTGTATCTTCTTAGTCTTGTACATCAACACCTTAATATATGTAGTTTTAAAATTATTTATACATATTAAAAAAATAATTGTTTAAGATTAAATATAATATCAATTGTATATATTATCCTTATATTAGAAAGAGAATGTTATTTATTGGACAAAAATAGTGAGAGAATTAAAGAAATTTAATACTTTGGGTAATATTAGAAATTAAGCAATTAATACTTAATTGAAATTCTCAAACGATAAATATTAAGAGAAAAAACACTTCTCTAAAATGACATTTAAAAAGGACTTAGAGAGTATAACATTCTAATAATTTTATAATGTATATATTTTATTTTATTTTTCTATTTTACAAAAAAAATCTCAATTACCAATATTTTATTTGATTGAATAGTCTAATGATGACGACTTAACCCTTAAATCGGGTCTTTAGCTGCGCGTCCCTGATCATTCATACCTACACAACGCTTTCACGATTTAAAATGGCTTAGGCTACAGTGGAGCGCCTCGGGTGTAGGAATTAGTGAATAGGACAGAGAGATAAGTAATCAATTTGAGTTTAGCTTTTAAGTGTAAAAAGTATCTAACATCTCTTTATCTCTTTTGATCTCTATTTATAGTCTCACACATTTTACCTATTTGAGGTGTCCCATCAGGTATTAAGATATGGGCATGACAGTCCCTGTAGACAGCGTCCCATCACATAACTTTCACACATCTCGAGATACAGCTATATGGGATTCCTTGGATTGGACAGACTCTCCAAGTTTCCCAAACACGCTTCACTCGAGCTATTTAGTAGGTCAGACCAAATGATTTTTGGGCTGGGATAACAAAATGTGGGACGTTGGGCCTCTCAGGCTATATCCTAATATTGTCCCCACTCCCTTATTCTACTTTAGTATGATAGGGGAGTATAGAAATCTCAAGGGTAAAATTGTCCAATCCAATTACCGAGCTGATCGAATGTTGCTAAGTCAAAGGCATAATATGATTAACCCCACAAAGAAATATTGTTGGATACAGAAAATGACTTAAATAACCTTTTTAATATAAAAATTTTCAACGGTACTATCACTTTTAACTATTTAAATACCTAATGATAAAAATACAGTAGGACACAATATTCTAGAGTGGCACACGACATTCCACAGTATCACACGACATTGCACAATACTTTATATTATTGATTCAATAATTATTACAATAACAACTACATAGTATTTCCTATTATTGAACTCAATAATTGCAACAATAGCAAATGCATAATATTTTATATTATTATATCAATAATTGACACGTCATAGTAACTTATATTATTTGATATGATATTTGATATACACATTAATTATACATTTTAATATTACCATATTTATTATTTTGTATGTTTATTTTATTTAATTAATTAATACATTTTATTTGATTTTGTAGGATTTATCTTATTTATCTTAGGGAACAAATAAAAGATCACTATCTAGTTACTTATAAAGATAACATGGGAATCTTGGAGAATTATCATGAAGAAGTTGAAGTCAATTTGGAGATTTAGAGATAAAGAGTAAAAAGAGAACAAGTTCAATGTATCTAAATTAGGGCACAAAATTATTTTCCATGTAAATAAGTCTCTTGTTTTAGAGAGAGGGGGAGTATTTTTATATTAGTTTAGGATAGGATTAGGAGTAGGAATAAATTACTTCTTCAGTGTACGTTCGTTGGATGAATGTTAATTAAAGGGAGTTTTCTTATTTATTTTTAATCTTCTTCTCTTCTTTATTTGAGTTAGTTTATTTATTTTCATGTCTAGTTAATTTTTTATATCTAGGATGAAGATGAAATTAAATAATTATTCATGTTAATATTTTTCATATCTTCTATTATTTATGCTTTTTATGTTTAATTGATTTCACCTTCATGTTTTGTTACTGAAATACCTTCGTTTTATAGTTCTTATGTGATTTTAAATTAATAAAGAGGTTTTGATAGTTTATTTTTAAGATATGAGTTTTTCATAATCCATGATTACTCGAAGAAGTTTTTATGGGTTATAGTTAATCTTTAAATTTTCATAGTGTATGTTTGCCCACGTTAATTATAAAAATTACTAAATTAAAGGGAAGGGAGATCAAAATTATAATTAAATTATAAAAATAGAAGAGATTGAATTACTTATTATGTTTATTATTTAATGGATTTAGATTCCTAGATTACTTCCTTGTTATTAGTTAATTTAATTATAGTTAATCAATTCTCAATCTTTATTTCTAATTCGCCTAAAATAGATATTAGGGATACATTAAAATTAATCTAGTCTCTGTGGTTCGACCTGTACTTGTCAGTTCTTCAATTTGACATTGTGCACTTGTAGTTAAATATTTTTAACACATCAAGTTTTTGGCGCCGTTGCCAGTGACTAGACTTAATTTTTTATTCCTTATTTTTATTTATTTGAATTTGTTTTTTTAATTTCTAATATTTTTTCAGAATTATCGAAGCAAATCAACGGTGTGAAAAATCAAGATTATTGCTTACGCTTTTCCTGGTATTTTATATCTTAACTCAAAAAAAAAAATAAGTAGCTTAGTTTTTTTTTGTTGGTCAGAAAACTAATTGTCACATTCACGCATTCACTCACGTAGAACACATCCTGTTTAGAATTTTATTTTATTTATTTATTTATTTTCAAATATAAACTGTGGTGATTGTTGGAGGATTGAGATACGTCAAAAATTCTCTTTCTCTCGTAATTTACTTAGTCTTAGGACACTTTATTTGTTTACAATTTTTTTTTAAAATTTATTTATACATTCTCATTTGTAATCTAACATTAAGGGCACAACCTGTAACAAGATAAGGTGGGATTTCATCACCCTTCCTTAGCCCATAAACCACCCATTCATTTTGCAAAATCTTGCCTTTATAAAATCAAGTAGACGTTGGCCCCTAGGAATTTCGACCTCAATTAGGACAATAGACTTCAAGAGGAGGCTAAATTTTAAATTAATAAAACTATTGGTGTCTAGAAAAGTGGTTCAAAAGATAAACGCCTAAAGAACGTGTGGTTATTCAATTAGTCTTCGTACCCACAGAGAGACTATCACATTTCTTACACTTACTTGGTTAGTGGTGTGATTAATTTCAAATTTTGTGGACTCTATAAGGTGGAATTTGGAAGGGTTAAGAGCTGTCCAGATTTTATTTAGGTTAATCGTAGAGTTAGGATTCATATTTTATTTATTTTTATTTTATTTTTTGTGAGTTTCATGGTTAGTTATTTATTTTGTGATTTGTGGAAAGATGGATTCTTATTATAGTTGGAATAATAATTTTGCTTGGAATCAAAAACCCTATGAAAATTTTAATGCACACCAAGTAAATCAATTTTTTTTAACTTATGAAAATTGTTATCTAAGTTCATATCCATATCCTTATCCGGATTCCAAAACCTCAATATCCACAAGAATTATCAAATAAAGAAGAGAAAAGATTTAGTGCCTTAGAGAAAACTATGGAAGTTTAAATGGAAAATTATTCGCATGGATCAAGCTATATCTCGTCTAGAAATTCAAATAAGTCGATTAGCCACTATAATAAATGAACGAGAGGTGAGTGAATTTTCTAATAACTCCGAGGTTAATTTTGAGAATCTTGATAGCTGTGAAAATAATGAGGAAAATAATAAAAAAATTATTCAATTCTACACAGTTTCAGTCAAGCGAATTTGTGGAGTCTAAAAATTATGAGTCTATGCCTAAAATTGAACGTGTCACATTTAACGAGTCAGTTGAAAAAGTCTATAAGCCTAAAGCTCCATACCCTGAAAGACTTATTCCTAAAGAACCACCTAGTAATTTTTTGGACCAGCCCATTAAAGTAAACATGATACATGAGTTGTCCATGACCCAAGAAATAAATGAAAATAGACTCATGACTGAAGATGAATGAATTGATTTTTTTCTTAAATCACATTGACCAAAATTAGGTTGAATCTGAATATTTAGATAAGGTTACTGAGTTGTTAAGGTCCACTACAAATAAGTCAACTAAACTAGAATATGTATTTGAACCAATTCTTCCATCCTTTGAACTTGTTAGTGAAAATTTTCTTGAGGTAAATTGTAAGCATAATTTTGATGAAAAGTCTGATTATTTTCAATTTCCTAGACCTCCTAAAAATCATGACAAGACCACACTCACTTACTTATATGTATCATTAACACCACAAGAAATAACACATTTTATGACGAATATTTTGCCACACACAAAATTTTGTCACAATTTGTTAATTAATAATTACGAAATTCATAATCGTCACTAAAACTTTTGCTTTTGTGATGACCTTTAATTTTGTTACTATTAATCATTTATATCGTCACTAATTTACACATTTGATGACGATTAAAAACATTTCGTCACAAGTTATTTTGGAGGTAGAATTTCGTACCAAAATTTTGCAGGAAAACCTTTTAATGACATTTTGTAATAATTGATGACAGTATTTATTGTCACACAATATTTCTTTCGATGAAAACATATGAGTTTGTCATTAATTATTTATAAAATTTAGTGACAATGTGATTTTGTCACTAATGTTCACATTTAGTGATGCCAAATACAAATTCATCACAATTTTATTTGGAGGAAAAAATTTTGGAAGCAAATTTTTTAAAGACGGAAAAAATAATAATTTATGACAATTTGTATTGTCATAAATACCAATTTTATATAACAAGATAATAGTTCGTCACTAATTAGATGAGTGGATAAGTGACAAAAATGATTTGTCATAAATTCTTATATTTAGTGACAAAGTACGTCATAATATCGTCACAATTTTATTTGGAGGCAAAAATTTTGGAGAAAATTATTTTAAAGACGAAAAAACAATAATTTATGACAATATGTATTATCATAAATACCAATTTAATTGACGAGATAATAGTTCATCACTAATTAGATGAGTGGATAAGTGACAAAAATGGTTCGTCATAAATTCTTATATTTAGTGACAAAGTAAATAATATCGTTACAATTTTATTTGGAGGGAAAAAATTTTAAGAAATTTTGGAGGCAAATTTTGTAAAGACGAAAAAATAATAAATTATGACAATTTTTATTGTCGCAAATACCAATTTTATATGACGAGATAATAGTGCGTCACTAATTAGATGAATGGATAAATGACAACACTGGTTCGTCATAAATTCTTATATTTAGTGAAAAAGTTATGCAATGATGAGACAAAATTTTTCCCAAACAAACTTGAATCCAAGCGACGTCACCGGTCTTTTTTTTTTTTTTTTTTTTATCATTGACAGCCTCCATTTAGTCAAGAACCTCCATTATCAATTTTCAATAATCCCAATTTGAAGACAGAAATTGTTTGACATTTTAGGTATGTTTCTAGATTTTGATTTGAATTGATTAGTAGTTATTCTAATTGAACATCTACGATTTTTAAATGAATTCATGTCATTGTTGTTGATGGTTGCTATTGCTGTTGATGATTTTGTATAATTTTGATAATCTAAATCACTATTTGGTTTAAATTTTTGACGAATCAACTTCATAGATTTGATTAGTAAGTGTAGTGAATCGACATCATAGAATGGTTCTGCTTTCTTGAAAAAAAAATGAGAGAAGTGATTTCGTGTATCAGGAGACTTAAATTCATAAAGCTACTCTATTAGTTATGTATGCATTTACAGTGTTGACAAAAGATAATGTAATAGTCCAAATTTTAGTATATATTAAAATAAGAATTTACTAAAATATTTTTTTATTTTAATATATTCTGTATTGAATATGTGATACAGAATAAGTGACTATGTGCGGTATAATGCGTATGTGTGATAAATATATGAATATATTTTTATTGCATGATTTGTTACGAACTAAATCTTCCGTAAAACAAACTATCTGTAGCGAATCACATTTTCTCGAGTAAATAAAATAAGAATTTACTAGAATAAATTTTATTTTTATTTAAGTATGTGTTATTATATTACATATATTATCATGAGCAGTATAATATGTGATATGGTGATATGATAAGTATAATAATTAATATTTATCATACTTAATAATTTGTGATAAGCAATTTATGTTGAAAAAGAAATCAAGTTATTAAAATATTTGATCTATTGTATCGCTTATATAACATTAGTTGCTGTAAATAAAATATGGGAACAAGACGTGATAAATACATCTAATTATATTTATTACGTGAATATGTGAGAAAGTTAATGAAAAATACATTTGATTTATTTTTGTAAATATTAGAGTAGTTTATGGTAAATAAATTTTTTTAATATAAAATAATATTTTTATTTGAGAAATAGTTTCTGTATTAGCAGAAATGGTTTATAAATATTTTGTTCAAATTTTTGGAGTGCATTTGATATTTTATAAATACAGTATATATAATGTGATAAATGCAGAGGGGGAAATAATGGGTTATAACAATCGAATAAACCAAACGGAGCATAAGGATTATAAGACTTCTCAGTTAATTAGAGAAGCAGGAGCTGTAACCTTAAGATTACATGAGAGATCGAGTATTAGGCATGAAGCAGGAGGTGACTCTCAATCGGAAGAGTAGCTTTGATTTACATCAAAGCTATCATGCTTATGAACCAAGAAAAACTCCTTTATTAATCCAATCTCACACCTTTTACCATAAGTTAAAACATTTAGTGACGACATCAAATATTGTCAAATAAACATTTTACCACGCTCATACGGTAACGGTCTTTGTGACGATTAACACTCGTCACCAAATATTTTAGTGACAAAAAATAAATTTTATATGACAAATTTTAGTGTCAATTCTTGTAGTGATCATGTATAGTCATATATTTTTTTAGGATTTATGAAATTCATAGATATGTACATTTGTTTTCTTTCTCACCGTATTTTCTTGCAGAAGAAAAGCCCCACGTACAAGGTATAATTCTTTCATATATTTGTTCTCTATTTTTTATTTGTATACATTGAGGACAATGCATGATATAGGTATGGGGGGAATTTGTTTGTATTATTATATTAGATTTTTTCATAAGGAATAAAGTAAATTTTTTTTTTTGACTTTTTATAAGTTGGATATTAATTCTAATAAGTATTTTTGGAGTAAAAATTCATGAGTAAGATTAAAAGATTTAGAACTCTTGAACTTTTGATTAGATACAAATCTTAAATTGAAATACCATCTTGAATAAAATTTATTTTATAAGCATTTTTTGCACTTCACGTTTGCACTAATTCTTAGTTGTGGGGTAGAAACTATGATTCGAGTAATTTCAAAAAAAATTGAAATAAAAAAGAAAAAAAATTGAAAAAAAGAAATAAATAACTGCTTCAATGTCCATTGAACGAAATAATTGGGTATCCAAGCCTCAGGAAACATCGATATTCACGCTGAAAAGTGTGATGGATAAAAGCAAAATGCTCTAACAATGATTATCACTATCAATCGATCGCATGTTCCTGGTCATCGATATTACTAGTGGCGGCCGATACCTGCGACCACACCTTAATCTAGTCGCTAATTAATGGCGGTATCATGACGCGCGTCATTTGAGTCGTTAACACAAATTTCCCTCGTAAAATTTGGCACGAAATGTTGGCGCCAAGGGTATGTGCGACCAATTAATTACAGAGACCGCATGCGATCGCTGATAAATCCATGTCTTAGTGGTCGCTGATCAAACTTAATTTACCCAGTTTCAGTTATTCGCAGAAACAGAAACGAAAGAAAAAAAAGAGGGAGATCGAATAGAGAGAAGAGGGAGAAGGGGGAGAAAAGAAAAAGGAGAAGAAGGAAAAGACGACGCGACGCTACCACCCACCGCCGCCACCATCATCACCGCCACGCCCATAGGTAACCTAACTATGAAAGCACTATCTTATATTGCTACTGAATTTCTCGTGCAATAGTTTGGGCAAACCTAGTTCATACAATAAATTATCTTATATTGCTACTGAATTTTTGTTTTAAGAGTTAATTTAGAGCTGAGATTTGAATGAATGAAAATGAATTTGGGATTATTGAATTTGGGATTACTGAAATTTATAGCTTCTTATTGAAATTGGGAATATACTGAAATTGTTGCAAAGAGTTTTATGAGATTACTGAAATTTTTAGGTTAAATTATTTTTAGGCTTAATATGTGTTTAATATATTGAATATGTGTTGAAATTGGGAATATACTGAATATGTGTTTTAATATGTGTTGAAATTGGGAAAGCAAGATCAACAAAACCACTATGCAATTATGTGCATCTACTTCTCACCATAGTGTGGGTTTCACAAAAAGAAAAAAAAACATAATAAGCCATACTCATGCTAATTGATGTTAATTATAAAATTCATTTATAATGTATGTTTGTTAAAACTAAAATTCTTGTATAATTGTATATTGGTAATGTTTTGATTGATATTATATTGGTAATGTATATGGGTCTGAATTTTTTACTGCTTTAATTTGCATTCAATCATTATTGTTTTGGTCTTATTGTATTAAAAATTTGTATATTTCTCTTGGTTTGTGTCTTGGGTGCCTAGAAATGTCCATATATGCATTCCGTCGTGCATGTGGCTAGTCCATATTGTAGGGGAGACTCTGGCGAATTTTTTTTAAGTATTATAAGTACTATAAGTTTGAAAAATGTTCATAAGTATTATAAGTATAAGTTTGTAGTTGAATTTTTTTTACCTCTTTTATTGTGAACAGTTTTAGGTTTAAAATATATAATAGCTTTTGGTTATAGGAAAGCTATGCCCATTATTGAAATAAAATGAGAAATTGAATTGTTTGAATATGCGAGTAGCTTAATTTTAGTAATTCTCAGTAAATTGGGTTCTGTTTATATAGAGAGCCTGGGTGTTACTTATCAAATATATTGGATATAAATATATTGGTGATCCACTAGATCCTATTAAGGGGCTGTTGGAGCTGATGGGCTGGGATTGGGGCCATGAGGCCAACGGGCCACCACACTTAAGCTTAGCAAGCTGCTTCAGCCAAGCTTGGTTGTTAGCATGGTAAGCTATTATGGGGTTGTTAAGCCAAAATAGGCAGTGCTAGGGAACTGTTAGTGCAACAGAGAAGGTAACTAGACACACTTGGTCAATAAAGAGACTGTTAATCATTCGTTCATTAATCATTCGTTAACATCAAGTATGCTTAAATGTTAATCATATGCTCACAAGTATACTCAAGTTATATGATTACAAGTATGCTCTCAAGTCATATGCTTACAAGTATGCTTAAATGTCATTCATATGCTTACAAGTATGCTCAAGTCATATGGTTACAAGTATGCTCAACTCATATGCTTATAAGTATGCTTAAATGTTAATCATATGCATGCTTACAAGTATGCTCAAGTCATATGGTTACAAGTATGCTCAAGTCATATGTTAACATTTATAATGTTGTTTGTAGTAGGTATCGTGGAATCATGGACCTCTATTCAGACCGTAGTTGGATGGCACGATGAAAGTCAAGTGCCCAGATAGGTGCTACAGCTAAATTTAGAGCTGGTAGCCAAGTGTTTTTGGAGTATGCGTATAGTCACCCGGAATGTATGAATGGTAAGTCACAGATATGATGTCCATGTTTGAAGTGTAAGAATGTAAATTATATGGACAGAGACATGGTAAACTATCATTTACTTGTTTCTGGGTTCATGAAAAATTATGAAGAATGCTGGTGGGTACATGGGCAGAGAAGAGATGGTGGCATCACAGAAGTACACAATTTGGGCAGTAGTACTCATTGTATGAATGAAATGGTTCATGATATTGCAGGGCCAGATTTTGATTGGGAACAAGGGAGAGAGCAACCTATGAATTGTGATGCCAAAGACTTCTTTAAGTTGTTAGGACGAGGGTAATGAGCCATTGTGGCATGGTTGCACCATACACAAGACATTGTCTCATAGTGGCGACATTACTTAACATCAAGGTCGATCACAACATGAGCCCATGAGTGTTTTGAGTTGCTCTTGAAGGCCATTAAGAGTATGTTGCCCGACGGTGAGAAATTACCCGTAACTATTACTTTTGTAAGAAAATGGTGAAGAAGTTGGGTCTTGGATACCAAAAGATCGATGCATGTCCCAACGATTGCATGTTGTTTTATAAGGAAAATGAATGATGACAAGGTGCACATTTTGCGCCATGATCGGTTTATGCCTAATAAAGAGGGTGTGACTACAAAAAATTAAGTATACCGCTTAAGATTCTAAGGTATTTTCCAATAACACATCGACTAAAAAGATTGTACATGTCTTCAAGAACAAATTGAACATACGAGTTGGCATGCAAAATCTCCAAATTTAAAGATGGAGGACTAAATCATCCCGCAGATGGGTGTGCTTGGAAAGATTTCAACTTAGCACATCCTGGGTTTGCATTGGAACCTAGAAATGTGAGGCTTGGATTTTCCACCGATGGTTTCAACTGTTTAGCCACTCAAATTGCTCCGCACTCATGTTGGCTCGTGATTGTTACTCCGCATAACTTGCCTCCTCGGATGTGTATGAAACAAACCATACTTATTTCTTTCACTGTGGGTTCCCGGTCCTAAGAGTCCCGGAAAGAACTTAAATGCTTACTTGAGACCTCTTATAGACGAGTTGAAGGTATTGTGGGAGGATGGAGTACAGACTTGGGATGTTGCAATGAAAATAAATTTCAACCTTAGGCCAGCGGTTATATGGACTATAAGTGACTTCCCACCTTATGGTATGTTAATTGGATGGGGTACACACGGAAGTTGGCTTGTCCAGTATTGTATGGAGCATACAAAGTCGCTTAATCTATCAAAAGGTCGAAAGCCTTGTTGGTTTGACCACATCGCTTGGTTCTTTGCAGAGATCACCCGTTTCGAAGAAATAGAGAACACTTCAGGAAAGGGAAAGTAGACAATGATATGCCTGCACCATGATTTTCGAGAACAGAGATGCGAGATCGTGTGATGAGATTGCCGGTTATCCCATTTGGTAAGATTGATGCCACAAATATAATCAATGGGTTTGGCGAATCTCATAACTGGGTTCAGAGAAGCATCTTTTGGGAACTGCCTTATTGGTCTACAAATTTGATTCATCATAATCTAGATGTGATGCATATTGAGAAGAATGTGTTTGACAATGTGTTTAACACTTTGATGAATGTTACGGGGAAGACAAAAGATAACGATAAGGCACGTTTGGACATGAAAGATATTTGTAAGCGTCCTGGATTAGAACTTTATGAATCTCCTAATGGTAAGATTGTCAAACCGCATGCAAGGTACACATTGTCAAAAAAGCAAGTTGAAGATGTGTGCACATGGGTTAAGTCTCTAAAACTACCAGATGGATATCGTCCAAACATTGCAAGGTGTGTTACTGTGGAAATTGCAAGGGATGAAGACTCATGACCGTATATGTGTTCATGGAGAGACTCATGCCTATAACATTTCGAGATCTCGCTTGATAAACCAATATGGGATGCTTTGATGGATGTTAGTCGTTTCTTCAAAGACTTATGTTCAAAATCATTAAATGAGAAGGACATGTCTGTACTTGAGAAGAACATCATAGAGATCACGTGTAAACTGGAAAAAATATTCCCACCTGGTTTTTTTGACTTTATGGAGCATTTGCAAATCCATCTTCCCTATGAAGCTTGTGTTGGGGGTCTAGTTCAATATAGATGGATGTACCCTTTCGAGAGGGTGATGGGAAACCTTTAGAGGAAGGTGAAGAATAGAGCTTATGTCGAGGGGTCGATATGTGAGGCATATAGTTTCGATGAGATATTTATGTTTGTCTCAGACTATTTTCCGGACGAAGTCTTGACAAAGGCCAATCGAGTATCGAGACATGATGATGGGGCAAATGTTGAACTAAATGGTCGACTCTCTGTATTTGGTCTATCGGGCCGCGCTTATGGAAAATGGAAGCGCATATTCCTCTCTGAGCAAGAATTACAGGGTGCACATACTTACATTCTTCTCAATTACGAGGAGATTGACGAATTTTTGAGGTACACATGTAAACTTGATAATTTATCTTTTAAGTTGAAAATTTATTCCAATATGTTAATGTTTATAACATGGTATAGATTGTACGATGACGAGTTAAAAGTAAAGCATCCCGCCATAACTGATAAAGATATTCAAATCAATCGTGATAAAAACTTTGCACTTGTGGCTAAAGGACAAAGTAAGTTCAATTTTAAGTACGTAGTATATATATATATATATATATATATATATATATATATATATATATATATATATATATATATATATACTCCATGTTAACTATGACTTCATTTAATAAGATGGAGTTTTTGTAGGCTTTGATCATGGATCAACGATTCTCGCTAATGTACAAGTCCTAGCTATGGGACCATATAGGGACCAAGTCAGCCGCAATGGTTACAAAATAAATGGCTGTGAATTTCACACAAAGGCATATGGCGCTGGTAAAAGAACAACAAACTCGGAGTGTGTGTCCAAGGAGATTGTTACAATGAGCTTGATCGTGCCTTTTATGGGGAGTTGGAGGAAATCATAGAGTTGTCGTACAAGGGCACGTACGGGGGTCATATTCACTTGTTCAAGTGCCATTGGTTTGATTCAGAAAAAGGGATACGTGTTGATGCATATGGAATCGCCGATATTGACCTCCAGTCTCACAGACTCTAACAAACTGTTTGTTTTACCAACTCAAACAGTACAAGTATACTACACTCCTAGTCCTGTTAGGAAAAGGGATAGACCGCCTAAAGATTGGCAAGTTGTAATTCATACTCCCGCGCGTAGTCGTGTAGAAGTAGTTGATGGGGAGATTTACCAAGAGCAGATGCTTCATAGTCAAACTATAATAAATGTGGAGGACAACAATGAAGTAATCCAGTTAGATGGTGGAGATGAACTATATGAATTAGATCCTGAGTCAATACTTGTGTCAGATGACATTGATATTGAGGAGGAAGAGTTATTGACTGAATCTAAAGAAGATGATGGTTATGAATCTGCAACACGTATACAAGATGATTCTAAATCAGACATTGACACTTGAACAAATGAAATGCATGTTTAGCATTACATGTTTTTTATATCATTGTCATGTTTATGTACTAAACTATTTAAATGCAACTTTTATTTATTGTCATTTTATATTCATATATATACATGTTTATATCACTGTCATGTTTATGTACTAAACTATTTAAATGCAACTTTTGTTTATTGTCATTTTATATTCATATATATACATGTTTATATCACTGTCATGTTTATTTACTAAACTATTTAAATGAAACTTTTGTTTATTGTCTTTTTATATTCATATATATACATGTTTATATCACTGTCATGTTTATTGTCATATATACATGTAATCAAATATGACTCATAATAACATCTTGAAATTTGTAATATACAGATGGCTTCTGAAGCAGTGCAGAAAAAGCACGACTTGGGTAGGGGGCCTAATCATGTGCCCAAGACCCCTACTAATCTAGATGATCAGATTCTTATTCAAATTCGCCCTCCTCCGAATAGCACGTACGTCCCGCATGTATCATTTATATATAAACATTTAAGATTCTATTTATACAAGATATATAGAACTTAGATGTAAATTGCTTTAATATATCTACTTATCGTTGATGTAAATTGTTGTATATTATAGTGATTTTTCAGATAATAAGATCGTCAAGATCAACAAAACCATGAACATGAGTATGACATAAAACATAACTAGGAATTAAGTATATGGGTAATGTATATGATATTATATTGGTAATGTATATGGGTCTGAATTTTTTACTGCTTTAATTTGCATTCAATCGTTATTGTTTTGGTCTTATTGTATTGAAAATTTGTATATTTCTCTTGGTTTTGTGTCTTGGGTGCCTAGAAATGTCCATATATGCATGCCGTCGTGCATGTGGCTAGTCTATATTGTAGGGGAGACTCTGGAGAATTTTTTTTAAGTATTATAACTATAAGTTTGAAAAATGTTCATAAGTATTATAACTTAGATGTAAATTGCTTTAATATATCTACTTATCGTTGATGTAAATTGTTATTTATTATAGTAATTTTTCGTATAATAAGATCGTCAAGTGCATATCACAAATTGTGTTTATAGAATTGGCTACACTGTGATTACGTATGAAGCACACCTATCGCCCACAAGGATGCTGCTTAAATTTAATTTCAAGTATGTTTTTTTTAATTATGATAGATAATTATATAATATTCTAATTAAGGATAATTGTTTAGTAATGTTATTATTGTTGTTTTATTTGCAGAAAAGGTATAGATGGGAGGACGCACAGGCTTTAGTGATTCAGACATTATTCTGGCAGAAGTGCGCGGTCCGCACCAAGGACAAATTGAATAAAGAATGACAAAAAGTCATTCGCAATGCCGAGATCGACCATACAGACCATGGAGAGGATTATATGCACGAGCATAGCCCTTGGTGGTGCAGCCAGTCCATATGGGCTGAGATGTGTGCCCAATGTAGAGCTAAGAACTGGGTGAAAAGACGAAAGACTGCCGCCACCAACAGAGCCTCGGGTGTATCCGATGGCGAAATGGCTAAAGGAACATACAAGGGCGGCAGTATTTCACAATTGCAGTATATCACTGCCAGGGTACGTATTTACAAGTTTTAATATGTTTACAATCATAAATTGTAGAAAATATATCCCATTTTTACTTAGTAATATTGTGCTATTTTTGTATAGAGTCTCGGGTCTCAAGGTCACCATCCATTGGTCGGATGTGTACGTACACCCGTGATGAATTCCGCTTAATGCTATCCAGATAATGATAATAAGTTTTAATAACTTGATCTTGTTTATCAATGCTTACAGAATTTATTTTTAACTATTTAATTGTTAACATGATGACAGGATACTTATAAGCGTTTATTGAATGAGCGCTATCCTGAAGGCACTCCACGTCCGCCTATCGATCAAGAGTTGTGGGAGAGGGCGTCTGTTGTGAAGATGAACTACATTAAAGGTCAAGGACAACGACGACGCCCATCATTCGAAGGCTCAGCACTCTGCTACCCGCCTTTACTGATCATCGAGTCATCTAGTTGCTCATACTCCTACCGACCGCAGTGAGAGCATATATGTCGAGATCGAAATCTTCCAAGATACCAAGGCACAATTGGGGCTCTTGATCTTGAGGAGTTAAATCAAACAAGGATGCTAAAGCAGAGAAGAAGACAAACATGGGGATGGCGACGAGGTATAAAATCATTTTGTTGTATATATTGTCGTAATATATATCAGTATCAACATAGTTACCATATTTGTAACTTGTTTTTATTATTTTGTTAATTACAGGGTAATCAAGGAGGCGATCGATGATGCTTGACGTACCTGCTTTAGATCAGTTTTGTAGTTATAGTATAAGCTTGTACTTGTATATTCATTTTTTGGATGTCTGTATGTTACTTAAACAAGTTTTGATTTGTTTATATTTATTCAAATCATATTGGTGTTTAAAGGTTTATATAGTTTATATACTAGTTTTGGTGTATGTACGTCGGTGGACGATGGATGTTTATAGTGTTGTGTATGCTGTTTATCTTGTTGTGTATGTGTGTTGGGATAAAGCAGGTACAAAACAGGTATAGGTTTTTGGGAATTCTGTAAAACAGCAAAAATCTGCTTTTATATTTTTTTCATATCAGTGACCGCATGTGGTCGCTGATAGGTATTAGCGACGACCAAACATTTGAGGCTATCAAAGAACCGGAGGCTCATCGATAACGGTCATTTGCCCACGTGGACCACGTCGCCTTTTGCCCTGCCCCATGTCGACTCGACTTTTAATGATAAAATTTATCATTTCAATCGCTTCATACGGTCCACAGATATATGTTTCCGCTAATAGTGGTCGCTGATGTGCACCCCAGCGACCAGATTTTATGCGATGACTACATTCGGTCGCTGATATGCGGTCGCTGATATCCCTTTTTCTTGTAGTGTTTGACTAATATAGTTTTGATTTCTTTGTTAGTCGAGTTAATAAACCATTATGGGTGTATCTACACCTAGTGCCCTAAAGCCAACTGGTTTGGAAGTTATTCATTTAACACTCGCTACATGGGTAACTTTGAAAAGCCTTAAAAAACGAGATATTGCACAAGAAGGAAAAAAAATAAAAAATGGAAAAAAAGAAGAAAAAAATTTAAATAATTTTGCTTAATTTTCACGGTAAAAATCCCTACTAAGAGTTAATATACACGTGCATGCATTACATGGAATTATTTTTTTGAAGGATGGTGTCCAAAATGAAGATTGAATATTTTTGATAAAATGAAAGTGTGGTTTTAAATTTAATCTTGCTTATGTATAATGCCCATGGATATTTAGAAATTTTCTTTCAATTTCATAATTTGTTGAACCCAAAATTATTTTTGAATTTTGTGGGTATATTCACTACAAACCCTCATGAGACACAACTCGTCCACTTGGGGTAACCTTGGGATTTAAAGGCTTATTACACATGTCAAGTGCAATCGTGTTTTCTACGAAAATGGGGTAGCATAGTTTTTGTTTTTATTTCATTTTTTTACTCGAGGACAAGCAAAAGATAGTTATGGGGGTATTTGATATACACATTAATTATACATTTTAATATTACCATATTTATTATTTTGTATATTTATTTTATTTAATTAATATATTTTATTTAATTTTGTAGGATTTATCTTATTTATCTTGGGGAGCAAATAAAAGATCACTATCCAACTTTTAAAGATAACATGAGACTCTTGGAGAATTATCATGAAGAAGTTGAAGTCAATTTGGAGATTTAGAGATAAAGAGTAAAAAGAGACCAAGTTCAACGTATCTAAATTAGGACACAAAATTATTTTTCTTATAAATAGGTCTCTTGTTTTAGAGAGGGGGAATATTTTTGTTTTAGTTTAGAATAGGAGTAGGAGTAGGAGTAGGAATAAATTACTTCTTCATTGTACGTTCGTTGGATGATCGTTAATTAAAAGGAGTTTTTTATTTATTTATTTTTACTTTTCTTCTCTTTTTTATTTTAGTTAGTTTATTTATTTTCATGTCTAGTTAATTTTTTATATCTAGGATGAAGATAAAATTAAATAATTAATCATGTTAATATTTTTCATCTCTTCTATTATTTATGCTTTTATGTTTAATTGATTTCACCTTCATATTTTGTTGCTGAAATACCTTCGTTTTATAGTTCTTATGTGATTTTAAATTAATAAAGATTTTTTAATAGAATATTGTTAAGATATGAGTTTTTCATAATCCATGCTTAGTCGAAGTAATTTTGATGAGTTATAGTTAATACTTAAATTTTTATAATTTCTGCTTACCCACGTTAATTGTAAAAATTACTAAATTAAAGGGAATAGAGATCAAAATCATAATTAAGTTATAAAAATAGAAGAGATTGAATTAGTTATTATGTTTATTGTTTAATGGATTCGGATTCCTATATGACTTTCCTTGTTATTAGTTAATTTAATTATTGTTAATTAATTCTCAATCTTTATTTTTAATTCGCCTAATATAGATATTAAGGATACATTAAAATTAATCTAGTCTATGTGCTTTAACTTGTACTTCCCAATTCTTCAAATTGACACTATGCACTTCCAGTTACATATTTTTAACACATCAATATTATTAGGCCAGTAAACATTATTAACAGCTTCTAGAAAGTTCTGTCAAAGAAAGAGGTTATTTAATTACCCGTTGTTTATACAGAATGCTCCCTCTTTCCGGTGAATGATATGATTGTCAATATTGTAAGTCTATAATAATTATACTTAGAATAAATTAGTGAGCAGCAATCCACTGTAGCAAACACATTCATTTAGGGATGTCACAATAATTATCACAACATCTCATATTATTGAACCAATATTTGACATCGTTGCAAGGGTAGTAATGAAAAGTTGCATAAGTGAAAGTCACGAGTTTGAAGTACGTAGTTAGGCCGACTATTATTTGCAGAACAGTAATATCCGTGATATTAATACATTAAGTTAATAATGTATTATACGGATAATATAATTAAAAATAATGATACTGAAATAATCTTTTTGAATAAATATTGATAATGGATTATTCTTTTTGAATAAGTAGAGATAATTGATGAAAATGAGTAATTACTATGTTTAAAGATAAAGATACTAGATGAATAATATATTTATAAAATGTGGGATATTTTGGCTATAAATAGGAAGACTTAGCATAAGAAAATTCATAACTTCCTTATTTATACTTCCTTCCTCTATCTAAAAACTTCTTAGTGTAAGTTTCTCTCTAAGTATGCTAAGCTACCTCAAGTATTAATAAATATCAGCTAGAGTACTAAATTTTTATTCGAAGCCATTCCAAGCTAAGTCTATGTTGCATTCTTCTTTAATTCTCGAATGAAATTTTCTTATGCATAATAGCTCTTTAGAAAAATCATAGTAAATTCATCCTTTATCGAAATTGAGTGATTCTAAAGCCTGTTTTCAATAGAATTTTGTCCTCTAAAACTTTGAAGAAGAAATAAAAGTCATCTGATGTCATCTTCATATCTTAAAATGTTGAAAACTACAACATGTCATAATTTTCGTCACTAGTTTCGGCTCAAATTTATAAAGTTCATAACTCAGTCATATTAACTCCGAATGGAGTGATTCTTGAGTCTATTTCGTATATCTTTTCACGAGCTATATTTTTTCTGAAAAATATAGAGATTTTGAAAAATCTAGAAGACCCGAAAGTCATATTCTTTACTAATGTAAAGATGAACATGGAAGGATTTATTAGGTTATTAATTTTGTGTTTCAAAATATCGAGGAAATGGCAGTGTAGTTGGGACTAGCTATGGAATGGAGTAATGGTCCGAGTTAGTGGTTTTTGTCATCAAGTTATAAGATAGTGTTGCATAATTGTACTAAAAACTTAAAGCGTGTGTTGCCACAATCATACAAGACATGTCTAACCACATACAAATTCATGTTAACATAAGATATGATTATGCGCATCCACTTGCTGATTATATTTATAAGCATTACCTATATAATCTTGGAGTATGGTTGGAATATAATCCTTAATTCGACACAATGAAGATAATTATATGGCAAAAAGATACACATCATTAGAATGGATAGGATATTAATCTTCTCGTTCTTCTTTGGGTCTTACTACAAGAAAATCGGCTAATTCCGATGGAATTAGGTTCGACAGACTGTAGTCAGTTGAAAATAAGTTATTTTCGACGAAATAATACGTCGAACATAATTCCGTCAGATATAGTTTATTCCCCAAGAAAATCTGTCGGAATTATAAGGCCTCGTCTTGCGCCAAGTTTTCCGCCAGCACGAAACTTAAGTTCGACGAAACTACGATTATTTTCGAGGGACTTTTCGTCGAGAATAACCTATTTCTGAGGGACTTATATCCGACGGACATTCCGTCGAAAATATCTTATAAAACTTAAACGATCGTCTTCTTATTCAGGTGCCTCTCATATCTCCTGTTATTAATCTCATTAGCTCATCTCTTTCTCATCTCACTCGATCTCTCAGCCTCAGCTCACTCTCTCCTCTCTCAATCTCATATCTGGCGCCCACCTGCCACCCACCATAACCTCCAGCCGCCGACCAAACACCACTACCTCCAGCCGTTGACCATTAACCACCGGTACCACCATCTCAGTCCTCTTTCTTCCTCTCGCCCCTGCCCCACCACCAAGCAACCACCCACATCCCGCCACCAACCCACCACCACTGAGGAAAGCTCCACCAGTTTCCACACGCCGGCCAGCACTGTGACAGATTTCTTCCTCTGATTTTGATAGTTTATTAGCTCCAAAAGAAGGTATGAGTTCCTATATTGTTTCAATTTGATGATGATGTACACAATCAATAGATTGAATAATTTTTATATTGTATGTATATATTGATTTGAGGCTGAAAATTGGTAGAGTTTAATTATTGATTTGGTATTAGTTTAGTTTGTTATTGTCAATTGAAATTGGAAATTGGTAATGTTTAAATTCCTTAATTGGTTACTGTGTGTGCATCAATCTGGCTTTGTCAATTGCATTTGAGGCTGAAAATTGGTAGGGCTAAAAATTTGTTATATATTTGACTGAAAATTGGATTTGAGGCTGAAATTTGGGGCTAAAAATTGGTATATATTTGGAAAGTGTAATTCATTTTGATTGAGAATGGATAATTCTACAGTATATATTGTTTGCATTCTTTATGTATTCTGCAGTATATATTTGGAAATGCTCTGTTTTTTAATTTTGATATATTTTCTATTTCTGACGGAATTTCTTACAAATATTATGTCAGAATTATTCATTTACAAGATTTGTAGGCCCTGCATGTATTTTATTAGTAATTAGTTTCCCAATATTAAAATATAAACTAAGTAGCATTTACTTAGTTTCTTACTACTAAAATAAAATAAAATAAATTTAATTTAAATTAGTTTATTAAATAAAATAAAATTTAAAAATTAGATAATATAATATAATAAAAAAAATTAAAATAAAATAAAATAATAAATTAAATTAATTTGAATAAAATAAAACCAATTTTAATTAATTTAATAAATAAATTAATTTTATAAAAATATATTTTAAAAATATAATATAATACAAATAAAATATAATTCAATATAAAGTAAAATAAAATAAAAATAATAAAATAAAATAGAATAAAATAAATTTCATTTCATTTCATTTAAATTAAAATAATTTAAATTAAATTAAATTTAAAGAATTTAATAAAAAGATTTAAAAATTATATAATATAATATAAGATAAAATAAAATAATAAATTAAATTAAATTAAAATAATTACCAAATTAAATTAAATTAAATTAATTAAATTATAACTTATATAATATAATAAAAAATAATAATAATAAATTAGCTAGGAGTGAATGTCGAACAATAGTCTCTATAGATTCCAAATAACAATTCTCATAAACTAAGCACCACTTACTTAGTTTATCATTTGCAAAATAAAATAAGTAGGAGTGAATGTCGAACAATAGTCTATAGATTCCAAATAACAATTCTCATAAACTAAGTACCACTTACTTCGTTTATCATTGGCAAAATAAACTAAGTAGTTAGGAGTGAATGTCGAACAGTACGTAGTCTCTATAGATTCCAAATAACAATTCTCATAAACTAAGTACCACTTACTTAGTTTATCATTAATTGGCAAAATAAACTAATAAGTAGCTAGGAGTGAATGTCGAACAGTAGTCTCTATAGATTCCAAGTAATAATTCTCATAAACAAAGTACCACTTACTTAGTTTATCATTGGCAAAATAAACTAAGTAGCTAGGAGTGAATGTCGAACAGTAGTCTCTATAGATTCCAAATAACAATTCTCATAAACTAAGTACCACTTACTTAGTTTATCATTGGCAAAATAAACTAAGTAGCATTTGCTTAGTTTGTCACAATTTTCAATAAATGCAATAACACTCTCCCTACATATATTTACTCTTCCTTGTATGCAGGTTTCGACATAGCAGTTGCAGGTAATATTACTCCAACCAATTCCTCGACAACAATTAAAAAAAAAGGGGTCATAGTTCCTGTTTGTGTCCTATACTTGAATAATAAAGTTAATTGAATTACTGCAGACATTCCTCACTGTTCCATTATAACAGATGGCAACATCCGGAAGGAGTGCCAGTAAGTTGTTGAACAAAGTTTTAGGTTAAGCAACCCTCTAGATGAGAGAACGATCACTTCTCTCCTAGGATTGGACCCATATGGGGGAGATGATTCATTCCTAGCCTAGAAATGATCGTTCGTTCATCTAGAAGGTTGCTTAACCTGAAACTTTGTTTAATAGCTTAATGGAACTCCTTCGGGATGTTGTCTGTTATGATGGAACAGTGAGGAATGTCTGCAGTAATTCAATTAACTTTATTATTCGAGTATAGGACACAAACATGGACTACGACCCTTTTTTTTTTCCAGTTGCCGACTCAAGTAGTCTCTATAGATTCTAAATAACAATTTTCATACACTAAGTACCACTTACTTAGTTTATCATCATTGGCAAAATAAACTAAGTAGCATTTGCTTAGTTTGCCACAATTTTCAATAAACTCAATATTACTCTCCCTTTAATCTTCAATACACTCAATAATATATGCACTATGTGAGACCCCGAATTTTATGAAATAAAAGTATTCAATTTTTCTATTTTGGTGAATAGTTAAATTGATAAAAGTTTAAAGTTAAGGGTGACATTTGAAATTTTTTTAAAGTAAGAAAGTTGTCATAAAATAATCGGTGGTAAAATACGCGTGGTTGCATAGTAGCACACAGTATTGATTATTAATGCTTACGTGAGAAGTCACTCAGTTTGATTCAATTATTGTTGATATTTTATATATTATTAAATCAATAATTGAGACAACAAAGTTATTAATATTATTATTTGCAATATTAACGATGTCTAGAAGTTCTCCTAAGGAGAGGTTTGGTCACCTAATTGCGCGCCAATAGGGAGAAATTCTTATTGAAAGCCCTCTTTCACGGGAGCGACACAGGTCGATTAATAGTGTGAATTATAATAATGATGATG
The DNA here is from genome assembly GCA_020205605.1 of Panax ginseng. Classification (NCBI taxonomy): domain Eukaryota; kingdom Viridiplantae; phylum Streptophyta; class Magnoliopsida; order Apiales; family Araliaceae; genus Panax; species Panax ginseng. The sequence goes on from CM035135.1 coordinate 30,232,221, forward strand.
AAGTTTTGTTTTATTAGTATTATTATGTAATAAAATGTAAAAGCTTTTTATATAAAACAAAATACTTTTATAAAGTTATTCGTTTTGTTAGTCTATAAATAGAATATATTATATTCTATTATGCATAGCATTTTGCATAGTAAATTTTTTTATATAAAATGTAATACTTTTATAAAGTTATTTGTTTTATTAGAAAATAATTAGAATATATTATATTTTATTATGCATAGTGTTTGCATAAGTGCTGCGATAGTATTTGCATATTAAAATCTTTTTATATAAAATGTAATACTTTTATAAAGTTATTCGTTTTATTAGATTATAAATAGAATATATTATATTTTATTTAAAAGATTTTGTTTTATTAGAATATTTTATAGTTAATCAATCTGGACCGCTTCGAGAATTAGTTACTATTCACCCATTCTCCTATAAATAGAAGCTCATTCCTTCATTATTTCTTACTTAATTCAATTTGAAACTCTGAGATAGAAACTATAGAGAGAAAGAAGAAAAGTATTCTCGCTACTTCACTACTCCTATATCCAAATTTGTTCTAAGGTAAGGGATATTATTTATTGTACCGTAAGAGGTATTATTTCTTTTATATTCATGAAGAGAACTTCTGTTATTCCATTCCTTATTATTCTGTTGGAATAATCAGATACGCGGACTCACCGTATACATGGTCAAATTCTTCATTATTCCATTCTTTATTATTATGTTGAATAATGCATACATCGGCACCGCATACGTGGTGAAATTCTTCTATTATTTCATTCTTTATTATTCGCTTTAATATCACATGCGTATGCTTTCGCATGACTGGTTCCAATATTTGTTATTCTGTTAGAATAACCTGTCTGTGAGGTTTATCGCATGCATGGTGAATTCTGTTGTTATTCCATTATTTATTATTCTTTTGGAATATCCCGCTTCAAGTTGATTACGCCCGACTTCGGTTTAGCTTCTTTATTATTCTCGTCGAATATCACATGCGTGCGTTTACGCATGACCGGTTCCATTATTTATTATTTTGTTGGGAATAACTCATCATGCGTCTATCGCATCGCACGCATGGTGAATCCTTCTGTTATTCCATTCCTTATTATTCTGTTGGAATAACCTGTATATGTGGATTACCACATATATGGTGAATGATCCTTTATATTCATTCCTTATTAAATTATGGAAATGATCTATTTACGTTGATTATGATGAGAGTCATAATAAAAGTATTGGACTGATGAAAATCATGGGTATATGTAGTATTAGTAAGTGTTATGATAAGTTATGTTGGTTATTATGTGAAAACATGAAAGTTTCTTAGAAATCACAAAGGGTTGAAAATCAGATTTTGGTGAAAATGGAATATGAAATTCAATTGACCATATCTCCTATTATATTTTGAATTTTTGAGTGTGGTCAAGTTTTAGAGTTAGATCTATGAGTTTTCTAACTTATCCAGGTGGAATCACTGGAAAAGGTGTTGTAGATTTTCGTGTGGACTGATTTTAGCAAAGGAGTCAAAAGCTGCAAATTATGAAAAAGCTACTGCCCAAAAATTTAAAAGGGCATTTTCGGTCACTTAATTTATGAGAAAAATTCTGGCCTTTTGGGACATGAAAATATATGGTATAAAGTACCTCCTGTCCAAAAATGAGCTCATTCCGACTTAAAATGAGCAAGTTATGACCATTTTAATATTTAGGTTTTTCCGACGAAAAACTCTATAATCGGAGTTCTATAACTCCGATGACCATGAAATTTAAACTGGAAGATCACGTTAACATATATACAATCCTGCCAAGATTTGGGAATTTCTGGAGTTAAACTTGAGGTAGTTAATTTCTTACGGAATTAATTAGAAATTGATTTTTGAAAAATAGTAAATGAATTTTAAAAATTTCGAGAAAAATATATGTTCAATATGAGACTATTCTGTTAAATCCCAGAAAAAAAATATTTTTGGGACTGATTTGGTATTTTTCATGAAAATGATCTAGTTATGAATAAATGAGTTAAATATGTTATGTGAAGTAACAAAGTTGGAAAATAGGATTTTATGGCTTGGGAATCCTATATAGGGTATATGCAGATTTTTGATAAGGGATTTGATCATTGGTGATGAAATCTTATGAGTATGTAATTTTTGAATGATTAAATGCATTATTTGGTAAAGTGTAAATAATTAAAATAAATTGTTTATAAGTTTAAGAAATAATTAAAATATTGTTATAATATTAATGATATTAGATTATGAGATTATTAAGTGATTGATGACATTGGGATATTCTTGAACCCTGGATAATTTATGTTATAAATGTTTAATATTTATCCTTTATCTCATTTGATTGATTCTTTATATCGTTGTCATGATCCTCATGATTATATTGTGTTGAAAGTCATCTGTGACTTACGTGCATAGATGGACTTGGTATGATTATGACCAGGGATTATTCGGTATAATCATGACCGTAATGTTACAAATAATGTGGTAAAAGTCATCTTTGGCCCGTAGTGCATAGATGGACTTGGTATGATTATGACCAGGGATTATTCGGTATAATCATGACCGTAATGTTACAAATGATGTGGTAAAAGTCATCTTTGGCCCGTCGTGCATAGATGGACTTGGTATGATTATGACCAGGGATTATTCGGTATAATCATGACCGTAATTGAAAACACGAATATCCTTGGCCCGTAGTTCATGGATAATTCGTGGTCATGATACTATTAAGCTGAGTCTCAGCATTATTGGTTTTACAGTTGTATATCTTTAGACTGTAGTGCCAAGATGGACTGTTGGTTATTGGTTTTACAGCTTTATATCTTTAGACTGTAGTGCAAAGATGGACTGTTGGTTATTGGTTTTACAGTTATATATCTTTGGCCTGTGGTGCAAAGGTGAACTGTTGGTTATTGGTTATACAGTTGTATATCTTTGGCCGTAGTGCAAAGATGAATTTATTAGTATGATTATGAGCAGGAATTGTGATTTGGTATAACCATGATTTTTGATGTTTCAGGTGAAGATAGGTGATGAAAATTATCTTCGTCATGGGTGAGAAAAGGAATTTAGAATCACAATTATGATTATGAGTTATTCATATGATTGTGGACATGAATTGTTGATTGATGTTACAGGGATAAAACATTATTGGTGGACTTTTAACATAGAGAAAATAATGTACTTGATGGTCTATTTAACTCTTTTAATGGATTGCTCGTCCGCTGCAACTATGGTTGAAAAGTTTTATCATCTACTATATGTTCTAAATCTCTGATTTATTACTGACGAAGGCTATTGATAATTTAATTATCTTTAGTCACGATATTCTTTACTGGGCTATTTGTGCTCACCCTTTTGCTTCACAATTCCTTTCAGGTAACAAGAGTGTAGTTGGGTCGAGCGAGGGTAACACGGGAATAGAACGGTGGTCTATACCTGTTGAGGTTCTCCCTAAATAGTATGTAAATAATTTTATTGAAAACTTTAGATAAGTGTGTCGTATTGTATACGTCATTTGATATTTAATTTTGGTGAACCGAATAGGGTGAGGTGAACCCAACTTTGGAAGGATGTTTTTCCACTATAATACAAGATGTCTAATGACATACAACCTCGTGTTATCATAAGACATGGTTGTGCACATCCACTTGCTGAGTATATCTACGAGCACTACCTATATGATCTTGGAGTTTATTTGAAATATAATTTTCACTTAGAGATAGTGGAGATAGTTATATGTCAAGAGAAGACTCACCATTGGAAAGAAGATGATAGTAATCTTCTCATTTTTCTTTGGGGTCTATTGTGTCAACCAAGGATAATTCTGTGGACATATGATATCTATCATAACCTAGACGTATGGGCTCCCATGTACGAAGGTTTCCTTGAGCACTTCCCAAAGATTTTAATTTTAAAATAGTTTTTGACTGTACTTTTATGTAAAGTACCATTGTAAGGTTGTGGTCGAGGCACCATGAGAGTTACATACATTTGTATTAAAACTCACAATTTAACTGTGGTCGTATTCTGTACGACAGTTCAACAATTGTATAAATAAAGTTTGTAATTTATTTTTATAGTGTGATATCTGGCGACTCAGAATGGGTGATGTATACCTATTTTGGGAGCGTCACATACTATAATTTGAAACTTAGAAACACGTTTGACATTCACTTAGTAGGAGTGAATGTCGAATAGTCCCCAGTTTGGGACTATTATTGGATGTTATGTCTCTCACTTAGGCCGGTGCCAATATGAAACGATACATTTTTGTTATTTTGAGGATTTTTCAACTGTTATCTCTATATGTTCTCCGAGTGCATACTTAAATTAAGTTATCTTAGTCTATTTCGTGTGCTTGGAGACCATGGGGAGGTGCTACTGAAATTTTCCTAAAACTCATGAAACGTACTCAACGTGTTTGCACTAGTGACGAGACGCATCCAATAACGGGATAGAAGCCTTACCCCTGTCCTGTAGAGTGGAGATACTAGGTAAATCTAATTCATGCATGAATATCCAAATTAACGGAATCCGTCTTCTGTGTAGTTAAAAATGTTAGCTGACTGGAGTTGGATTTACCGTAGGATACCCAGTGATGGGAGGGGATTAGTCTCAGCTTATCGTGTTGGGGTGTCAGATTTCTTGAACAAAGTACTAGAACATATGGATGATCCAAACGGGAAGATGCGATGCCCATGTGTCAAGTATTGTAAAAACCTGATTTGGAAGAAAGTCGACGTGATTAAATTCAACTTATTTTCCTGTGGATTTATGGATGCGTACTTCGTATGGACTCATCCGGGGAATCAGAAGTGATATCTATTATAATTTAGAAGCATGACCTCCTGTAAGACCCCAACTTTTTATAAATAAAGATTTAATTTCTCTAATTATTATTTTGAAATGATAAGGGGTTGATTTAATTAATGTGGTTAGTTATGGGTAAAAATGCGCGAATATTTTAAATAAGCAAGTGGTTATAAAATACTCATTGTTGTTGAGGAATATTCGTTTGATCGTGGAATATTCTTGCTGTCGGGGAATATTCGTACAACAGCACAGCCATTTGTGGGCCCCATAACGGAAAACTGTCAGATGGAGAAAACGACAAGTATAAGTTTTTTTTTATAAATAATGGTGTAGTTGTTACCGTTAACACTGTTGGAATACCCGATGGTTAAAATATAGTAATACGCGGTGTTGCACAGTAGCACACGATATTGCACCAATTATTGATTCTTACGTAAGAAGTAACTACTCAATAATTGTTACAGTAATTACTGTTCAATATTTTATTTTATTGATTCAATAATTGCTATGTTGATATTTTATATTGTTGATTCAATAATTGTCACTGCACAGTATTTTCCATTATCAGATCAATAATTCATATTATTTGAATAATATTATTAGATAGCATTATTGGTAATGTCGAAGGAAGTTCTATCTAGGAAAGGGGTTTGGTCACCTAATTGCACGCCAGTAAAGAGAAATCCTTATCGAAAAGTCCTCTCTTTCTTGCGAACGACCTGGTTGTCATTATTGTGGTTCTGTAATATTATTTGTGAATAATTAATTATTGATAAAAATGATAAAGAAATATTTATTTTATGTGGATATAATTGAATGAATTAAGGCTGAGGTATTTTATCAGTATTTTGTCAGAATGGAGGAATTTTTAGAAAAGTGACAATTGTTGAAAATTAATATTTTATTTATATTATTATATTACATTATAAATGTATAATGTGATAATATAATAATATAAAAACGATGATATTTTTACAATGAATGTGCGATATATGAATAAATGTGGAGGAAGAGTATTTTTGTTACAATAAATGCTAAAAACATGTTAAACATGTTGGTGGGCCCCATTTTTGATTAAATTTTGATTATAGCCTGCAAGTTCGTCCATATGTGGATTTCGGTCATTTTTCGTTTAGAATTTAGAAAAACTTTCTTCTACAAAGTTGTAGAGAATTAAATTTCCTATGGAATGGACATAAAATTTGTATTTTTTTTTATTAAAGGGCTATTTATTATGAATTATTAAAGTTTTGTAATATTGGGTCTGAATTGATTTTATTACAATAAATGTTAAAACCATGTTTTGTGCGTTGGTGGGGCCCACTGGTTGGTGTAAAATTCTGAAATCAAATTTTCAAAGTGTGCATAGGAAAATTTTAAATAAATAATATTATTTTATTAAATTTTCTGCTTTGGTGTTCTACGCGTTTTCTTATAAATAGGGTGCTTAGGTTAGAATTGAAAATCACACAAGAATCTGAAGTATTCTCTCTCTATATATTGAGCGTATTTTTGTGAGTATTTAGATATCTTGAGTGTTGTTATACAGTACAAGTTTTCTTCAGCATTATATCCGATATTTCAGTCAGAATTACTATTCTTTTGAGGTAAGGGATGTTATTTTTTCGTAAATGATATTATTTCTTTCAATATTATTATACTGAAATATTGGTATAAATTTTATTATGAAATTTTTAACTTTTCATGTCGAGGTTACTATTCACGTATACCGCACTATTCATGTTTACAACACTGTGACGCCCTTAAAATAGGTATACATCACCCATTCTGAGTCGCCAAATACATGGTACAGAATTTAAATACAAACTTCTTTTATACAATACGACAAAAACGTAGCTGAGAGTTTTAACACAAATATTTTCTTCTAGACAATATTCACACTCAATGGAGTCCTCATTATAATTGTGATCACACTATTTTATAGAATATTGAGGACTACTATAGCCACTTATCCTGGACCATCACTCCATTCCCCGACTCGTCCCAGCTATATTCTCATTTCCTAAAGAGAATAATGAAAGAAAAGGGTGAGCTCAACTAGCCCAGTAAGAAATATTATGACTAAAGATAATGCAGAATAAATTATCCTTAGCCTTCAACAATATAACAACTAATAGAATACAATAGACAACAAGTTTTAGATCAACAACTGCAGTGGAATAAGTAATCCATTAGAAAAGTCAAGTAGAGCATGATATCTATTATCTTTTATGATTTAAAAGTTTATCATCAATTTTATCGCTGAGACTCAGCTTAATAAATAATCCACATCACTTAATTATACATTCGTATCACAACCACGAATTATCCATGCACTACGGGCCAAGGATAATTCGTGTTTTCACCAATGGTCATGATCATGCCAATAAACAATTCATCTTTGCACCATTGACCGAAGAGAACGTATGGTTATGATCATACCAATATCTGTCCATCAATGCACTACGGGCCAATGAGGAATTTTTCCAAATCATGTATAACATTAAGGTCATGATTATACCGAATAATCCCTGGTCATAATCATACCAATCAATAGTCCATCTATGCACGTAAGCCACATATGACTTTCATCACAATATAAGCATGAGGATGATGATAATGATATAAGAATTCAATTAAATGAAAGCAAGGATAAATTTATTGATTTATAATTTAATTTATCTAGAATTCAATAATATCCAAATTGTCAACATGATACTGCTTTGTGGAGTAAAATTCAAGAATAATATTGTATCAAAAATGATTTGGACCGAAAAGAAATCAATTTTTATCATGAATAGTACCCGAGTGAATAGTACCATGTGAATAGTACTTCAGGAATAGTACCTTGTGAATAGTACTTTGTGAATAAAATCCTATGAATAGTACTTTATGAATAGTACTTCGTGATAATACTTTTTGAATAGTACTTTATGAATAGTACTGTATTTATGAATAGTACCCATAAATAGTACTTTGTGAATAGTACCGTACGTATGAATAGTGTCGTATAAATGAATAGTACTCATGAATAATACTCCGGCATGAAAAGCTTAAACTTTAACAAGAATGTTCAAAAAAATATCCTTGTGAAATAATACTAGATGGAGCACAAATTTCAAGGATATTCTACTAATTTCACCGAGTATAGAAGCAATACTTTAACAAAATGAGTATAAAATTAGGAATACGAATCGAAATAATATTACTTACATAGTACAGAGTATGGAAGAAAATATTATTTCATACGGATATTGAACAAAAATAATATCCCTAACGAATAAGAAATAAATAACATCCCTTACGAATACGATAGAAATAATACCTCTTACCTTAGTAGAAGGCTGAATACTGTAATAGTGAAGTAGCAGAATACTCTTCTTCTTTCTCTCTATAGCTTCTCTCTCTATAATTGCTCTTATGAGTCTTAGTGAATTGGTGAGAATGAAAGAAGAATGAGCTTCTGTTTATAGGAAAACATAATTTTGATAATTGCACGTTTTGGGGCTCGATTTATTACAGAATAGTACCTTCATCTTTTTCTCTATTTTTAATTTAGTCCTACAAGTATTATCAAACTTGCACCACCTCCCCTAATAGTATATGCATGCAGGTGAATCAATAGTACATGCATGTGAATCAATAGTTCCATTCATGTGAACAAATAGTTATATGCATGTGAACTAATAGCAATTAATTGCCCATTTATCCGATTAATTACCCGATTGGTCAATTTAACCTTTAGAAATCAATTATTATCGAAATAAATGTCGATTTCCACTAACACTAATAATCCCAACACAATGGAAATATCAATTTCATCTTTAATCAACACGAACTTATTCATCATTAATATTATAACTCATAATATTTAACAACCTGGTCATTCCCAAGAGAGAGAGAGCGCTTTCCGATAAGGATTTCTCCCTATTGGCGTGAAATTAGGTGACCAAACCCATTTCCTCGACAGAACTTTCTAGACATTGTCAATAATGCAAACATAATATGAATAACTTTGTCGTCTCAATTATTGATTTAGTAATATAAAATATTATGCAAATGATACTATGACAATAATTGAATCAATAATATGAGAGATATTATACAGCAATTACTTTTGCAATAATTGAATAAAACTGAGTGACTTCTCACGTAAGCATCAATAATCAAAGATACTGTACAATACCGTATGCTACTATGCAACCACGCGTATTACTGTACTTTTACCACCGGGTATTTTAACAGTTTAACGGTAAAACTTCCGTCGTTATTTTTATAAAAAGACATTTATATCATTTTCTAACTCCGACAATACTTCCGTTATGGGGTCCACCAATGATTTTGCCGTTGTACGTCCCTGATAAAATGAATATTCTCCAACCAATCGAATATTTTATGACAACTTGCATACTTTGAAAAATTTATAAATACTACCCACAACTATAACATTATATCAAATCCACACCTTAATATTAAAAAATATTTTGAGAAATTAAATCTTTATTCATAAAATTTGGGATCTTACAACCTCCCCTCCTTATGAAATTTCGCCCTCGAAATTTACGTACGTACCTGGTATGCCGAAAAGGTAAGGATACTTTGTTTAGATTCTAACTCTTAAGGTATAACCTTTGAGCGTACAATATATTCCTTCTTATCCAAGAATTTAACAGGTATCTCCTCATACTTTAAATCTTCTGCTATCACGTCTAGTTCTAATTCAATAATGTGGTTCGGGTCGTCCACATATATACGTAACATCAATACGTGAAAAATGTTATGAACACGCGACATATTTGGCGGTAAAACGAGTCTATAGGCCATAGTTCCTACTTAATCGAGGATTTCAAATAGACTAATAAAATCTAGGGTTGAGATTTCCTCTCCTCGTCGGTTATTGCTTCTAGAATAACACCTTCTTGCACCTTCTTCTTCATATTCATCAGCTCCGGGTCTGTAGCTTGAGTGGCTTTAACTTTATCGATTAAAGTCGATTCTAATCGTATATTCGCTATCTTCGCGTAGGTTCTTGAAGTCTTTAACTCTATCTCCATCTTTTGTAAGTCGTACGAAATGGGTCTTTGTGTTAACAATATCGCACTCGTAAACGCATACGATCTTCTACTCAATGTGTCAACTACCACGTTCACTTTTCTAAGATGGTATTGAATGGTATTATCATAATCTTCAATAGCTCGAGCCAACGTCTTCGACGCAATTTACGTTAGTTTTGGGTGAAGAAATATTTGAGGATTCTAGAAATGGGTTTTGTACTGAGGTCAATACAAAATTCGATTTCACGCTCTGGGGTAGGCCAGGAAGTTCTTCGGGGTATACATCAGGAAATTTATTAACGATAAAAATATCATTCAAAACTGTAACTCTCATCCAAGACTTGGATAGCACATCACATTGATACCTATCAACTTGCCACCGTTATTCACGGCTTCCCCTACAGAAAGTCTGGTTTCGGTGCATTCCAAGACTTGGAGTTATCAGCGAAAGGTTTGGGGCTCTTTACTTATGACTTAATATGACAGTGATTGACTTTAGTGGTTTGGTTACTTGAATTTGCATAAAAGGTTGGTTAGGAAGGCTAACAACCTTACGAAAATAATCAATTTTAGCATGATGAGTAGTTAACCAGTCGTCAAATGTAAGTATTTTCAAAGAGATAAGATTGACATGTAACGTGAGGGTGTCGATTTGAATCAAACAAGATTTATAAAAAGTAGATGTAACGAAGGTTTCTCCTAACAGAGTTTCAACCAATAAGCCAAAGTTTAATTTTTCCGGAGTTAAATTTAAACGTTGAGCGCAAATAGGAGAAATAAAAGAGTGGGTAGAACCGGTATCAAATAAGGTATAGACTTCACAAGAGTTTATAATTAACTTACCCGTGATAACTTCGTTCGGGTTCCTCGACAAATGCTCTCACTGAAACTACCGACTTTGACTTATCTGGGACATTCTTTGGTGTCACCATCCCAGCTGGACTTGACTTCACTACACGACAAAATCGAGCTAAATGACCATATTGTCCGTAATTGAAACACGCTTTGGGTTACTGCGTACACTTTGGACGGATGTGTCCCTCCTGTCCGCATTTGAAACATATGACCGGTGGTCGTTCTTCTTCCTTTGAAACAGGTGTTGGTGCTACTGTCTTTCCATCATTATTGAACCTTCTCTTCTTGAAGTTGTTCTCACTTAGTTCACCTTTCCTATTATATTAGCCATGATTACCACCGAAGTGGTTACCATTTCTTGCCTGATAATTTCCTTCACGATGGTTATCGTTGTTTCGATGGCCGTTGCCACAGGTACGATTATTATCATGTTGTTTGTTGTTGCCTTTTGATTGGGCTGGCTCATTATCGCGCTCCAATAACTGAGCCATATTCACAAAATCTGAATATAAACAGAGTTTGTGAGAAATGAGGTATTGACGTATTTTGGGTTTCAAACCTCGCAGAAAAATTCATGTCATTCGCTCTTCATTATCAACCAAATGGGATGTAAACCGAGATAACTTCGCAAACTTAGCCTCGTACTGCAACAAGGTCATATTGTTTTGCTCCAGCTTGATGAATTCAACCTCCTTCATGTGACGAATTCTTTCGAGAAATTACTTGTCATTGAACAATTCTTAGAACTTCTCCCAAGACATCTTGAGTGCGTCAGGCTGGGTACATTTTATAAATTCCCACCAATGATCTGCCTCTTCTCGTAACATAAAGGTGGCAAAGAGAACATTTTGCTCCTCTGAGCATTCCAAGACATCCAATATCTTGGCGATCTGCTTTATCCACGTCTCTGCCTTAAGTGGTTCTGGCTTTCCTAAAAACTCTGGCAGTCCCAGCTCCTTGAACTGATTAGCAGTGACCAGCCATGAGTTGCCAGTGTTTACACCTGCATTTTGAATAGGAGTCTCTCTCATTTAGTTTTGCATAAATTCTAAAAAGTTCCTAAACATACCATCATTCGTCATTTGGTCGGTGTTGTTGTTTACATGAGGATTATTGCCTTCCTGATGCACATTATCTTGGTTATTGATCAGCTGTGACTCAACGGTCTCATGTGCTCCATTACTTATCTCAACATTTTCAGATGCCATTTCAATGTCACAAAACAAGGGTTAATTGACATGCCACATATTATCCCTATATTCTAACCAACCAATTAAATAACAAATAACATTAGGTAGGTCATACTAGCAAAGGATTTACCCGTCTCTCCCCTCCTAGTTCTAGTCTCACATCTCAGCCAAAGATCATATCCCTAAGCTTTGATACCAACTATGACGCCCCCAAAATAGGTATACATAACCCATTCTGTTTCGCCAAATACATGGTACAGAATTTAAATACAAACTTCTTTTATACAATACAACAAAAGCGTAGCTGAGAGTTTTAACACGAATATTGTCTTCTAGACAATATCCACACTCAATGGAGTTCTCAGTATAATTATTATCACACTATTTCATAGAATAGTGAGGACTACTATAGCCACTTATCCTAAACCATCACTCCATTCCCTGACTCATCCCAACTATATTCTCATTTCCTAAAGAGAACAATGAAAGAAAAGGGTGAGCTCAACTAGCCCAGTAAGAAATATTATGACTAAGTTAATGCAGAATAAATTATCATTAGCCTTCAACAGTATAACAACTGATAGAATACAACAAACAACAAGTTTTAGATCAACAACTGCAGTGGAATAAGCAATCAATTAGAACAGTTAAGTAGAGCATGATATCTACTATCTTCTATGATTTAAAAGTTTATCATCAATTTTATCACTGAGACTTAGCTTAATAAATAATCCACATCACTGAATTATCCATGCACTACGGGCCAAGGATATTCATTAGTATCACGACCACGAATTATCCATGCACTACGGGCCAAGGATAATTCGTGTTTTCACCAATGGTCATGATCATGCCAAATAACAATTCATCTTTGCACCCTTGGTCGAAGAGAACACATGATTATGATCATACCAACATCTGTCCATCAATGCACTACGGGCCAATGCGGACTTTTACCACATCATTTGTAACATTACGGTCATGATTATACCGAATAATCCCTGGTCATAATCATACCAATCAACAGTCCATCTATGCACGTAAGCCACAGATGACTTTCATCATCACAATATAAGCATGAGGATGATGACAATGATATAAGAATTCAATTAAATGAAAGTAAGGATAAGTTTTAAAGATTTATAATTTAATTTATCTAGAATTTAATAATATCCAAATTGTCAACATGATACTGCTTTGTGGAGTAAAATTTAAGAATAATATTGTATCAAAAATGATTTGGACCGAAAAGAAATCAATTTTTGTCATGAATAGTACCCCGGGTGAATAGTATCTGAGTGAATAGTTCCCCGTGAATAGTACTTCAGGAACCGTACTCTTTGAATAGTATCCCGTAAATAGTACTTTGTGAATAAAATCCCGTGAATAGTACTTTATGAATAGTACTTCATGATAGTACTTTTTGAATAGTACTTTGTTAATAGTACCATATTTAATTTATGAATAGTACAATATTTATGAATAGTGCCCATGAATAGTACTTTATGAATAGTGATGTACATATGAATAGTGTCGTATAAATGAATAGTACTCATGAATAGTACTCCGGCATGAAAAGCTTAAAATTTAACAAGAATGTTCAGAAAAATATTATTGTGAAACGATACTAGATGAAGCGCAAATTTCAAGGATATTCTACTAATTTCACGGAGTATAGAAGCAATACTTTAATAAAATGAGTGTAGAATCAGGAATACAAAACGAAATAATATTATTTACGTACTACAGAGTATGGAAGAAAATATTATTTCATAATAATATTCCTTATTGAACAAAAATAAAATCCCTTACGAATAAGAAATAAATAACATCCCTTACGAATACGAAAGAAATAATACCCCTTACCTTAGTATAAGGCAAAATACTGCAATAGTGAAGTAGCAGAATAATCTTCTTCTTTCTCTTTATAGCTTCTCTATCTATAATTGCTCTTGTGAGTCTTAGTGAATTGATGAGAATGAAAGAAGAATGAACTTCTATTTATAGGAGAACATAGTTTCGATACTAGCACGTTTTGGGGCTCGAATTATTACAGAATAGTACCTTCATCTTTTCCTCTATTTTTAATTTAGTCCTACAAGTATTATCAAACTTGCACCACCTCCCCTAATAGTACATGTATGTGAATCAATAGTTCCACTCATGCGAACAAATAGTTATATGCATGTGAACTAATAGCAATTAATTGCTCATTTATCCGATTAATTACCCTATTGGTCAATTTAACCTCTAGAAATTAATTATTATCAAAATAAATGTTGATTTCCATTAACACTAATAATCCTTACACAATGGAAATATCAATTTCATCTTTAATCAACACGAACTTATTCATCATTAATATTATAACTCACAATATTTAATAACCAGATCATTCCCAGGAGAGAGAGGGCTTTCCGATAAGGATTTCTCCCTATTGGCGCACAATTAGCTGACCAAACTCCTTTCCTCGATAGAACTTTTTAGACATCGTCAATAATACAAATAATAATATGAATAACTTTGTCGTCTCAATTATTGATTTAATAATATAAAATATTATGCATATGATACTATGACAATAATTGAATCAATAATATGAAAGATATTATACAGCAATTACTTTTGCAATAATTGAATAAAACTGAGTGACTTCTCACGTAAGCATCAATAATCAAAGATATTGTACAATACCGTGTGCTACTATGCAACCACGCGTATTACTGTACTTTTACCACCGGGTATTTTAACAGTTTAACGATAAAACTTTCGCCGTTATTTTTATAAAAAGAAATTTATGTCGTTTTCTAACTCCGACAATACTTCCGTTATGGGGTCCACCAATGATTGTACCGTTATACGAATATTCCCTGATAAAACGAATATTTCCCGACCAATCGAATATTTTATGACAACTTACATACTTTGCAAAATTTATAAATACTACCCACAACTATAACATTATATCAAATCCACACCTTAATATTAAAAAATATTTCGAGAAATTAAATCTTTATTCATAAAATTTGGGGTCTTACAGACACTATTCACGAATACGACACTATTCACAGAAAAATTAAATTTTCTTTTCATTGTCCAAGTTGTCTGTTATGGTTCTTATCTTTGATTAGATCTATGTTTTGAACTTTATTCTTGAATTTTGCTCCACAATTGATTATTATGGAGTATTCTTGAACTTGAATAAACTAAATTAAGAATCCCTAAGCGTGTCCTTTATCTCACTCGATTCGTTCTTTAAAATATTTTTCATCAGCCTCAGTCTTAAATGGTGATACTTGATAAATATCTTTGGCCTGTAGTGCAAAGATGAATGATTAACTGATGAATATCTTTGGCCGATAGTGCAAAGATGGACATGTGTTGAGATGAACATGATTAACTAGTGATACAAATGAATATCTTTGGCCCGTAGTGTAAAGATGAATATTTGATTCATGATGTATATTGATTGATATTACAGGGATAAAATATTGATGATGGACCTTTAAATCATAGAAGATAGTAGACTTCATTCTCTACTTAAATCTTCTAATGAATTGTTATTTCTGCTATAGTTGTTGATCTAAAACTTGTTGTCTATTGTATTCTATCAGATTTTTCCCTGTTGAGGACTAACGATAATTTGTTCTACATTATCTTAAGTCATAACATTCTTTACTAGGCTAGTTGAGCTCACCCTTTTCCTTTTTGTTCTATTTTTTTTCTCAGGAGGCAAGAATATAGCGGGAACTAGTCGGGGTATGGTGTACAATTTTTTTTTAATAAAGATGATTTTTCTATAAATATTATTTTTGAATATTATGGAATGAATTTGATATAATGTTATAGCTGTGGGTAATATTTATAAATTTTGCTAAGTATGCAAGTTGTTATAAAATATTCGATTGGTCGGGGAATATTCTTTTTGTCGGGAATATTCGTACAACGGCACAATCATTGGTGGACCCCATAATGGAATTATTGTCAGATTGAGAAAACAAAAAAAATATTTTATAAATAACGGCGGAGGTGTTATTGTTAAAACTGTTGAACTACCCGGTAGTAAAAGTACAGAAATACGCGTTGTTACATAGTAGCACACGGTATTGATTATTGATGCTTATGTGAGAAGTCACTCATTTATACTCAATTATTGCTACAGTAATTGCTGCATCATATCTCTCATATTATTGATTCGATTATTGTCATAGTATCATCTGCATTATATGAAATATTATTAAATTAATAATTGAGACGACAAAGTTATTTATATTATTAAATTATAATATTTACAATGTCTAGAAGTTCTGTCAAGGAGAGGTTTGGTCACCTAATTGCGCGCCAATTGGGAGAAATACTTATTGGAAAGCCCCCTCTTTCCTCGGAACAACCTGGTTGCTAAATATTGTGAGTTATAATATTAATGATGAATAAGTTCATGTTGATTAAAGATGAATTTGATAGTTTCATTATGTTGGGATTATTTGTGTTAGTAGAAATCGACATCTATTCCGATGATAATTGATGTTTGGATGTTATATTGTTCAATCGGGTATTCGAGAAACTTTTTGTGTCAGAGTACTATTCACAAGTTACTATTCATGAGTTACTATTCACGAGTTACTATTCATGAGTTACTATTCATGAGTTACTATTCATAAGTTACTATTCATGAGTTACTATTCACCCAGTTACTATTCACTCTAGTATTGTGCATTCGGGTATTTGGGTACAATATTATTCCATGAGGATGTGCTAATTTTTCAGACCGTTGGTTGAAGTTATATTAGTGAATCAATATGGACCGCTGGTGGAAAGTTATAATAGTGAATCAATATGGATCGCTAGTTTAATGTTTTAATAGTAAATCAGTATAGACCGTTGCTTTAAGTTTTAATAGTAAATCAATCTCAACCGCTTCGCTTAAAAGTAAATCAATCTGGACCGCTCATGAATTAGTTACTATTCAATCCATTCTTCTATAAATAAAGCTCATTCCTTCATTATTTCTTACGAATTCACTTTGAAACTCTAGAGAGAAAATTATAAAGAGAAAAGAAGAAGAGTATTCTCGCTACTTCACTACTTCGATATCCAAAGGTCTTTTTACTGTAGTAAGGGGTGTTATTCTTTCTTATTCATGAAGAACTTATGTTATTCCATTCTTTATTATTCTGTTGGAATAACCTGTATACGCGGACTCCCCTATACTTGGTGATATCCTTATGTTATTCCATTCTTTATTATTCATTTGGAATATCCTCGTTCATATGCTTTTACGGGACCGGTTCCGCTTTTTATTATTCTCGTTGAATAACTCGTGATATACGGACTCCTATACTTGGTGAAATCCTTATGTTATTCCATTCTTTATTATTCTCATTGGAATATCTTGTTCATGCGCTTTTACGTGGGACCGGTTCCGCTTTTTATTATTCTCATTGAATAACTTCGTATACGCCGACTCCCTATACTTGGTGAAATCCTTATGTTATTCCATTCTTTATTATTCTCATTGAATATCATGTCTGCATGCGTTTTTCACGCCGTAATCGGTTCTCAGATTTATTATTCTGTTGGAATAACTCACTTCAAAGTATCTATCACATGCTTGGTGATTTTTTTTTGTTATTCTATTCCTTATTATACTCAGTTGGTTAAAGTTTTGAATTCTATACTCCATGAAATTAGTGGAATATCATTGATATTTGCGCTTCATCCAGTATCTTTTCATGGAAATATTCTTCTGAGCATTCTTGAATTTTACTCTACAAAGAAGAATCATATTGACAATTTGGACGTTATTAGTTCCTGGATAAACTAATTCTTGAACTTGTTTTATTGAATTCTTATATCATTGTCATCATCCTCATGTTTATATTTTTTAAAGTCATCTCGTGGCACCTAGTACATAGATGGACTTGGTATGATTTTGACCAGTGGATTATTCGGTATAATCATGACCGTAATGTTACAAATGATGTGGTAAAGTTCTCATTGGCCGTAGTGCATTGATGGGCGCTTGTTGGCATGATCATGACCATTGATGAATACACGAATATCCTTGGCTCGTAGTGCACGGATAATTTGTGGTCGTGACCACTAATGAATATCCTCGGTCAGTAAAGGTGGATGATGTGGATTATTTATTGTCGAGTCTCGATTGATAAAAGTGATGAAAAACTTTTTAAATCATAAAAGATAGTAGATTTTATTCTCCATTTGACTCTTTTAATGGATTGCTTATTCCGCTGCAGTTAAACTTGTTGTCTATTATATTTTATCGCTTTAACATTGTTGAAGGCTAATGATAATTTATCCCGCATTATCTTAGTCATAATATTTTCTTCGGGCTAGTTGAGCTCACCCTTTCTTTCACCGTTTTCTCTTTAGGAAATGAGAAATAGCATAGGAGGACTAGTCGGGGAACGGAGTGATGGTCCAGATGATAGTATTAGTAGTCCTCACTATTCTATTAAATAGTGTGACAATAAATGTAATGAGGACTTATTCTGAGAGTGGATATTATCTAGAAGACAATATTTATTTTAAAACTCACAGCTTTCTTGTTGTATATTAAAGATTGTATTTGTATTCTGCACCATGTATCTGGCGACCCAAGATGGGTGATGTATACTTATTTTGGGGGCTTCACAGTTGGTATCAGAGCTTAGGGATATGATCTCTGGCTAAGATGTGAGATAAGAAGTAGGAGGGGAGAGACGGGGAATTCCTTCACTAGTATGACCTACCTAAGTTTATTTGTTATTTAATTGGTCGGTCAGAGTATAGGGTTAATATGTGATATGTTAATTAACCCTTGATTTGTGGCAGTATTTGAAAATGGCATCTGAGAATGTTGAGAACATCAATGGAGCACAGGAGACCGTTGAGTCTCCACAGATCAATAACCAGGACAATGTGCATCAGGAAGACGACAATCCTCATGAAAACAACAACATTGACCAAATGATGAACTATGGAATGTTCCGAGGTTTCATGCAATTCATGCAACATCAGGCGAGAGCGGCTCGTGTCCAAAATGCAGGTGGAAACACTGGCAACTCTCAGACGGTCACCGCCAAACAGTTCAAGGAGCTGGGACCACCAGAATTTTTTGGTGAGCCAAAACCACTTAAGGTGGAGACGTGGATAAAACAGATCAACAAGATATTTGATATCTTGGGTTGCTCCGAGGAGCAAAAGGTTCCCTTTGCCACCTTCATGTTGTGGGCAGAGGCAGATTACTGGTGGGAATCTATAAAGCGTACTCAACCTGCCGCACTGAAGATGTCTTAGGAGAAGTTTCAAGAACTGTTCAACGACAAGTACCTTCCCGAAAGTATTCGTCACATAAAAGAGGTAGAGTTCATCAAGCTGGAGAAAAACAACATGACCGTGTCACAATACGAAGCCAAGTTTGCCGAGTTGTCCCGGTTTGCATCCCATTTGGTTGATAATGATGAGAGAATGACGCGAATGTTTCTAAGAGGTTTGAAACCTGAGATACGTCAATACCTTATCTCTCATAAACTGTGTTTGTATTCAGATGTTGTTAATAGGGCTCAGTTATTGGAACGCGATAATGAGTCAACCCAACCAAAAGAGAGCAGCCGGCAAAATGATAATACCAGTGATAGCAGTCATAGAAGCGGTGACAATAAGCGTGGAGGGAATCAACATGCCAGAAATGGTAACCACTTCGGTGGTAATCATGGCCAAAACAATAAGAATGGACATTTCAAGAAGAGGAGATTCAACAATGATGGAAAGACGTCAGCACCATCACCCGTTGTTAAGGAAGGAGAACGACCACCTATTATATGCTTCAAATGCGGAGGGGAGGGACATATCAGTCCAAATTGCGCGATGCCATCCAAAGCATGTTACAATTATAGAAGAGAAGGACACTTAGCCCGATTTTGTCGTTCACCGAAGATAAGTCCAGCTGGGAAGGAGGCACCAAAGGTCGTCCCAGAAAAGTCAAAGCCAATAGTGCAAGGGAGAGCGTTTGTCGTAACCTCCCAGAAAGCAAGGAACCCGAATGAGGTCATCACGGGTAAGCTTATCATAAACTCTAGCGAAGTATATACCTTATTTGATACCGGTTCTACCCATTTTTCTATTTCTCCTACTTGCGCCAACGCTTAAAATTGACTCGGAAAAATTGACTTTGACTTAGTCATTGAAACTCTGCTTGGGAGAAACCTTCATTACATCCACTCGCTTATAAGTCTTGTTTGGTTCAAATCGGTATCCTCACATTACCCGCCGCTCTTATTTCATTGAAAATACTTGCATTTGACGTAATTCTAGGATTGATTGGTTAACTACTCATCATGCAAAAATGATTATTTTCGTAAGGTTGTTAGCTTTCATATTCCTAACCAACCTATTATGCTAATTCAAGCAACCAAACCATTAAAATCAATCACTATCATCTCAAGCCATAAAGCTATTCGCTTATTGAAAAATCGGATGTCAAGCTTTCTTAGCTCATGTAATGCATCTAAACAATAATACGCCGGTTTTGAATGATATTTCTATTGTTAATGAATTTCTTGATGTATTCCCTGAAGAACTTCCCGCCTACCCCTGTGAGCGTGAAATTGAATTTTGTATCGACCTTGAACCTGGTACAAAACCTATTTCTAAAGCCCCATATCGAATGGCTCCTATTGAAATTCAGGAGTTAAAGACCCAACTGCAGGAATTGTTAGACATTGGCTTTATTCGTCCCCTAGTATTTCTCCTTGGGGCTGCTCTGCTCTATTCGTGAAAAAGAAAGATGGGAGTATGCGACTTTGTATTGATTATCGGAGTTGAACCATGTCACCATCAAAAATAGTACCCATTGCCACGTATTGATGACCTGTTTGACCAGTTGCAAGGCGCCAAATTCTTTTCAAAGATTGATCTTCGTTCCGGATATTACCAATTGAAGATTAGAACCGATGACATTCCAAAATGGCTTTCTTAACTCCGAGACGGCATTATGAATTCCTAGTCATGTCTTTTGGATTGACTAATGCTCCTCTTTGCCTTCATGGATATAATGAACCGAGTATTCAAGGATTATTTGGATCACTTTGTGGTCGTCTTCATTGATGACATCCTTATTTATTCCAAAAGCCGTGAAGATCATGAGCAACACTTGAGGCTGATACTCCAAAAGCTTCGTGAATATAAGCTTTATGCCAAGTTGAAGAAATGCGAGTTCTGGCTTGAGGAAGTAGCATTCCTTGGGCACGTAGTATCAAGTCATGGAATATCCGTTGACCCAAAGAAAGATTGAAGCTATTCAAAGTCGGGAGCAACCTAAATCATCACCGGTACGTAGCTTTCTCGACTTAGCTGGTTATTATCGGAGATTCGTAGAAGGGTTTTCTCGAATCGCTACTCCACTAACTTAGCTGACTCGAAAAGATACAAAATTTGGTTGGAACGAGGAATGTGAGAAGAGTTTTCAAGAACTCAAGGGGAGAATCATTTCAGCACCTGTTCTAACAATACCATCTGGCTCGGAGGGGTTTGTCATCTACAGTGATGCTTCGGGCAAAGGTTTAGGATGTGTTCTCATGCAACATGGGAAAGTCATAGCCTATGCCTCTCGACAACTCAAAGAATATGAGAGGAATTATCCTACTCATGATTTAGAGTTGGCAGCCATTTTTTGCACTAAAGATTTGGAGGCATTACTTGTATGGGGAGAAAGTAGAGATCTTTACGGATCATAAAAGCCTCAAATATTTCTTTACTCAAAAGGAACTCAACATGCGACAACGACGTTGGCTTGAACTGTTGAAAGATTATGATCATACCATCCAATACCATCCTGGAAAAGCGAACGTGGTAGCTGACGCATTGAGTAGAAGATCATATGCGGGTACGAGTGCGATATTGACAACGCAAAGGCCCATTTTGTGTGACTTGCAAAGGATGGAGATAGAGTTAAAGACTCCAGGGACCCATGTGATGATAGCGAATATACGAGTAGAACCGACTTTAATTGATAAAGTTAAAGCTGTTCAAGCTACAGACCTAGATCTAATGCTTATGAGGAAGAAAGTGCAAGAAGTTGCTATGCTGGAAGCAAGAATCGATGAAGAAGGAATACTTCGAGTCAACTCCAGACTTTATGTTCCTAACAACCCTGATTTAAAGTATAAAATCATGATGGAGGTACACAACACACCGTTTGCAATCCATCCTGGGAGTACCAAAATGTATCGTGATCTTCGTCATACATTTTGGTGGAGCAATATGAAGAGAGAGATAGCGGTGTTTATCTCAAGGTGTCTAACTTGTCAACGAGTCAAGGCGGAGCATCAAGTGCCAAAATTTCCATTGCAACCACTTGAAATTCCAAAATGGAAGTGGGAGCACATTACCATGGATTTCGTTACTGGTCTTCCCGAGGTTTCTCAAGGCATAGATGCGATTTGGGTCATTGTTGATAGATTGACTAAGTCTGCTCATTTTTTACCGATACGAGAAACTTATACACTTGAACGTCTTGCTAGTATGTATATAAACGAGATTGTAAGATTGCATGGTATGCCAGTATCCATAGTTTCTGATCGAGACCCAAGATTCACTTCAAGATTTTGGGTTAGTTTGCAAAAAGCTATGGGCACGGATTTACGATTTAGTTCTAAGATATCATCCTCGTAAGGACGGATAATCGAGAGGACTATTCAAACTCTTGAAGATTTATTAAGACTCTGTGTCCTTGACTTCAAGGGAAGTTGGGAAAAGTTCTTACCGTTGGTTGAGTTTTCATACAACAATAGTTATCAAGCAAGTATTGGCATGGCTCCATTCGAAGCGTTGTATGGAAGAAAATGTCGTTCTCCAGTATGCTGGGATGAGGTGGGTGAAGCAACGTTGTTGGGACCGGAGTTGGTACGTATGACTACGGAAAAGATTCAAACGATCCGACAACGTATAAAAACCTCACAAGATCAACAAAAGAGTTATGTTGATCTTCATCGAAAGAACGTGGAATTCGATATTGGAGATCATGTGTTGTTACGTGTTGCTCCATGGAAAGGAGTTACGAGATTCGGAAAGAGAGGAAAGCTTAATCCTCGATTCATTGGCCCATTTTTAATCCTCGAACGAGTAGGAACTGTGGCATATAGACTCGCTTTACCGCCAAGTATGTCTCGTGTTCATATCTATGTTACGTAAATATGTGAAAGACCCGAACCACATTATTGAGCTAGAACCGGACGAAATAGCAGAAGATTTAAAATATAAGGAGGTTCCTGTTAAAATCTTGGATAAAAAGGAGCATATTCTACGCTCCAAGGTTATACCTCAAGTCAAAGTTTTGTGGAGGAACCACGATGTTGAGGAAATGACCTGGGAATTAGAATCTGAAATGAAATCAAGGTATCCTTACCTCTTCGACATACCACGTACCCTAATTTCGAGGGCGAAATTTCATAAGAAGGGGAGGTTGTAAGACACCAATTTTTTTTAATAAAGATGATTTTTCTATAAATATCATTTTTGAATATTATGGAATGAATTTGATATAATGTTATAGTTGTGGGTAATATTTATAAATTTTGCTAAGTATGCAAGTTGTTATAAAATATTCGATTGGTCGGGGAATATTCTTCTTGTCCGGAATATTCGTACAACGGCACAATCATTGGTGGACCCCACAATAGAATTATTATCGGATTGAGAAAATGACAAAAATATTTTATAAATAACGGCGGAGGTGTTATTGTTAAAACCGTTGAACTACCGTGTAGTAAAAGTATAAAGAATACGATGTCTGTGGCGTCAGCATAGTAACACACGATATTGATTAGTGATGCTTACGTGAGAAGTCACTCATTTATACTCAATTATTGCTACAGTAATTGCTGCATCATATCTCTCATATTATTGATTCGATTATTGTCACAGTATCATCTGCATTATATATTATATTATTAAATCAATAATTGAGACGAAAAAGTTATTCATATTATTAAATTGCAATATTCATAATGTCTAGAAGTTCTGTCAAGGAGAGGTTTGGTCACCTAATTGCGCGCCAATAGAGAGAAATCCTTATTGGAAAGCCTCTTCTTTCCTGGGAACAACCTGGTTGCTAAATATTGTGAGTTATAATATTAATGATGAATAAGTTCGTGTTGATTAAAGATGAATTTGATAGTTTCATTGTGTTGGGATTATTTGTGTTAGTAGAAATTGACATCTATTCCGATGATAATTGATGTCTGGATGTTATATTTTTCAATCGGGTATTCGGGAAACTTTTCGTGTCGGAGTACTATTCACAAGTTACTATTCATGAGTTACTATTTATGAGTTACTATTCACGAGTTACTATTCACGAATTACTATTCACCCAGTTACTATTCACTTTAGTATTGTGCATTCGGGTATTTGAGTACAATATTATTCCATGAGGAGATGTGCTAATTTTTCAGACCGTTGGTTGAAGTTATATTAGTGAATCAATATGGACCGCTGATTGAAAGTTATAATAGTGAATCAATATGGATCACTGGTTTAAAGTTTTAATAGTAAATCAGTATGGATCGTTGCTTTAAGTTTTAATAGTAAATCAATCTGAACCGTCCGTTTAAAAGTAAATCAATCTAGACCATTCAGGAATTAGTTACTATTTAATCCATTCTTCTATAAATAGAAGCTCATTCCTTCATTATTTCTTACTTAATTCACTTTGAAACTCTAGAGAGAAAATTATAGAGAGAAGAAGAAGAGTATTTTTGCTATTTCACTACTTCGATATCCAAAGGTCTTTTACTGTAAGTGGGGTGTTATTCTTTCTTATTCATGAAGAGAACTTCATTATTCCATTCTTTATTATTCGTTGGAATAACTCAGATACGCTGACTCCCCTATACTTGGTGAAATCCTTATGTTATTCCATTCTTTATTATTCCGTTGGAATATCTTCTCATGCTTTACGCCGGACCTGGTTCCGCCTTTTTTATTATTATATTGAATAACTCAGATATGCGATTCCCCTATACTTGGTAAAATCCTTATGTTATTCCATTCTTTATTATTCTCATTGAATATCATGTCTGCATGCTTTTCTGCTTGGGACCGGTTCCGTATTTATTATTCTGTTGGAATAACCTGCTTGTGCTATCTATCACATACCTGGTGATTTCTTTTGTTATTCCATTCCTTATTATACTCAGTTGGTTAAAGTTTTGACTTCTATACTCCATGAAATTAGTGGAATATCATTGATATTTGCACTTCATCCAGTATCTTTTCATGGAAATATTCTTCTGAGCATTCTTGAATTTTATTTTACAAAGAAGTATCATGTTGACAATTTGGACGTTATTAGTTCCTGGATAAACTAATTCTTGAACTTGTTTTATTGAATTCTTATATCATTGTCATCATCCTCATGTTTATATTTTTTTTTAAAGTCGCCTCGTATTCCTGTAGTAGTGCATAGATGGACTTGGTATGATTATGACCAGGGATTATTCGGTATAATTATGACCGTAATATTACAAATGATGTGGTAAAAGTCCTCATTAGCCCGTAGTGTATTGATGGACAGTTATTGGCATGATCATGACCATTGATGAATACATGAATATCATTGGCCCGTAGTGCATGGATAATTTGTGGTCGTGACCCCAATGAATATCCTTGGTCAGTAGTGTGTGGATGATGATGTAGATTATTTATTGTCGAGTCTCAAATGATAAAAGTGATGAAAACTTTTTAAATCATAAAAGATAGTAGATTTTATTCTCTACTCGACTCTTTTAATGGATTGCTTATTCACCGCAGCTTAAACTTGTTGTCTATTGTATTTTATCGCTTTTTAACATTGTTGAAGGCTAATGATAATTTATCCTGCATTATCTTAATCATAATATTTCTTCTTGGGCTAGTTGAGTTCACCTTTCTTTTTCACCGTTTCTCTTGAAAAATGAACGTAGCAAGGACTAGTCGGGGAATGGAGTAATGGTCCAGATGATAGTATTAGTAGTCCTCACTATTCTGTTAAATAGTGTGATAATAAATGTAATGAGGACTTATTCTGTGAGTGGATATTGTCTAGAAGACAATATTTGTATTAAAATTCACAGCTTTCTTGTTGTATATTAAAGATTGTATTTGTATTCTGCACCATGTATCTAGCGACCCAAGATGGGTGATGTATACCTATTTTGGGGCGTCACATATAGAATGATGGTTCTAGATAGTTGTTTTAGCAGTCCTCAGTATTTTGTAAAATAGTGTATCAATAATTTTAATGAGGGCTTATTTGAGTGTGGATATTGTCTAGAAGACAATATTTATTTCTAAACTCAAAGTGTATGTGTTGTCGTATTTTGCACGGCAATTGTAATAATAAAGTTGTAGTTATTTCTGTACCATGTATTGGGCGACACATAATGGGTTGTGTGGACCTATTTTGGGGGCTTCACACCTCCCATTTACGAAGGTTTTCTTGAGAATTTTCCAAAGATTTTAATTCTTAAAATAGTTATTGACTGTACATTTATAAAAAGTGTTATTAGTTTTGAGTGTGAACACTACACATAAAGGTACAGTCAATAACTGTTTTAAGAATTAAAATATTTTGAAAATGCTCAAGAAAACCTTCGTATATGGGAGTCCATGCTTCTAAGTTATAATAGATATTATATGACTTGAGCATTAACTTTAGTTGACCGCCAATATACCCCAAAGAAGAATGAGAAAATTACTATCATGTTCAGTCCAATGATGTGTATATATCTTTTAATTTTATTGTAAGACCCCAAATTTTTAAGAATAAAGATTTAATTTCTCTAATTATTATTTTGAATAATAAGGTGTTGATTTGATATAATGCTTTAGTTATGGGTGAAATGTGCAAATTTTATAAAGTAAATAATTTTATAAGTTGTCATATAATATTCGTTTGGTCGTGGAATATTCTTTTCGGCAGGGAATATCCGTACGACGGCGCAATCATTGGTAAACCACATAATGGAATAACTGTCATATATATAAAGAGACAGAAATAACATTTTTATAAAAATAACGGCAAAACTTTTACCGTTAACTGTTGAAATACCTGGTGATAAAAGTATAGTAATACGCGTGGTTTCACAGTAGCACACGGTATTGCAAAGTAATTTTTATTATTGATTCTTAAGAAGTTACTTTGTTTCGTTCAATAATTGCCATAGTAATTATTATATAGTATCTCATATTATTGATTTAATTATTATCATAGTATCATCTACATAATATTTTATATTATTAAATTAATAATTGATGCAACATAGTTATTCATATTATTAGTTAGCATTATTGGCAATGTCTAGAAAATTCTGTCGAGGAAAGGGGTTATGTTATATAATTGTGCGCCAATAAAGATAAATCCTTATCAGAAAGCCCCCACTTTCTTGGGAATGATCTGGTTGTTAATATTGTGAGCTTATAATATTTATGAATAATTATTCTGTGGTGGATATTGGTTCAATTTTGATATAAATGAAGGAATTTAGCATGAAATATTTGTTGAAAGTTTGCAATTATTTTTTTCGATAAAAAATTCATTCAAATATATTATTATAATATTATAATTTTTTTATAATTTAAATGGTAATATTATTATAATAATATATAATCTTTAGCATGTGAATAAAAGTGAAGTGAAGGTTATGATTTTGATTTGGTATTTTTCAAAACCATGTGTTGGTATTCATTTTCCTGCGTAATTGTTTTTCTTCTTTCTTCCAAGTTGGTGGATGGCAACTTATCATGCAATTCTTCTCCAAATTGTGGGCCCCAATTATTGAAAATGAGAGGAGTTAGGAAAAATTAGGCAGAGAAGAAAAAAAAAAGTTCGGCAACCTGTTTGTTTTTCCTCTAAAGATGCACTATAAAAAGGGAGGTTACCCCTCCTTCCTCAACACACCATTTCAATATCAGAAATTCTTATTCTATAGTATTTTGAGTATTTCTCTTGAGTATAAGAATACTTTGCGTGTAGCTTTTTGTGCAAGATTTTCTCAGAATAATATCCGATATTTCAGTTAAATCCAGTTTCTACTAAGGTAAAGGATATTATTTTATTTCAATACTCGTAAGAAATATCATTTTCTTTCATACTCCATATTATGAAAGTGAAATTATTTCATTTCATATTACTAAATTTAAACTTACTATGGTAAGTATTGCTTCTATAATTCCTGAAATGATTAGAAATTCCTTAAGTTTTGCGCTTCATCTAATATCATTTCACCGGAATATTGGTCTGAATTTTCTTATTAGATTTTTAGTCTTTCTATGTCTGGTTACTATTCATACGGTACTATTCATGGGCACTATTTATATGGTACTATTCACGAGTACTATTCACAACAGAATTTAATTTTCTGTTTTGTCCAAATTATTTTTGATACATGAATATCATTCTTGAATTTTACTTCACAAATAGTTATCATGTTGACAATTTGGACATTTTTGAACTCTGGATAAATTGAATTAAAAAATGTCTAATATTTATCCTTCATCTCACTTGATTGAATCTTTACATCATTATCATCATCCTCATGCTTAAAGTGTACTGGAAGTCATCTTTGACCGTAGTGCAAAGATGGACTGTTGATTGGTATGATTATGACCAGGAATTATGTATTGGTATAATCATGACCTTTAATGTTACAGATAAGGTTTGTGGTGAAATTCCTCTTTGGCCCGTAGTGTGACGCTCCCAGAATAGGTATACACCACCCATTCTGAGTTGCCAAATACATGGTACAGAATTTAAATACAAACTTCTTTTATAAAATATGACAAAACGTAGCTGAGATTTTTTACAAGAATATTGTCTTCTAGACAATATCTAAACTCAAATGGAGTCCTCATTATATTTATTATCACACTATTTCATAGAATAGTGAAGACTACTATAGCCACCATCTCGAAACATCAATCCGTTCCCTGACTAGTTCCAGTTACGTTCTTTTTTCTTGAAAAGAACAATGAAAGCAAAAGGGTGAGCTCAACTAGCCCAGTAAGAAATATTATGATTAAGATAATGCAGAATAAATTATCGTTAGCCTTCAACAGTGTTTAACTAATAAATAACAGGTTTAACCGCAGCAGAACAAGCAATCCATTAGAAGAGTCAAGTAGAGCATGATATCTACTATCTTCTATGATTTAAAAAGTTTATCATCAATTTTATCGCTGAGACTTAGCTCAATAAATAATTCACATCACTGAATTATCCATGCACTACGGGCCAAGGATATTCATTAGTATCACATCCATGAATTTTCCCTGCACTACGGGCCAATGATATTCGTGTAATCACCAATGGTCATGATCATGCCAACAATTGTCCATCAATGCACTACAGGCCAATGAAGACTTTTACCATATCATTTGTAACATTACATGTCAGGATTATACCGAATAATCCATGGTCATAATCATACCAATCAACAGTCCATCTATGCACTACGGCTAAAGATGATTTTCATCACAATATAAGCATGAGGATGATGACAATGATATAAGAATTCAGTTAAAAGAAAGCAAAGGATAAATTTTTAAAGATTTATAATTTAATTTATCCAGAATTCAATAATGTCCAAATTGTCAACATGATACTGCTTTGTGGAGTAAAATTCAAGAATAATATTGTATCAAAAATTATTTGAACAGAAAAGAAATAAATTTTTGTCATGAATAGTACCCCGGGTAAATAGTACCCGAGTGAACAGTACCTCATGAATAGTACTTCGGGAATAGTACCTTGTGAATAGTACTTCGTAAATATTACCCCATGAATAGTTGATAAGTAGGTTTTAGACCTACTTATTGGTTACCAACTTACTGGAATTTTACTCAGCTTAAGTATTTTTAGTATGCTTTTATTGCTTTTTATGTTTGTTTTGCAGTTTGCAGAGAAAACTCCTAAGGCATGGAAATGGCACGACATGACAAGATATGGCATAACAACGGCTAGGATGAAAAAGGTAGTTGAGCTCAAGAAATGGAAGAGGGTCTTTGAAGTGGTAAGGTGAAGAAGAAAGAAGTGAAGAAAAGAAGAAGAATTACCATCAATGAAGATCACAAAGAAAGATAACACCAAAGAGAATACGTGAATGCAGGTTGCCATGCCACATCCATGTAACACTGGGGACTCAAAGATGCCCTTGCCAGGACAAGAGCAGACAACAAGAAGTGCCAGCGTGGCCATGCCCAAAGAATAAGCTAACCCCAGCATTGCCTGCCGCCCAACTCCTCTATATATCATCGCATTAGCATGCCAAATCAAGCTTGAATTAAATGTTGACCTTTTATTTTAAGCTGCTGAGCATGATTTCCATTATAAGGTGTATTGGCTGGTTTGAAAAGATGTATTCTATCAGTTAGTATTTACTATTTTAGGGTTTTATGGTATAAAGAGAATCCATAGCATTTCTCTACCATTTTGAGCTTCTCTCTAGATTGAACAGATTGTAAATATTGGTTTTCATTTTGGTGATGATTTTAGACCTGAACTAGCTTAAAGACACATTGTGGAGCAGGATTTTATCAGATTTGCCTTCTCATTTTTATTAAATCCCTTTACTCTATGTGTTATTTCAATGCTTGGCTTAAATCCCATAAAGGTTGTTGATTCAGCAATGAAGTAACTTCCATTATGGGATTCTAATGAAGTTTATTGCATAGTTCAGTCTTGTATGCCTATTTGTGATTGTTTGTATGGTTATCTTTGGATTGATTAACATGGTTGCACTTAAATATTGAATTCTTGATCACCATTCACCCTAATTACTTGTATGGAATTGAAAAAGGAAATATAAGTACAGATTTAACCATGTTAGCATGTGTTCATGAGATTTACATGTGTTAGGTTTCGTGATTCGTGAACTGGATAGACATATACCGTTTCACCATGTGTAGTCATTAAGAGAGCTTGTGCTTAAATCATTGTTGCTTGTAATTCATATAGACATATAGTGGGTTAGGTAATATTAATGATCATATAAATTCTATCATTTTGTGGATTTTGTGTGAATTGGACATGGTACATCGAAAGATGGCCATGTTTCACTTTTGTGCTCTCGACTAGCTGTCCATGTTAACTAATCAGGCATAACAATAGGCGTGCAATCTGATAAAGCATTAAATGACATTAGGATCCCATTTCTCTCCATTTTGATTCCCTTAATTTAGTAATTAATAATTTTTGTGTTGATAAGTAATCTAGATTTCAATTTACTTGTTAATTGATCATTTAAGCAACCAGAAATAGTGATAAGGTTGTTGCATGCTAGTGTAGAATTATTCACCTTTCTCCGTGGGAACGATACTTTCTTAATCTGTACTAATTGTTGACCCATGTATACTTGTATGAGTTAGAGTTTGTTTTGTTAACCCAAAACAAGCCCAACAAGTTTTTGGCACCGTTGCCGGGGAGAGGCGTTTATTTTTATTACTGTCGTCATTAACTAAAGCTAGATTTGTTTAACTTGAACAATTCTTATCTTATCTCATTTCTATATTACTTTTGTTTGCATTTCAAGTACTTGTGTATAGTATATGCACACACGATCGTCAAATCCTAAGTTAATTCTTGCACAGGACAATATCAACGGTAGAGCTTGGAGAGTAGGTGCATGTCAAAATACACAAGTAAATACTGAGACATCATCAACAAACATAGCAGAAGAGCATAGAGAAGAACACAGAGCCTTAGGGGATTACTCTATGCCCAAAATTAATGAGTTGTAGTCGAGCATTATAAGGCCAACTATAGCAATAAACACCTTCGAGATTAAGCCAAGCACGATACAGATGGTGCAGAATTCAGTTCAATTTGGGGGTGCTGCTATTGATGACCCCAATGAGCATTTGTTGAGTTTCATCGAGATATGTGACACTTTTAAATACAATGGTGTGTCGGATGATGCAATAAGGCTCAGACTGTTTCCATTTTCTTTGAGGGATAAGGCAAGAAGTTGGCTCCATACATTACCATCGGTGTCAATTACCACATGGGAGGACTTAGCACAGAAGTTCTTAGCCAAATTTTTCCATATGGCTAAGACAGCAAAAATGAGAATGGCGATTGCCCGATTTGAGCAGCAATAGGGAGAGTCACTATATGAGGCCTAGGAATGCTACAAAGAAATGCTAAGGAAATTCACTCATCATGGAATGCCTGATTGGATGGTTATAAATACCTTCTACAATGGCTTGGGTTGGCAGTCTAGGCCAATAGTAGATGTTGCTGCAGGAGGAGCCTTGTGGGCTAAAAGCTATGAGGAAGCTTATGATCTTATTGAGACTATGGCAGTGAACGATTTTCAGAATCCAACGACCAGGATGCCACAACCAAAAGTTGCAGGGATGTTAGAGGTGGATGCCATTACAACATTGTCAGCCCAAATGGTAGCCATGACAAAGAAGATGGATTCATTGGCGAAGAATAAAGTAAAGCCAGTTGCTTATGTATGCGAGATTTGTTCGGGGTCACATCAAACAGACCATTGCGCTATCAGTTCAGAATCAGTGCATTTTGTGAACAACTACCAAAAGCCCCAAAATCAGTACCAAAATTCTTACAATCTCAACAACCGCAACCATCCCAATTTTAGTTAGAGCAACAATCAGAACATGCAACAACAGTAACCACAATAATTTTTTAAATCTCAACTACAATACCAACCACTACAATCTCACCAGTAATATGCACCCAAACCTCCTTACCATCATGTATTTCAACAACAACAGCAACAACATCTACCACCTGCACCTCAATCAGAAATAAACTCAGAGATGGAAGAAATGATGCTGAAGTACATGGCAAATACTGAGGTTATGATTAAGAGCCAAGCTGTGGCTATCAAGAACTTGGAAACTCAAATGGGTCAAATGGCCAGTATATTGAATAGTAGACCACAAGGGACTTTTCCAAGTAATAATGAAGCCAATCTAAGAAGGGAAGGAAAAGAGTGTTAAGCCATCACACTAAGATCAGGGAACCAGATTGCAAACTTACAGGCCGGCGCGCCCACGCCTAATATAGAAGGGGACCCAGCGCGACCACGCCAAGAGGAAGTTGGCTCGGATGATGGTTTGACAAAAGAAGGTTCTGAATAGAGGGTAGTGGAAAAGGATCATGAGGAATTTCCTGAGAAACCTATAACCAAACCACCACCTGTGTACCCTCCTGTTCCTTATCCATAGAGATTGTAAAAGCAAAGAGAAGATAAACAATTTGCCAAGTTTTTGGAGGTATTCAAGAAACTGCAGATCAATATACCATTTGCAGAGGCTTTAGAGCAAATGCCAAGCTACGCGAAGTTCATGAAGGGAATTCTATCAAGAAAGAAATGACTAGAGGACTTTGAGATAGTGGCCTTGACAGAAGAGTGTAGTGCAGTGCTACAGCATAAGCTACCTCCAAAGCTTAAGGATCCGGGCAGTTTCATAATACCATGCTCCATTGGAAAGATGTGTTTCAACAAATGACTATGTGACTTAGGGGCGGGCATAAACTTGATGCCTCTGTCAGTATTCAATTAGTTGAGATTGCCGGCTCCAAAGTCAACGAATATATCACTACAGCTTGCTGACAGATCCATCAGTTATCTAAGGGGTATTGTTGAAGACTTTTTGGTTAAAGCAGATAAATTTATTTTCCCAGCTGACTTCATCATTTTAGATTATGAAGAGGATAGAAATATACCAATCATCCTTGGGAGAGCTTTCCTAGCCACGGGACAAACTCTAATAGATGTCTAGAAGGGAGAGTTGACAATGAGAGTGCATGATCCAGAAGTCACCTTCAATGTTTTTAAGGCTATGAAGTTCCCCACCGACGAGGAAGAATGCTTTAGGATTGATATGGTAGACAGAGTGTTGAATGAAGAAGTTGGAAATTTGGTTGATATTGAACCTTTGAAGAGTGCTATATTTGGAGATTCAAAGATGGAAGATAATGAGATTGTAGAATTTGTGAACATTCTTAACACAACACCGTATTTTCAAAGATTTAAGATTCCTATCGAGCCACTCAAACTTTCTGGGGAGACATCAGCACGACTCAAGTCTTCTCTTAATATGCCTCCAGATCTTGAACTTAAACCTCTTCTAAATCACTTAAGGTATGCATTCTTAAGTGAATTTTCAAAGTTGAAGGTTATTATTTTTAATACACTAACATTTTGCCAAGAAGATAAACTGCTACGAGTACTAAGAGACTTCAAATCAGCAATTGGATGGACCATAGCAGACATAAAGGGGATTAGTCCCTCATTCTGTATGCACAAGATTGTCCTGGAAAATGATAGTAAGCCATCAGTTGAGCAACAACGTAGACTGAATCCTATTATGGAGAAGTTGTTAAGAAGGAGGTTCTGAAGTGGTTAGATACAAGGATTATATATCCGATATCAGACAGCTCTTGGGTGAGCCTAATATAGCGTGTGCCGAAGAAAGGCGGTATGACCA
The DNA here is from genome assembly GCA_020205605.1 of Panax ginseng. NCBI lineage: Eukaryota > Viridiplantae > Streptophyta > Magnoliopsida > Apiales > Araliaceae > Panax > Panax ginseng. Next base: position 30,266,648 of record CM035135.1, read on the forward strand.
TGGTATCCAACGAAAACAACGAGCTAATACCTACCAGGACAGTGACGGGTTGGAGAGTCTGCATGGATTACCGCAAACTGAATAAGGCTACAAGGAAAGATAATTTTCCCCTCCCGTTCATTGATTAGATGTTGGATAGGCTTGCAGGTCATGAATACTACTACCTTCTGGATGGGTATTCAGGATACAATCAAATAGTGATAGCCCCAGAAGACCAAGAAAAGACTATCTTTACTTGTCCTTATGGAATATTTGCGTTTAGAATGATGTCTTTCGGGTTGTGCAATGCCCCAACCACATTTTAGAGGTGTATAATGGCCATTTTCTCGGATATAGTTGAGCACAATGTTGAAGTCGTCATGGATGACTTCTCGGTTTTTAGAGATTCATTTGACCTGTGTTTGGATAATTTGGTAATGGTGTTAAAAAGATGTGTTGAGACAAATCTTGTTCTGAATTAGGAAAAGTGTCATTTTATGGTACAAGAAGGTATAATTCTGGGACATAAAGTTTTGAAGAAAGGATTAGAGATGGACAGGGCTAAATTGGAAACTATTGAGAACTTTCCTCCACTTACTTCTGTTAAAGGTGTTCATAGATTTTTGGGGGCATGTAGGCTTCTACCGTCGGTTTATAAAGGACTTCTCGAAGATTACAAAGCTATTTTACAGTTTGTTTGAAAAAGATGTCCAGTTTAAATTTGATGAGGAATGTTTGACTGCATTTGAACATTTGAAAAAGAAGTTAACTACTACACATGTCATTACAGCACCAGATTGGGACCTTCCATTTGAGTTGATGTATGATGCAAGTGACTTTGCTGTGGGAGCTGTTTTGGGTCAGCGAAAGGATAAGGTTTTCCATGTTATCTATTATGCCAACAAGACCTTTACTGACGCCCAATTGAACTACACTACCATAAAAAAGGAGCTTTTAGCAGTGGTGTATGCATTTGACAAGTTTTATGCTAACTTGATTGGGACTAGAGTGATTGTGTATATAGACCATGCAGCGATCTGGTACTTGGTAGCAAAGAAAGATGCTAAACCTCGTCTGATCAGGTGGATACTTCTTTTACAAGAATTTGACTTAGAAATCAAGGACAGAAAATGGACTGAGAATCTAGTGGAGGACCACTTATCTCGATTGGAAAATCTAGGAAGGGATGTAAATGACAAAGTTATGATCAATGAGTCCTTCCCAGATGAGTAATTTTTTATGGTGAAAGGCGAAGTGCCTTGGTTCGCAGATTATGCAAAATTCATAGTAAGCAAGATAATCCATCCTGACCTGACTGGGAATCAAAAGAAGAAGTTTCTACACGATGTGAAATGGTTTATTTGGGATGAACCTTACTTGTTCAAGCAGTGTGCTGATCAAATGATTAGAAGGTGCATTCCATATAGTGAGACGGAGGGTATATTGTAGGATTGCCACGCATCAGTGTATGGAGGTCATTATATATGGAGGTGAAAGGACAGCGACCAAGGTTTTGCAAGTAGGTTTTTATTGGCCAACTATTTTTAAAGATGCTTACAACTTTGTTTAGAAATGTGATAGATGTCAAAGGATAGGAAATATATCAAAAAGAAATGAAATGACCTTGAATACAATCCTCGAGATAGAGATCTTCGATGTTTGGGGGATAGACTTTATGGGGCCCTTCATTTAATCATGTGGGAATTTGTACATCCTTTTGGCACTCGATTACGTGTCCAAATGATTGGAAGTGGCAGCTCTACCAACGAATGATGCTAGGGTGGTTCTGAGGTTTCTCCAAAAGAGTATTTTCACAAGGTTCGGGACTCCCAGGGCAATTATTATTGATGAAGAAAGCCATTTTTGCAATCTTCACTTAGCAACTCTGTTGGCTAAATATGGGGTGAATCATCAAATAGCTACAGCTTACTACCCCCAGACAAATGGCCAAGCAGAAGTATCAAATCGTGAGGTGAAGAAAATACTGGAGAAGATTGTTAACCCCATGAGGAAAGATTGGTTGCTGAAGCTGGATGATGCGGTATGGGCTTATAGGAATGCCTACAAAACACCGCTAGGTATGTCACAATTTCAGCTTGTGTATGGAAAGGCTTGTCACCTTCCCATTGAGCTCGAACATAAGGCCTATTGGGCAATCAATAAGCTGAATTTTTACTTAAAGGTTGCAGGGGAGAAACTCCTAATCCAACTTAATGAGTTGGACGAATTTAGATTGTAAGCCTATGAAAATTCCAAATTGTACAAGGAAAAAGTGAAAAGGTGGCATGATCTCAGGATTATGGAAAGGACATTTGAGCCTGGACAAGCTGTGCTGTTATTTAATTCCAGACTTAAACTCTTCCCAGGAAAGTTCAAGTGTAGGTGGTCAGGGGCTTTCACTGTGAAGACTGTATATCCACATGGTGCAATAGAAATTTTTGACAAGTGCCCAGACAAGCCCTTTAAGGTCAATGGATAACGGCTGAAGCATTACTATGGTGGTGAGGTTAACAAGCAGAAGGTCGCCTCAATTCTTTCTACAACTTGATCAAAGTGGAGATAGTCAAGCTAACAGACTATAAACTAGCGCTCAATGAGAGGCACCCCATTATCTCTCTTCTTCCTCATGTTTAATTCTATTTGCATCATCTCTATCTCTCGCTACTGTTTAATTCTTAAGATGCATATATCTCTACTTTTTACTACTGTTTAATTCTGATGGTGAATCATGTCTATTCCACCCCCCCCATGTTTAATTCTTGTGATTATAAAAATCTTGACATAAAATTTGATAAAGCTTAATGCACATATCCTTTTTGATAGAAATAACATATAGAGCATTTTTGGATATACAATCATTCATACATGTTATACAATTCAAATTTTGATTTGGGAATTGGTATATCTTATTTTTGTGAATGCTTGGTATGCAGGTTTGATAACTAGTAGAATGTTACTGCTGGTTCTTTCTTATGTGCAAAAATAGTTTCGATTACAGGTAAAAGGCGGCCGCACGCCAGCCAGCATCTTGATTGGAAAATGCGCGCCCATGCTAGACTTCAGATCACTCAGACCCCCAGTACGGACGTGCCCACCATAAGCTTATCCTCAGTGCGCTCGCGCCAAGGTCAGTGCACCCACGCCACACACACGCACAGACTCAACGTGGTCGCGCCCGGGTTCTGTCCCAGGCAGATTTAAGTGCTTTAAAACATGACCCACTTCCTCAAATCAGTTACTTCACTTAAGCGCCCACTTGGTTCCTCTCCTACAAAACTGAAACCTATTCTCCTTCTCCTTCTCCTTCTCCAATCGGTTTCCATACACACACCCCTACCCAACCATGATTCTCCGTCTCCTTTCCCACTCAGCCTCTACCAAGCAGTCACCCATATCACCATACCTATATCACTCATTCATTTACCTAGGGTTTGTCAGAGTATTTGAAACCAATGAGTTTGGGGGTTTTCTTCAGAGTATATAGAGTGCAGTCAAGTTCTCCTCTTCTCATATCAGTTAGGGCTTTTCTTCATCAATCTCCATGGGTCCAAAACGAGCACGTTCTCGCACCCCTGAGTCCTCCTCTTCTAGCAGTCAAGATGATGACATCTTGGACCTCACCAAGTTTATCAGTTTAGAGGCTCAGACAGAGTACTATCGAATATTGGCCAAAACATTTGTGAAGGAATGAGGATTCAATCCCGGGAAACAAGATGGACAGCTTTGGGAAATGATAAGAGAACGAGGCTGGGTGGGAATTGTATCCAGTCCAATGCCTGCACCTATGGCCATTGTCCGTGAGGTCTACGTAAATGCTAAGGAAACAATGAGTGGGTTATTGTTTGTCAGAGGCGTGCAAGTGGACTATCGCCCACAGGCGATTCGGGAGGTATTTAATTTTCCCAACCCACCGACTGGTCGCACTAATTGGGTGGTGGCTGCAAGGTTCGAGACGGATTTAGACAAGGTTATTGCTGACTTGTGTGTGCCTGGTACTAGATGGAACTACAAACAGGGCACGAACAAGACCACCAATTTCCCAAGTTCAACACTTAATCGCTATTCAAAGGCATGGAACCTGTTTATCTATGCCAAGTTGATGCCTTCTTCGCACCAGCATGACATCCCATCTGAGCGAGCTATAATATTTTGGGGAATCATCATGGGAAGTACATCGATGTGGGCCACCTCTTCACCAAAACATGCTCCGTTACATGAGGGGGAGCACCACAAGCAGCATTCCACACGCCTCGATTGTAACCCATCTCTGTTCAAAAGCAGGAGTTACTTGGGAAGATGAACAGCTACAAATGCAGAGCCAGGACATTACCCATACCACTATTTTGAAGTTTGAGGACTGGGCATGAGGCACACTACACCGAGGGGAAAAGGATTTATTTTTTCAGCTCCATCGTCAGTGCCATCCCCACAGCCGACTGATGCAGCCGCCTCCCCTCAAGCCATTCCAGAGGTTAATGATCGCAGGCTAAGGCGATTGGAGAGGAAAGTGGATGCCCTGCACGATAACTTTTTGGCGTTCGCGAATGGGATGTCTAGATCATTGGTCGAAGCCTTCGCGTAGTAAGGGATAATGTTAGAGTGGCCTATATTCGGTTTAACTGTGCCTTATCCACCGCCAGATTCACCACCTAAGGAGGGTGGCCATGCCGGCACTTAGGGGAGTTTTTCTTTGCCCTTTACCTTCATTCATTGGGAACAATGAATATGCTAAGTTTGGGGGTATTGGGTAATTAATATTTTAGAGCATGTAGAATAATTGCATATCATTTATCTATGTTTATTATAGTTATTGCATGTTAATAGTATTAGTTTAATTTTGTTTATTTTTGCAGTAAATTTTTTCTTTTTGTTACCTATTAGCTGTTTAGTTTAGCTGTTTAGTTACATAACATTTCATAATCCTAAGTATCTAGTTTGTTGAATTCTAATTTGGCCAATGATGAATTAAGAAATTTGATAGATTCTTGAGTGTGGTTTGATATCTTGAGCAAAGTTATAATGTTATACATGATATGATTTATGCTTTTTCTTTAGATGCTACCGGGTAGCACGTAAGTGTTCATGTTTGCTTGTTGGTTAAAGATTAACTTGTTTGTTTGCTGAAAAGAAAACGTTGTTTTAAAGATAGAATTGTGTAAGAAGTGAACATTGATTATGAAAACACTGAAATTCAAGCTTTGGGAACGCATGGGTATACTTGTTAATTAAAAAAAGAATAATTACCATGGCTAGTCTTGTTTTGGGGCCTTTATTACTTGAGTAATTACGCCCGAGGGGATTGTCTCTACACCTAACGCCCTAAAGTCTTAATGGTCTAGGAGTCGTTGGTTGAAAGCTCGCTAAGGGGTAGCACTGTTATCCTAATGGAATGAGACATTGCACAGTCATAGGAAAAAGAAAAGAGAATAAACATCGTGGGAAAGTGCAAAAATCACCCTCGTGGGTAAATAAGCAGAATAAACCCATTGTTGAATTTTAGTTTATATTAATGTGTTGGAGTAGTTTTTATTTCATTTGTATGCATAATTCTTTATTTGAACCTCAATTTTCTTTCTTAAGCAGTCTATCATGTGTAATCTTATCCTTTGTTAAGCTCATTTGTGAACACATCACACACACAGAGCATCTTATAGCAGGTTTGGATTGTCTGATTGTATGTCATTATGTATATAGCTTAGTTTGATGCTTTTTCCTTGAATCTGGATATTTCTCTGAGGCATATCTTATTGGAATTCTAGCATAGATGGAAATCTTGGGACTCAATTGCATGATAGTGTAATTGTATAGCATGTAGTTTGCATTTCTTAATTCGTATTTGTGTTTATTGGTTGAGGGCAAACAATAGTTCAAGTTTGGGGGTATTTGATAAGTAGGTTTTAAACCTACTTATTGGTTACCAACTTACTGGATTTTTGCTCAGCTTAAGTATTTTTAGTATGTTTTTAATGCTTTTTGTGTTTTTTTTGCAGTTTGCATAGAGAAAACTCCTAAGGAATGGAAATGGCATGGCATAGAAAGATATGGCATAGCAATGGCTAGGATGAAAAAGGTAACTAAGCTCAAGCAATGGAAGAGGGTCTTTAAAGTGATAAAGTGAAGAAGAAAGTAGTGAAGAAAGAAGAAGAATTACCAGCAGCAACAAAACACCAGCAGAGTACAAAATATAGAAGCCATTTCAACATGCGCCCATGTAACACTGGGGACTCAAATGTGCACCATGCCAGACAAGAGCAGACAACAAGAAATGTCAATGACCACCCCAAAGAATAAGTTAACCCCAAATACGGCAAATACTAACTCCTCTTATATCATCACAAAATTGCTAGTTGTGACGACCCCAAATCCAGGTACTTGAAACCCGAACTCGGTGCTTCACGATACCATTTCTATAAGCTGAACAATGCAATAATAATATTACATTCAAACTCAATTTACATACATCGAGTTTACTTCCTGTGTACGAGACCTTCAAATACATTCCATACAATACACGAATGATACCAATACTAACTATAACCATTAACTCATAATATAACTCATTCGAATGCCTTCCTTTTCCCTTGTTCGTACCTCGAGCCTTCAAAGTTGCTCATACATAATAACGAAAACATTTAATTTAAGCAAGGGTAAGCATTTGAGTGCCCAAAGAAGTAATAGCAATTATATATATAAATTTGAAAGAATATAAGTATTCTCCTTACATAACACTTCTACAACGAATTGAAAGTTGTGAAGTAATCAGATCTTGATAAAAAATTCACATAACAACTCTCTTTCAAATTCTTTAAATTTGGCTCGCTCTACCCTTGAATAGGGTTTAAGAAACATATTATGAACATTCTTTTCATTTTAGAAAAGGTTTAGCAGAAATCCATTCGCAAACCGTCACAACTTACTTAGCACGGAGGGTGATCACCTCATTGTACCTTGTATTGATCAATACTACATAACTTGAACGAAATTCATCGCTCACTCTCTATCCGCCTTGGCGCAAAAATCTTCCCATATAGGGATGTTCATACATGCCTCGGTTCCAAACCCAAGGTTTTAATCTTGCTCAACAATAATATGTAATTCAACATATATATATATATACGGTAATTGACAAAGGTGTATCAACATGTGAATAAATGCTATAATTATCCAAGTGGGGACACTTGTATAACCATTTAGAAATCAATTTAATGTAATATATATCCGAGCTAACATGTTGATAATCAAAGCGTCATATAATCTGTATACAGAATAGAATAATTAAAAACTTCTTACTCATGTCCATTGCATAAAGGAAATGCAAAGGTAGGATACTTACTGATTCGGCGATTACAAATCTCAACTTAGGTTTTATCTCTTTATCACAACCTATCAATAATCGGATCATTCGCTCGATTAGAACAATATATCTTAACACATAATCTTTGCTCTATTACAATTGAAGACATAGTCTAATCACATAATCACAAAGATCATACTTTTAGTTCTATTCTATACTTGAAATATTTTTAAACATTTTTCAAATATCTCATCCATGCTCTTACAAAGAGCCTTTTCTTCCTTTTATAAGGTCTGACATTTGTCGGCGTACCGACATCTTTATCGGGTAAATACTGAGTCTAAGACTCTTATTCTATACCTCAACATCTGTAAATATCAGACATTTTATTTTTAGTCATTTTCAGAATTTTCAGAAATTGAAAAATTTAAAATAATTCAAATCTGTCGCTATAGGGGCCTATAGTGACATAACTGTTGCTATAGGTGTTCTTCATCAAATCCAGAACTTCATAACCGGTTCTCAAGTCAGCTAATTTGACCGGCTATAACTTTGTGTGTATTGGGTTTCTAAGTCTGTTTACGGGTCGATCTTGTAGAGAAATACAAGACTACAATTACCATCACGCATTTTCAAACATCTAATCATAATTAAATGATTTACACATTAAACAATTCCATTATCATTAATAGTTTAATTAATACTAAACTATTAATGAAACCAAGTACTAAAATATAAAAGTTATTTATAATAACTCAAACTATTTTAAAACATTTATATTACCCTTAAATGATTTTTAAAATAATAAAATCATTTTAAATAATTACCATTAATATTTAAATATTAATGTACTATTTATCCAAATATTAAAAGTCATTAATTATAACTTAAAATATTTTTAAATCCTTAAGTCTTTAAATAGTTTTTAAATAAATAAAACCATTTTTAAACTATTTATTTAATAATTATTATTAAATAAACTAAATATCATTAACATTATCTTAATATCATTAATATTTAATTATTAATGAAATTATCATTTAAATATTAAAAGTTATATTTTATAACTTAAAATATTTTTAAATACCTTATTTTCATTTAAAATAATTTTATAATATTAAAATCATTTTTAAACTAAATTATTTAATATAATCATTTAATAACTTTAATATCATTAATAATAATTAATTAATGAAATTCATCACAAAATATTAAAAGTCATCACAAATAACTCATTTACATAATCAATTCCAAGCCAAAATAAACATAGTAAACTAACTAGTTTATTAACAAAACTAACTAAACTTCAAAAATTCAAACTTTAACTAACAATTACACACAATATTTAAAATAATAACATTACAAAAATTAAATATGAAACATACCCGGAAATACGAATTCCACAAACTAAATACGCACTTCCACGCCAAAATTTAACTAAGGAGATCTTTATAAAAAGTTCTCCCACAACAAAGCCTTTCTCAAAAATTGGAGGCCTTATTGTTGGTGAATGAAACAAAGGCCAAGCCCTTCTATTTATAGGTTTAGAAAATGGTGAAGTTCTCAATTTAGTCGATGTGGGACTTTGTTTAAACTAATCTTTCAATAACTCACTTTGCGATTTTCTCACGCCTTGCTCATTTATCAGAAAATTCCCAACTTTGGATATGTTATACATGGTATACCAGAGTATTTTTAAAAAAATATAACCCAGTAATTTCGGACCTCTTAAGAAGCCTAAAACAGACCTCAAAAATGTCCACTCGCAACCGTTATTATCTATTTCCCAGATTTACCCTCTTTTTAAAACATTTTTAGACGATTCTTGAGCCCACGCGAAGCTATCTTCTGAGACTACAACTCTTCCCTACTGACTTGTTTCCAAATTCCGAACACATCATTGAAATTCCGCTCAAGTGGATCAGACCGCACTTGTTGGACAGTTTTGACACTACTACTTTGAAATGTCATAACTCCCTCCTCCGATATCGGATTTAGTCTGTTTTGGAGTCTATGGAAAGCTTATTCAGTGTACTACAACATATCAAAAGCCCAGACCTTTTAAAGCACAAAAAGTGGATGAGAATGCCCCCATTACAGACTATCCAAAAACAGTTTATCATGATCGGTCAACCATGTTTGACCATCTATAACTTCTAATCTATACATTATATGGACTTGATTCTTTTTGCAGATTAAAGACCACATATTAGGCTACACATAACAACTTTTACACAACAAAACTCATGATCGAGCAAAGAGTTATGGCCTTTGACATTTGGTAAAAAATAACATAATTCAGTTTTTCCAACTTGCTTAAATCTTCAAATTCGTGCACTTTGATGTTATGGGTGTTTGATTTATCAACCCATATCATCAATTAACATCCTATTACACAACTTTAAACAATCAATTGCATCAAATAACATCGAATCAAAGGATTTCTAGGTTTAGTGTTCTTATACCCTTTTTGCCAAAAAATTCTTGATTCTTCTTACGATTTGTTATGGGTGATGGTTGGGCTTTGTTTAAGAGTGTATGTGCAATCTTGTACAAGGCAATTAAATGTAATATTTAATCACTAGATTTAATTCTTACAATTTACCAATTAACTTCTATCATTTGGTAAATTAAAACACTTATACAATAACATCAAAATTAAACCCGGTAATTAAAATTAGGGTTTTCGATTAAAAATTTAGGGTTCTATAATTAGGGTTTCTCAACGTCATCAATTAGGGTTTCTAATTGACCATTAGTGATTCTTTAATTATCTGTATATTACTAACACACGATCGTTACACGCTTTCTAATTTCAACCTGTTAGGGTTATAATAATTAGGATTTGTCCTAATTATCGACGCATAACAATAATTAGGGTTTCTTCTAATTACCGATATTCTTATACACAATAACTTCATATACACAAATACTACTCGTAAATATCTCATAACCGGAGTTTAATAATTAGGGTTTCACAAACACTTTGGTAATATCTTATGACCTAATTGACCGTCATTCTTTCGATATTATCTCGTCTGTCACATATACCAATACATAATTATGGTAGTCAGTAAAATCATTATATAAATAATATAATATTATTATTCTCATCTCTTGATCACAATCCCAATCCGAGGTTTGGATCTCATATACCGACTTATTCTTCGTATTACAAAGATCAATAATCAAGTTAAAATAATTAACTTAAATATTACGAACAATTCATATAATAAAATATTTATTATATAAATCTAATTATCACTTCATATATTATTTCCAATCATGTTTTCATGGAAAATAATTAATAAAAACATTTCGGCTTATAGAAATTTATTACCATATAATTTGTGGTAATTAATAATTCCAAAATTATTTCTAATTTTTCAAGTAATAAATATATTCGCATTTATCGTTCACTTTACTTGACACTTAGTCTCGTCATTAAATAAAAAAAAAATTATACGCAAAATTTCTTATTTATTTTATCTAGAAAATCTCGGGTTACTACACTAGTCAAGCTTGAATTAAATGCTGACTTTTTATTTTAAGCTGCCAAGCGTGATTTCCATTATAATGTGTATTTCCTGGTTCGAAAAGATGTATTCTATCAGTTAGTATTTACTATTTTAGGGTTTTATGGTCTAGAGAGAATCCATAGCATTTCTCTATCATTTTGAGCTTCTCTCTAGATTGAACAGATTGTAAATATTGGTTTTCATTTTGGTGATGATTTTGGACCTGAACTAGCTTGAAGACACATTGTGGAGTAGGATTTTATCATATTTGTCTTCTCATTTCTATTAAATCCCTTTACTCTCTATGTTATTTCAATGCTTGGCTTAAATCCCATAATGGGTGTTGATTCAACAATGAACTAACTTTCATTATGGGACTCTAATGAAGTTTATTGCCTAGTTCAGTCTTGTATGCCTACTTGTAATTGTTTGTATGATTATGTTTGGATTGAATAACATGGTTGCACTTAAATATTGAATGCTTGATTACCATTCACCCTAATTACTTGTATAGAATTGAAAAAGGAAATATAAGTACGGATTTAACCATGTTAGCATGTGTTTATGAGATTTACATGTGTTAGGTTTCGTGATTCGTGACCCGGATAGACATATACTGGTTCACCATGTGTAGTTATTAAGAGAGCTTGTGCTTAAATCTTTATTACTTGTAATTCACATAGACATATAGTGGGTTAGGTAATATATTATGCTCATATGAATTCTATCATTTTGTGGATTTTGTGTGAATTAAACATGGTACATCGAAAGATGGTCATGTTTACTTTTGTGCTCTCGACTAGCTGTCCATATTAACTAATCAGGCATAACAGTAGGCGTGCAATATGATAAATCATTAAATGATATTAGGATCCCATTTCTCTCCACTTTGATTCCCTTAATTTAGTAATTAATAATTTTTGTGTTGATAAGTAATCTAGATTTCAATTTACTTGTTAATTGATCGTTTAAACAACCAAAAATAGTGATAAGATTGTTGCGTGCTAGTGTAGAATTATTCACCTTTCTCCGTGAGAATGATACTTTCTTACTCTGTACTACTTGTTGACCCGTGTATACTTGCATGAGTTAAAGTGTGTTTTGTTAACCCAAAATAAGCCCAACAATAGTACTTTATGAATAGTACCCTGTAAATAGTTCTTTGTGAATAGTACCCCGTAAATAGTTCTTCGGCATGAAAAGTTTTAAATTTAACAAGAATGTTCAGAAAAAAATCCTTGTGAACGATACTAGATGAAGCGCAAATTTCAAGAATATTCTATTAATTTCACGGAGTATAGAAGTAATACTTTAACAAAATGAGTGTAGAGTTAGGTACACAAAATGAAATAATATTACTTACATACTGCAGAGTATGAAAAAAATATATTATTTCATACGAATATTGAACAAAAATAATATCTCTTACCTTAGTAGAAGATTGGATATTGCAATAGTGAAGTAGCATAATACTCTTCTTCTTTCTCTTTATAGCTTCTCTCTCTATAATTGCTCTTGTGAGTCTTAGTGAATTTGTGAGAATGAAAGAAGAAATGAGCTTCTATTTATAGGAAAACATAGTTTCGATAATTGCACGTTTAGAGGCTCGAATTATTACAGTATAGTACCTTCATCTTTACCTCCATTTTTAATTTAGTCCTTCAAATATTATTAATCTTGAACAACCTCCCCTAATAGTACATGCATGTGAACCAATAGTTCCATGCATGTGAACCAACAGTAATTTATATGTGAATCAATAGCAATTAATTGCTCACTTATCCGATTAATTGCCCATTTGGTTAATAATAATAAAACCAGCCAATCACAGAAATACCTCCTTTGAGGGTAATTGGGTCATGAAAGAATTAAAGAAAACTAAATGAACAAATATCTTTAATCAACACGAACTTATTCATCATTAATATTGTAACTCACAATATTTAACAACCATATCATTCCCAGGAAAGAGGGGACTTTTCGATAAGGATTTCTCTCTATTGACGCACAATTAGGTGACCAAACCACTTTCCTCGACAGAACTTTCTAGACATCGTCAATAATTCAAATAATAATATGAATAACTTTGTCGTCTCAATTATTGATTTAATAATATAAAATATTGTGTAGTTGATACTATGACAATAATTGAATCAATAATATGAGAGATACTATGCAACAATTACTATAGCAATAATTGAATAAAACTGAGTGACTTCTCATGTAAGCATCAATAATCAAAGATATTGTACAATACTGTGTGCTACAATGCAACTACGCGTATTACTTTACTTTTACGACCGGGTATTTCAACAGTCTAACGGTAAAAATTTCGCCGCTTATTTTTATAAAAAGATATTTACATCATTTTCTAACTCAAATAATACTTCCGTTTTGGGGTCCACTAAGATTGTGTTGTCGTATTTAATATTCCCTGTTAAAACGAATATTCCCCGACCAATCGAATATTTTATAGCAACTTGCTTACTTTGCAAAATTTATAAATATTACCAACAACTATAACATTATATCAAATCCACACCATAATATTCAAAAATATATTTTGAGAAAAATTAATCTTTATTCATAAAAGTTTGAGTCTTACAACCTCCCCTTCGTATAAAATTTTATCCTCGAAATTGGGGTACGTACCTGGTATGTTGAAGAGGTGAGAATACCTCATCAGATTCTAACTCTTGAGGTATAACCTTTGAGCGTAGAATACGCATCTTCTTATCCAAGATTTTAACAGTTATCTCCTCATACGTTAAATTTTCTGCTATCTCGTCTAGTTCTAATTAAATAATGTGGTTCGAGTCTTCCATATATTTACGTAACATTGATACGTGAAAAACGTTATGAACATGCGACATACTTAGCGGTAAGGCGAGTCTATAGGCCACAATTCCTACTCGGTCAAGTATTTCAAATGGACCAATTAAATCGAGGGTTGAGACTTCCTCTCATTGTCGATTCTTGCTTCTATAATAACGCCTTCTTTCACCTTCTTCTTCACATTCATCAGCTCTGAGTCTATAGCTTGAGCGGCTTTAACTTTATCAATTAAAATCAATTTTAATTGTATATTTGACATCATCACATGGGTCCCTGGAGTCTTTAACTCTATCTCCATCCTTTGTAAGTCGTACGAAATGGGTCTTTGTGTTAACAACGTCGCACTCGTAATCGCATACGATATTTTATTCAACGCGTTAACTACCATGTCCGCTTTTCTAGGATGGGATTGAATGGTATAGTTGTAATCTTTCAACAGCTCGAGCCAACGTCTTTGGCGCATGTTACGTTCATTTTGGGTGAAGAAATTTTGAGGGGTTTGTACCGGGTTTAAGGTCGATACAAAATTCGATTTCACACTCTGGGTACGCTAGGAAGTTCTTCGGGGAATACGTTAGGAAATTTATTAACAATAGAAATATTATTCAAATCTGATGTATTTTTTTTTAAATCTGTGACATGGGCTAAGAAAGATTGACATCCGTTTTTCAATAAACGAATAGCTTTATGGCTTGATATGGTTGTAATTGACTTTAGTGGTCTGGTTGCTTGAATTCTCATAATAGGTTTGTTAGGAATATGAAAGCTAATAACCTTACGAAAATAATCAATTTTAGCATGATGAGTATTTAACCAATCAATCCCTAAAATCACATCAAATGCAAGTATTTTTAAAGAGATCATAAGATCGACAGGTAACGTGAGGGTACCGATTTGAATCAAACAAGATTTATAAACAGTGGATGTAATGAAGGTTTCCCCCAACGGAGTTTTAATAGATAAGTCAAAGTCTAATTTCTCCGGAGTCAAATTTAAACGTTGAGCGCGAGTAGGAGAAATAAAAGAATGGGTAGAACTGGTATCAAATAAGGTAAGTACTTCGCAAGAGTTTATGATTAGCTTACCCGTGATAACTTCGTTTGGTTCCTCGCTTTTTGGAAAGTTACGAAAAACGCTCTCACTTGAACCACCGATTTTGACTTGTCTGGGACAGCCTTTGGTGTCATCATTATCGCTAGAATTGACTTTCACTATAGGGCATATTCCACCCTCAACCGCTTAATCGTACTCCTGATCCATGATCTGAATCATTAATCTTTGATCCATATCGAATTGGGGTTGACCGCAATGTTCATGGTAATTTAAAACTCGATGTTGGGTTCTCCCAATTGATGTCCAAAAAGAGAAATACATATCATCTATTTTAGCCTTCTTGGATCGGACTTCTCTTTCCACAATATCAACGCGTCGTGCGGCTTTTACCCATGCAACCTTCATTCTTACTCATTTAGTTGTTTCTTGTTTCAGTTGATCCTTGACATTTGAATTCTCAGATTCTAGCTTTATTATCTTATACTCTGCCAAAGAGTGCTTCTGTTCAAGCATCATATATCAGGTAACACAAGCTTGAATTATTGCATCTTTTTGCTCCACGACCGCCTGTCATTCTTCACTCTGCTCTTCTAATTATGAATACAATTTTGCAGTTCTACATTTTGAGCATAAAGTTCTCCTAATAAATTCTCACCAGATTCTTCTTCTTCCTCACTCTCAGCTGTTACCTCTGCGACTAGCTAAGGTGCAACTATTATATGGATATCTCTAATTTCTTCTTCGCCTGACATCCTACAATCAAGTTTAATAACTTAATTAGTAATCCCCAATAAAATCTTTGTTATAACAAAATGTTATACTCAAATATTTATTCTTTAAATGAATCTCCTTGATTCATCACTTAAAACTCTATATGAGTTCATCTCTTGATTTTCAGATGTCATTTTCAAATACTGTCACAAAACAAGGGTTAATTGACATACCACATAATACCCCTATATTCTGACCGACCAATTAAATAACAAATAAGCTTAGGTAGGTCATATTAGCGAAGGATTTACCCGTCTCACCCCTCCTAGTTCTAGTCTCACATCTCAGTCAGGGATCATATCCCTAAGCTCTGATACCAACTGTGATGCCCCCAAAATATGTATACATCACCCATTTTGAGTCGCCAAATACATGGTATAGAATTTAAATACAAACTTCTTTTATACAATACGACAAAACGTAGCTGAGAGTTTTTACACGAATGTTGTCTTCTAGACAATATCCAAACTCAAATGGAGTCCTCATTACATTTACTATCACACTATTTCATAGAATAGTGAGGACTACTATAGCCACCATCTCGGACCATCACTCTGAAGTGGTTACCATTTCTTGCCTGATAATTTCCTCCACGATGGTTATCGTTGTTCCGATGGCCGTTGCCACAAGTACGATTATTATCATGTTGTTGGTCGTTGCCTTTTGGTTGGGCTGACTCATTATTGCGCTCCAATAACTGATCCCTATAAACAACATCTGAATATAAACAAAGTTTGTGAGAAATGAGGTATTGACGTATTTCGGGTTTCAAACCTCTTAGAAACATTCGCTTCATTCGCTCCTCATTATCTACCAAATGGGATGCAAACCGGGATAAATCCGCAAACTTAGCCTTGTACTGCGACACGGTCATATTATTTTGCTCCAGCTTGATGAATTCCACCTCCTTCATGTGACGAATACTTTCAGGAAAGTACTTGTCGTTGAATAATTCTTGGAACTTCTCCCAAGACATCTTGAGTGCGTCAAGCTGGGTACATTTTACAGATTCCCACTAATGATCTGCCTCTTCTCGCAACATAAAGGTGGCAAAGGAAACCTTTTGCTCCTTTGAGCATTCCAAGACATCAAATATCTTGGTGATCTACTTTATCCACATCTCTGCCTTAAGTGGTTCTGGCTTTCCCAAAAACTTCGGCGGTCCCAGCTCCTTGAACTGCTTAGCGGTGACCAGCCGTGAGTTTTTAGTATTTAAACCTGCATTTTGAACACGAATCTCTCTCGTTTAGTTTTGCATAAATTCTAAAAAGTTCCTAAACATAACATCATTCGTCATTTGGTCGATGTTGTTGTTTACACGAGGATTATTGTCTTTCTGATGCACATTATCCTGGTTATTAATCGTCGGTGACAAAATGTTATCATGTGCTTTTTTGCTTATCTCAACATTTTTAGATGTCATTCTCAAACACTGTCACAAAACAAGGGTTAATTGACACGCCACATATTATCCCTATACTCTGACCGACCAATTAAATAACAAATAACTTAGGTAGGTCATACTAGCGAAGGAATTACCCGTCTCTCCCCTCCTAGTTCTAGCCTCACATCTCAGCCAAGGATCATATTCCTAAGCTTTGATACCAACTGTGACGCCCCCAAAATAGGTATACATCACCCATCTTGAGTCTCCAAATACATGGTACAGAAAACAAATACAAACTTCTTTAATACAACTATCGTGTAAAAATACGACAAAACATAGCTGAGTTTTTACATGAATATTGTCTCATAGACAATATCCAAACTCAAATTCAATCCTCATCACATTTATTATCACAGTAAGTAGTGAGGACTACTAAAATAACCATCTCGGACCGTCACTCCATTCCCCGACTAATCCCGGCTACGTTCTCATTTCCTGAGGAGAACAATGAAAGCAAAAGGGTGAGCTCAACTAGCCCAGTAAGAAATATTATGACTAAGATAATGCAGAATAAATTATCATTAGCCTTCAACAGTGTTAAACTGATAAAATACAATAAACATCAAGTTTAACTACAGTGGAACAAGCAATCCATTAGAAGAGTCAAGTAGAGCATGATATCTACTATATTCTATGATTTAAAAAGTTTATCATCAATTTTATCGCTGAGATTCAACTTAAAAAATAAACCACATCATCAAATCATCCCTGCACTAAGGGCCAAGGATATTTATGTAATCATCAATGGTCATGATTATACCGAATAATCCCTGGTCATAATCATACCAACAATTGTCCATCAATGCACTACGGGCCAAGGAGGACTTTTACCATATCATTTGTAACATTACGGGTCATGATTATACCGAATGATCCGTAGTCATAATCATACCGATCAACAATCTATCTATGCACGTACGCCAAAGATGACTTTCATCATAATATAAGCATGAGGATGATGACAATGATATAAGCATTAATCAAACAAAATCAAGGATAAATATTAAAGACTTTAAATTTATCCAAAATTTAAAAATATCCAAATTATCAAAATGATACTGCTTTGTGGAGTAGAATTCAAGAATAATATTCATGTATCAAAAATAATTTGGACATAAAAGAAATATATTTTTTGGGTGAATAGTACCTTGTGAATAGTAATTTGAGAATAGTACCTCGTGAATAGTACTTTGGCATAAAAAGTGACCCGAATACTCGAGTGAATAGTAACTAGGTGAATAGTAACCTGTGAATAGTAACTCGTAATAGTACTCTGACATAAAAAGTGTCCCGAATATCCGAGTGAATAATATTTGAGTGAATAGTAACTAGATAAATAGTAACCCATAAATAGTAACTCATGAATAGTATTCCAGTATGAAAAGATCAATAATTATCAAGAAAGCTCAGAATAATATTTTCATGAAAAGATACTGGATGAAGCGCAAATATCAAGGATATTCTACTGATTTCACGTAGTATAGAAGCAATACTTTAACAGAATGAGTGTAAAATTAGGAATACGAAATGAAATAATATTTCTCACATACTACATAGTATGGAAGAAAATATTATTTCTACGAATACTGAAAAAAAAAATATGCCTTACCTCAGAAGAAGACTGGATACTGGAATAGTGAAGTAGCAGACTTCTCTCTCTATAATTGCTCTTGTGAGTCTTAGTGAATTGGTGAGAATGAAAGAAGAATGAGTTTCTATTTATAGGAAAATATAGTTTCGATAATTGCACGTTTTGTGGCTCGAAATATTACAGTATAATACCTTCATTTTTAATTTAGTCCTACAAGTATTATCAATAGTACATTTATGTGAATCAATAGTTCTATACATGTGAAAAATAGTTACAGTATAGTACCTTCATCTATACCTCTATTTTTAATTTAGTCATGCAAGTATTATAAATCTTGCACCACCTACCCTAATAGTACATTCATGTGAATCAATAGTACATACATGTGAACAAATAGTTATAAGCATGTGAATTTGCGACGTCCCCAAATTCAGGTACTTGAAACCCGAACTTAATTTACATATCAGAGTTGTCTAAATCCCAGGTACGCGACCTTAAAACATTTCATTACATGATAGATAATAAATATCATCATCTTATTTAAGTCTAGTTATTACATGAGATAACACAAACTTAATCTGACACCTTTCCTTTCCCTTTGTTCCTGGCAGAGCCCTCTAGTTGGTCATACTTAACTGGAAACATTTAAATTAAGCAAGAATGAGCATTTGAGTGCCCAGCAGGTAATAGCAAACAATAAACATTAACTGAAAGGATTAAATGTTTTCTTTGAGTGACACTTCTACAATGAAGCAATAGTTGTAAAGTAACTAAAACAATTCTAATCAACATATCAATTCTATTTCGAATTTTTTGAAACTACGTACTGACTATAACTGGAGATCAGTCGACAGACTATAAACATTGTTTTTTATTTTCAAAAAGGTTAAACAAAACTTCATCTGTAAACCATCATAACTTATGGGCACGGGTGGTGATCAGCCCGTTCTGCCCTGTATTGATCAATACTACATACCAGAACGATATTCTCGTTCATCATATCCGCCTTGGGCGCACAAAAGTTTCCCAAATTTGAGATGTTCATACTTAGCCTGAATCCGAAACAAAACAATTTGGTTGGATATCAATAGGTTTCTATCATATTCAACGATATTTTTAAATCTGTGCCTAGCCAAGTCAAATAGCTTAGATGACTTTTAATTAAGATATACATACTGGAAATCAACAAGTATGTATCAACATGTACAATAATTATCCAAGCGAGGACACTTGTATAACCATACTTAGAATTTAACAAACAGAATATATATCTGAATCTTACAGTAATACTGTACTGATAAACAATGAATGAATAAAGTTTGAGAACTTGCATGAATACGAATATTTGGATACATAATCAATAACAATAGAGTTAATAATCTGGCACAACGATAATATAATTTTGAAACTTTCCATTGCATAAAGTAAATGCAAAGGTTTTGATACTTGTACCAGTAAAAGAGTAAGAATTAAGAAACTTGCTCAATACTATGATTAATAACAATAAAGTTTGAAAACCCGTATAACCGGAATATAATTCAATAACTTACTTACGCAAGTTTATTGCATAAATAGATACAAAGAGTAAAGATACTTGCCTGATCTGCTGCTTACACAACTTAGTTCTACCTTTAATTCAATGACCTATCATTCATAAGATTGTTCTATCGATTAGAATAACATATCATAACACATCGTACTGTTATTTACAGTCAACACATAACCTAATCACATTGTCACATACGTTTATGAGTTATTAGGACATAAACAGACACTTATACAGCCAAACTATATAGGTTTAGATCAATTTTGATAGTATTTCGGTGTACCGACGGCTTTATCGGGTAATTATCGAGTTTAAAACTCTATCATGTAGTTCAATATTATCCTGGATATTTTAAATACCAGTCATATTATTTTTAAATGACTTATAATAATTTTTATAATTTATCATGATTTTTTCAAATTCTGGAATCATTATTAAATAATTTAAATATTAAATAATTCTATTATCATTAATATTTAAATAATATCCAAATATTAATGAAACCATTAAAGTAATTTATAATAACTCAAAATATTTTTAAAGTATTAATATTACCTTAAATGATTTTTAAAATATTAAAATCATCTTTAAACAATTACCATTAATATTAAAATATTAAGGTATTATTCACTAAAATATTAAAAGTCATTTATAATAATTTAAAATATTTTTAAGCCATTTATATCCTTTATAAATGATTTTTTACATCAATAAAATCATTTTAATCTTTTATTTAATATAATTATTAAATAATCTAACATCATTAATATTAAATAATTAATGAAATTTATATTAAAATATTAAAAGTTACATTTTATAACTTAAAATATTATTAAATACCTTATTATCATTTAAAATAATTTTAATATAGTAAAATCATTTTTTAATTAATTTATTTAATTCATTTATTTATTAAATAAATTAAATATCAATAATATTCAAATAATTACTAATATTTATGGAAAATATGTCAAATTATTAAAAGTTAATTTTTATAACTTAAAATAATTTTTAAAACTGATTTTGTAATTTTTAGAATTTATTTAGCATTTTTAAATGATTTTTAGAATTTATTCCTATGTTTAATCATTTTCCAGAAATTAGAAAACTAAAATAATTAAATCCGCCACTAAAGGCTTTAGCGACGGTTTCTGTCGCGGTTGGTGTTCTTGAGGCTCAAGAACAGTGACAGACAGTGATCAAGGTGTCTTGTTTGACCACCGCTTATTCTATGTCTAAACATGATCTGAGCTAACTAAGACACTGACATTGTAGTATTGTTGTAACACTACAAGATCCAACTATCATCTAAGTCATAACACATCACAACAAGGATATCTAGCCCATCAAACTCACTGTCAGAGCTTCCTGGGTTTTCTGGGTTACCCATAAACCCAGTCAGCTTCGAGGGTACACTTTGAGGCTTAAACATATTAGGGTTCTGGTAGATGTTATGGTGTTCTAACGGTTCAAGCATGTAGTCCACATGTCAAGTAAGAGATTCATTACATAAAACCCATCTAACAACATTACAGCAACAAGATCTGTGCAGGTCAATCCATGTCAGAACACATGTTCATCAGTTTTCTAACTTACCCAGAAAACATGAACTGTGTTCGACCAAGCTACTTTAACCAGCCACTGAATCCTTTCAATTTGAGATTTATGTGTTCTAAAGGCCTTATCATGAAGTCTATATAACATATCACAACTGTATTACAACAACAAGAACAAAATAACAAAAACAAGCAAGATCTAAACGCACGAACATGTTGTCAGAGCGTTCTGGGCAGTTTCTGGGCTGCCCAGATTTCGCATGGTTATGGCCAGTCAACGTGGTTTGACCACGCTTATCTTGCAATCTAAACACGATCTAAGCCTGATTTCAAGTCCAGATCAAAGTCCTTCTCGCATACTTCAAGTCCAAAACATAAAACACACAAACTCGAAAACAGAGAGAGATCTACAGCCCCTGACATTAGTTGTCAGACCATAGTTCTAAACTTTTTCCAGATTTTGTAAATCTTTAAATTCGAGTATATAAATGTTATGGAACCACTATTTAGCAACCTAGATCACTGATTCACACCTTATACAACATATTTAAACATTCATACATCAAATCCAACATAGCATACAAGATTAAATTTTTGGTTTAGGGTTCTTCCTTTCTATGAACAAGATCTTGAATCTGACTTCTAATCTACTAGGGCTTGATTAGAGACTAGTCTAACACTAGAATTTGGAGGTTTGGAGTTGAGAGAGTCTTAGTTGAGTGTTGGTGTAAAAATCAGGCAAATAATGATTTTTCCCTCTCTTGATCTTATATAATGACCTAGATGCAATGCACTTGGATGTGAAAGTGACTGATTTGTTTAGTTTATAGGCACATGGCTAGCTAGAGTTGGTCACCAACTAAAGTTATGGCAACCTATACAAGTTATCTATTAAAATAATGCAAAGGGCAATTATGTCATTTGATTTTTACTTTTAGTGGCAAAGTTGGCAATTTATTCTAACTCTTAGGGTTTAACCCTAAGGTTCCATAAGTTCATTATTTAGGATTATGTAATTAGGTCTAAAATGAGAATCTTAGTTTCTAAAAATGTGAATTAGGGTTCCCTAATTAAATTAGGTTTCCTAATCACTTAAGATTTGTAAATTAAGCTTTATAATTTACTAATTACTATTAAGCTTGCTAAATTAATAATTAGGGTTTATAACTTAGCAATTAGGGTTCTGATTCGGTAATTAGGGTTTCTAGGTATTAATTAGGGTTTACCTAATTAACATTAAATATAATAATGGTCATTAATTACATAACACACAACTTAACAAACCTTATAGTCATAAATTGACTTCTGTACTATAGTTTATCAATAATGTTAGGGTTTTTACTGTTTCACTATAACTGTTCCACAAATTAACATTACACATATATCATGCTTGTCTATAGCATTGAAATATAAATAATATTATATTCTTATTCTCATTCCTTATTCAAAATCTAGAATTAGTGAATCCATATCTGACATAACATTCATACATACCATTATTAATTAAGTTAAAATAATTAGCTTAACTAATATAATAAAATACATATCATAATAATCATATCATATATACAATAATCATATTTTCATGAAAATAAATAATAAATATTTTATTACAAAATTAATTTATTATAAGAATATAATCTATATTGATCGATAATTCTTAAAAAGAATTTATTTATAATTATTCATCTAATAAATAATTTTATTTATCTTATATATACATATACTTTTACCTTGCACATATTCCCACCCTTATATATATAATAAAAAAAATTATACGCAAAATTTTTTATTGAAAATATTGGGTTATTACAGAATTAATAGCAATTAATTTCTCATTTATCCGATTAATTATCCAATTAGTCAATTTAACAAATAGAAATCAACTATTATCGAAATAAATGTCGATTTCCACTAACACTAATAATTCCAACACAATAGAAATATTTTTATCAACAATTTCATCTTTAATCAACACGATCATATTCATCATTAATATTATAACTCACAATATTTAACAACCAAATCATTCCCAGGAAAGAAGGGGTTTTTCGATAAGGATTTCTCCGTATTGGCGCGCAATTAGGTGACTAAACCCCTTTCCTCGATAGAACTTTCTAGACATCGTCAATATTGCAAATAATAATATGAATAACTTTGTCGTCTCAATTATTGATATAAAAATATAAAATATTATGCCGATGATACTGTGATAGTAATTGAATCAATAATATGATAGATATTATGCAGCAATTACTGTAGCAATAATTAAGTATAATTAAGTGACTTCTCACGTAAGCATCAATAATCAATACCGTGTGCTACTATACAACCACGCGTATTACTGTTCTTTTACCACTGAGTAGTTCAACAGTTTAACGGTAAAACTTTCACCGTTATTTTTATAAAAGATATTTCTGCCGTTTTCTAACTCTAACAATACTTCTGTTGTGGGGTCCACCAATGATTGTGTCGTCGTACGAATATTTCCTGTTAAAACAAATATTCTCCGACCAAACGAATATTTTATGACATCTTGCATACTTTGCAAAATTTATAAATACTACCCACAACTATAACATTATATCAAATCCACACCATAATATTCAAAAATATATTTTGAGAAAAATAAATCTTTATTCATAAAAATTGGGGTCTTACATACTATATGGTGGGGCCTACTTGATAATGAAATGTCAGGGAGGGAGAATTTTTGTTTGTCACGGGGAGGGACAAATTTACATAAATATATGTATATATTATATATATATTATAATAAGTTTTATTTTTTTATGAAAAATAGAATATATTATATTTTATTATGCATAGTATGTGCATAGTGTCTGCATAGTAAGTGCATAGTAACAAATTAGAAAAATCAGACGATTTTCCTTCCGCCCGTGATTTTTCATCCGAAATCTTACTATGCGTCCGTGATTATTTCCTAAATAGTTTCCTTCCATTCTCTTATAAATAGGATGCTTAGTTTAGAATTGAAAATAACACCAGAATCAAAAAATTCTTCTTCTATTGAGTGTATTTCTTTCGAGTTTTAAGAATCTTTGAGTGTAGAAAACAGTGAAAGTTTTCTTCAAGAATATCCTCGCTATACCAGTTGGAATACTCTTCTTTTGAAGGTAAGGGATATTATTTTTGTTCAATACTTGTAAGAAATAATATTTTCTTCCATACTCTGTAGTATGTAAGTAATATTATTTCATTTCAGATTCCGAATTCTACACTCATTTTGTTAAGTTTTGGCTTCTATACTCCATGAAATTAGTAGAATATCCTTGAAATTTGCGTTTCATCCAGTATCTTTTTATGGAAATATTATTCTGAACATTCTTGATAAGTTTTAACTTTTTCATGTCAGAGTACTATTCATGGGGTACTATTCCTGGGGTACTATTCACTTGGGTACTATTCACTCAGGGTACTATTCATGATAAAAATTGATTTCTTTTTGGTCCAAATCATTTTTGGTACAATATTATTCTTGAATTTTATTCCATAAAGCAGTATCATGTTGACAATTTGGACATTATTGAATTCTAGATAAATTAAATTATAAATCTTTAAAAATTTATCATTTGCTTTCTTTTAATTGATTTCTTATATCATTGTCATCATCCTCATGCTTATATTGTGATAAAAGTTATCTTTGGCCCGTAGTGCATAGATGGACTATTGATTGGGGTGATTATAACCAGGTATTATTCGGTATAATTATGACCCGTAATGTTACAAATGATGTGGTAAACGTCCTCATTGGCCTGTAGTGCATTGATGGATAGTTGTTGGCATGATCATGATCATTAGTGAAAACTTGAATATTTCTTACTAGGCTAGTTGAGCTCACCCTTTGCTTTCATTGTTCTCTTCAGGAAATTAGAACGTAGTCGGGACTAGTCAAAGAACGGAGAGATGGTCCGAGTTAGTGGTTGTAGTAGTCCTCACTATTCTATAAAATAGTGTGATAATAATTGTAATGAGGACTCCATTTGAGTTTGGATATTATCTAGAAGACAATATTCGTGTTAAAACTCTCACCTATGTTTTGTCCTATTTTACACGACAGTTGTATAATTAAGTTTGTATTTGAATTCTGTACCATGTATTTGGCGACTCAGAATGGGTGATGTATACCTATTTTGGGGGGCGTCACAGTTGGTATCAAAGCTTCGGGATATGATCCCTGGCTAAGATGTGAGACTAGAACTAGGAGGGGAGAGACGGGTAATTCCTTCGCTTGTATGACCTACCTAAGTTTATTTATTATTTAATTGGTCGACCAGAATATAGGGGTATTATGTGGTATGTCAATTAACCCTTGTTTTGTGGCAGTATTTAAAAATGGCATTAAAAATATTGAGATAAGAAATGGAGCACAAGAGACCGTTGAGTCACCACAGATCAATAACCAGGACAATGAGCATCAGGAAGGCAACAATCCTCATTCAAACAACAACACCGACCAAATGATGAACGACGGGGTGTTTAAGAGCTTTCTGCAATTCGTGCAACAACAGGCAAGAGAGGCTCCTGTTTAAAATGCAGGTGGAAACACTAGTAACTCTCGGATGGTCACTGCTAAGCAGTTCAGGGAGCTGGGACCACCGAAGTTTTTAGGAAAGCCAGAACCACTTAAAACAGAGACGTGGATAAAGCAGATCACCAAGATATTTAATGTCTTGGGATGCTCCAAGGAGCAAAAGGTTCCCTTTGCCACCTTCATGTTGCGAGGAGAGGCAGATTACTGGTGCGAATCCGTAAAGCGTACCCAACCTGCCGCACTGAAGATGTCTTGGGAGAAGTTCCAAGAACTGTTCAACGAAAAGTATTTTCCCGAAAGTATTCGTCACATGAAGGAGGTGGAGTTTATCAAGCTGGAACAAAACAATATGACTGTGTCGCAGTATGAGGCTAAGTTTGTCGAGTTGTCCCGGTTTGCATTCCATTTAGTTGATAATGAGGAGAGAATGGCGTGAATGTTTCTGCGAGGTTTGAAACCCAAAATACGTCAATACCTCATTTCTCATAAACTGTGTTTGTATTCAAATGTTGTAAATAGGGTTCAGTTATTGGAGCGCAATAATGAGTCAACCCAACCAAGAGAGAGCAACCGGGAAAGCGATAATACCAGTGGTAGCAGTCATCGAAGCAATGACAACAAACGTGGAGGGAATCAATATGCCAGAAATGGTAACCACTTTGGTGGTAATCATTGCCAAGATAATAAAAGTGGAAATTTCAAGAAGAGAAGATTCAACAATGATGGAAAGACGTCAGCACCAGCAACCGTTGTTAAGTAAGGAGAACAACCACCGATTGTGTGCTTCAAATGCGGAGGGGAAGGACACATCAGTCCAAACTGTGCGCAGTAGTCCAAAACGTGTTACAATTGCAGAAGAGAAGGTCACCTAGCTTGATTTTGTCGTGCAGTAAAACCAAGTTCCGTTGGAATGGTGACACCAAATGTCGTCCCATACAAGTCAAAGCTGGTAGTTCAAGGGAGAGCGTTTGTCGTAACCTCCCAAAAAGTAAGGAACCCGAACAAGGTCATCACGGGTAAGCTAATCATAAACTCTTGCGAAGTCTATACCTTATTTGATACCATTTCTACCCATTCTTTTATTTCTCCTACTTGCGCTCAACGTTTAAATTTAACTCCGGAGAAATTAGACTTTAAATTTTCTGTTGAAACTCCGTTGGGAGAAACCTTCATTACATCCACGGTTTATAAGTCTTTTTTGATTCAAATCTGCAACCGAACATTACTTGTCGATCTTATCTTTTTGAAAATACTTACATTTGATGTGATTTTAGGGATTGATTGGTTAACTACTTATCATGCTAAAATTGAATATTTTCGTAAAGTTGTTAGTTTTCATATTCCTAACCAACCTATTATGCGAATTCAAGCAACCAAACCACTAAAGTCAATCACTGTCATATCAAGCCATAAAGTTATTCGTTTATTAAAAAATGGATGACAAGCTTTCTTAGCCCATGTCACAAATTTAAACAAAAATACATCAGATTTGAATGATATTCCTATTGTTAATAAATTTCCTGACGTATTTCCTGAAGAACTTCCTGGTTTTCCCCCAGAGCGTGAAATCGAATTTTGTATCGACCTTGAACCTGGTACAAAACCCATTTCCAAAGCCCCATATTGAATGGCTCCTATTGAACTTCAGGAGTTAAAGACCCAACTGAAGGAATTGTTAGAAATCAGTTTCATTCGTCCTAGTACGTCTCCTTGGGGTGCTCTTGTTCTATTTGTAAAGAAGAAAAATGGAAGTATGCGACTTTGTATTGACTATTGGGAGTTGAATCATGTCACCATCAAAAATAGGTACCCGTTGCCTCGCATTGATGACCTGTTTGACCAGTTGCAAGGCGCTAAATTCTTTTCAAAGATTGATCTTTGTTCTAGATATCATCAGTTAAAGATTAAAATCGATGGCATCCCAAAGACTGCTTTCAGAACTCGGTACGGGCATTACGAATTCCTAGTCATGTCTTTTGGATTGGCTAATGCTCCTGCTGCCTTCATGGATATGATGAACCGAGTATTCAAGAAATATTTGGATCATTTTGTGGTTGTCTTTATTGATGAAATCCTTATATATTCTAAAAGTCGTGAAGATCATGAACAACACTTGAGGCTGATACTCCAAAAGTTTCGTGAAAACAAGTTGTATGCCAAGTTGAAGAAATGCGAGTTCTGGCTTGAGGAAGTAGCATTCCTTGGGTACGTTATATCAAATCATAGAATATTTGTTGACCCGGCAAAGATTGAAGCAATTAAAAGCTGGGAGCAACCTAAGTCGATGTTGAAAATCGTAGCTTTACGGCTTAGCATTTGGTTATTATCAGAGATTCGTGGAAGGATTTTCTCGAATCGCTACTCCATTAATTCAGCTGACTCAAAAAGATACAAAATTCGGTTGGAGTGAGAAATGTGAGAAGATTTTTCAAGAACTCAAGAGGAGACTCATTTCAGCACCTGTTCTGACAATACCATCTGGTTCAGAGGGCTTTGTCATCTACAGTGATGCTTCAGGTAGAGGGTTAGGATGTTTTCTCATGCATCATGGGAAAGTCATAGCCTATGCCTCACGGCAACTCAAAGAATATGAGAGGAATTATCCTACTCATGATCTTGAGTTTGCAGCAGTCGTTTTCGCACTAAAGATCTGGAGGCATTACCTGTATGGGGAGAAAGTGGAGATCTATAATCATCATAAAAGCCTCAAATATTTCTTCACCCAAAAAGAACTCAACAAGTGACAACGACGATGGCTCGAGCTTTTGAAAGATTACGATCATACCATTTAATACCATCAGCGAACGTGGTAGTTAACGCGTTGAGTAGAAGATCTTATGCGGGTATGAGTGCGATATTGTCAACGCAAAGACCCATTTAGTATGACTTACAAAGGATGGAGATAGAGTTAAAGACTCTAGTGAACCATGTGATGATGTCAAATATACGAGTAGAACCGACTTTAATCGATAAAGTTAAAGCTTCTCAAGCTACAGACCTGGAGCTGATGCGTATAAAGAAAAAAGTGCAAGAAGGTGATATTTTGGAAGCAAGAATCAATGAAGAAGGAATACTTCGAGTCAACTCCAGACTTTGTGTTCCTAACGACCCAAATTTAAAGTATAAAATCATGATGGAGGTACAAAACACACCGTTTTCAATCCATCCTGGGAGTACCAAAATATATCGTGATCTTCGACATACATTTTGGTGGAGTAATATGAAAAGAGAGATCGCAGAGTTTATCTCAAGGTGTCTAACTTTTCAACGAGTCAAGGCGGAGCATCAAGTGCCAAAAGGTCCATTGCAACCACTTGAAATTCCAGAATGGAAGTGGGAGCACATTTCCATGGATTTCGATACTGGTTTTCTCAAGGTTTCTCAAGGCATAGTTGCGATTTGGGTCATTGTTGATAGATTGACTAAGTCTGTTCATTTCTTACCTATACGAAAAACTTATTCACTTGAACGTCTTGCTCGTATATATATAAATGAGATTGTAAGACTGCATAGTATTCCAGTATCTATAGTTTCTGATCGAGACCTAAGATTCACTTCACAATTTTGGGTTAGTTTGCAAAAAGCTATGGGCACCAATTTATGATTTAGTTCGGCATATCATCCTCAAACGGACGAAAAATCGGAGAGGACTATTCAAACTCTTGAAGATCTATTAAGACTCTGTGTCCTTGACTTCAAAAGAAGTTGGGACAAGTTCTTGCCATTGGTGGAGTTTTCCTACAACAACAGTTATCAAGCAAGTATTGGCATGGCTCTATTCGAGGCATTTATGGACGCAAGTTTCGTTCTCCAGTGTGCTGGGATGAGGTGGGTGAAGCAACATTGTTTGGATCGGAATTGGTATGCATGATAACGAAAAAGATTCAAATGATCCGACAATGTATAAAAACCTCACAAGATCGACAAAAGAGTTATAATAATCTTCATCGAAGGGACATGGAATTCAATATTGGTGATCATGTGTTGTTATGTGTTGCTCCATGGAAAGGAGTTATGAGATTTAGAAAGAGAGGAAAGCTCAATCCTCGATTCATTGGGCCATTCAAAATCCTCGATCGAGTAGAAACTGTGGCTTATAGACTCGCCTTACCGCCAAGTATGTCTCGTGTTCATAAAGTTTTTCACATATCCATGTTACGTAAATATGTGGAAGACCCGAATCACATTGTTGAATTAGAACCGGATGAGATAGCGGAAGATTTAACGTATGAAGAGGTACCTGTTAAAATCTTGGATAAGAAGGAACATATTTTACGCTCCAAGGTTATACCTCAAGTCATAGTTTTGTGGAGAAACCGCGATGTTGAGGAAATGACCTTGGAGTTAGAATCTGAAATGAAATCAAGGTATCCTCACCTCTTCGACAAACAAGGTACATACCCTAATTTTGAGGACGAAATTTCATAAGAAGGGGAGGTTGTAAAACCCTAATTTTCATAAATAAAGATTAATTTTTTTCGAATTATATTTTTGAATATTATGGCATTGATTTGATATAATGTTATAGTTGTGGGTAATATTTATAAATTTTGCAAAATATGCAAGTTGTTATAAAATATTCGATTGGTCGGAAAATATTCGTTTTAACAAGAAATATTCGTACGACGGCACAACATTAGTGGACCCACAACAGAATTATTGTCGGAGTTAGAAAACGACATAAATATCTTTTTATGAAAATAACGGCGAAAGTTTTACCGTTAACTGTTGAAATACTCGGTCATAAAAGTACAGTAATACGCGTGATTGCATAGTAGCACATGGTATTGATTATTGATGCTTACGTGAGAAGTCACTCAATTTTATTCAATTATTGCTATAGTAATTGTTGCATAGTATCTCACGTTATTTGATTCAATTATTGTCAATATTTATATTATTAAATCAATAATTGAGATGACAAGTTAGTCATATTATTATTTGCATAATTAATAATGTCTAGAAAGTTCTGTCGAGAAAAGGGGTTTGGTCACCTAATTGCACGTCAATAGGGATAAATCCTTACCAGAAAGCCCCTTCTTTCCTGGGAACGATCTGGTTGTTAATATTGCGGGTTATAATAATGATGAATAAATGTTGTTAAAATTATTAAAGGGATTTTTATGAAGTATTTGTTGTAAATTTTGGCGTATTATTTGGAACTCCACTTACCTATTTTTCAAAATAATCGGTAGAAAGTTATTCATTATATATATATATATATATATATATATATATATATATATATATATATATATATATATGGTGGGGACCACTTGATAATGAAATGTCAAGGGGAGAATTTGTGTTTGTCGAGGGGGGGGGGGACAAATTTACATAAATATATGTAAATATTATATATATATATATATATATATATTGTAATAATTTTTGTTTTTTATGAAAAATAGAATATATTATATTTTATTATGCATAGTATTTGTATAGTGTCTGCATAGTAAGTGCATAGCAACAAATTAGAAAAATCAGACGATTTTCCTTTCGCCCGTGATTTTTCGTCCGAAATCTTATTGTGCGTCCATGATTATTTTCTAAATAGTATCCTTCCATTCTCCTATAAATAGGATGCTTAGTTTAGAATTGAAAATCACACCAGAATTAGAAAATTCTTCTTCTATAATATTAAGCGTATTTCTTTCGAGTTTTAAGAAGTTTTGAGTGTAGAAAACAGTGAAAGTTTTCTTAAAGAATATCCCCGCTATACCAGTTGGAATACTCTTCTTTTTAAGTTAAGGGATATTATTTTTGTTCAATACTTGTAAGAAATAATATTTTTCTTCCATACTCTGTAGTATGTAAGTAATATTATTTCGTTTCAGATTCTGAATTTTACGCTTATTTTGTTAAGTTTTGGCTTCTATACTCCATGAAATTAGTAGGATATCCTTGAAATTTGTGTTTCAACTAGTATCTTTTCATGAAAATATTATTCTGAACATTCTTGATAAGTTTTAACTTTTTCATGCCAGAGTACTATTCATGGGGTACTATTCCTGAAATACTATTCACAGGTAACTATTCACTCGAGTACTATTCACCCAGGGTACTATTCATGATAAAAATTAATTTCTTTTCGATTCAAATCATTTTTGGAAAATATTATTCTTGAATTTTACTCCACAAAGCAGTATCATGTTGATAATTTAGACATTATAGAATTCTGGATAAATTAAATTATAAATCTTTAAAAATTTATCATTTGCTTTCTTTTAATTAATTTTTATATTATTGTCAGCATCCTCATGCTTATATTGTGATAAAAGTCATCTTTGATCCGTAGTGCATAGATGGACTATTGATTGGGGTGATTATGACCAGAGATTATTCGGTATAATCATGACCCGTAATGTTATAAATACTATGGTAAAAGTCCTCATTGGCCTGTAGTGCATTGATGGACAGTTGTTGGCATGATCATGATAATTGGTGAAAATACGAATATCCTTGGTCCGTAGTGCATGGATAATTTGTAAGACCCCAACTTTTTATAAATAAAATTTAATTTCTTCTATTCTTTATTTTGAAATAATAAGGTGTTAATTTTATATAATGTTTTGGTTATGGGTGAAATGTACAAATTCTGTACAATAAGCAAGTGGTTATAAAATATTCATTGTTATCAGGGAATATTCGTTTGGTCGTGGAATATTCTTGTTGTCGAGGAATATTCGTACGACGGCACAGCCATTTGTGGGCCCCATAATAGAAAACGGTCGGATGAAGAAAATGACAAGTTTGAGTTTTTATAAATAAATGCGTAGTTGTTATCATTAATACTGTTGGAATATCTGGTGG
Source organism: Panax ginseng (assembly GCA_020205605.1). Taxonomy (NCBI): domain Eukaryota; kingdom Viridiplantae; phylum Streptophyta; class Magnoliopsida; order Apiales; family Araliaceae; genus Panax; species Panax ginseng. The sequence continues at coordinate 30,299,609 of CM035135.1, forward strand.
TTAAAGTACATTAATATGCGTGGTTGCACAGTAGCACACGGTATTGCGCAGTATTGTTAGATTATTGATTCTTACGTAAGAGGCCTTTGCTTTCGATAATTTTTACAAGATAATTCTTTATTCAATATTTTATTTTATTTATTCAATAATTGCTACGTTAATATTTTATATTATTGTTGTTTCAATAATTGTCACTGTATAGTATTTTCCATTATCAGATCAATAATTCATATTATTTGAATAATATTATTAGATAGCATTATTTGCAATGTCTAAGGAAGTTCTGTCTAGGAAATGGGTTTGGTCACCTAATTGCGTGTTAGTAAGGAAAAATCCTTATCGGAAAGCCCCCTCTTTCTTGAGAACGACCTGGTTGTCATTATTGTGATTCTGTAATATTATTTGTGAATAATTAATTATTAATTCATATGATAAGGAAATATTTATTTTATGTGGATATAAATGAAGGAATTAATGTTGAGATATTTTATCAGTATTTTATCGGAATGGATGTATTAAAAATCATTCGTATATGGATTTCGGACATTTTCTGTTTGGAATTTGGAAAACTTTCTTCTACAAAGTTGTAGAGAATTAAATTTTATATGAAATGGACATAAAATTTGTATTTTTTTTTTATAAAAGAGCTATTTATTATGAATTATTGAAGTTTCAAAAATAAATATTTTTATTAAAAACATGGGCAAGCCCCACTCTTGTCCTTTGTTGGTGAAATGTGCTGAAATTAAATTTCAAAAGTGGCGTGCTTGAATGGAAAAGATGAATTAGCCACCGGTAGCAGGTTAAGTCTTCTTTGGCGTTCTGACATTTTCTTATAAATAGGGTTCTTAGGTTAGAATTAAAAATCACACCAGAATCAGAAATTTTCTCTCTTTATAATATCGACCATATTTTTGTGAGTATTTAGATACTTTGAAAGTTCTTTATTAGGTGCAAGTTTAAAATCGATATTATATCCGATATTCGATCCAAAGTCTTTGTTCTTTTGAGGTAAGGGATGTTATTTCTTTCAATATCATTATACTAAAATATTGGTATGAATTTTATTATGAAATTTTTACCTTTTCATGTCGAGGTTACTATTCACGTATACGACATTATTCACGTATACGGCACTATTCACGAATACGGTACTATGCACAAGTACTGTTCATGAAGTATGCTTTTTCTTATGGAATATCTACCTTTTCGTGTCGGGTTTACTATTCATGTATACGATACTATTCACGTATACGACACTATTCACAAATATGGCACTATTTACCAAGAAATGAATTTTTTTTCTTCTTTGTCCAAGATGTCTATTATGTTTACTGTTACTATCTTTTATATTATCCATGTTTTGATCTTCATTATTGAATTTTACTCCACTTTAGTTTATTATGGAGCATTTTTGAACTTGGATTATCTAAAATACGAATATCTAATCTTTGTCCTTTTTATATCAATGGATTCGTTCTTTAAAATATTTTTCATCATCCTCAGTCTTTAATGGTGATACATGATGAATATCTTTGGCCTGTAGTGCAAAGATGAATTATTACCTGATGAATATCTTTGGCCCGTAGTGCAAAGATGGATAGGTGTTAAGATGAACATAACCAACTATTGATACAAATGAATATCTTTGGCCCGTAAAGTAAAGATGAATATTTGGTTCAAGATGTATATTGATTGATGTTACATGGATAAAATATTGATGATGGACTTTTAAATCATAAAAGACAGTAGAGTGGATTTTATTCTCTACTAAACTCTTCTAATGAATTGTTATTTCCGCTGCGAATATTGATCTAAAACTTGTTGTCTATTACATTTTATCTGATTAGTTGAAGGCTAACGATAATTTGTTGTTCATTATCTTAGTCATAATATTCTTTACTGGGCTAGTTGAGCTCACCCTTTTCCTTTTTGTTCCATTTTTCTTCTCAGGAGGCGAGAATATAACGGAAACTAGTAGGGGTATGGAATGATGGTTCTAGACAGTTGTTTTAGCAGTCCTCACTATTTTTATAAAATAATGTATAAATAATTATAATGAGGACTTATTTGAGCGTGGATATTGTCAAGAAGACAATATTTGTATTTAAACTCACAGTATATGTGTTGTCGTATTTTGCACGACAATTATAATAATAAAGTTGTAGTTATTTTCTGTACCATATTTTTGGCGACCCAATATGGGTGATGTATACCTATTTTGGGGGTGTCACATAATTCGTGATTGTGATACTAATGAATATCATTGTCCCGTAGTGCATGGATAATTCAGTGATGTGGATTATTTATTAAGTTGAGTCTCAGAGATAAAATTGATGATAAACTTTCTAAATCATAGAAGATAGTAGATATCATGCTCTACTTGACTCTTCTAATGGATTGCTTATTCATTGCGATTAAACTTGATGTTTATTATATTTTATCAATTTAACAACTTTGTTGAAGGCTAACGATAATTTATTCTCCATTATCTTAGTCGTAATATTTCTTACTGGGCTAGTTGAGCTCACCCTTTGCTTTCATTGTTCTCTTCAGGAAATGAGAACGTAGTCGGGACTAGTCGGGGAACAGAGTGATGGTCCGAGTTAGTGGTTGTAGTAGTCCTCACTATTCTATGAAATAGTGTGATAATAATTGTAATGAGGACTCCATTTGAGTTTGGATATTGTCTAGAAGATAATATTCGTGTTAAAACTCTCACCTATGATTTGTCGTATTTTACACGATAATTATATAATTAAGTTTGTATTTGAATTTTGTACCATGTATTTGACGACTCAGAGTGGGTGATTTATACCTATTTTGGGAGCGTCACAAGTACCCCGTGAATAGTACTTTGGGAATAGTACTTCGTGAATAGTACCCTATGAATAGTACTTTGTGAATCGTACCCTGTGAATAGTATTTCGGCATGAAAAGTTTAAAATTTAACAAGAATATTCAAAAAAATATCCTTATAAACGATACTAGATGAAGCGCAAATTTCAAGGATATTCTACTAATTTCATGAAGTATAGAAGCTATACTTAAAAAAAATAAGTGTAGAATTAGGAACACGAAATGAAATAATATTACTTACATATTATAGAGTATGAAAGAAAATATTGTTTCATACGAATATTGAACAAAAATAATATCCCTTACCTTAGTAGAAGACTGAATACTGTAATAGTGAAGTAGCAAAATACTCTTCTTCTTTCTCTCTATAGCTTCTCTCTCTATAATTGCTCTTGTGAGTCTTAGTAAATTGGTGAGAATGAAAAAAAGAAATGAGCTTCTATTTATAGGAAAACATAGTTTTGATAATTGTACGTTTAGGGGCTCGAATTATTACAGTATAGTACCTTCATCTTTACCTCTATTTTTAATTTAGTCCTTCAAGTATTATTAATCTTGCACAACCTTCCCTAATAGTACATGCATGTGAACTAACAGTAATTTGCATGTGAACCAATAGCAATTAATTGTTCATTTATTCGATTAATTGCCCGTTTGGTTAATAATAACAAAATCAGTCAATCACAGAAATACCTCCTTTGAGGGTTATTGGGTCACGAAAGAATTAAAGAAAACACAATGAACAAATATTTTTAATTAACACGACCTTATTCATCATTAATATTATAACTCATAATATTTAACAACCAGATCATTTCCAGAAAAGAGGGGGATTTTCGATAAGGATTTCTCCCTATTGGCGCGCAATTAGGTGACCGAACCCCTTTCCTCAACAGAACTTTCTAGACATCGTCAATAATGCAAATAATAATATGAATAACTTTGTCGTCTCAATTATTGATTTAATAATATAAAATATTGTGCAGATGATGCTATGACAATAATTGAATCAATAATATGAGAGATACTATGCAGCAATTACTATGTCAATAATTGAATAAAACTGAGTGACTTCTCACGTAAGGTTGTATATATATTATATATATTATATTATATATATATATATATAATAAGTTTTGTTTTTTTATGAAAAATAGAATATATTATATTTTATTATGCATAGTATTTTCATAGTAAGAAAATCAAAAGTTTCAGCCGAAAGTTTGCAACACGTGAAAATTCTACACTGTGCGTCCGTGATTATTTCTAAATAGTACCCCTTCCATTCTCCTATAAATAGGATGCTTAGTTTAGAATTGAAAATAACAACAGAATCAGAGAATTCTTCTTCTATAATATTGAGCGTATTTCTTTCGAGTTTTAAGAAGCTTTGAGTGTAGAAAACAGTGAAAGTTTTTTTCAAGAATATCCCCGTTATACCAGTTGGAATACTCTCCTTTTTAAGGTAAGGGATATTATTTTTGTTCAATTATTTGTATGAAATAATATTTTCTTCCATACTCTGTAATATGTAAGTAATATTATTTCGTTTCAGATTCTGAATTGTATACTCATTTTGTTAAGTTTTAGCTTCTATATTCCATAAAATTAGTAAAATATCCTTTATATTTGCGCGTCATCCAGTATCTTTTCATGAAAATATTATTCTGAATATTCTTGATAAGTTTTAACTGTTTCATGCCGAAGTACTATTCACGGGGTATTATTCACTCGAGTACTATTCACTCGGGGTACTATTCATGACAAAAATTGATTTCTTTTTGATCCAAATTATTTTTGATATAATACTATTCTTGAATTGTACTCCACAAAGCAGTATCATGTTGACAATTTGGACATAATTTAATTCTGGATAAATTAAATTATAAATCTTTAAAAATTTATCCTTTGCTTCATTTCATTGAATATGTATATCATTTTCATCATCCTCATACATATATTGTTATGAAAGTCATCTTTGACCCGTAGTGCAAAGATGGACTGTTAATCAGTATGATTATGACCAGGGATCATTCGGTATAATCATGACCTGTAATGTTACAAATGATGTGGTAAAAGTTATCATTGGCCCGTAGTGCATTGATGGACAGTTGTTGGAATGATCATGACCATTGGTGAAAATACGAATATCCTTGGCCTGTTATGCATAGATAATTCGTGGTTGTGATACTAATGAATATCCTTGGCCCGTAGTGTATAGATAATTCAGTGATGTGATTTATTTATTAAGCTGAGTCTCAGTGATAAAATTGATGATAAACTCTTAAATCATAGAAGATAGTAGATTTCATGCTCTACTTGACTCTTCTAATGGATTGCTTGTTTCACTGCAGTTAAACTTGATGTTTATTGTATTTTTTTATCAGTTTAACATTGTTGAAGGCTAACGATAATTTATTCTGCATTATCTTAGTCATAATATTTCTTATTGGGCTAGTTGAGCTCACCCTTTTGCTTTCATTGTTCTCTTCAGAAAATGAGAACGTAGCCGAGACTAGTCGGGAAACGGAGTGATGGTTCGTGATGGTTTTTTTAGTAGTCTTCACTATTTAGTATGATAATAAATGTAATGAGGATTGAATTTGAGTTTGGATATTGTCTAGAATACAATATTCGTGTTGAAACTCTCAGCTTATGTTTTGTCGTACTTTACACAACAGTTGTATAATTAAGTTGTATTTGAATTCTGTACTATGTATTTGACGACTCAGAATGGGTGATGTATACCTATTTTGGGGGCGTCACAAATAGTGAGAGAACCAAAGTTATACTCCCTCTGTTTATGATGTTTTAGAGTTGTGCACAAAAATTAAGAAAATAATTGTATAACATTAAATATAATATAAATTGTCTATAATACCATTAAATTCTCATAATTACCATACTTATCTCACACACACTCTCTCTCTCTCTCTCTCTTATCTGTAGCATTTTTTCATAAGAGTAATTTTGAAAAGATTGTAGTCTCCTAGATTATATAAAATAATAAATAATTTGGGAAAAATAAAATCATCTAAAACATCATATATTAAGGGACGGAATGAGTATTTAATACTTAAGGTAATATTAGAAACTAAGCAATTAATGCCTAATTAAAATTCTAAAATAACAAATATTAAGAGATAAAAATATTTATCTAAAACGACATTTAAAAAGAGACCAAGAGAATGTATAATTTAGTCGACTATTTATTAACTTTGACATATAAGAGCATCTCCAAGAATATCTCCAAGAGTAAGAAGCAAACATACAAGGCGGACCAAGGAAGTAGGGGGTCATATGACCCCCACCAAAATTCTGCCCATGCTATATAATAATACATATATTAGTAGTCAATAGCATACATATGTTAATAGTCAATATATATATATATATATATATATATATATATATATATATATATGCATGTATAATAATAGTAGTTTATAATAGCACTCTAAAATTTTCTACATGCGCTCCATAAATTAAAAAATAGAATACATTTTATTTTACAATGAAATTCAAATGAAAGAACTTAAAACACAATCAAATTTAGGTCGCTACTTGAGATTGAAGAATGATCACAAAAACCAAGTTCTTTATTTACCAAATTATTTTCTACAAATATTTTATATTTTTAAGCATCATTAATTTACTTCAGAGACTCTCCCCTTTGTTGATTTCTTTTTGGATTAATTTTCTTTGTTCTATATAGAAAATTGAAATTTTCATATAAAAAATAATATTTCTACATGAATCCCTCACATATTTCTACATGAAATAAAAAAAAAATTCTACATAAATTTTGATATTGACCAAAATTTTGAGACGTTTTCAAACTATGCAGAGTCGTAGGATACATTTTCTTCCTCTTAGTTGTACAGCCGAAAGAAGCACTCTAAGCGTCAATAAATAATTTTTTTATTGATGTATTTTGACCCCCCCCCTTTTAAAAATATTCTGGTTCCGCTACTGGTAGCAAAAAAAATTCTTCAAATTGAAGTTTGTTGACTTACGTGACAATTTAAAGAGCATTATTTGATAATTTCATATTTTGTATCTCATCAGTCTCTTCAATTTAATGTAAATATTTTTAACCTTTAATCGTAGATTTGAATAGTGAAAAAGAGATTGCAGATTTAATGACTAAGATTATATAAATTGTTGGAAATGATTTTTCTAATGTAATTCTTTTATTTAAATATTTCAAAATAGTTAAAGAGATTATTGAAAAATACTCTAATACGACTCTTGTTAGAGAATGCGTGTAATACATTAAAGTTTTTGAAAAGTGGATGGGCAGGGGGTGGGAATGAAGGTGGAGATTAAATTCTTTAATTGGATGTCTCCAAAAGCATTAATGAGAAAGTTTTGTAATGACAACAACACATTCTTCTTTGACGAAACATGATGGGTTACACTTGCTTAAAGAATTAGTGCAAAGTTAATTAATTAGCAACTCACTTTTCCTAAGCTATTAACAAATGGTCAAACAATCATATATTTTAACATGAAAACTGTATGTTGTTCCTCTGGAAAGGAATTGAGAATTTCTTAATTAGGTTGTAAAGTTGAGGTGTTTAGTAAAATACTCCTTAAAAAGTTCTATTTTGATCTTTACAAATTATGAAAGGAATAAGTCTCTCTTATATATTGGATAGAGAGAATCTCATTCAACCTGTTTTGAACACATTCAAAGCTCATGCAACTCATATTCCCTCCCCTTTGTTGATAATGTCAAAACATTAATAAATTATATATATTACCAAATTAATAAATATGGTTGAAAGTTTAAAATAAATGTAATTAAAAATATCGTTACATACATATATTGATATAGAATTATCAACCGCGCACCTTGTAAAAAATATGATTTGTTTTATTGATTTTTTTTACACACATAATAATTTGTATTATTTTTATTTTTTTAAACAAGGATGAAAAGAGGTTTTATCTCAAATATACTTAGAATTGATCATTCTCTTCTGAAAAAATAAATTTGAAAAACCATTTTATCAAAATAATTTTAATATATATATTGGTCAAAACATGATACGGGCATAAAATTTAACCAAAGTATAGGGTCAGGGGCATTTGGGGGGCTGAGAGGTATGCATTTACAGGCTTAGTAAGATTTGCACCAGCATGACAGCCATGGTGGCAAGCACTTAATTCTCCATTTGACACCAATTAATTTTAAAATTGATGTTTCAACATGATAGTAGAGCTATAATTACGAATCCCCGTGTGCGGGGGAGGGGGGAATTAAGTTTGACATGAAAACTTACTAGTATATCTTTTGGAGTCCTCCGTCCTCAAATTTTCTGTCCTACTTGTGTCCCCATAATTAAATTTTAACACATGTTCTTTTATTTAATTTTAAAATTAATTAATTTTAAGTAAGAGACTATGTGTCAAAATTTAAGTAGAGGGACACACGAAGACAGAAAATTTAGGAACAGGTGATCTGCTCTCTATTTTTTGTGGCAATATTTGTCCAGCTGTCATTAGCTCTTTTTTTTTAAAACCCTGCATATCTTTTTATGGGACGAGAAAGATACCATTAAAATTAGAATTCATTAATACCCTATAGAAATCGATTTAGATCTAGATCTGTATCTGTATTTATATTTATATTTATATTTGTATGTGTATTTATATTTGTATTTGTATCTGTATTTGTACTTAAAAATAAAAATTTCATTAAGGTGAGATTAGATGGTATTATGCTGCCCTAGGTAGAGATCGTGTAAGTTGGACTCATTCGAGTAAATTGAATAGCCAAGCCAAATGCATTAATTAATGCAACATGTAAGGACTTTTACCTTTTCATGTACAAGTGCTTATCATATATCGCTATCGAAAAAACAACACTCAACAGAGACTGAATGCGGACATAAATTTTTCATATGCATGCACAACTGAGGGAGTATATATATAAATATACAAAATTTATTTAAATATTTTAATTTATAAAATTTAAAATATGTGTAATATATATTGTTAATTAATTGATTCATGCGTTGACCACGACAGAATAACTGTGTATGTAGATTTTGTGGGGTTGAATATTCATGTATAAATACTAGCATACAAGGAAATTTCAAGATTGAAAATGTGAATAGCTATATTTTCCTTATTCGTTGTATACTACTATTAAAGTTGTGAGTGTGTTGATGAAATTGAAGTCTTAAACGTTCAAGTTTTTCTATCTCTTAACGCCAAGATTCGTCACGCGCTTCAATTACCGCCAAGATTCGTCACGCGCTTCAATTACCGAAGCAAACACCCACAAATAGGATTGCAACGAATCTCCTAAAATTAAAGAAGTGGATTTATAATCCAACACCTCCTTCCTTATCTAAAGATCAACTAGAAACCTTAACCTACAAATTCCCCATCCACTACAAAACCCACTAGACCAAGCCCACCTAACACCATAGGGATACCGGCCCATTATAAAACATAGGCCTGAATATCCTGGCCCAATACTATCCAAATTTATATATATATTACACATATTTTCCGCTCAAACCATATTAAAAGATCTTGACCATCAAAACTTTGAGATAAATCTAACTCTTCAAAAAAAATTTAAGGTAATAACTCACTCTCTCTCTCTCATGCTGCCATACTGGATTGGATAAAATACTACCATCTTACTATAAAATATTATATGAAAATGAATATTTTTATAAATATAAGGGATAATTTCACAATATTTTTCTCATATTAATAAATATTTTTATAAATATAAGGGATAATTTCACAATACTTTTCTCATATTAATAATAAATAGATATCACATTAACATAAAAAAATGAAATTATCACATTTTACTTATAAAAAAAATGAAATTTTTACTATAGATATTTTCATATAATAATGACAATTTTTTAATCTGGATTGTCCAAAATTTGGGATAAATTCTACCCTCCATAGTGCCGGAGGTACGGGACTGTTGCTAGTATATTTTTCTCATATATATATATATATATATATATATATATATTGAAGATTTAAACTTTGTAAAAGAAAATTCTAACAAAAATAAATTATAAAGGTAAAAATTAAGGTGGTGTCATGTAATCTATAAATTTTATTTATAAAAAGTGTGAATTGATTTGATAAGATGGTGAAAAGCAAAACTTGAAAGGCAAGTCCAAGCAGCTTTTATAAAAGGCCATTTTAATTTGACAAGTTTTATCTTCCGCAAAAAGTTCTTAAATAATTGTAGTATATTATTACAAGACATTAATTCACTGTTTATTTACAAGGTCTAGAATGTCATTTGGGATAGTGAAAAAGGCAACCTTGAAAAAGAGTACTACGTTTTATGTTCATGTTTTTTGAATAATTAAAATTAGCATAAGATGCAATTATATATGATTTTAATGATTTTTTTTTAATTTTAATACTTAAAAAAATAATTTTAATTATGAAGAATAAATATTTGGAAATATTATATTTATTGGTACAAATGTCAAAATATAAAACAGTATAATACGTACAATGTATGTACAACTTACAAAACACGGCACTTAACATCGGTAAATATATTTAGGATCGATATATTTGAAATTTGAAATCCAGATAGATTTTTATAAATATAAATAGTATATTACACCGTTAATTTTAAATCATAGTAACTATTTGCAACGACTTATTTAGGACAAATGAACTAAAGTTACATTTAATATTTGAAATAATATTAAATGACACAGATTTAGAAGATAAGCTCGTCATCCGTTATAATTACTAACAAATTCAGTTAGCATTAATTACTAACATGTCCCTTGATTATATTACTTTATCCGTTCCTTAATATAGGTCGTTTTAGGGTTGTGCACAAGTATTAAGGTAATGATTGTATAGCATTAACTATAATATCAATTGTCTATATTGCCCTTGTATTGAAAGAAGAAATTGTTATTTACTCCCTCCGTTCCTAAAAGATTATCGTTTAAGGTTAATGCACACAGATTAAGAAATATAATTAATACCTAGCGAAAATACTATACTACCCTTATTAATTGTCTCAACCAATTATTTTCCTCCCAATGTTTCTTATTCAATTCAACCAATTGCTTCTTATTCAACCAATTACTACTTGGATTATAGCATTAAATTGAATAAAAATCATTGAAAAAGGAAGAAAACTTCAAATAGAAGAAAACTTTAAATAAGGGTAAAGTAGGAAAATAATAGCTAATGTGTATTGATAAACTCAAAACGACAATCTTTTTGGAATAAAAATTACTTCCTAAAACGATAATCTTTTAGGAACAGAGGGAGTATTAGGCAAAAAATAGTAAGAGGACCAAAGTTACATTTAATACTTAGGGTAATATTGGAAAGTAAGCAATTAATGCTTACTTGAAATTCTCGAACGACTTATATTAAGGAACAAAAAAATTTCTCTAAAATGACTTATATTAAGGAACGAAGGGAGTACTTCATCCGTCCCATAATACTCCCTCCGTCCCAAGACAAAAGTCTTGGTGGATTTTTCACGCATATTAAGAAGAGAAATGAAATGAAAAAATTATCCATAATAATATGTCATTAATTATTTTCAATGTAGGTGAGAGAGTGACTTTCTAGCTATTCAATTCAAAATATTCTCTCTACATACTTATTAAATATATGGAGAGAGAATTAGAATAAAAAAAAATATGAGATAGTTAATGCTACGAACATAATAAGAAAAAATATGTACAAATTTGGTTATTAAAAAAAATTAGACATTTAACATGGGACTACCCAAAATAGTAATAAGGACTTTTATCATGGGACGGAGGGAGTATATAATAGTAACGTTTTAAAATTATGCACAATTGTGACGCCCCAAAAATAGGTATACATCACCTATTCTGAGTCGCCAAATATATGGTACATAAATCAAATACAACTTAATTATACAACTGTCATGTAAAATACGACAAAACATAAACTGAGAGTTTAAACAAGAATATTGTCTTCTAGACAATATCCACTCTCAATGGAGTCCTCATATACAGTATACAAACTCAAATTTAGTCCTCATTACATTTATTGTCACACTATTTACCAGAATAGTGAGGACTACTAATGCTATCATCTGGACTGTCAATCCGTTCCCCGACTCGTCCTAGCTATATTCTCATTTTCTAAAGAGAACAATGAAGGAAAGGGTGAGCTCAACAAGCCCAGTAAGAAATATTATGACTAAGATAATGCAGAATAAATTATCATTAGTCTTCAACAATGTTAAACTGATAAAATACAATAGACATCAAGTTTAATCTGCGGTGAACAAGCAATCCATTAAAAGAGTCAAGTAGAGAATAAAATCTACTATCTTTTATGATTTAAAAAGGTTTTCATCACTTTTATCGCTGAGACCCAGCTTAATAAATAATTCGCATCATCCTTGCACTACAACTAAGGATATTCTTTAGTATCACGACCACAAATTATCCATGCACTACGGGCCAAAGATAATTGTGTTTTCATCAATGGTCCTGATTATGCCATAAAACAATTTATCTTTGCACCCTTGGCTGAAGAAAATCCATAGCCATAATCATATCAAAAACTGTCCATCAATGCACTACGGGCCAATGAGGACTTTTACCACATCATTTGTAACATTACGGTCATGATTATACCGAATAGTTTTTAGTCATAATCATACCAAGTCCATTTATGCACTACTGGCCACAGATGACTTTCAACATAATATAAACATGAGGATGATGACAATGATATAAGAATTCAATAAAACAAGTTCAAGAATTAATTTATCCAGGAACTAATATCGTCCAAATTGTCAACATGATACTTCTTTGTAAAGTAAAATTCAAGAATGCTCAGAAGAATATTTCTATGAAAAGATACTGGATGAAGCGCAAACATCAAGGATATTCCACTAATTTCATAGAGTATAGAAGTCAAAATATTAACCAACTGAGTATAATAAAGAATGGAATAACAAAAGAAATCACCGTGCATGCGATAGATCCATGCATGACATGTGTTATTCCAACAAAGATAATAAATAATGGAACCAAGTCACGCGTAAGCGCACGCATGTGATATTCCAATGTAATAATAAATAACGGAACCGTGTCAGCGAAATTCGCACCGGCTGGGATGTTCCAATAGAATAATAAATAACGGAACAGGTCATGCGTGAAACGCATGCATATGATGTTCCAAATGTAATAATAAAGAATGGAATAATGAAGAATTTCACCATGTATGCGGTACTTAGCATAGACATATTATTCCAACATAATAATAAAGAATAGAATAACAGAAGAATTTCACCATGTATGTGGTACTTGTAAAAGTTATTCCAATATAATAATAAAGAATGGAATAACAGAAGAATTTCACCATGTATGCGGTATTTCGCATAGACAGGTTATTCCAACATAATAATAAAGAATGGAATAACATAAGAATTTCACCATGTATGCGGTACTTCACATAGACAGGTTATTTCAACATAATAATAAAGAATGGAGTAATAGAAGAATTTCACCAAGTATAGGGTAGTCCGCGTATACAGGTTATTCCAACAGAATAATAAAGAATGGAATAGCAGAAGTTCTCTTCATGAATACGAAAGAAATAATATCCCTTACCTTAGAACAAACTGGATATAAGAGTAGTGAAGTAACAAAATACTTTTCTTCTCTCTCTCTGTAGTTTCTCTCTCTAGAGTTTCAGTGAATTCGTAAAAAATAATGAAGGAATGAGCTTCTATTTATAGGAAAATGGACTGAATAGTAACTAATTTACGAGCGGTCCAGATTGATTTACTTTTAAGCAGACGGTCAGTTGGTTTACTATAAAATATTCTAATAAAACAAAATCTTTTAAATAAAATATAATATATTCTATTTATAATCTAATAAAACGAATAACTTTATAAAAGTATTACATTTTTTATATAAAAAGATTTTACTATGCAAATACTATCAAAGCACTATCTGAAACACTATGCGTAATAAAATATAATATATTCTAATTATTGTCTAATAAAACAAATAACTTTATAAAAGTATTTTATTTTATATAAAAAGCTTTTCTGTTTTATTACATTAATAATACTAATAAAAAAAAATTTCATCATCATTATTATAATTCACACTATTAATCGACCAGGTCATTCCCAGGAAAGAGGGGGCTTTTCAATAAGGATTTCTCCCTATTAGCGCGCAATTAGGTGACCAAACCTCTCCTTGACAGAACTTCTAGACATCGTTAATATTACAAATAATATTATTAATAACTCTGTCATCTCAATTATTGATATAATAATATATAAAATATCGACAATAATTGAATCAAATAACGTGAGATACTATGCAACAATTCTTTGAAGCAATAATTGAACATAACAACCGTGACTTCTCACGTGGCATCAATAATCAATACCGTGTGCTACCATGCAACCACGCCAGACATCGTACTTTTACTACTGAGTAAGTAGTTCAACAAAGATTAATTGTAAAACTTCCGGCCGTTATTTTTATAAAAATATTTTTATCGCTTTCTCAATCCGACAATAATTTTGTTGTGGGGTCCACTAATGATTATGCCGTCGTACGAATATTCTCTGTTAAAACGAATATTCCCCGACCAATCGAATATTATATAACAACTTGCATACTTTGCAAAATTTATAAATATTACCCACAATTATAACATTATCTCAAATTCACACCATAATATTCAAAAAAATATTTTGAGAAATTTAAATCTTTATTCATAAAATTTGGAATTTTACAACAATAATTAAGAAAATGATTGTATAGCATTAAATATAGTATTAATTGTTTATAGTACCCTTTACCATATATTTATCTCACTCTCTCATTTAGTTATATGTAACATTTTCTCATGAGAGATAATTTTAAAAGAATGTGATTAATTCTATAAATTATATAAAACGTTAAATAATTTAAAAAAAATAAAATTATCTAAAATGTCATATATTATAGAAGGGAAAAAATATATTGAACCATCCCTTACATATACTAGCAGGTGGATGGATATCAGAATCTATATTCTCTGACTTTTTTATAATTGAAATATGTCTGCTGTGGCAATGTGGATCTATTAAACATGCCTCCAATTTCAAATTTGAATAGTCACTCTTATATTAGCCACATAATGTCATCCTAATCAATAATCACTCTCATAGTCTAATTGAATAATTAATAAACCCTAAAGTCTACTAAATAAACTCTAAACCCTAAATATTAAATTTTAAATTATAAATCCTAAATTCTAAATAATAAAGCATAAACTTGAGGGATATTTTTGTAAACTTGAGGGTTATCTTATCTATATATAATAACGAAGGAAAGCGTTGCATTAACCACAAGGAGACAGTGTGACAAACTGTTAGTTGTTTTTTGGAGTTTTGTTATATCCCTATAAACATACTTTTGGTTGTAGTCTTGTAGGGTTTGACAAAAGGGAAAATTACAAACGTCCAAAGATTATTAATGTACTCTTTTTTTCTTGACAACCTACACTATAAAGAATATATTTCAATTTTCAGGGGCTTAGGTTGGGAAGTCTGAGAAAGAGGCCATGGTCTGGATAAAAATTAGAAGGGAACCCAAGAGAATTCATAAAAACTTTAACTAGCAAAGGGTATTATGATAAAGTTGACCACACTTTAAAAAAATAGAAATAGAATACTCCCTTTGTTCTTTAATATAGGTCGCTTTAGGATTGTGCACAAGTATTAAGGTAATAATTGTATAACATTAACTATAATATTAATTGTCTATATTGACTTTGTATTGAAAGAAGAGATTGTTATTTATTAGACATAAAATAGTAAGAGAACCAAAGTTATATTTAATACTTTGGGTAATATTAAAAACTAAGTAATTAATGCGTATTTGAACAAAAATATTTCTCTAAAATGACTTATATTAAAAGAACGGAGAGAGTACCAAATAAGAACAATTGAGTCACCACCAGCCACCACTTCCCCGGAAACTGCCCCTTACACCATTAAAGGAAATTGGAGTGTTAAATTACAATACTTACAAGTTGTACAAAATTTAATTTCACAACACAATATTTTTTATTTTTTGTGTGTATTTATGTTTTCTTTTATAAATAGGATGGAAAAAAACATTCACAGTTATTTTACAAATCCCAAGACTAATAAATGTCCTCAATCCGATTCTACTCTAGAGTTGGTAAATGGCGACTTACATTGAAAAAGAAGTATTTAATTTGATGTCATTGAAAATAAGTCCATTGTGAAAAATAAATCAATAAATTGGACCTTGAAAAATAATATTATATTGATTTTAATATATTTTAAATGAACATTATATTTGGTGAATTATATATTATTATTTTTATCTATCAATTTTTAATTATCTTTAGTTATAATAGTGAGAGGGGGGGGGGGGGGGAACTAGTAAGAAACTTATGTTTCCCTACTAAGGAACTTATGTGAAACATTCCTTCTCTAATGAGGGAAGGAAACATACATTTTAATTTTTTGAATAGCATTTATTAATTTTTTTACCTCTTGTTGACGGGTAGCTAGACTTGAACTCTTGTTACTTTATACAGTATAATGCAAGTCATCTACCACTAAGCTATCACTTTTAGTTGCTGTTTATTTATATCTGATTGCCTTTTAATGGATTGTCTCTTATTCGCTAAGAGACATGATGCTGTTTATTTTGTTTTTTGTTACATCTGAATGCCTCTTAATCGGTAAGACCATAAAATAAAATCTAAAAATTTAAAAGGACCCCTTTAAGTAATTTTTTTTTGCTAATTTTTTTTATATAAATATATTAAACAATATTATGCACTCATTTTATTAAATTGAATATTTAAAATTATTAAATAAAATTTTACCCTTTAAAATGGTAAAATAGTGTCATTAAGAGACAACTTACTTTTTAGTTATCAAACAATTTTTTAAATTCAGACCTCATAACCATTCAGATGATCTAATTTATTAAGACATCATAATCATTCAAATCTTAATTCCTAAATTTATCAAACACAATCTATTAATGAATATACTAAATTACATACATTTAATATCATTTTTTCTTTATTATAATTCTATGCATTGTTTTCTTATGTTTGAAATTTGAAACATACGATGACACTTAAAAGTTAGATTTTCATAAATATATATACTAGATTTATATATATATATATATATATATATATATTAGTGTTGTGGTTGAATAATTTTATATGCGGGTGTGTCAAAGTACACTAAACTCAGTGTGAGGTAGTGTAAATTTAACTGGTAAGATATATACTCTTAAGTTAACACTTTCCTTTAGATTCGGTCAACTAATTAATCGAAATTGGTCAGACAATTAATGAGAAAAGATTATTACCGTTTAATAATTTCTGAAAGTCCAATAATAATAATAATCTAAAAGGGAGTTGAATAGATTATTACCGTTTAAAAATTTATTATAGACTTTTTTGAATTTTTAATTAATTACTTTACAGTGTTAAAATTAATATGCAAGACAATAAAAATTCGATTACACAATGCACAGAGATTTGTATGGTTCACAACATACAACTTGGGTATATTCCTATATTCAGTTTCAAGCTCCTCTCAAAGACTATCAGTAGTAAATACTCCTTCAATAGGCGGAGAAGCCTTTACAAAATTTTATAGACAAACTTCCAACTATTCTCAACTAACCATCTTGGACAGCAAGCTCACAGCTCCCTCCTCAAGCTTAGTTGTACCTCTTTTGAGTTCAGTTCTATTCTATGATCTGGTCTTGAAATGACAACATCTTCCTCACCTCACAAGTACACTAGAGACCCAACTCCCAGTAGACCTCTCTAAGACTCTGGTCTTGGTCAAAGAATTACTCGTCTTTCTCACAAGTATATAAAATAAATTAACTCTAATTATTTTCTTTTTTACAAAGTGTTTGACATAATTTTGTTTCTAAAATAAACAGATACAATTTAGTACAGATATATAAAAGTTTAAATAACTTTTATATTTAAGGTTTCTCAAATAAGCAGATAACAATTAAAGAGCATATATAAAAAGTTTAAAGACTTTTATCCTTTGAGAGAATATGCTTCTTTGTAAGGAGATATATAAATTTATGCTTGGATCAAATAATGCTTCTATGTAAGCAAATATATAAATTTATGCACTGTTATAAAAGTTTAAATAACTTTTATATTTTGTGAAAAAGGTGCTTCTTGAATAAGCAAATTTATGACTTTAGTTTTGATTTAAATTTCTTTATAAAATAAAGAATGTGTTTCTATGGAAACCAATTTTAAATTTAATTACTAATATAAAAGTTTAAATAACTTTTATACTTATACTTCTTGTTAAGCAGATAAATTCACAGAAGTTCGTGATATAAAAGTTTAAATAACTTTTTTATTATGCAACAAGTATATTGTGAATGTTCAAATAATAACAGATATCAAGTATAATAAATTAAAAAATTTAAGTAATACTTGATATAACAAATAAATTTGTTAAACTCAAAAATATATATAACTATTCTATAAAATAGTGTGATAATAATTGTAATGAGGACTTCATTTGAGTTTGGATATTGTCTACGAGACAATATTCGTGTTAAAACTCTCGAACATGTTACACGGTTGTATGTATAATTAAGTTTGTATTTGTATTCTGTACCATGTATTTGGCGACTCAGAATGGGTGATGTATACCTATTTTGGGGGCGTCACAACTAGTTTGGACTCAAATGGAGGCCGTGGATCGAATCCGGTGCAAGTACCAGTTGAACTCATGACGAGGGCACGAGCTAAACGGTTCAAGGAAGGACTTATGGGATTAGTACAAGCAATGTGAAAGAAGACTGACATGCATACTTGTATTTGACTTATTATACAACAATTCATAGTTGTGTGTGGCGTCTTCTACCGCATCAATCTTCGATTGTACCAAGATTACCGCTTCAATATAAGCGAGAGGTCAAGGTGTCTTTGGTGTCCATTTAACGCAGAATTCTAAACGCGAGCAATTGTACCAAGATTACCGTTTACATATAAGCGAGGGGTTAAGGTGTTCCAAGCAATCTACCATATAAATTTGCTAGAACGATCGAGGGTAAAAGCCAATTTATTTAGTGAATTCACGAGTGAACCATTGATTCGAGCGAAACACGGTAGGGAGTGGTGAGGAAACTATTTTCTACTAACCCTTATTTTGTAAGACCCCAACTTATTATAAATAAAATTAAATTTCATCTATTTATTATTTTGAAATAGTAAGGGTTGATTTGATTAATGTGGTTAGTTATGGGTAAAATGCGCAAATATTTCAAATAAGCAAGTGGTTATAAAATAGTCATTGTTGTCGGGGAATATTAGTTTGGTCGTGGAATATTCTTGCTGTCGGGGAATATTCGTACGACGGCGCAGCCTTGTGTGGGCCCCATAACGAAAAGTGATTGGATAAAGAAAACGACAAATATAAGTTGTTTATAAATAATTGGCGTAGTTATTACAAATTATCTTGTTGGAATACACGGTGGTTAAAACACAAGAAGACACTCAGTATTGCACCAATTATTGATTCTTACGTAAGAATGCACTACTCAATAATTGTTATAGTAATTCTTGCTTCAATATTTTATTTTATTGATTCAATAATTGCTACGTTGATATTTTATATTATTGTTGTTTCAATAATTGTCATTACACGATATTTTCCTTTATCGAATCAATAATTCATATTATTTGAATAATATTATTAGATAACATTATTGACAATGTCTAGAAAGTTCGCATCTAAGGAGAGGTTTGGTCACCTAATTGCATGCCAAGATGAGGAGAAATCCTTTTGGAAAGCCCCTTTTCTCAGGAACAGTGCAGTTATCGATATTGTGATTCTGTAATATTATTTGTGAATAATTAATTATTGATTTATATGATAAGAAAAATATTCATTTTATGTAGATATAGATGGATAAAATTTTAAAGTAACAATTGTTGAAAAATTGATATTTTATCTTTTCTGATAAAATAATTCATTTAAATATATTATTATATTTTAATAATATAATAATGGTGATATTTTTACAATGAATGTGGGATATATGAATATATGAGGAGGAATAATATTTTTGTTGCAAAAGTTGTTTAAAACATGTTAAATATGTCTATGGGCCCTTTTCTTGACTGAAATTTGATTATAGCCTGTAAAATCGTTCGTATATGAATTTCGGTCAATTTGTGTTTGGAATTTGGAAAAACTTTTTTCTGCAAAGTTGTAGAGAATGAAATTTCCTATGGAAAGGACATAAGGTTTGAATTTTTTTGATAAAAGGGCTATTTATTATGAATTATTGAAGTTCGGTAGTTCCGAAATAATTGATTTTTGAAAGTTTTAATTATTTTTAATAACAAAAACGTTTTTTTTTTTTTCATTTAGTAGTGGTATTTGAATTCGGATGGTCAAGGTGGGGCGTAAAATTTAAATAAATAATATTAATATTTTATTAAATTTTCTCGCTTTGATATTCTAAGCAATTTCCTATAAATAGGGTCTTGGGTTAGAATTGAAAATCACACGAAAACTCAAGTTTTCTCTCTATATTATCGAGCGTATTCTTGTGAGTATTTTGATACTTTGAGTGTTGCTATATCTGATTTTAAGTTCCTTGACGTTATATCGATATTCCAAATGTAAGTACTATTCTTTTTCGAGGTAAGGGATATTATTTTTTTTTTAAAATGATATTAATTCTTTCAATATCATTATGCCGGATTATTGGTAAGATTTTTCTTGTGAAATTCTTATCTTTTAGTGTTGGGGTTACTATTCACGTATACGATACTATTCACGAATACGGCACTATTCACATAAAAATTAAATTTTCATTTTTTTTTCAAAATATCGATTATGGATACTAGCTTTGATTGTATCCATGTTTTGATCATTCTTGAATTTTACTTCACTATGTTTATTTATGAAGTATTTTTGAACTCGGATTGTTTAAAAGTCACGAATCCTTAATATTTGTTCTTTTGTTTCAATTTGGATTCGTTTTCTTTAAAATATTTTTCATCATCCTCACCCTAAATGATGATATTCTTGAATATCTTTGGCTTTAGTAGTGCAGATGAATGAGTTTTGATGAATATCTTTGGCTTTGTAGTGCAAAGATGTACAAGTGTTGAGATGAACATGATGGATCGATGAATATCTTTGGCTCAGTAGTGCAAAGATGAATATTTGATTCAAGATGAATATTGATTGATGTTACAGGATAAAATATTGATGATGGACTTTTAAATTCATAGATTATAGTAGATTTCATTCTCTATGTAACTCATCTATGAATTATTATTTCACTAACTATGAATATTGATCTGAAACTTGTTGTCTATTGTATTTTATCAGATTTTTCCTGTTGAAGACTAACGATAATTTGTTCTATATTATCTTAGTCATAATATTCTTTACTGGGCTAGTTGAGCTCACCCTTTTCCTTTTTGTTCCATTTTTCTTCTCAGGAGGCGAGAATGTAGCGAGTACTAGTCGGGGTATGGAATGAAGGTTCTAGAAAGTTGTTTAGTAGTCCTCACTATTTTTGTAAAATAATGTACCAATAATTGTAATGAGGACTTATTCGGGTGTGAATATTGTCTAGATGGCAATATTTGTATTTAAACTCACAGTTTATATGTTGTATTAATAAAGTTGTAGTTGTTTTTGTACCATGTTATTGACGACTCAAAATGGGTGATGTATACCTATTTTGGGGGCGTCACATATTTTGCTGGAGACATGTCTAGCTCCAAAGACAAAGGGATTTTTGAGAAACAGTCCTCAATGGCTGAATTGAAATTCAAGATGGAAACCATGAATAAAGAATGGGATCAAAGATTGAAAAAGGGCTATGGAGTAAATGCATGAACAATTAGATCAGTTAAGGGTGTCTATAGCTGAAGCTATCCCAAAACACTCATAGGACACACAACAAGGAGAGAACACAACAAACTGATGCAAGGAACGAAGATCTGTGACACCCCCAAAATAGGTATACATCACCCATCTTGGGTCGCCAAATACATAGTACTGAATACAAATACAAACTTAATTATACAACATGAGTTGAGAGTTTTTACACGAATATTATCTTCTAGACAGTATTCAAACTCAAAAATAAGTCCTCATTTATTATCACACTATTTCACAGAATAGTGAAGACTACTAATGCAAACATCTGAACCGTCACTCCATTCCCCGACTAGTCACGGCTACGTCTCATTTCTTGAAGAGAACAATGAAAGCAAAGGGCGAGCTTAACTAGCCCAGTAAGAAATATTATGACTAAGATAATGCAGAATAAATTATCGTTAGCCTTCAAAAGTGTTAAACTGATAAAATACAATGACATCAAGTTTAAGCTGCAATGAACAAGCAATCCATTAGAAGAGTCAAGTAGAGCATGATATCTACTATCTTCTATGATTTAAAAAGTTTTCATCAACTTTATCGCTGAGACTCAGCTTATTAAATAAACCACATCATCGAATCATCCCTGCACCACAGCCAAGGATATTCATGTAATCATCAATGGTCATGATTATACCGAATAATCCCTGGTCATAATCATATCAACAACTGTCCATCAATAAACTACAGGCCAATGATGACTTTTACCACATCATTTGTAACATTACGGGTCATGATTATACTGAATGATCCCTGGTCATAATCACACCAATCAACAGTCCATCTATGCACGTAAGCCAAAGATGACTTTTATCACAATATAAGCATGAGGATGATGACAATGATATAAGAATTCAATTAAAAGAAACAAAGGATAAATTTTTAAAGATTTATAATTTAATTTATCCAGAATTCAATAATATTCAAATTTCCAACATGATACTGCTTTGTGGAGTAAAATTCAAGAATGATATTGTATCAAAAATGATTTGGACCGAAAAGAAATTAATCTTTTGTCATGAATAGTACTTTGGGTGAATAGTACCAGGGTGAATAGTACTCCATGAATAGTACTTCGGGAATAGTACCCAGTGAATAATACTTTATGAATAGTACTCATGAATAGTATCTCGTGAATAGTACTTTATGAATAGTACTTTGTGAATAGTACTCCATGAATAGTACTTTTGTGAATAGTACCGTATAAATGAATAGTACTCATGGACAGTACTCCGGCATGAAAAGCTTAAAATTTAACAAGAATGTACAAAAAATATTATTGTGAATCGATACTAGATGAAGCGGAAATTTCATGGATATTCTACTAATTTCACGGAGTATAGAAACAATACTTTAACAAGATGAGGGTATAATCAAGAATATGAGACGAAATAATATTACTCACATACTACAGAGTATGGAAGAAAATATTATTCCTATGAATACTGAACAAAATAATATCCCTTACCTTATAAGAAGATTGGATACTGGAATAGTGAGGTAGCAGACTTCTCTTCTTCTTTCTCTCTATAGCTTCTCTCTCTATAATTTCTCTTGTGAGACTTAGTGAATTTGTGAGAATGAAAGAAGAATGAGCTTCATTTATAGGAAAATATATTTTCGATAATTGCACATTTTGGGGCTCAAAATATTATAGTATAATACCTTCATCTTTTCCTTCATTTTTAATTTAGTCATGCAAGTATTATAAAACTTGCATCACCTCCCCTAATAGTACATCATGTGAATCAATAGTTCTATACATGTGAAAAAAATAATTACAGTATAGTACCTTCATCTATACCTCAATTTTTAATTTAGTCATGCAAGTATTATCAATCTTGCACCACCTCCCCTAATAGTACATACATGTGAATCAATAGTTATAAGCATGTGAATTAATAGCAATTAATTGCTCATTTATCCGATTAATTACCCGATTGGTCAATATAACTTCTAGACATCAATTATTATCAAAATAAATATCGATTTCCACTAACACTAATAATTCCAACACAATGAAACTATCAATTTTATCTTTAATCAACACGAACTTATTCATTATTAATATTATAACTCATAATATTTAACAACCAGGTCGTTCCCAGGAAAGAGGGGGCTTTCCGATAAGGATTTCTCCTTATTAGCGCGCAATTAGGTGACCAAACCTCTCCTTGACAGAACTTCTAGACATTGTCAATATTGCAAATAATAATATGAATAACTTTGTCGTCTCAATTATTGATTTAATAATATAACGTATTATGCAGATGATACTGTGACAATAATTGAATCAATAATATGAGAGATATGATGCAACAATTACTGTAGCAATAATTGAGTATAACTAAGTGACTTCTCACGTAAGTATCAATAATCAATCTTGTGTCTACTATGCAACCACGCCATTCATCGTACTTTTACTACCGGGTAGTTCAACAATTTAACGGTAAAACTTTCACCGTTATTTTTATAAAAGATAATTACATGCTTTTCTAACTACGACAATACTTTCGTTATAGGGTCCACCAATGATTGTGCCGTCGTCTAATATATTCCTGTTAAAACGAATATTCCTGACCAATCAAATATTTTATAACAACTTGCTTACTTTTGCAAAATTTGTAAATATTACCCACAACTATAACATTATATCATATCCACACCATAATATTCAAAAATATATTTCGAGAAAATTAATCTTTATTCATAAAAGTTGGGGTCTTATAACAACCTCCCCTTCTTATGAAATTTCGTCCTCGAAATTAGGGTACGTACCTGATATATCGAAGAGGTGAGGATATCTTGACTTCATCTCAGATTCTAACTCCCAGGTCATTTCCTCCACATCGTGGTTTCTCCACAAAACTTTGACTTGAGGTATAACCTTGGAGCGTAGAATATGATCCTTCTTATCCAAGATTTTAACAGGTACCTCTTCATACGTTAAATCTTCCGCTATCTCGTCCGATTCTAATTCAATAATTTGGTTCGGGTCTTTCACATATTTACGTAACATAGATATGTGAAAAACTTTATGAACACAAGACATACGTGGCGGTAAGGTGATTCTATAGGCCATAGTTCCTACTCGATCGAAGATTATAAATGGGCCAAAGAATCGAGGATTGAGCTTTCTTCTCTTTCCAAATCTCGTAACTCCTTTCCATGGAGCAACACGTAATAACACATGATCTCCAATATTAAATTCCACGTCCTTTCGATGAAGATCAACATAACTCTTTTGTCGATCTTGTGAGATTTTTATACATTGTTGGATCGTTTGAATCTTTTCCATAGTCATATGTACCAACTCCGGTCCCAACAATGTTGCTTCACCCACCTCATCCCAGCATACTGGCGAACGACACTTTCTTCCATACAACACCTCAAATGGAGCCATGCCAATACTTGCTTGATAACTATTGTTGTAGGAAAACTCCACCAATGGTAAGAACCTGTCCCAACTTCCGTTGAAGTCAAGGACACAGAGTCTTAATAAATCTTTAAGAGTTTGAATAGTCCTCTTCGACTGCCCGTCCGTTTGAGGATGATATGCCGAACTAAATCGTAAATCCGTGCCCATAGATTTTTGCAAACTAACCCAAAATCTTGAAGTGAATCTTGGGTCTCGATCAGAAACTATGGATACTGGCATACCATGCAATCTTACAATCTTGTTTATGTACATACTAGCTAGCAAGACATTTAAGTGTATAAGTTTCTCGTATCGGTAAGAAATGAGCAGACTTGGTCAATCTATCACCAATGACCCAAATCACATCTATGCCTTGAGAAACCTTGGGAAAACCAGTAACGAAATCCATGGTAATGTGCTCCCACTTACATTCTGAAATTTCAAGTGGTTGCAATGGACCTTTTGGCACTTGATGTTCCGCCTTGACTCGTTGACAAGTTAGACACCTTGAGATAAACCCCGCTATCTCTCTCTTCATATTGCTCCACCAAAATGTATGTCGAAGATCACGATACATTTTGGTACTCCTAGGATAGATTGCAAACGGTGTGTTGTGCGCCTCCATCATGATTTTATACTTCAAGTTAGAATCGTTAGGAACATAAAGTCTTGAGTTGACTCGAAATATTCCTTCTTCGTCGATTCTTGCTTCTGGAATAGCACCTTCTTGCACTTTCTTCTTCATACGCATCACGCATCGTGTCTCAGAATGCGTGAGCGGCGACTTTAACTTTATCGATTAAAGTCAGTTCTACTCATATATTCGCCATCATCAAATGGGTCCCTGGAGTCTTTAACTCTATCTCCATCCTTTGTAAGTCATACAAAATGGGCCTTTGTGTTGACAATATCGCACTTTTCGTGCCGCGTATGATCTTACCTCAATGCATCCGCTTTCTACGTTTGCTTTTCCAGGATGGTATTGGATAGTATGATCGTAATCTTTCAACAGCTCAAGCCATCGTCGTTGCCGAATGTTGAGTTCATTTTGAGTGAAGAAATATTTGAGGCTTTTATGATCCGTATAGATCTCCACCTTCTCTCCATACAGGTAATGGCTCCAAATCTTAAGCGCAAAAACGACTGCTGCCAACTCTAGATCATGAGTAGGATAATTCCTCTCAAATTCTTTGAGTTGTCATGAGGCATAGGCTATGACTTTCCCATGTTGCATGAGAACACATCCTAACCCTTGATGGTATTGTCAAAACAGGTGCTGAAATGTATATGATCCCTGGCTGAGATGTGAGACAAAGACTAGGAGGGGAGAGACGGGGAATTCCTTCGCTAGTATGACCTACCTAAGTTTATTCGGTATTTAATTGGTCGGTCAGAGTATAGGGATAATATGTGACATGTCAATTAACCCTTGTTTTGTGGTAGTATTTGAAAATGACATCCAAAAATGTTGAGATAAGCAATGAAGCACATGAGACCGTTAAGTCACCAACGATCAATACCCAGGATAATGTGCAACAGGAAGACAATAATCCTTAGGTAAAAAATAACACCGATGAAATGGTGAACGATGGAATATTCAGAGGCTTTATGCAATTCATGCAACATCAGGCGAGAGAGGCTCCTGTTCAAAATGTAGGTGAAAACACTGGCAACTCTAGGACGGTCACCGCTAAATAGTTCAAGGAGCTGGGACCACCGGAGTTTTTTGGAGAGCCAAAACCACTTAAGGCGGAGACGTGGATAAAGCATATCACCAAGATATTTGATGTCTTGGGATGATCCGAGGAGCAAAAAGTTCCATTTTCCACCTTCATGTTATGAAAAGAAGGCGATTCTGGGGTGGGAATCAGTAAAGCGTCTTTCACTGCCGCACTAAAGATGTCTTGGGAGAAGTTCTAAGAACTGTTCAACAACAAGTACTTTCCCGAAAGTATTCATCACATAAAGGAGGTAGAGTTTATCAAGCTGGAGCAAAACAATATGACCGTGTCATAGTACGAAGCTAAGTTTGCCGAGTTGTCCCGGTTTGCGTCCCACTTGGTTGATAATGAGGAGAGAATGACGCGGATGTTTCTAAGAGGTTTGAAACCCGAGATACGTCAATACCTAATTTCTCACAAACTGTGTTTGTATTCAGATGTTGTAAATAGGGCTCAGTTATTAGAGCGTGATAATGAGTCAACTCAACCAATAGATAGCAGCCGGCAAAGCGATACTACCAGTGGTGGTAGTCATCGAAGCGGTGACAACAAACGTGGAGGGAATCAACATGCCAGAAATGGTAACCACTTTGGTGGTAATCATGGCTAAGACAATAAGAGTGGACATTTTAAGAAGAGGAGATTCAACAATAATGGAAAGACTTCAGCACCAACACCCGTTGTAAAGGAACGAGAACGACCGCCGGTCGTATGTTACAAATGCGGAGGGGATGGACATATCAGTCCAAACTGCGTGATGCAGTCCAAAGCATGTTACAATTGTGGAAGAGAAGGTCACCTAGCCCGATTTTGTCGTGCGCCAAAATCAAGTCCAGCTGGGATAGAGGCATCAAAGGCCATCCCAAACAAGACAAAACCGATAGTTCAAGGGAGAGCGTTTGTCGTAACCTCCCAAAAAGTGAGGAATCCAAACGAGGTGATCACGGGTAAGCTAATCATAAACTCTAGCAAAGTATATACCTTATTTGATACCGGTTCTACCCATTCTTTTATTTCTCCTACTTGCGCTCAACGTTTAAATTTGACTCCGGAGAAATTAGACTTTGACTTATCTGTTGAAACTCCGTTGGGAGAAACCTTCATTACATCCACTATTTATAAGTCTTGTTTGATTCAAATCAGTAACCGCACGTTACTTGTCGAACTTATCTCTTTGAAAATACTTGCATTTGATGTGATTTTAGGGATTGATTGGTTAACTACTCATCATGCTAAAATCGATTATTTTTGTAAGGTTGTTAGCTTTCATATTCCTAACCAACCTATTATACGAATTCAAGCAACCAAACCAGTAAAGTCAATCACTATCATATCAAGCCATAAAGCTATTCGTTTATTGAAAAACGAATGTCAAGCTTTCTTAGCCCATGTCACGAATTAAAATAAAAATACGTTAGATTTGAATGATATTTCTATTGTTAATAAATTTCCTGACGTATTCCCTGAATAACTTCCTGGCCTACCCCCAGCGCGTAAAATTGAATTTTTTATCGACCTTGAATTCGGTACAAAACCCATTTCCAAAGCCCCATATCGAATGACTCATATTGAACTTCAGGAGTTAAAAACCCAACTACAGGAATTGTTAGACATCAGTTTCATTCATCTTAGTACGTCTCCTTGGGGTGCTCCTGTTCTATTCGTGAAGAAGAAAGATGGAAGTATGTGACTTTGTATTGATTATCGGGAGTTGAATCATGTCACCATAAAAAATAGGTACCCGTTACCTCGTATTTATGATCTGTTTGACCAGTTGCAAGGCGCTAAATTCTTTTTAAAGATCGATCTTCGTTCTGGATATCATCAGTTGAAGATTAAAACTGATGACATTCCAAAGAAGGCTTTCAGAACTCGGTACGGGCATTATGAATTCCTAGTCATGTCTTTTGGATTGACTAATGCTCCTGCTGCCTTCATGAACATGATGAACCGAGTATTTAAGGGATATTTGGATCACTTTGTGGTTGTCTTTATTGATGACATTCTCATATATTTCAAAAGTCGTGAAGATCATGAGCAACACTTGAGGCTGATACTCCAAAAGCTTCGTGAAAACAAGCTATATGCCAAGTTGAAGAAATGCGAGTTCTGGCTTGAGGAAGTAGAATTCCTTGGGCATGTGATATCAAATCATGGAATATTTGTTGACCCGACAAATATTGAAGCAATTAAAAGCTGGGAGCAACCTAAGTCATTGACCGAAGTACATAGCTTTCTCGGCATAACTGGTTATTATCGGAGATTTGTAGAAGGGTTTTCTCGAATCGCTACTCCATTAACTCAGCTGACTCAAAAAGATACAAAATTCGGTTGGAGCGAGGAATGTGAGAAGAGTTTTCAAGAACTTAAGATGAGACTCATTTCAGCACCTGTTTTGACAATACCATCTGGCTCGGAGTGATTTCTCATCTACAGTGATGCTTCAGGCAAAGGGTTAGGATGTGTTCTCATGCAACATGAGAAAGTCATAGCCTATGACTCACGATAACTCAAATAATATGAGAGGAATTATCCTACTCATGATCTAGAGTTGGCAGCAGTTGTTTTTGTGCTTAAGATTTGGAGGCATTACCTATATGGAGAGAAGGTGGAGATCTATACAGATCATAAAAGCCTCAAATATTTCTTCACTCAAAAGGAACTCAACATGCGGTAACAAAGATGGCTTGAGCTGTTGAAAGATTATGATTATACTATCCAATACCATCCTGGAAAAGCAAACGTAGTAGCTAATGCATTGAGTAGAAGATCATATGCGGGTACGAGTGCGATATTGTCAACACAAAGGCCCATTTTGTATGACTTACAAAGGATGGAGATAGAGTTAAAGACTCCAGGGACCATGTGATGATGGCGAATATACGAGTAGAACCGACTTTAATCAATAAAGTTAAAGTTGCTCAAGCTACAGACCTGGAGCTGATGTGTATGAAGAAGAAAGTGCAAGAAGGTGCTATTCCAGAAGCAAGAATTGACGAAGAAGGAAAACTTCGAGTCCACTCAAGACTTTATGTTCCTAACGATTCTGACTTGAAGTATAAAATTATGATGGAGGCGCACAACACACCGTTTGCAATCCATCCTAGGAGTACCAAAATGTATCGTGATCTTTGACATACATTTTGGTGGAGCAATATGAAGAGAGAGATAGCGGGGTTTATCTCAAGGTGTCTAACTTGTAAACGAGTCAAGGCGGAACATCAAGTGCCAAAAGGTCCATTGCAACCACTTGAAATTCTGGAATAGAAGTGGGAGCACATTACCATGGATTTCGTTACTGGTCTTCCCAAGGTTTCTCAAGGCATAGATGCGATTTGGGTCATTGTTGATAGATTGACCAAGTCTGCTCATTTCTTACCGATACGAGAAACTTATACGCTTGAACGTCTTGCTAGTATGTACATAAATGAGATTGTAAGATTGGATGGTATGCCAGTATCCATAGTTTTTGATCGAGACCCAAGATTAACTTTAAGATTTTGGGTTAGTTTGCAAAAAGCTATGGGCATGGATTTACGATTTAGTTCGGCATATCATCCTCAAACGGACGGGCAGTCGGAGAGGACTATTCAAACTCTTGAAGATTTATTAAGACTCTGTGTCCTTGACTTCAAGGGAATTTGGGACAAGTTCTTACCATTGGTGGAGTTTTCCTACAACAATAGTTATCAAGCAAGTATTGGCATGACTCCATTTGAGGCGTTGTATGGAAGAAAGTGACATTCTCTAGTATGCTGGGATGAGGTGGGTGAAGCAACGTTGTTGGGACTGGAGTTGGTACGTAGGACTACGAAAAATATTCAAATGATCCGACAAAGTATAAGAACCTCACAAGATCGACAAAAGAGTTATGCTGATCTTCATCGAATGGACGTGGAATTCAATATTGGAGATCATGTGTTGTTACGTGTTGCTCCATGGAAAGGAGTTACAAGATTTGGAAAGAGAGGAAAGCTCAATCCTCGATTCATTGGCCCATTTATAATCATCGATTGAATAGGAACTGTGGCCTATAGACTCGCCTTACCGCCAAGTATGTCTCGTGTTCATAACGTTTTTCACATATCTATGTTCTGTAAATATGTGAAAGACCCAAACCAAATTATTGAATTAGAACCGGACGAGATAGCGGAAGATTTAACGTATGAAGAGGTACCTGTTAAAATCTTGGATAAGAAGGATCATATTCTACGCTCCAAGGTTATACCTCAAGTTAAAGTTTTATGGAGAAACCACGATGTGAAGGAAATGACCTGGGAGTTAGAATCTGAGATAAAGTCAAGATATCATCACCTCTTCGATATACCAGATATGTGCCCTAATTTTGAGGACGAAATTTCATAAGAAGGGAAGGTTGTAAGACCCCAACTTTTATGAATAAAGATTAATTTTTTCAAAATATATTTTTGAATATTATGGTATGGATATGATATAATGTTATAGTTGTGGGTAATATTTACAAATTGTGCAAAGTAAGAAAGTAGTTATAAAATATTCTATTGGTCGGGGAATATTCGTTTTAACAGGGAATATTCGTACGATGACACAATCATTAGTGGACCCCACAACGGAAGTATTGTCGTACTTAGAAAACGACATAATTATCTTTTTATAAAAATAATGGCAAAAATTTTACCGTTAAACCGTTGAACTACCCGGTAGTAAAAGTATAGTAATACGCGTGGTTGTATAGTAGCACGCGATATTGATTATTGATGCTTACGTGAGAAGTCACCCAGTTATATTCAATTATTGCTACAGTAATTGTTGCATCATATCTCTCATATTATTGATTCAATTATTGTCATAGTATCATCTGCATAATATGTTATATTATTAAATCAATAATTGAGACGACAAAGTTATTCATATTATTATTTGCAATATTGACAATGTCTAGAAGTTCTGTCAAGGAGAGGTTTGGTCACCTAATTGCTCGCCAATAAGGAGAAATCCTTATCAAAAAGCCCCCTCTTTTCTGGAAACGACCTGGTTGTTAAATATTATGAGTTATGTACTATTAGGGGAGGTGGTGCAAGATTGATAATACTTGCATGACTAAATTAAAAATTGAGGTATAGATGAAGGTACTATACTGTAATTATTTTTTTCACATGTATAGAACTATTGATTCACATGATGTACTATTAGGGGAGGTGATGCAAGTTTTATAATACTTGCATGACTAAATTAAAAATGAAGGAAAAGATGAAGGTATTATACTGTAATATTTCGAGCCCCAAAATGTGCAATTATCAAAACTATATTTTCCTATAAATAGAAGCTCATTCTTCTTTCATTCTCACCAATTCACTAAGTCTCATAAGAGCAATTATAGAGAGAGAAGCTATAGAGAGAAATAAGAAGAGAAGTCTGCTACCTCACTATTCCAGTATCCAATCTTCTTCTGAGGTAAGGGATATTATTTTGTTCAGTATTCATAGGAATAATATTTTCTTTCATACTCTGTAGTATATGAGTAATATTATTTCGTCTCGTATTCCTGATTATACCCTCATCTTGTTAAAGTATTGCTTCTATACTCCGTGAAATTAGTAGAATATCCTTGAAATTTGCGCTTCATCTAGTATCGATTCACAAGGATATTTTCTGCATATTTTTGTTAAATTTTAAGCTTTTCATGCCGGAGTACTATCCATGAGTACTATTCATTTATACGGTACTATTCACAAAAGTACTATTCACGGGTACTATTCACAAAGTAGTATTCATAAAGTAATATTCTTGAGGTACTATTCATGAATACTATTCACAAAGTACTATTCATGGGGTACTATTCACCCATAGTACTATTCATGACAAAAATTAATTTCTTTTCGGTCCAAATCATTTTTAATACAATATCATTCTTGAATTTTACTTCACAAAGCAGTATCATGTTGGCAATTTGAACATTATTGAATTCTGGATAAATTAAATTATAAATCTTTAAAAATTTATCCTTTGTTTCTTTTAATTGAATTCTTATATCATTGTCGTCATCCTTATGCTTATATTGTGATTTACGTGCATAGATGGACTGTTCATTGGTGTGATTATGACCAGGGATCATTCGGTATAATCATGACCTGTAATATTACAAATGATGTGGTAAAAGTCCTCATTGGCCTGTAGTTCATTGATGGACAGTTGTTGGTATGATTATGATTAGGGATTATTCGGTATAATCATGACCATTGATGATTACATGAATATCCTTGGTCGTGGTGCAGGGATGATTCGATGATGTGGTTTATTTAATAAGCTGAGTCTCAACGATAAAGTTGATGAAAACTTTTTAAATCATAGAAGATAGTAGATATCATGCTCTACTTGACTCTTCTAATGAATTGCTTCTTCCGCTGTAGTTAAACTTGATGTCTATTGTATTTTATCAGTTGAACACTGTTGAAGGCTAACGATAATTTATTCTGCATTATCTTAGTCATAATATTTCTTACTAGGATAGTTGAGCTCACCCTTTGCTTTCATTGTTCTCTTCAGGAAATGAGAACGTAGCCGGGACTAGTCGGGGAATGGAGTGACCGTCCAGATGTTTGCATTAGTAGTCCTCACTATTCTGTGAAATAGTGTGATAATAAATGAGGACTTATTTTTGAGTTTGAATACTGTCTAGAAGATAATATTCATGTAAAAACTCTCAGCTCATGTTGTATAATTAAGTTTGTATTTGTATTTAGTACCATGTATTTGGTGACCCAAGATGGGTGATGTATACCTATTTTGGGGGCATCACAATAACTGACATGTGTTCATGGAGAGACTCATGCCTATAGCATTTCGGGATATACTTTATAAACCAATATGGGATGCTTTGACGGATCTTAGTCGTTTCTTCAAAGACTTATGTTCAAAAACATTAAATGAGAAGGACATATCTGTACTTGAGAAGAACATCATAGAGATCACGTGTAAACTGGAAAAAATATTCCCACCTAGTTTTTTTGACTCCATGGAGCATTTGCAAATCCATCTTCCCTATGAAGCTCGTGTTGGGGGTCCAGTTCAATATAGATGGATGTACACTTTCGAGAGGGTGATGGGAAACCTTAAGAGGAAGGTTAAGAATAGAGCTTACGTCGAGGGGTCGATATATGAGGCATACAGTTTTGATGAGATATCTACGTTTGTCTCAAACTATTTTTCGGACGAAGTCTTGACAAAGGCCAATCGAGTCTCGAGACATGATGATGGGGTAAATGTTGAACTAAATGGTCGGCTTTCTGTATTTGGTTTATCGGGCCGC
Source organism: Panax ginseng (assembly GCA_020205605.1). Lineage (NCBI taxonomy): Eukaryota > Viridiplantae > Streptophyta > Magnoliopsida > Apiales > Araliaceae > Panax > Panax ginseng. Next base: position 30,333,874 of record CM035135.1, read on the forward strand.
ACTTATGGAAAAGGGAAGTGCATATTCCTCTCTGAGCAAGAATTACATGCTGCACATACTTGCATTCTTCTCAATTTCTAGGAGATTGACGAATTTGTGAGGTACACACGTAAACTTGAAAATTTATCCCTTAAATTTCAATGAAATGTAATATACATTCCAATATGTTAATGTTTATATTATTGTATAGATTGTACGATGACGAGTTAAAAGTGAAGCATCCTGACATAACTAATAAAGATATTCAAATCAATCGTGATAAAAAATTTGCACTTTGGCTAAAGGACAAAGTAAGTTCAATTTCTTAAGCACGACATATATATATATATATATACACTACAAGAAAAAGGGCCATCTGCAACGAATGATATTAGTGACCGCCCTTTCCGGTCGCTAATAATAGTAATAGAGACTGCTATCTGCGACCGCAAAGGATTCTAGTCGTTAGTATATATCAGCGACCGTATGCGGTCGCTGAGAAGAATTTCCTCCCCAAAATTTGGTGCAAAACTTTAGCGCGGCGACCAATCTATATCAGCGACCGCTATGTCCACATCATTAAAAATTAGCGACCGCATGCAGTCGCTGATGGAGGTCGCTGATTCTTATAACCTTAATCAGATTCAGGCATTCGCTCGAATCAGTCGAAAAGAAAAAAAAAGAGGGAGAAACGAAGACGAGGGAGAAGAGGGAGTAGGGGGAGTAGAGAAGAGGAAGGATATTGCCGCTCACCACCAACATCCGGCCGGCCGACACCTTCACCACCACCGTACGGTAACCCCTTTAATTAATCTGAAGTTATTATATATTTCAATCTTCCTTTCACAATTTATTACTCTCTTCGTTCCAAAATTATGGGTAGCTGATATGAAGAAATCCACTGAGACTTACAGAGCATGAGAAAGATTTTTTTTTAAAAAAGTTTAAAGAATGATATTCTTTTTATGCTTTCGGGTAAAATGCAAAAGCTGATCATTTGAACTTTAGGAATTTTTGGGTATTGAGCCCTTTTCTTTTTGGTCAACGCAAATTGATCCCTTTTATTAAAAATTTGGACTTTGAGCCCCAGTATGCCATACGTAAGGCGTTGACATGTCTATGTGGCGCCAACGTGGTAGATATGACGTGGACATTTTTAATTTTATTTTACACATAGATAAACTGACATGGCCATTTTTGAATTTTTCCCCAAAAACATATAGCTACACAGATTTGAACTCAGAATCTCAAGTTTGGAAAATTGGCCCAATAACCAATTGAGTTACATGGCCTAATTGTTATGATTTTGCAAGGATTAATAGTAGTACTAATAATAACAACAACAACAACAACAACAACAACAATAATAATAATAATAATAATAATAATAATAATAATTTCAAAAATGGCCACGTCAGCTTATCTATGTGTAAAATAAAATTAAACATATTTGCCATGTAGGCGCCACATAGGCCGTCAATGCACATGTGGCACCTGGGGCTCAAAGTCCAAATTTTTTAATAAAAAGGGGCTCAATTTGCGTTTACCAAAAGAAAAGGGCTCAATACCTAAAAACCCCTAAAGTTCAGTGGTCGACTTTGCATTTTACCCTTGTCTGCTCTCCTGATTTCCCACAGAGTAATGAAAATTGATTATGCTAAGGCAATCTTTTTTGGTTTGGATATTTCTTAAACTTGAATTGTACCTTTTGGTTGATTTAGCTATAAAATTATGGCTTACCAGTTTGAACTAATACCTTTCATGCCAGCCACATTTATAACCACAGACATTAAAAATCCCACCCTTTTTACCCCAATTTGGTTAAATTTCATATATAGATTCAAATATTGGCCCTCCTATGGAAAAATGCACTGTAAAAAATAAGACCAAGGCTTTCCCAGGTCTAGTATTGGCTATGTTTAGCAGTTTATTTGAATCCCTTCATTATGTCAAATCCCTTCATTTGACTATGTTTAGTAGTTTATTTTCATTGCATATGGTTTCTTTAGGTTATGATATATAATGCATACTGTTATGTTGAATTTGTTTGTCCCATATGAAAGAATTTCATTCACAAACTAATGCGTGTGACGCCCCCAAAATAGGTATACCTCACCTATTCTGAGTCGCCAAATACATGGTACATAATACAAATACAACTTAATTATACAACAGTCGTATAAAATACGACATAACATAATCTAAGAGTTTTAATAAGAATATTGTCATCTAGACAATATCCACACTCAATGGAGTCCTCATTACATTTATTGTCATACTATTTTACAGAATAGTGAGGACTACTAATGCTATCTTCTGGACCGTTACTCCGTTCCCCGACTAGTCCCGGCTACGTTCTTATTTCCTGAAGAGAACAGTGAAAGAAAGGGTGAGCTCAACTAGCCCAGTAAGAAATATTATGACTAAGATAATGCAAAATAAATTATCGTTAGCCTTCAACAGTGTTAAACTAATACATTATAACAAACATCAAGTTTAACTACAGCGGAACAAGCAATCCATTAAAAGAGTCAAGTAGAGAATAAAATCTAATATCTTTTATGATTTAAAAGGTTTTTCATCACTTTTATCGCTGGGACTCAGCTTAATAAATAATCCACATCATCCCTGCATTATGGCCAAGGATACTCATTAGTATCACAACCACAAATTATCCATGCACTACGAGCCAAGGATATTCGTGTATTCATCAATGGTCATGATCATGCCAATAACTATCCATCAATGCACTACGGGCCACATCATTTGTAACATTACGGTCATGATTATACCGATTAATCCCTGGTCATAATCATACCAAGTCCATCTATGCACTACAGGCCACAAATGACTTTCAACATAATATAAACATGAGGATGATGACAATGATATAAGAATTCAATAAAACAAGTTCAAGAAATAATTTATCTAGGAACCAATAACGTCCAAATTGTCAACATAATACTTCTTTGTAGAGTAAAATTCAAGAATGCTTAGAAGAATATTTTCATGAAAAGATACTAGATGAAGCGCAAATATCAAGGATATTCCACTAATTTCATGGAGTATAGAAGTCAAAACTTTAATCAACTGAGTATAATAAAAAATGGAATAACAAAAGAAATCACCAGGAATGCGATAGACTGCACAGACAGGTTATTCCAACATAATAATAAATAACGGAACCAGTTCAGACGAAATACGCATCGACAGGATATTCCAACAGAATAATAAAGAATGGAATAACAACAGAAATTACCATGCATGCGATAGACCGCACCGACAGGTTATTCCAATATAATAATAATTAATGGAACCAGTCGGTATAATACGCCCAAACGAGGATATTCCAACAGAATAATAAATAACGGAACCGTGTCATGCGTAAGCGTCATGCAGACAAGATGTTCCAAAGCGAATAATAAATAATGGAATAATGTAGAATTTCACCATGTATGCGGTACTTGATGTAGGCGAGTTATTCCAACATAATGATAAAGAATGGAATAATGAAAAAATTTCACCAAGTATAGGGTAGCTCACATATCTGAGTTATTCAACGTAATAATAAAGAATGGAATAATGTAAGTTCTCTTCGTGAATACAAAAGAAATAATACCCTTACCTTAGAAGAAACCGGATATAGGAGTAGTGAAGTAGCAGAATACTTTTCTTCTTTCTCTCTATAGTTTATCTCTCTAGAGTTTCTCTCTAAAGTTTCAGTGAATTTGTAAGAAATAATGAAAGAATGAGCTTCTATTTATAGGAGAATGGGTGAATAGTAACTAATTAATGAACGGTCCAGTTTGATTTACTTTTGAATCAGACGATCCATATTGATTTACTATGCAATTATAAATAAAATATTCTAATAAAACAAAATCTTTTAAATAAAATATAATATATTTTATTTATAATCTAATAAAACGAAAAACTTTATAAAAGTATTACTGCTTTATAAAAAAATTTTACTATGCAAAAACACTACGCAGAGCTTATACAAACACTATGCATAATAATATATAATATATTCTAATTATTGTCTAATAAAACAAATAACATTTAAAAAGTATTACATTTTATATAAAAGATTTTACTATGCAAAATACTATGCATAATAAAATATAATATATTCTAATTATTGTCTAATAAAACAAATAACTTTATAAAAGTATTTTGTTTTATATAAAAAAACTTTTCATTTTATTACATTAATAATACTAATAAAACAAAATTTATATATATAATAAATATATATATATATATATATATAAACTTCCGTGACTTCATAAAAAGACACCTCAATATATTTAACAACATTTATCATCATTATTATAATTCACAATATTAATCGACCAGATCGTTCCCAGGAAAGAGGGAGCTTTCCAATAAGGATTTCTCCCTATTGGTGCGCAATTAGGTGACCAAACCTCTCCTTGGCAGAACTTCTAGACATCGTTAATATTGCAAATAATAATATTAATATCTCTGTCATCTCAATTATTGATTTAATAATATATAAAATATCGACAATAATTGAATCAAATAACGTGAGATACTATGCAACAATTACTGTAGCAATAATTGAACAAAACTGAGTGACTTCTCACATAAGCATCAATAATCAATACCGTGTGCTACTATGCAACCACGCGTATTACTGTGCTTTTAACACCGGGTGTTTCAACAGTTAACGGTACAACTTCCGCCGTTATTTTCTTTAAATATTTTTATCATTTTCTCAATCCGACGGTAATTCCATTGCGGGGTCCACCAATGATTGTGTCGTTGTACGAATATTCCCTGTTAAAACGAATATTCTCCGACCAATTGAATATTATATAACAACTTGCGTACTTTGCAAAATTTATAAATAGTACCCCCAAATATAACATTATATCAAATTCATTCCATAATATTCAAAAATGATATTTATAGAAAAATCATCTTTATTCATAAAAGTTGGGGTCTTACAACCTCCCCTACTTAAGAAATTTCGCCCTCGAAATTAGGGTACGTACCTGGTGTATCGAAGAGGTAAGGATACCTTGATTGCATTTCAGATTCTAACTCCCAGGTCATTTCCTCAACATCGTGGTTTCTCCACAAAACTTTGACTTGAGGTATAACCTTGGAGCGTAGAATATGTTCCTTCTTATCCAAGATTTGAACAGGAACCTCTTCATACGTTAAATCTTCTGCTATTTTGTCCGGTTCTAACTCAATAATGTGGTTTGGGTCTTCCACATATTTACGTAACATGGATATGTGAAAAATGTTATGAACACGAGACATACTTGGCGGTAAAGCGAGTCTATAGGCCACAGTTCCTACTCGATCGAGGATTAAAAATGGGCCAATGAATCGAGGATTGAGCTTTCCTCTCTTTCCAAATCTCGTAACTTCTTTCCATGGAGCAACACGTAACAACACATGATCTCCAATATCGAATTCCACGTCCTTTCGATGAATATCAGCATAACTCATTTTGTCGATCTTGTGAGGTTTTTATACGTTGCCGGATCGTTTAAATCTTTTTCATAGTCATACGTACCAACTCTGGTCCCAACAACGTTGCTTCACCCACCTCATCCCAGAATACTAGAGAACGATAGTTTCTTCCATACAACGCCTAAAATGGAGCCATGCCAATACTTGCTTGATAACTGTTGTTGTAGGAAAACTCCACCAATGGTAAGAACTTATCCCAACTTCCCTTGAAGTCAAGGACACAGAGTCTTAATAAATCTTCCAAAGTTTGAATAGTCCTCTCTGATTGTCCGTCCGTGTGAGGATGATATGCCGAACTAAATCGTAAATCCGTGCCCATAGCTTTTTGCAAACTAACCCAAAATCGTGAAGTGAATCTTGGGTCTCGATTAGAAACTATGGATACTGGCATACCATGCAATCTTACAACCTCGTTTATGTACACACGAGCAAGACATTCAAGTGTATAAGTTTCTCGTATAGTAAGAAATGAGTAGACTTGGTCAATCTATCAACAATGGCCCAAATTACATCTATGCCTTGAGAAATCTTGGGAAGACCAGTAACGAAATCCATGGTAATGTGCTCCCACTTCCATTCTGGAATTTCAAGTGGTTGCAATGGACCTTTTGGTACTTGATGCTTCGCCTTAACTCGTTAACAAGTTAGACACCTTGAGATAAATAGCGCTATCTCTCTCTTCATATTACTCCACCAAAATATATGACGAAGATCACGATACATTTTGGTACTCCCTGGATGGATTACAAACGGTGTGTTGTGCGCCTCCATCATGATTTTATACTTTAAATCAGGGTTGTTAGGAACACAAAGTCTAGAGTTGACTCGAAGTATTCCTTCTTCATTGATTCTTGCTTCCGGCATAGTATGTTTTTGCACTTTCTTCCTCATACGCGTAAGCTCCAGGTCTGTAGTTTGAGCAGCTTTAACTTTATCGCGATTAAAGTCGGTTCTAGTCGTATATTCGCCATCATCACATGGGTCCCTGTAGTCTTTAACTCTATCTCCATCCTTTGCAAGTCACACAAAATGGGCCTTTGCGTTGACAATATCCTTTTCGCTTTTAGCGATATGATCATCTACTCAATCGCTCGCCTACCACGCGTTAAGCTTTTCGAGATGGTATTGGATGGTATGATCATAATCTTTCAATAGTTCAAGCCAACATCGTTGTCACATGTTGAGTTCCTTTTGAGTGAAGAAATATTTGAGTCTTTTATGATCCGTAAAGATCTCCACTTTCTCCCCATACAAGTAATGCCTCCAAATCTTTAGTGCAAAAGCAGCGATTGCCGCCAACTCTAGATCATGAGTGGGATAATTCCTCTCATATTCTTTGAGTTGTCATGAGGCATAGGCTATGACTTTCTCATGTTGCATGAGAACACATCCCAACCCTTTGCTCAAGCATCATCTTTGTAGATGACAAATCCTCTCGAGCAGGATGGTATTGTCAAAACAGTCTTGAAATGAGTCTCCTCTTGAGTTCTTGAAAACTCTTCTCACATTCCTCGCTTCTAATCAATTTTGTATCTTTTTGAGTCAAATTTGAGTTAATGGAGTAGCGATTCGAAAAACCCTTCTACTAATCTCCGATAATAACCAAATTCGTCGAGAAAGCTACGTCTTGATCATCGATTTAGGTTGCTCCCAGCTTTGAATTGTTTCAATCTTTGCCGGGTCAACAGATATTCCATGACTTGATACCACGTGCCCAAGGAATGCTACTTCCTTAAGCCAGAACTTGCATTTCTTTAACTTGGCATAAAGCTTATTTTCACAAAGCTTTTGGAGTATTAGCCTCAAGTGTTGCTCATGATCTTCACGGCTTTTGGAATAAATAAGGATGTCATCAATAAAGACGACCATAAAGTTATCCAAATATTCCTTGAATACTCGGTTCATCATATCCATGAAGACAGCAAGAGCATTAGTCAATCCAAAAGACATGACTAGGAATTTATAATGCCCGTACCAAGTTCTGAAAGCCGTCTTTGGAATGTCATCGGTTCTAATCTTTAATTGGTGATATCCGGAGTGAAGATCAATCTTTGAAATGAATTTGGCTCATTGTAACTGGTCAAACAGGTCATCAATACGTGGCAATGGGTACCTATTTTTGATGGTGACATGATTCAACTCCCGATAATCAATATAAAGTCGCATACTCCCGTCTTTCTTTTTCACGAATAGAACAGGAGCACCCCAAGGAGAAGTACTAGGACGAATAAAACCAATATCTAACAATTCCCGCAATTGGGTCTTTAACTCCTGAAGTTCAATAGGAGCCATTCGATATGGGGCTTTAGAAATGGGTTTTGTACCGGGTTCAAGGTCGATACAAAATTCAATTTCACGCTCTGCGGGTAAGCCAGGAAGTTCTTCAGGGAATATGTCAGGAAATTTATTAACAATAAAAATATCATTCAAAACTAACGTATTTTTGTTTAGATCCGTGACATGAGCTAAGAAAGCTTGACATCCGTTTTTTAATAAACGAATAGCTTTATGACTTGAGATGACAGTGATTGATTTTAATGGTTTGGTTGCTTGAATTCGCATAATAGGTTGGTTAGGAATATGAAAGCTAACAACCTTACAAAAACAATCAATTTTTGCATGATGAGTTGTTAACCAATCAATCCCTAGAATCACATCAAATGCAAGTATTTTCAATGAAATAAGATCGACAGGTAATGTGAGGGTAACGATTTGAACCAAGCAAGACTTATAAACAGTGGATGTAATGAAGGTTTCTCCCAATGGAGTTTTAACAGATAAGTCAAAGTCTAATTTCTCCGGAGTCAAATATAAACGTTGAGCGCAAGTAGGAGAAATAAAAGAATGGGTAGAACCGGTATCAAATAAGGTATAAACTTTGCTAGAGTTTATGATAAGCTTACCCGTGATGACCTCGTTCGGGTTCCTTGCTTTCTGGGAGGTCACAACAAATGCTCTCCCTTGCACTACCGCCTTTGACTTTTCTGGGACGGCCTTTGGTGCCTCCATCCTAGCTGAACTTATCTTCAGTGAACGACAAAATTGGGCTAGGTGACATTCTCTTCCATAATTATAATATGCTTTGGACGGCATCGCACAATTTGGACTTATGTGTCTCTCCCCTCCACATTTGAAGTATATGATAGGTGGTCGTTCTTCTTCCTTAACAACGGGTGCTGGTGCTGACGTCTTTCCATCATTGTTGAATCTCCTCTTCTTGAAATGTCCATTCTTATTGTTTTGTCCCTGATTACCACCGAAGTGGTTACCATTTCTGGCTTGTTGATTCCCTCCTCACTTGTTGTCACCGCTTCGATGACTGCTTTCACTGGTATTATCATTTTGCCAGCTGCTCTCTTTTAGTTGGGTTAACTCATTATCGCGCTCCAATAACTGAGCCCTATTAACAACATCTGAATACAAACACAGTTTATGAGAGATAAGATATTGACGTATCTCGAGTTTCAAACCTCTTAGAAACATTCGCGTCATTCTCTCCTCATTATCAACCAAATGGGACGCAAACCTAGACAACTCGGCAAACTTGGCTTCGTACTGCGACAAGATCATGTTGTTTTGCTCCAGCTTGATGAACTCTACCTCTTTTATGTGACGAATACTTTCGGGAAAGTACTTATCGTTGAAAAATTCTTGGAACTTCTCCCAAGTCATCTTCAATGCGGCAGGTTGAGTACGTTTTACAGATTCCCACCAGTAATCTGCCTCTGCACGCAACATGAAGGTGGAAAAGGGAACTTTTTTCTCCTCGGAGCATCCCAAGACATCAAATATCTTGCAGATCTGCTTTATCCACGTCTCCGCCTTAAGTGGTTTTGGCTCTCCAAAAAACTCCGGTGGTCCCAGTTCCTTTAACTGCTTAGCGGTGACCGTCCAAGAGTTGCCAGTGTTTCCACCTGTATTTTGTACAGGAGCCGCTCTTGCCAGATGTTGCATGAATTGCATAACGCCTCTGAACATTCCATCGTTCATCATCTGGTCAGTGTTGTTGTTTTCCTGAGGATTGTCACCTTCCTGATGCACATTATCCTGATTATTAATCTGTGGAGACTCAACGGTCTCCTGTGCTCCATTGATGTTCTCAACATTCTCTGATGTTATTTTCAAATACTGCCACAAAATAAGGGTTAATTAACATATCACATATTATCCCTATACTCTGACCGACCAATTAAATACGAAATAAACTTAGGTAGGTCATACTAGCGAAAGAATTCCCCGTCTCTCCCCTCCTAGTTCTTATCTCACATCTCAGCCAGGGATCATATCCCTAAGCTTCGATACCAACTGTGACGCCCCCAAAATAGGTATACCTCAACTATTCTGAGTCGCCAAATACATGGTACAGGATACAATTACAACTTAATTATACAATAGTCGTATAAAATACGACATAACATAATCTAATATTTTTAATAAGAATATTGTCATCTAGACAATATCCACACTCAATGGAGTCCTCATTACATTTATTGTCACACTATTTAACAGAATAGTGAGGACTACTAATGCTATCTTCTGGACCAGTTACTCGCTTCCCGACTAGTCCCGCTTTGTGTTCTCATTTCCTGAAGAGAATAGTGAAAGAAAGGGTGAGCTCAACTAGTCCAGTAAGAAATATTATGACTAAGATAATGCAGAATAAATTATCGTTAGCTTTCAACAGTGTTAAATTGATACAATATAACAAACATCAAGTTTAACTACAGCGGAACAAGCAATCCATTAAAAGAGTCAAGTAGAGAATAAAATCTACTATCTTTTATGATTTAAAAGGTTTTTCATCACTTTTATCGCTAGGACTCAACTTAATAAATAATCCACATCATTCATGCACTACGGCCAAGGATATTCATTAGTATCACAACCATAAATTATCCATGCACTACGGGCCAAGGATATTCGTGTATTCATCAATGGTCATGATCATTCCAACAACTATCCATCAATGCACTACGGGCAAATGAGGACTTTTACCATATCATTTGTAACATTACGGTCATGATTATAACGATTAATCCCTGGTCATAATCATACAAAGTCCATCTATGCACTACAGGCCATAGATGACTTTCAACATAATATAAACATGAGGATGATGACAATGATATAAGAATTCAATAAAATAAGTTCAAGAATTAATTTATCCAGGAACTAATAAAGTCCAAATTATCAACATGATACTTCTTTGTAGAGTAAAATTCAAGAATGCTCATAAGAATATTTCCATGAAAAGATACTGGATGAAGCGCAAATATCAAGGATATTCCACTAATTTCATGGAGTATAGAAGTTAAAACTTTAACCAACTGAGTATAATAAAGAATGGAATAACAAAAGAAATCACCGGGCATGCGATAGACCACATGACGCATGAAAGTTATTCCAATGAAATTATAAATAATGAGAACCCGAGGTTAAAGCGAAATTACATTGCAAGCGGGATATTCTAACGAATAATAAAGAATGAAATAACAATGAAATCACCATGCATGCGATAGACCACACACATGAGTTATTCCAGCATGAATAATAATTAATGGAATCGAATCGGTAATGTAATACGCACCGGGATATTCCAACGAATAATAAATAACGGAACGGTCATGCGTAAACGCATGCATGTAATGTTCCAACGAATAATAAAGAATGGAATAACGAAGAATTTCACCATGTATGCGGTGATTGGCATGGGACAAAGTTATTCCAAAAAATGATAAAGAATGGAATAATGAAAAATTTCACCAATTATAGGATAGCTCACAGTATCTGAGTTATTCAACGAATAATAAAGAATGGAATAACGAAGTTCTCTTCATGAATACTGAAAGAAATAATACACCTTACCTTAGAAAACCGGATATAGGAGTAGTGAAGTAGCGAATATTTTTCTTCTTTCTCTCTATAGTTTCTCTCTCTAGAGTTTCGATGAATTAAAGAAATAATGAAGGAATAAGCTTCTATTTATAGGAGAATGGACCTAATAAGAACTAATTCATGAAACGATCCAGATTGATTTACTTTTGAACAGACGATCCATATTGATTTACTATGCAAAGACAAATAAAATATTCTAATAAAACAAAATCTTTTAAATAAAATATAATATATTCTATTTATAATCTAATAAAATGAATAAATTTATAAAAGTATTACATTTTATATAAAAAATTTTACTATGCAAAACACTATGCAGAACCTTATGCAAAACACTATGCATATAAAATATAATATATTCTAATTATTGTCTAATAAAACAAATAACTTTATAAAAGTATTCATTTTTTATATAAAAAGATTTTACTATGCAAAACACTATGCATAATAAAATATAATATATTTTATATAAAAAGTTTTTACATTTTATTACATTAATAATACTAATAAAACAAAATTTATATATATATATATATATATATATATATATATATATATATATATATATAAACTTCCGTGACTTCATAAAAAGACACCTCAATATATTTAACAACATTTATCATCATTATTATAATTCACAATATTAATCCACGAATGTCGTTCCTCAGAAAGAGGGGCTTTCCAATAAGGATTTCTCTCTATTGGTGCGCAATTAGGTGACCAAACCTCTCCTTGGCAGAACTTCTAGACATCGTTAATATTGCAAATAATAATATTAATAACTCTGTCATCTCAATTATTGATTTAATAATATATAAAATATCGACAATAATTGAATCAAATAACGTGAGATACTATGCAATAATTACTGTAGCAATAATTGAACAAAACTGAATGACTTCTCACGTAAGCATTAATCATCAATACCGTGTGCTACTTTGCAACCACGTGTATTACTGTACTTTTAACACCGGGTGTTTCAACAGTTAACGGTACAACTTCTACCGTTATTTTCATAAAATATTTTTGTCATTTTCTCAATCCGACAATAATTCCATTACGGGGTCCACCAATGATTGTGCCATTGTACGAATATTCCCTGTTAAAATGAATATTCCCCGACCAATCTAATATTATATAACAACTTGTATACTTTGTAAAATTTATAAATATTACCCCAACTATAACATTATATCAAATTCATTCCATAATATTCAAAAATGATATTTATAGAAAAATCATCTTTATTCATAAAAGTTGGGGTCTTACAATGCGAGTCTCATAACATCTAAGTTTGTTTGTGATAACTTATTCGTGGAATATTTGTATGTCATTCAAAAGTCAATTGAGAAATGAAAATAAGCACAAGTGCACCCACAGTCACACGAATGCTCAACTTTGTCTAATGGCCATCACCATCTATCATTATTATCAATTTAGGTGAAAACATATAAAGCTTCAAATTATTTTCCTTGTAAATCACACTCCATTCTTTTCAAATTATACAATCACAAAGCAACATCCAAAGTCCACAAAAATCATTAGTCTTATTAATATAGCTTCTTAACATGTATGGAAGGGAGTTAAAAAATGAGGCATAAACTTTACTGTAGGCCAAAAAAAAGTTCAAAATAGCCATGGTTAAGAAAGAAATGACATAAAAATAACCTTAGATTAATATAAAAGCATGATCAGTTTATCCACAAAAGGGGATGGTGACTATGACTAGGAAAATAATAACCAGCCGTTTCTCAACAGTAGCTGCAAAAAAAGACACAACTGTACAAAAAATGTCCCTCTTTCTTATGGTCAAGTATGTAATGTGAACAAGACTGTTTTGGGTATCAAATGAATTTATAAGACTAATAGTCCCACATTAAGGGACTAATAGTATGCCATTGGTTGTTCTTCAAACTTGACCATCAAGATATTTTCATCACCTAATGTCCTATCCTGTGTAGAAGAGCTTTTGTTGTGTTCAGATATGGACCTTGGAATATATAAAGGCAATGAGTATATGTGATGTTATGTTAATTACTTATACATTCTTGTTGTTCTTATATGCCTACAAATGGTCAAGTATGCATGCCCTCATGCATGTGGATAATCCATATTATAGGGGAGACTCTGCTGAAATTTTTTCGTTGGTCGGGTAATTTAGACTTGTCCCAATGCATATGCAGACCATGCATGATGCAATGATTCATATTCTACCCCTAGGAATCTATTGTCTTTAGGTTGGTGTCAGTTAAAATATGTAATAGACGGAGATTTCTACCAAGAGGATATGCTTCATAGACCTCTTATAATAAATATAGAGGACAACAATGAATTAATCCAGTTAGAGGGTGGAGATGAACCTGATTAATTGGATCCCGAGATAATTATTATGCCAGATGACATTGATACTGAGGAAGAGTTATTGACTGACACTGACACTGAATCTGAAGAAGAAGATGGTTATGAATCACCGATACTTGTACAAAATGATTCTGACTCAAACAACAATTTTCAGTAAAATGTATGTTTAGTTTTAATTGTATTACATACAATTACATATAGGAATGTTCTCTATATCCTTAACATGTTTATGTACCTTTAATTTATAGTTGTCGTAGTTAACTATTTCATACAATTACTTGTTATTATTTTCCTTTTCTATAAAATATATGTTTAGTTTTAATTGTATTACATACAATTACATATATACATGTTCTCTATATCCTTGACATGTTTCTGTACCTTTCATTTATAATTTTTGTAGTTAACTATTTCATACAATTACTTATTCATGAATGTCATTTTATTTATATATGTAACTCATATAACTCATACTAACATCCTAAATTTTTTATTTATAGATGTCTTCTGAACCAGCACAACAAAAGCGAGGGTTGGGTCGGGGCCCTAATCATGTGCCGAAGGCCCGGCTAATCCGAATGATCGCATTCTCATACAGATTCGTCCTCCTCCAGAAAGCACATAAGTTAAACATCGTGTATATATAACCATTTTATATTTCCATTATTATAAATATATTTTAATGTAAGTTGTTGTACATTGTAGTGATTTTCAAGATAGTAAAATTATGAAATGCATTTCAAAATTATGCTTACAGAACTGGCATACACCAGTGATTATGTGACGCCCCCAAAACAGGTATACATCACCCATCTTGAGTCGCCAGATACATGGTACATAAATTCAAATACAACTTAATTATACAACAGTCGTGTAAAATACGACAAAACATAGCTGAGAGTTTAAACAAGAATATTGTCATCTAGACAATATCCACACTCAATGGTGTCCTCATTACAATTATTATCACATTATTCCGTAGAATAGTGAGGACTACTAAAGCCATTTATCCTAGACCATCACTCCATTCCCTGACTTGTCCCAGCTATATTCTCATTTCTTTAAGAGAACAATGAAAGAAAGGGCGAGCTCAACTAGCCCAATAAGAAATATTATGACTAAGATAATGCAGAATAAATTATCCTTAGCCTTCAACAGTTTAACAACTGATAGAATACAATAGACAACAAGTTTTAGATCAACAACTGCAGCGGAATAAACAATCCATTAGAAGAGTCAAGTAGAGCATAAAATCTACAATCTTCTATGATTTAAAAAGTTTTTCATCAACTTTATCGTTGAGACTCAGCTTAATAAATAAAATAGAATCATCCCTGCACCACGACCAAGGATATTCATGTAATCATCAATGGTCATGATTATACCGAATAATCCCTGGTCATAATCATACCAACAACTATCCATCAATGAACTACAGGCCAATGAGGGCTTTTACCACATCATTCATCACATTACGGTCATGATTATACCGAATAATCCCTGGTCATAATCATACCAAGTCCATCTATGCACGTAAGCCAAAGATGACTTTAATCACAATATAAGCATGAGGATGATGACAATGACATAATAATTCAATAAAACAAGTTCAAGGATAAATTTTAAAGATTTATAATTTAATTTATCCAGAAATCAATAACATCCAAATTGTCAACATGATACAGCTTTGTAGAGTAAAATTCAAGAATAATATTCATGTACCAAAATAATTTGGACAGAAAAGAAATATATTTTTTGGGTGAATAGTACCCCGTGAATAGTACCCCGACACGAAAAGTGTCCCGAATACCCGAGTGAATGATACTAGAGTGAATAATAATCAGGTGAATAGTACTTCGGCACAAAAAGTACCCCGAATACCCGAGTGAATAATACCAGAGTGAATAGTAACTGAGTGAATAGTAATTGGGTGAATGGTAACCCGTGAATAGTAACTCATAAAAAAATAGCAAAGAAAATGATATTCCATAACGAGTACAAAAGAAATGATATCTCAGACGAGTATAATAGAATATACAAAACTGCAAATGGATTTTCACCCGCCATGCGATAATCTACGTAGACAGATCATTTCCACAATTTAATAAGGAATGAATACAAAGAATCATTCACCATGCATGTGGTAATCCACATAAACAGGTTATTCCAACAGAATAATAGGAATGGAATAACAGATGAATTCACCATGCATGCGATAGACCGCATAGACAGGTTATTCCCAATAGAATAATAAAGAATGGAACCAGGTCATGCGTAATCCGCACAGATAGGATATTCCAACAAAATAATAAAGAACAGAACCAGGTCATGCGTAATCCGCACAAACAGGATATTCCAACAGAATAATAAAGAGGAATAACAACAAAATTCACCAGGCATGCGATAGACCGCACAGATAGGTTATTCCAACAGAATAATAAAGAATGGAATAACAGAAGAATTTCACCATATATGTGATACTGGAATAGTGAGGTAGCAGACTTCTCTTCTTCTTTCTCTCTATAATTTCTCTCTATAATAATTGCTCTATAGCTTTGGTTAATTGGTGAGAAATGAAGGAAGAATGAGCTTCTATTTATAGGAAAATATAGTTTCAATAATTGCACATTTTGGGGCTCAAAATATTACAGTATAATACCTTCCTCTTTTCCTTCATTTTTAATTTAGTCCTGCAAGTATTATCAAACTTGCACCAACTCCCTAATAGTAAATCATGTGAATCAATAGTTCTAGACATGTAAAAATATGAATTACAGTATAGTACCTCCATCTATACCTCAATTTTTAACTTAGTCATGCAAGTATTATCAATCTTGCACCAACTACCCTAATAGTAAATGAATGTGAATCAATAGTACACACATGTGAACAAATAGTTATAATCATGTGAATCAATTGCAATTAATTGCTCATTTATCCTGTTAATTACCCGATTGGTCAATATAACCTCCAGACATCAATTATTATCGAAATATATGTCGATTTTCACTAACACTAATCATTCCCACACAATGGAATTATCAATTTCATCTTTAATCAACATGAACTTATTCATCATTAATATTATAACTCATAATACTTAACAACCAGGTCGTTCCCAGGAAAGAGGGGGCTTTCCGATAAGGATTTCTCCTTATTGACGCGCAATTAGGTGACCAAACCTCTCCTTGACAGAACGTCTAGACATTGTTAATATTGCAAATAATAATATGAATAACTTTATCGTCTCAATTATTAATTTAATAATATAACATTTTATGCAGATGATACTGTGACAATAATTGAATCAATAATATGAGAAATATGATGCAGCAATTACTGTAGTAATAATTGAGTATAACTGAGTGAATTCTTACGTAAGCATCAATAATCAATCTACCGTTACTACTATGCAACCAATGCCAGACATTCAGTACTTTTACTACCGAGTAGTTCAACAGCTTTACTTGGTAACACTTTCGCCATTATTTTTATAAAAAGATAATTATGTCGTTTTCTTACTACGACAATACTTCCGTTGTTGGGTCTACCAATGATTGTGTCGTCGTATGGATATTCCCCGACAAAAAGAATATTCCCCGACCAAATGAATATTTTATAACAACTTGCATACTTTGCAAAAATTATAAATATTACCCACAACTATAACATTATATCAAATCCGCACCATAATATTCAAAAAAATATTTTGAGAAATTTAAATCTTTATTCATTAAATTTGGGGTCTCACAGATTACGTGGGCGAGCACACCTCTCGCCTATAAGGATGTAGTTTGGGCTGAATTTCAGGTATATTTTTTTATCAATCTGATAGATAATACATATGTTAGTTCCCAGTAGGCACAATATAGATCTAGAAGGGGGGGGGGGGGGTAGAATAACTCCTTTTTAATTTCAAATACTTTTCTCCTTTATTTTGTATTGCTAATGATTTAGCATATGACAAACATAATAATCTTTTCAAGCACAACGGAATAAGTAAAAGATCCCCTTCATTGATATATTTAATAATCATACATAAATTATTCGTAGAGTTAGTTCAGTAGTAAGCGCTTAAAACATATATAGTAATTATAGCGATTAATGTACATAATATAAATGACATAAAGTAAAAGACACAAGGGATTTTAAGTGGTTCGTAGACTCAAGCTCCTAATCCACTCTTCTACTTTCAACTAGCAGGATTTCCACTAAGTAAGGGCAAGACCTCAATCACTAAGATTCCTTCAAGGCCAGCAATTTTGGGACTTCATTCACTAAGAACTCTTCAAGACCAAAGAAATGACTTTGAACTTCTAGTTCCCTAGAACTCTTCAAAACCCAAAGAGGCTTGAACTTTATTTAGTCCTCCCCATACAAGGACCCCTCGTGCCCCTTCTTGTTGTTGAGTTATTTGTTTGTTGTTGAGTTGTCTTTGCTAAGATGTTTTTAAGCTCTTCATCTCTGAATGCTTAGCAGCTTGACGTGATCATCCTTAAAGTGCAGTTGAGTGTAACATTATGCACAACTTCTTCAGTTACTCAACCACTTCTGATGATCCCTTGTTGAATTGCAGTGAAGATCATTTTTCTTGATACTTGATGGCTGCACATGATGATTTTCTATGATGACTGTAAGCTCTTCTTCTAGGTACTTAAAAACTTTCTCATGCTTGACACCATGATGGCGTTGGTGATCTTCTTTCTTGATACTTGATGCCTTCTCATGATGGACTTTCCAAGATGATTGTAATCTCTTCTCTCTGATACTTAGAGTCTTCCCACGATGGACATCAAGATGACATTGATGTTCTTCTTTCTCTTTGTAGTTCAGAACACTCTTCTTGTAGTAGAACTCTCACCTCTACATTGTAGAACTCTCACTTCTACTTCTTTCTTTGTTTGTCTCCAAGTGTTCTTGATGGATCGTAGAGTGAGCCTTCATTCCTTCATTGGTCACTCACTATTTTATGTTTAGATCAGTCCACCATTTCTCCAAACTTAGCAACTCCAGCTCCCTTTGATCTTTGAAGCTCTAGCTGATTTATACTCCTTCCCAATCTTCCCGTTAGAAAGTAGTCTTTGGAAGTTCTTTAAAATGCTTTGCAGTTCTCGAGTTGTTTGGTGCAGACTATAGATGTGACATGACATCCCCTTTTCTGACTTTCTGACACTACAGTCTACTATTTCACCTACCCCATCAGAGATGTCACTTTGATGTCTTGGGCAGGTCGACGACTTTATTTCCCCCTTCTGATTTCTCGATCAGAGGTTATCCTTTTGCATCGATGCTCTCAATAAGGTCTTGTCCGAATACCAACCTTCAGATTGAACCGTTGCTAATGCTTCAATCTTCGGATGACCGAACTTTACGATTCTGATGCATGTTTTCTTGAACCTGATCGTAGTGTCTTGTTGACTGTTGCTCATTGACATGTAGAGTAAACACTACGATCTTTGAAGTGTTTTCATTTGATCTCCAGTGTAAAACACCTCTTCCTTCTATTATTCAGTGCTTCAACACTTCTTGTTTGCTTCGACTGCTCTCAGATACTAATGGCTTGACTCTTTGCTCTGGCCCCCTCTGAATAGCAAGACACTTCAGATTTGTGGCGGTCCAAATTTCGCTTTCTCTTGTGTGATCTCCCATTCACTTATCATCAATGGATCGACCCAATGCTTAATCACTTTAGCCTTGTTCTTCGAAGTTTACCAAAGATCTCTATGTACACTCCATCGGTTCTTTTTTTTGTTCGGCAAACACTACGATCCCGGTTACTTCCAAGATCGTTGTCTTCTTACCACTTGACAAATGCATCGCACTTGCTCGACTTTCCTTAGTCACCATCAAGTCTTCTTATGATCAACTTGTGGAAGACTTCATCTCGAATGGCTTCACAACTCAACTGGATGTTGATTGGGTTGATGCTTAGATCTTCTTAGCTTGCATGCCATTCGTTGAGTGCTCTCTAGTTTCCTTCGTGGGATGTATCTTTGCAGAGATCAACCAAAGGCTTCATTCCTTTGATATTCTCGGAGTGCTCATTTGTTGAGAATCGTATTTGCTCTACGATTCTCGCCTTGCATTAGAGCACATCTGTTGAAGTCT
The DNA here is from genome assembly GCA_020205605.1 of Panax ginseng. Taxonomy (NCBI): domain Eukaryota; kingdom Viridiplantae; phylum Streptophyta; class Magnoliopsida; order Apiales; family Araliaceae; genus Panax; species Panax ginseng. Next base: position 30,353,728 of record CM035135.1, read on the forward strand.
TAGTTCTACACTCTACGATTCAGCTTTGGCTGTGTAGACACTATGACTCTGAGATCAAATCTTGACACTCTATGATTTTTAACTTTGTGTTTGTTGTCTTCATCTGATCTTGCTCGACTACGATCTCTCCCTCTGATATGATCAGTAGACTCTACGACTCTCGATTGTAGTCTACGATTCTTGATTCTTTACATCAAGAGACTTTACGACCGAGATAGTCTACGATTCTCGACTTGGCTTCTACAGATGCTCTCATTCACTGTGTCGTCTCTCACGATTCTGAACATGACTTCCTCAGCAGACTACGGCTCTGAGGAAGCTCTACCTGACACACTAAGATCCTTCCTCGTCTCTCCTGAAAGTCTACAAACTCCAAGATCTACTATCTTGCAGACTACAATTCTGCCTCGATAGCTCTCGAGTTTTCCTTGACTCTCCGGCGGCAGACTCACGATTTTCTATCGCAAAGGCTCAAGATCGATAAGCCTATCTATTACATCATAAGATCAACCTAACATGCTTAATCTTTCTATATTTATAGTCCTTATACATCATTTCTTTTTAAGGACTTTACAAAGTTGTTTGCTTATGTAGGATCAACCTAAAACATTTGATCAATTCATTCTACGTCCTTGTACATATGTTTCTATTATCTATCAAAGGACTTTACAGCTTTTCTTAATGCAAGCATACTTGCATATTCATTCATATATATATCATAATCAAATCATATGTAAATAGGAATATCATTCACATGCTTATTCCTAATAATCTCCCCTATTTGATTATGACAAAAAATAATAAGTGCATATGCATGTTATGAATGAATCTTATATACAAAGGAGAAATCATATTTCTAAAATATAATCATTAATGTCATTTATAATAATATGGAATTTAATACACTATGACATTTTACATCCTCGATCCGTAATATACCTAATGCTTAGAGATATACCTCTTTGGCTCCATGTATGTTTCCAGATGTCTCGCTGATCACCTATTCATCTGCTTGATCTTCTTGCACCGCTTTCACCCCGGGATGTTGACTTCATTTCTTTTGTCCGCCCCCCTCGATGTATGCTTCTTCTTCTTCTTCTTCTCCTCTCCCCTCAGCCTTTGCAAACATAGCTCATCATCCTTTGGCTCCCCCTCGATGATGACCCAACTTCTTCTTCTTCGCTTCTTCTTTGTCTTCTTTTTCTTCTTTCTTTCTGCTCTCCTTGCCCTTTCTTGAATGCCTCTTACTGTGCCTCTTTCTATGCCTCTTTTTCTCTCCCTTGTTGTCATTAATCACTTGAGAGAGCTGTTCCATGTTGGACATAAGTTGCTCCATCAGATAGGAGGAGTTACCAACTTCAATCATGAGTTCTTGTTGACTTAACTCAAGTTGCATAGGGAAAGACTGATTCATGTTGTCAATCTTGTCAGAGAGGGATTGAATTTGCTCTTCATTGGCCTTCTGTGCTCGTAGATCTTCTTTCTTCTGATCATGTATAGCCCTCAGATAAATGTGATCTCTCTCTCTTTGATTTTGAGAGATACATCAGCCATAGTAGCTTAAAGTCTATTCTGAATTGAATTATCTCCTTCTGCTACCATCTTTGACTCTTCATTAATTTGAGATATCTTCTCAACCAAATTTCATCGTAATTCTTCAATAGTTCCTCGCCCATAGGAATTTGGTCATTTGATTGGGCAACCTCTTGTTGAACACCAGATTGACTCTCACGATTTTCAACCTTTGATGATTTTCAAAAGTAGTGAGAATCAAAAATCGTTGATACCAATCGTTATTGAGGAATGAAGGAATGTTAGATAGTTGTGCTTGGGCGGATGGAGGCTCTTATTTTGGACTTGAACACCATCAGTGGTAGAGTGAATGACTCTACGATTATCTCCTTGGCCATAATCCTTCTTCCTTCGTAAGTCCACTCTACGATCATAGGGAATATAGTGATTGCCAAAGATGTCTGTAGACTTTGTAATGGGGCTGGTCTTTGATCATCATTGTTGCAAAAACTCTTCACCCCTTGGGAAGTTCTCGAGACACCACCTTCTGTGCTTGAAAACCGAGAGAAAGCACCAAATGAGGTAACTTTCATCCTTTTTCAGATGTGCCTTTAACCAAGGCATCCATTGAAAAACCATCTTTCGAGGTACTTCCGTGGTTCATTCGAGACTTCCACCACTATTCTCCTTTAATCCTAATGGAGAGAGAACATGGTAGTATTCGTTCCTCTCCGATTCCGATCGATGCGTAAATCGTAATCTTTCTCCATTTCTTCTCTTTCCGAGCTCAAAACATTCTCGATCGATTCATCAATGAATCCTTCTTGTTGTTGAATTTCATTTCCGTAACCTTCTTCAAAGAAAATCTTCCTTGATTCATCTTCTTCATTACTAGTCCCATCTTCAAAGACTTTCTTCCTTTGATTCAGATTCATCATCACTTACTTTAATGACCGTAGTAGAGTGATCACTTTTCTTCTTGAGGCAAATTTAGCTAGTAGTAGTCTGTAGCTCTTTCTTCTCCTTGGGGTTCAAATATGGGAGAGTCGATTCTTCTTCCTCTTCGACTCTCGAGGCCTTTGAATCATCAGTAACCTTCCTTGACGCTCAAAGATTGGCGTAAGGTGTCCTTCTCTTCTTCCGAATCAACATCATTTGACCCATCATCCGGGCTTGTTGGAGCATTTGCATTTGGAGATGCAAATGGGTCATCTTGTAGTTTTTCTTCATCATCGAGTGAATGCTCCGAGAGTTAGCCACATGTGGGCTTGCATATTCTTTTCATCATCGAGATTTGCATTTTCTTTCATGAATCCATCTTCACTTTCATCATTGGATTTGCTCTTTGGGGACTCATTTTTAGAGACCATCGCCCTTCCCTTCTTCTGACTCTACATCCTCTTTTCATCGATGTACTTTCTTGGGAAATCAATGCTTCTTTGTTTACCACCTTAGCTTTCTTCTTGATGGCCCTTGAAGCAGTCTCTTTTTTCTTCTCTTTGTGGTCTCTCGTGCAATTAAGACCTTTTCACCTTCATCTTTGTCTTCTGGGAGAGACTTCTTGGTGGAGCCTCGCTTTTCTTCACACCCCTAGATCTCTTCCTTATCGGTGTGTGGTCACCATCGGTGTAGAGTCACCAGACTCGTAACTTTCCACCTCTTTCGCCTTCCTCTTCTTTTTACAAGACCTTTTTTTCTTCTCCCCCTTGTTGTTAGCTTCCTGCTTTTCCTTTGGGTTCTTCTTCCAGCTCACAAACAAATTGAGACATTACTTTATGAACATTTAGAGGCTCTCCTTCATCATCCTTGATTTTGCCTCCCAAATTTCTTCTTCATCACAATACTCAACAATCTTCCATGAAAGACCTTAGTCGTGGGTCTATCAAGACTTCTTTATCTCAGCCTTTTCTATCCATTTGAGATCCGATCGAACAAGATAGCTCCAAAGTTGATTCGCTTCTTCGTAACTATTGCAGATATAATCTTCAATCACGATCAAGCACAATGTCATGTGCAGATCCTCAGATAGTATACATTTTCCCACTATCTCAAAGAAGGAACTCAATTCCTCAGAAACTCCTTTTTTCTTCATGTCCTTCGACTAGGGTTCCTTTGGTACCCCATAATCTCCTTCACTTGCTCAAAGGTCGATCTCATCAAGGTTTTTCAATTCCTAGGTCGTGAAAACCTAAGCATTGATTGATATCGATGATTTTAGCTTTAGAGACCGACCTTTAACCTTGGTAGAAAGGGTTCCAGCATTTATGGATGCATTTGAGTAGAACTCCTTAACCAGCTTCAAAGATATACTCGAGTGTCATGCCTCAAGACATTCTAAAATCCAAATTTTCTTCACAAGTTCAAGAATGTCTCTCGAACTTCTTTTCGATTTCTCAAACGACTTGGTTCCGAAATAAATGCCGTGATTACTCGCCAATCTTCCATTTGAATAGTTCGAGGAATATGGGTATTTGATTCGTAGAGATTTATGAGAGATAGTCATTGTGATCATCGGCTCGGGGGTTTAATTGATTTTGGCTTCAAGAGGATTCTAGGGTTTGAAAATGGGAGGGAGAGAGGTTCGATAGTTTCTGATAACTATTTGCAGATTTTGAATTTGTCTTTATGGCGCTCCTTCCGACTCAAAACACTATGATGTGTCAACTAGCCATTGGTTGCACGATGCCCAAAGAATGAGTCAGAATTCCCCATAACCTTTTCAGCTTTATATCCTCCTTTTAAGAAATAAACATTATCGACGTGGATCGACCGTTGACCATTTTGGTTCAGTAGAGTATCTTGGGTGAGGTAGCTATGGACTCTACGCTTCCTTTGTTGACTCAACGATCTTTTTCTCGAGAGATGTTGCAGCGGTTGGTTTTGACACTAATCCTCATCTTGAAACTACATAGCTTCAACCACCGATGTACTTTATGAAGGCACTTAAGTTCTTTTCTTCAACGACATCTTTCCAAATCAACATTAGACCTTATTTCCTCATAATCTCAATGGTTGAGCAATTGTTTAGTTCTTCCAAGCTCACCATGAGCTAGTTTATCCTTCTTCGTAGGATCGCGATCGTCGAGTCTGCTTTCTACGATCGTTGAGATTGCACTACGATCGCGTTGAGTTCTCTTCAAACTCTACTCTACGATCGTTGATTGCCTTCGGTCCTTGAGATGAACTTGACTAAGCAATCCTTCCGGGTTAAGGTAGCTCGGAAGGGCCAACCTCTTAGAGTGAGCTAAGGGTCGTTTGTCCCCGAGGCGCTTTCGGATGAAAAACTTTAGAAGTGAATTGCACCGATATCTCATTTGGCCTTTTTTTCACCGGGAGGTCATCTACCAACTTTAGATAATTTCCTTTTTGTCAGTAATCGTGGTGTCCTCCTCGCTCTTACACTACGATCGGATGTTTGATCGTAGGCACTCCACGATTTTGAGTTGGGTGGTCGATTGGTTATCGTAGTACATTTTGAGACGCTCCTACCGACTATGGTTCTTCATTTGGTTCATCACCCACAAAGTTTTGGGACTCAGAATCGTACATTGCTTCATAGTATATCTCAAAGTTGTTGTTGTTCCTTAATGATCACCGCTTCCCCATTTTTATATTGTCTTCTCAAAGAGGTGTAATTTCCTTTTCTTCATGTGCATTAGAGGCATCCTTGCATATCTCCTTCTCGACCGAATCACCATTGTCAAATAAATCTATTTACATCGTAGACATGGAAATCTCCAGGTCGATCATTCTTCTACGATCATTTGACAAAGACTACTGAACGTAGTCTTCTTTGATAGTTTGTGCTTGTGAGAGTTCTCGCTTCCATAATGAGTTCCTCATGATTGATGCTCGATGATCCTCTCGATGTCAACTTCCTTGAGGATTCTTCTCATATGATGCTGCTTTTCATGATTGAGCATATAAGACCCTTTTTATCTTTGGTTGAATGGCTCTGCTTCCATATAAAGATCAAGCAGCCATGTGAGCTTTATTTAGATTAGCTCAAAGTGTCTTTCAAGAATGTGCTTTGACATATAGGAGTTTTATCGTAATCATTTCTAATGCCTTAAGCCTTCTCACCGTTGAATCTTCTTGATCAAGTCTTCGCTTCAAAGATTCCTTAGTGTGGCTAGATAGACCAAGTACCTATAGTTTATATATTTCTATTTTGGTACCCATAATTAAATGGGTCCTCGCTAGGTTAGTTTTCTAAATCCATTTCCTCATATATTTGATAATCATCATATTGATCACCATCAATCATATTCATGCATGTAACTAATTTAGATAATACATTTTGAGATGCATGATGGTGAGTGTGTGTGTAAGATTTGCCATTTTAATAAAACACTCTTTTTCTTTGATGGTTTCATCATTTGCTTGGTTATGCTTCACAGGTTTAAATGTTCACAGAGTAAGAATCAACTCTATGACTTATGTGTATCTGTTGATTCATGGAGGTGATCAGCTTTCTATGAATCTTCAAGATACTCTTGTAGAACTCGATCATACTCTATGTGTTATCAAACACTTAGAACATAGGTTTGTATATACATACTACTTACCCATCAAAGAAAGATTACTCCACATAAGATTATTTTAACCTTTGATATGCTTATGACCTATTTCAGATTTCTTTCAAGATGTCATCTTCAACCTAAAACTTGGATGGAGAGAAAGTTTGTAAGCATTTGAGTTTCCAACCTCAGTGTACTTTCTCTCTTCACCTTTTTAGGTAGATTATGATTTCTTGATAGATATTGTTATAGTTCATAAGGAGGTGCAACATGATGTACACAATTATACTAGTGAGAAACCGTACCTTTCTACTGCTGGGCTTTTTAATACCATTTAACTTAGATATACCGAGATTAGGCATTGATGTGCATAGTTTCTCATTTGCTCTCGACAACTTGTTGCTCCAAATTGACCTTCAATCAATCAAATGTGGTCTTGAAGATGCAAGCTAAGAGAAATCTCAACATCTTTAGTTTTTTCACATCCTTGAGTTCACAAGGTTTACATCCAAATTACCGTTGGCCGATACATGTTTGAGAAGTTCTTCTTTTTCTTTGATAAGCATTTCTTAGCATGTATGGCCTTTTCATCTTTTCAGTCAGGGTGGATGTTTGACTCTTTTCTGTTGATGTCTCTTGAGCTTCTTAGTATGGTCTTCAGACTACAAGATTGACTGCGAACAAGAATTGGTCTTGTAGATATGGCAATCAAGATCATGGACCAATCTGAGCAGCTTCAGGGGTATATACACATTTACATGTACACAGTATTTCCAACGTGTGAGCTCATCTACATATAACAAGTGACTTACTACTAAACCAAGTTTAGAACAATGTTTATGCCTAGGATCAGAGATCAAAGCGATTAGCTTTTGATCATATCATGAGAACCTGCTCTGATACCAATTGTTAGTTCCTAGTAGGCACAATATAGATCTAGAAGGGGGGGGTTGAATAGATCCTTTTTAATTTCAAATACTTTTCTCGTTTATTTTGTATTACTAATGATTTAGCACATGACAAACATAAGAATCTTTTCAAGCACAACGGAATAAGTAAAAGATCCCCTTCATTGATATATTCAATAATCATACATAAATTGTTCATAGAGTTAGTTCAGTAGTAAGTAGTTAAAACATACATAGCAGTTAAGTATATAATGTAAATGACATAAAGTAAAAGACATAAGGGATTTTAAGTGATTCAGAGACTCAAGCTCCTAATCCACTCTTCTACTTTTAACTAGCAGGATTTCCACTAAGGAAGGGCAGCACCCTGAATCACTAAGATTATTTCAAGGCCAAGCAGCCTTGGGACTTCAGTTCACTAAGAACTCTTCAAGGCCAAAGACCTTTTTGAACTTCTCTAGTTCCTCTAGAACTCTTCAAACCCATCAGAGGCTTGAACTTCATTTAGTCCTCCCACAAGGACCCCTCAGTGCCCAGCTTCTTGTTGTTGAGTTGTTTGTTTGTTGTTGTTGTTGTTGGTGTCGAGTCGCTAAGATGTTCTTTAAAGCTCTTCATCTCCTTCTGCTTAGCAGCTTGACATGATCATCCTTGAAGTGCAGCTTGAGTGTAGCATGATGCTCAAATTTTCTTCGCCACTCAACCACTTCGATGATCCTTGATGAACCGCAGTGAAGATCATTCTTCTTGATACTTAATGGTCGCATATGATGATGAGTTTCTAAGATGACTGTAAGCTCTTCTTCTAGGTACTTAGAAACTTTCTCATGCTTGACACCATGATGGCGTTGGTGATCTTCTTTCTTGATACTTGATGCCTTCTCATGATGGACTTGCCAAGATGACTGTAAGCTCTTCTCTCTGGTACTTAGAGTCTTCCCATGATGGACATCAAGATGACATTGATGTTCTTCTTTCTCTTTGCAGTTCAGGACACTCTTCTTGTAGTAGAACTCTCACTTCTACATTGTAGAACTCTTACTTCTACTTGTTTCTTTTTTGTCTCCAATTGTTCTTGGTGGATCGTAGAGTGAGCCTCAGACCTTCATTGGTCAATCACTATTTTATGTTTAGATCAGTCCACCATTTCTCTAAACTTAGCAACTCCAGCTCCCTTGGATCTTTGAAGCTCTAGCTGATTTATACTCCTTCCCAATCTTCCCGTTGGAAAGTAGCTGTTGGAAGTTCTTTGAAATGCTTCGCAGATCTCGAGTTGTTTGGTGCAGACTGTAGATGTGACATGACATCCTCTTTTCTGAATTTCTGACACTGCAGTCTACTATTTCACCTACCCCATCACAGATGTCACTTTGATGTCTCGGGCAGGTCGACGACTTTATTTCCCCCTTCTGATTTCTCGATCAGAGGTTGTCCTTTTGCATCGATGCTCTCAATAAGCTCTTGTCCAAATACCAACCTTCAGATTGAACCATTATCAATGCTTCAATCTTCGGATGACCGAAATCTATGATTCTGATGCATGCTTTCTTGAACCTGATCGTAGTGTCTTGTTGACTGTCGCTCATTGACATGTAGAGTTAACATTATGATCTTTGAATAGTGTTCATTTGATCTTCAGTGTAGAACACCTCTTCCTTCTATTGTTCAGTGCTTCAACATTTCTTGTTTGCTTCAACTGCTCTCAGATACTGATGGCTTGACTCCTTACTCTGGCCCCTTCTGAATAGCAAGATACTTCAGATTTATGGTGTGTCTAGCTCGCTTTCTCCTTCTGATCTCCCGTTCACTTATCATCAATGGACTGACCCAATGCTTAATCACTTTAGTCTTGTTCTTCAGAAGTTGACCAGTATCTCTGTGTACACTCCATCAGTTCTTTCTTTGTTTGGAAAACACTACGATCCTGGTTACTTCTAAGATCGTTGTCATCTTACCACTTGACAGCTACTTCACCTGTTGACTTTCCTTAGTCAGCTACTGAAGTCTTCTTATGATCAACTTGTGGAAGGCTTCATCTCGAATGGCTTCACAACTCAATCTAGATGCTGATTGGGTTGATGCTTAGATCTTTTGTTAGCTTGCATGCCATTTGTTGAGTGCTCTCTGGTTTCCTTCAGGTGGGATGTATCTTTGCAGTATCAACTAGAGGCTTCATTCCTTTGGATATTCTGGGAGTGCTCATTTGTTGAGAATTATATTTGCTCTACGATTCTGCCTTAGCGTTGTGAGCACATCTGTTGAAGTCTTAGTTCTACACTCTATGATTCAGCTTTGGCTGTGTAGACACTACGACTCTGAGATCAGATCTTGACACTCTACGATTTTTGACTTTGTGTTTATTGTCTTCATCTGATCTTGCTCGACTATGTTCTCTCCCTCTGATATGATCAGTAAACTCTACGACTCTGAGTGTAGTCTACGATTCTCGACTGTAGTCTCGACGATTCTTGACTTGGCTTCTAGTCTACGATGCTCGACTACTTCGGCAGATGCTCTAAGAGTCATGCCTCTCTCTATGATTCTCGAACATAACTTCCTCAAAGCAGACTACGCTCCGAGGAAGCTCTACTCGACACACACTACTATGATCCTTCCTCGCTCTCCTGGCAGTCTACGAACTCCGAGATCTACTATCTTGCAGACTACGATTCTGCCTCGATAGCTCTTGAGTTTTCCTTAACTCTTCTGGAAGACTACAATTTCTGGTGCAGTGCTCGACAATCAGACAAGCCTATCTATTACATCATAAGATCAACCTAACATGCTTGATCTTTCTATATTTATAGTCCTTGTACATCATTTCTTTTTAAAGACTTTACAAAGATGTTTTGCTTATGTAGGATCAACCTAACACATTTGATTAATTCATTCTAAGTCCTTGTACATATGTTTCTATTATCTATCAAAGGACTTTACAGCTTTTCTTAATGCAAGCATACTTGCATATTCATTCATATATATCATAATCAAATCATATCTAAATAGTAATATCATTCACATGCTTATTCCTGACAACATAGTTAATTAAATAATATTGTTTAGTAATGTTGGATTATGGTAATATAACAGTTTTAATATTATTATTGTTGTTTTATTTGTAGAAAAGGTATAGATGGGACAACGCATTATGCATCGCTTATTCGCATATCATATGGCGAAGTGTGTCGTCGAACTAAAAGATAATCCGAACAAGGAACGTGTAAAGCCCTGCGTAATGTTGAGATTGACCATCCGGACAAAGGAGGTGAGCAAGATATACATGAGCATAGCCCCCAGTGGTGCGCAGCATAACCCATATAGAGTGCGGATGTATGACCAGATGGAGAGAATGAGCTAGGTCAAGAGATCGAAGATCGACGCCTCGAATAGATCCTCAGGTGTATCTGAAGGCGAAAATACAAAAGGCACGTATCGGGGCGGCAATATATCACAGTTGCAGCATATTACTGCCAGGGTACATATGTATATCACAGTTTTGTTTACAGTCATGTTTTGTAGCTAAAATATCATATGTTTACATATTAATATGAGAAAATAAACTGTAGGAGTCTCAGTCTCAAGGTCAACATATCAATTGGTTGGATGTGTATGTGGCCACCCGCGATGGTCTGTCTGAGGCTGTTCAGATAGCGGTAATAAGTTAACTTTATACTAATATATTGTTTATAAATCGTGACGACCTTTTTTAGCATTTATTTATTTATTTTTAACTATTTAATTGTTGACCTTCTGACAGAACACTTATAGGGCTTAATAAACGAGCGCTATCATGAAGGCACCCCGCGTCCGTCGATTGATCAAGAATTATGGGAGAGGGCGTCAGTCATGAAGAAAAACTACATTAAAGGCCAAGGACAAAAACAACGCCCGACCATCAGTGGCACAGGTAGTTCTCCTACCCAGTCTACACAGTCATCAGGTCATCGAGCCTATCATACTCCTGCTGACTATGTGAGAGCGATCTATAGGGATCGTGATCTTCTTCGTATACTGGGCGGGCATTTACAGTCTCTGAGTCCTGATGAGTTGGCGGATGCAGTGGCAGCAGCAGCAGCACAGCAGCAAGATGGAGATGAGGTATACATAGATATTGTTACTGTCACTGTCTTACTTATATATTTCACTTATATGTTTATAAATCGTGACGACCTTTTATAGAATTTTTTATTTATTTTAACTATTTAATTGTTGACCTTCTGACAGGACACTTATAGGGCTTAATGAACGAACGCTATCCTTAAGGCACCCCGTGCCCGTCGATTGATCAAGAATTATGGGAGAGGGCATCAGTCATGAAGAAAAACTACGTTAAAGGCCAAGGAAAAAAATGATGCCCGACCATCAGTGGCATAGGCAGTTTTGCTACCCAGTCTACACAGTCATCAGGTCATCCAACCTATCATACTCCTGCTGACTGTGTGACAGCGATCTATTGGGATCATGATCTTCTTCGTATACTGGGTGAGCATCTACAGTTGCTGAGTCCTGATGAGTTGGCGGATGTAGTGGCGGCAGCGGCAGCAGCAGGATGACGATGAGGTATACATAGATATTGTTACTGTCACTGTCTTACTTATATGTTTCACTACATTGTCTATTATTTAGCTTTCCCTAAGTCATAGCAGTATCAACACATGTAACATGTTTTATTCTTTTGTTAATTACAGGGTCCTAATTTGGATGATCCATGAAGAGCTAGACTTGTTTTTTAGATATTTAAAGCCTTATACTTTTATATTCATTCTTTGGACAATTGTATTGGTTTACGATTCTATTATATAGATGTTTACGATTGTATTGGGTTGTGTTGGTCCTAACATTGTATTGTGTTGGTTTACAATTCTATCATATGGATGGATGTTTCTATAGACTATTGTGGATGTGTTGGGATATATATGGATGCTTATATATACTGTTGTGTGTTGGGATAGAAAGCAGGTACAAAGCAGGGTATTTTTGGGAAATCCATAAAATAGGAAAAATATTTTAAAAAAAACAACATTAGCAACCGCATGCGGTCGCTAATACTCAAACGCGGTCGCTGATAGCTCCATGGAAACTAGCGACTGATGTGGTCGCTATTACCGGTCGTTGACACGTGTGCCACGTCATCCCTGACAACTGACTCAACATGAGTCAGATTAGCGACAGATTCGATCATGCGATGGCGATCACTAATAAGTCGATCATTATTAATGGTCATTGATGTCCATCCAATGACCAGATTACTCATGATTAATATCGGCGACGCGCGTTGGTCATAATAATTTTCTCGCGACCATATGCGCGGTCATGCAGATAAGCCTTTTTGTTGTAGTGATTTATATATATACTCCATATTAACTATGACTTCATTTAATAAGATGGAGTTTTTATAGGCTTTGACTAAGGGATCAACGATTCTGGCTAATGTACAAGTCCTAGCTATGGGACTAGACAAGGACCAAGTCAACCGCAATGGTTACAAAATAAATGGTTGTGAATTTTACACAAAGACATATGGGCGCGGTAAAAGAACAACAAACTCTGGAGTGTGTGTCCAAGGAGATTGTTATAATGAGCTCGGTTGTGCCTTTTATAGAGAGTTGGAGGAAATTGTAGAGTTATGGTACAAGGGCACGTACGGGGCTCATATTAACTTATTTAAGTGTCTTTGGTTTGATTCAAAAAAAGGGATACGTGTTGACAGACATGGAATCGTCGATATTGACCTCCATAGGTCTGTGTACTCCAATGAACCGTTTGTTTTACCAACTCAAATAGTACAAGTATACTACACTCCTAGTCCTGTTAGGAAAAGGGATAGACCGTCTACAGATTGGCAAGTTGTAATTCATACTCCCGCGCGCAGTCGTGTAAAAGTAGTTGATGGGGAGATTTACCAAGAACAGATGCTTCATGCTCAAACTATAATAAATATGGAGGACAAAAATGAAGTAATCCAGTTAGATGGTGGAGATGAACCACATGAATTAGATCCTGAGTCAATACTTGTGTCAGATGACATTGATCATCGAGGAGGAAGAGTTCTTGGTTGAATCGACCTTTGAATCAAGCGGATGATGGTTATAAATATGCAATACGTATACAAGATGATTATGAATCAGACATTGACACTTGAACAAATGAAATGTATATTTAGCATTACATGTTTAACATTTTTTGTCATTATTGTCATTTTATATTGATATATACATGTAATCAAATATAACTCATACTAACATCTTTATATCACTGATATGTTTATGTACTAAACTATTTAAATACAATTTCCTGTCATTATTGTTATTTCATATATATATATACATGTAATCAAATATAATTAATACTAACATCTTGAACTTTGTAATATATAGATGGCTTCTGAAGCAGCGCAGAAAAAGCGCGGCTTGGGTGGGGCCTAATCATGTGCCCAAGGCCCCTACTAATCCGGATGATCGGATTCTTATTCAAATTCGTCCTCCTCCGAATAGCACATACGTCCCGCATCATTTATATATAAGCATTTTAGATTCCATTTATACAAGATATATAACTAATGTAAATTGCATTAATATATCTACTTATCTTTGATGTAAATTGTTGTATATTATAGTGATTTTTCAGATAATAAGATCTTCAAGTGCATATCGCGGCTATGCTTATAGAATTGGCCCACACCTATGATTACGTGGGCGAGCACACCTGTGACGCCCCCAAAATAGGTTTACATCACCCATCTTAAGTCGCCAGAAAATACACTATAAAAATCAAATACAACTTCATTTATACAACTGTCGTGCAAAATACGACGACATGTATACTGTGAGTTTAAATACAAATACATATACGAACTCTAACTCATGTCACAATTGCACCATACATAAAGGTACAGTCAAAAACTATTTTAGAAATTAAAATCTTTGGAAAGTGCTCAAGGAAACCTTCGTACATAAGAGGCCATGAATCTAAGTTATGATAGATATCATATGTCCAGAGAATTATCCTTGGTTGACCCAATAGACCCCAAAGAAAAATGAGAAGATTACTATCATGTTCCTTCCAATGGTGAGTCTTCTCTTGACAAATTACTATCTCCACTGTCTCCAAGTAAAAATTATATTTCAAATAAACTCCAAGATCATATAGGTAGTGCTAGTAGATATACTCAGCAAGTGGATGTGCATAACCCTGTCTTATGATAATACGAGGTTGTATGTTATTAGACATCTTGTATGATAGTGATAAAACACCCTTCCAAAGTTGGGTTCGCCTCACCTTATTCGGTTCACCAAAATTAAATATGAAATGACGTATACAATACGACACACTTATCTAAAGTTCTTAATAAAATTATTTCCATACTATTTAGGGAGAACCTCAACATCTATAGACCACCATTCTATTCCCCTGTTATCTCCGCTCGACCTAGCTACACTCTTATTACCTGAAAGGAATTGTGAAGTAAAAGGGTGAGCACAACTAGCCTAGTAAAGAATATCATTACTAAAGATAATTAAATTATCAATAGCTTTTGTCAATAATAAATCAGAGATTTAGAACATATGGTAGATGATAAAACTTTTCAACCATAGTTACAGTGGAACGAGCAATCCATTAAAAGAGACAAATAGACCACCAAGTCTATTATCTTCTACATGTTAAAAGTCTACCAATAATGTTTTATCCCTGTAACGTCAATCAACAATTCCTGTTCACAATCATATGAATAACTCATAATCATAATTGTGATTCTGAATTCCTATTCGCACCAAGGACGAAGATAATTTTCATCACCTATCTTCACTTGAAACATCAAAAATCATGGTTATACCAAATCACAATCCCTGCTCATAATCATACTAATAAATTCATCTTTGCACTACAGCCAAAGATATTCATTAATAATTCATCTTTACACTACAGGCCAAAGACATACAACTGTATTTTTAGAAGAGTCAAGTAGAGCATGATATCTACCATCTTCTACGAATTTAAAACCTTATTATCAATATTTTATCGCTGAGACTCAGCTTAATAAATAATTAACATCATCGAATCACCCCTGCACTACGGCCAAGGATATTCATTAATATCACATCCATGAATTATCCATGTACTACGGCCAAGGATATTCATTATTATCACATCCATGAATTAATATTTCATTGCTGAGACTCAGCTCAATAATTAATCCACATCATCTGTTCATCCCTGGACTATAGGCCAAGGATATTCTTTTAGTATCACGACCACGAATTATCCATGCACTACGGGCCAAAGATAATCGTGTTTTCATCAACGGTCCTGATCATGCCATAAAACAATTCATCTTTGCACCCTTGGCCGAAGAGAATCCATAGCCATAATCATACCAAAAATTGTCCATCAATGCACTACGGCCAATGAGGACTTTTTCCACATCATTTGTAACATTACGGTCATGATTATACCGAATAATCCTTGGTCATAATCATACCAAGTCCATCTATGCACTACAGGCCACAAATGACTTTCAACATAATATATACATGAGGATGATGACAATGATATAAGTATTAATCAAACAAAAATAAGGATAAATATTAAAGAATTTAAATTTATCCAAATATTATCAACCACTCATAATCTAATATTATTAATATCATAACAATATTTTAATCACTTCTTAAACTTATAAACAATTTATTTCAATTGTTTACACTTTACCAAATAATGCATTTAATCATTCAAAAATGTCATACTCATAAGATTTCATCACCAATGATTAAATCCCTTATCAAAAATATGCATATACCTTTTATAGGATTTCCAAGCCATAAAATCCTATTTTCCAACTTTGTTACTTCACATAACATATTTAACTCATATGTTTGTAACTAAACAATTTTCATGAAAAATACCAAATTAGTCCCAAAATATTTCTTTTTCGGGATTTAATGAATACTGATCCCATAATGAACATATATTTTTCTCGAAATTTTTAAAATTCATTTACTATTTTTCAAAAATCAATTTCTAATTAATTCCTTAAGAAATTAGCTACCTCAATTTTAACTCCAGAAATTCCCAAATCTTGGCAAGATCTTACACATGTTAACATGAGCCTCCAGTTTAAATTTCATGGTCATTGGAGTTATAGAACTCCGGTTATAGCATTTTTTGTCGGAAAAACTTAAATATTAAAATGGTCATAACTTGCTCATTTTAAGTCAGAATGAGCTCATTTTTGGACAGGAGATACTTTATACCATATACTTTCATGTCCCAAAAGGCCGAAATTTTTCTCACAAATTAAGTGGCCGAAAATCCCTTTTAGAATTTCTAGCAGTAGCTGTTTTCCCATTTTTCACTTTTTCGTGCTTTGCTAAAATCAGTTCACATTAAAATCTACAACACCTTTTCCAGTGATTCCACTTGGATAAGTTAGGAAACTAATAGATCTAACTCTAGAACTTGACCACACTCAAAAATTCAAAATATAATAGGAGATATAGTCAATTGAATTTCATGTTCCATTTTTACCAAAATCTGATTTTTAAACCCTTTGTGATTTCTAAGAAACTTTCATGTTTTCACATAATAACCAACATAACTCATCATAACACTTACTAATACTTCATATATCCATGATTTTCATCATTCCAATGCTTTTATTATGACTCTCATCATAATCAACGTAACCAGATCATTTCCATAATTTAATAAGGAATGAATATAAAAGATCATTCACCATGCATGTGGTAATCCACATAGACAGGTTATTCCAACAGAATAATAAAGAATGGAATAACATAAGGATTCACCATGCGTGCGATAGGATCGAATGATACAAAGTTATTCCAATGTATAATAAATAATGGAACCAGTCCCATAAACGCATGCATGCGAGATATTCAACGTAATAATAAAGAAGCGGAACCCGGTGTCAAAGTAAATTAAGACCGATAGGATATTCCAACGAATAATAAAGAATAGAATAATAGAAGAATTTCACCATGTATGCGGTACTTCGCATAAACAGGTTATTCCAACATAATAATAAGGAATGGAATAATAGAAGAATTTCACCATGTATGCGATTATTTGGCATGACAAAAGTTATTCCAACATAATAATAAGGAATGGAATAATAGAAGAATTTCACCAAGTATAGGGTAGCCCGCGTATACAGGTTATTCCAACAGAATAATAAAGACTGGAATAACAGAAGTTCTCTTCATGAATATGAGAAAAAATAATACCCCTTACGGGTACAACAAATAATATCCCTTACCTTATAAAGAAGAGTACTCCGATGGTAGGGCGGGGATATAATTGAAGAAACTTGCACTACGCTCAAAGCTTTCTTTAACAGAAAATACGCTCAAGATTATAGAAGAAGAATTCTCTACAGTTTTTCTCTCTAGAGTTTCAGTGAATTCGTAAGAAATAATGAAGGAATGAGCTTCTATTTATAGAAGAATGGACTGAATAGTAACCAATCCATGAACGGTCCAGATTGATTTACTTTGAAACGGACGGTCCATATTGGTTTACAATAAAATATAATATATTCTATTTATAATCTAATAAAACGAATAACTTTATAAAAGTATTCTGTTTTATATAAAAAGATTTTACAATTAGCCTAATAAAACGAATAACTTTATAAAAGTATTCTGTTTTATATAAAAAGTTTTTCTATTTTATTACATTAATAATACTAATAAAACAAAACTTCATCATCACTTTGAAAAATTTTTAAATGTCACCCTTAACTTTAAACTTTTATCAATTTAACTATTCACCAAAATAGAAAAATTGAATACTTTTATTTCATAAAATTCGAGGTCTCAAAACACCTATCGCCCACAAGGATGCAGTTTGGGCTGAATTTCAGGTACGTTTTTTTTAAATTATGACAGATAATATAATATTCTAAGGGTAGTTGTTTAGTAGTGTTGGATTATATGTTAAAAATACTATTTTAATATTATTATTATTGTTTTATTTGCAGAAAAGGTATAGATGGGAGGACGCGCATGCTTCAGTGATACAGACATTATTCTTGCAGAAGTGCGCCGTCCGCACCAAAGATAATTTGAACAAAGAACGACAAAAATCCATTCGCAATGCATCGATCGATGATCCAGGCTAGGGAGAGGATTACATGCACGAGCATAGCCCCTGGTGGTGCACCCAGTCCATATGGGTTCAAATGTCACTACAAGAAAAAAGCTTAATTCTAACGGAATTTTCCCTCGGAATTAAGCCTATTAAGTCGAAAATAGGTTATGTCCGACAGAATATTTTATTGGAAATTCAGTCGTATATATGCGCGTCGAAGATAAGATCCATCAAAAATTTAGTCGGATCTATATTATCTTCGACGAACTTATCTCCGACGAATTTTTGTCGAACATAAACTATCTTCGAGTGAATACATAGGACAAAAATTTCTGTCAAGTATAATATACCCTATTTTCGACGGATGTATTCCCTCAGAATTAACCTATTTCCGACTAAAAATTAAAGTAAGCCGGTATTTATTAAAAATGACTAATTATTAACTCCGATGGAATTTGCGTCAAAGATAAAGTAGTTTCGACGGACATGTTCCCTCGGAGTTAACTTATTTCTGACTAAAAATTAGAATATACCGGTATTTATTAAAAATTGGGTATTTGTTAAATCCGAGGGAAGTTCCGTCGGAAATACCTTATTATGTCAGAATTAACTGTTTTTTTTAAATGCAGGTTTTAAAAGTTCAGTTTCGAGGTGTTTAAACCCATTAATGTACTTGTAACCTGTCACAACCCAATACACAGTAATATAAACATGTATCTCACATTCAAATATGCAACGTAGCACTAAAACATAATCTTTAACTCATTATCATTCACATTCACATTCAAATATCCACCAAAATGTATTATAAGCTAATGTTCCACAAATATAAGCTAACCAATTACAAATATAAGCTAATGTTCTATAAAAGATAAATAATATAATTTACAATACTTATACAGACGCAATTAGACACTACAATATATACAAATATTCTACAATAATATGAATACAAATGAACTATAAACTAGTAAAAGTATCATCATCGGGCGAAGGTGAACGACGCTTCTCTGGTGTATGAAAATTAGCGTCGTGCGCCTGCTCGTCATCGCCAGTCTGCTCGCCATCGCCACCCTATTGATAGAATCAAAAATATAAATTATTAGTCCGTATATATATATATATATATATATATATATATATATATATATGTGTGTGTGTGTGTGTGTGTGTGTGTGTGTGTGTGTGTGTGTGTGTTTGTGTGTGTGTGTGTGTATGTGAGTGAGAATTAACAAGCTAGCCTTAATTAAAAAAAACATAAACAATAAGAATACCTGAGTAGGCAGGGGAGGACGAAAAGCCTCATCCAAGACGGTAATCACCATCCAGAGCATCTCGGCGCTCCAAGCGTCGAAATGCTCCCGTGGTAATCCCATACTCTCTGTAGAGGCCCCTGCTATAATATCCTGAGCAATCTAGTGAAGACGAGAACTGGAAGGCAAATGCAGATGCCGAAAGACCGGATCGGTATGGAACCTATCCGACATGGCCCCTATCAGCTGCCGGAAGATATCTTCATCCAAGCCAGCGCCCGTATGAGATGGTCCGAGATGTGCTCTTGGACGCTGGCGCTGGATGGAGCCTATAAAGAGATACAAATTCGATTACTAATAATAAATTATATAATGTGATAAATTTGGATAATTTCATGAAACATAATAAAATATTACCTCCAGGAAGTGTATATGCGGGTATCCTCGGCAGACCCAATACTCGATATCTGTCAGTACTGCTAGTAGGGGGATCCTGAGACGCGACCCATAGTCTCAGCTCCTCATCCCGATCTAATACAATACCGGGAAGAGGGGTGGCAGAATTTAACGGCTCAGAACCCCTCCTAATAGCCTCCAGCTCAGCTATACGCTCGTCCCAAAGTCTCTAAAATCGGTCCTGTAATGTATTCCGTATACGTATGTTAATTGTATCATTTTATTTACGATTAAATATTACTAAAAGCTAAATAGTAAGATGATTTTTACCCGTATAGCTAAAGATGCCTGAGACAAAGCACGCTCAACCTTAGGCATATGGGCTCGATCCCAAAACTCTAAAATGGTAGGATCTCGGCCCAAGGTCCTCCCCAATGCCTAATAAAAACATTCATAAAACAGGTATTAGCTATTTGTGTAAGAACCTGATACCTAAATAACTAAATACAACGCACTTACCATCTTCGCCTCCTCGAACGACTAAGAACCAGTGTTGTGTACTATCCGAAGCTGACCACGGTTCTTCTTCACCTGCTCAGACTTTTTCTTGAAGTCATCAGCCTCCCAGTGCGCACACATAGCCTCCCAGGCTAAATCAGAGACTATGCGGGGCTGATGATCTATGATGGTGGTCCCGGGCTAGTCCTCAACTTCTCGGGCTGCCTTCTGTCGCATCTCATACAACCAACCAGAGTAATTCGCAGCGACATGATGCTCAATCACATCTTCTCCAGCTGACTGAGAGATGCTCGGGTCAAATCTATAATAAACCTATAACAAAAGTTAATTTAAAATTAGAAACAATTGATTTCGTTATCCTAATACAACTATGTAGTAATTAATATAATATGCTTAACTTATGTAGAACTCCCGCAAGACGGTCTGCATAAAAGTGACATCGTACCGCGCATACTGACTAAATCGCATGCACCCTCTTGGGAGATGCATCAAACAGATCATCTGTAAGGTGTGCTTAGCCATCGTGTCTAGTATACTATAGAAAAAGTATAACAATATATGTTATGTGAATTGTGTTTTGCAATAACGGATAGAAATATTACCAATATATTAACACTTACTGCTGGGAAGCGACATCCACAGGTACTGTAAGTGGCACTTCCAGCAGACAACCAAAGATACCGAGGTTTGTCCCTCGGTGTCGTCGACGAGGTGCATCTATTGTGACGCCCCCAAAATAGGTAAACATCACCCACTTTGAGTTGTCAATAACATGGTACAAAAACAACTACAACTTTATTAATACAACATATACACTGTAAGTTTAAATACAAATATTGTCATCTAGACAATATTCACACCCAAATAAGTTCTCTTTACAATTATTGGTACATTATTTTATAAAAATGATGAGGACTATTAAAACAACTCTCTAGAACCATCATTCCACACCCCGACTAGAACTCGCTACATTCTCGCCTCTTGAGAAGAAAAATGGAACAAAAAGGAAAAGGGTGAGCTTAACTAGCTCAGTAAAGAATATTATGACTAAGATAATATAGAACAAATTATCGTTAGTCTTCAATAGGAAAAATCTGATAAAGTACAATAGGCAACAAGTTTCAGATCAATATTCGCAGCGGAAAATAATAATTCATATATGAGTTACGTAGAGAATGAAATCTACTATAATCTATGAATTTAAAAGTCCATCATCAATATTTTATCCCTGTAACATCAATCAATATACATCTTCAATCAAATATTCATCTTTGCACTACAGGCCAAAGATATTCATCAGTCGGTTATGTTCATCTCAACACTTGTTCATCTTTGCACTACAGGCCAAAGATATTCATCAAAAATTCATTCATCTTTGCACTACAGGCCAAAGATAGTCTAGACATCAGCCACCAATATAGTCTAGACATTAGCCACACCTCAATAACAACCACAAAAATGTTTTTCTCAATTAATTCTTTTAAAACTCTAAAAAAATAATAATTAATTAATCCGGAACTTCAATAATTCATAATAAATAGCCCTTTTATCAGAAAAATTTGAACCTCATGTCCATTTAATAGGAAATTCCATTCTCTACAACTTTGCAGAAGAAAGTTTTTCCAAATTCCAAACAGAAATTGACCGAAATCCACAAACGGGCGATTTTACAGTCTATAATCAAATTTCAGTCAAGAAATGGGCCCATAGACATGTTTAACATGTTTTAAACAACTTTTATAACAAAAATACTCTTCCTCCTCATATATTCATGTATCCCACATTCATTGTAAAAAATATCACCGTTATTATATTATTAAAATATAATAATATATTTAAATGAATTGTTTTATCAGAAAATATAAAATATCAATTTTTCAACAATTGTCACTTTAAAATTTTCTCCATCTATATTCACATAAAATGAATATTTTCCTTATCATATAAATCAATAATTAATTATTCATAAATAATATTACAGAATCACAATATCGACAACCAGGCCGTTCCCAAGAAAGAGGGGGCTTTCCAATAAAGATTTCTCCTTACTGGCACGCAATTAGGTGACCAAACCTCTCCTTAGATAGAACTTTCTAGACATTTCCAATAATGTTATCTAATAATATTATTCAAATAATATGAATTATTGATCTGATAATGAAAATACTGTGTAGTGACAATTATTGAAACATCAATAATATAAAATATCAACGTAGCAATTATTGAATCAATAAAATAAAATATTGAATAAAGAATTCATCGTAACAATTATTGAGTAGTGCCTTCTTACGTAAGAATCAATAATTGGTGTAATACCGTAATGCTACTTGTGTTTTAACCACCCGGGTATTCCAACAAGATATAATGATAATAACTACTGCCGTTATTTATAAACAACTTATACTTGTTGTTTTCTTCATCCAATCGTTTTTCCGTTATGGGGCACACACACAGGTTCATACCAGGTCATACGAATATTCTGACAAAGAAGAATATTCCACGACCAAACGAATATTCTCCGACAACAATGAATATTTTATAACCACTTGCTTATTTAAAATATTTGCGCATTTTACCCATAACTAACCACATTAATCAAATCAACCCTTACTATTTCAAAATAATAAATAGAGGAAATTTAATTTCATTTATAATAAGCTGGGGTCTTACAACCTCCCCTCCTTATGAAATTTTGTCCTCGAAATTGACATATATACCTGGTGTTTCAAAAAGGTGAGGATACCTCGCTTTCATTTTCGTTTCCAACTCCCAGGTCATTTCCTCAATAGCATGGTTCCTCCACAAAACTTTGACTTGTGGTATGACCTTTGTACGTAAGACATGCTCCTTCGTATCCAAGATCTTGACAGGTACCTCCTTGTACGTTAAGTCTTCAGCTATCTCGTCTGGTTCTAACTCAATAACGTGGTTCGGGTCTTTCACATATTTACGAAGCACGGATATATGAAAAACATTATGAACACGAGACATACTTGGAGGTAACACGAGTCTATAGGCTACATTTCCTACTCGGTCAAGAATCTGAAATGGGCCAATAAATCATGGATTGAGCTTTCCTCTCTTCCCAAATCTTGTAACTCCCTTCCATGGAGCAACACGCAACAATACATGATCCCCCAATACTAAATTCCACGTCCTTTCAATGAAGATTCGCATAACTCTTTTGTCGATCCTGTGCCGTTTGTATACGTTGTCGAATTATTTGGATCTTTTCTGTAGTCATACATACCAACTCTGGTTCCAACAATGTTGCTTCACCCACCTCATCCCAACATACTGGAGAGTGACACTTTCGTCCATATAATGCTTCGAATGGAGCCACACCTATACTTGCCTGATAACTATTGTTGTAGGAGAATTCCACCAATGGTAAATACTTATCCCAACTCCCTTTGAAGTCTAGGACACATAGTCTTAATAAATCTTCAAGAGTTTGAATAGTCCTCTCTGATTGTCCGTCCGTTTGAGGATGGTATGCCGAATTGAATCGTAAATCCGTTCCCATAGCTTTTTGCAAGCTAACCCAAAATCGTGAAGTGAATCTTGGGTCACGATCCGAAACTATGGATACTGGCATGCCGTGCAATCTCACAATCTCATTTACATACATATGAGCAAGACGTTCAAGGGAATAAGTCTCCCGTATCGGCAAGAAATGAGCAGACTTGGTTAATCTATCAACAATAACCCAAATAACATTTATGCCTTGAGAAACCGTGGGAAGACCCATAACGAAATCCATGGTAATGTGTTCCCACTTCCATTTCAGAATCTCAAGTGGTTGCAATGGAACCTTAGGCACTTGATGCTCCGCCTTTACACGTTGACAAGTTAAACACCTTGAGATAAACTTCGCGATCTCTCTCTTTATGTTTTTCCACCAAAATGTATGTCGAAGATCACGATACATTTTGGTACTTCCAGGATGGATTACAAACGGTGTATTGTGTGCCTCCATCATGATCTTGTTCTTCAAATCAGAATCGTTAGGAACACAAAGTCTGGAGTGGACTCGAAGTATTCCTTCTTCATCGATTCTCGCTTCCAGAATAGCACCTTCTTGTACTTTCTTCTTCATACGCATCAGCTCCGGGTCGGTGGCTTGAGCAACTTTTAACTTTACCGATTAAAGTAAGTTCTATGCATATACTTGACATCGTCGCACTCGTTCCTGCATATGATCTTCTACTCAACGTGTCAGCTACCACGTTTGTTTTTCCAGGATGGTATTGGATAGTGTAGTCATAATCTTTTAACAGCTCAAGCCAACGTCGTTGCCGCATGTTAAGTTCCTTTTGGGTGAGGAAATATTTGAGGCTTTTATGGTCTAAATATATCTCCACTTTCTCTCTATATAGATAGTGCCTCCAAATCTTTAGCACAAAAATGACTACTGCCAACTCTAGATCATGAGTAGGATAATTCCTCTCATATTCTTTAAGTTATCGTGAGGCAGAGGCTATGACTTTCCCATGTTGCATGAGAACACATCCTAACCCTTTGCCTGAAGCATCGCTGTAGATAACAAATCCATCCGAACTATAATGGTATTGTCCGAATAGGTACCGAAATGAGTCTCCTCTTAAGCTCTTGGAAACTCTTTTTGCATTCCTCGCTCCATACGAATTTTGTATCTTTCCGAGTCAGCTGAGTTAACGGAGTAGCGATTCGAGAAAATCCTTCCACGAATCTCCGATAATAACCAGCTAGGCCCAGAAAACTACGTACTTCGGTTACCGTCTTTGGTTGCTCCCAACTTTGTATTGCTTCAATCTTCGCCGGGTCGACAGATACTCCATGTTTTGACACCACGTGCCCAAGGAATGCTACCTCCTCAAGCCAGAACTCGCATTTCTTCAACTTGGCATATAACTTGTTTTCACGAAGCCTTTGGAGTACCAACTTCAAATGGTGCTCATGATCTTCAAGGCTTTTGGAATATATGAGGATGTCATCAATAAAGACAACAACGAACTGATCCAAATAATCCTTGAATACTCGGTTCATCATATCCAAGAAAGCCGCATGAGCATTAGTCAATCCAAAAGACATGACTAAGAATTCATAATGCCCGCATGGGGATTCACGGCGGCGCTTTGAATATCTTCGATTCCAATCTTCACCGATGATATCCGAATGAAGATCGATCTCTACGAGAAGAATTGTGCTCCTTGCAAATCGGTCAAACAGGTCATCAATACGAGGTAGAGGATACCTATTCTTGATGGTGACATGGTTCAATTCCCGATAGTCAATACAAAGTCGCATACTCCCGCTCTTTCTTCTTTACAAATAAAATAGGAGCACCCCAAGGAGATGTACTAAAGATTTAATGAAACCGATGTCCAATAACTCCTGTAGTTGGACCTTTAACTCCTCAAGTTCAATAGAGCCATTCGATATGGGGTTTTAGAAATGGGCTTTGTACTGTGTTTAAGATCAATAAAGAATTCAACTTCACGTTACGGGGTAGACTGGGAGTTCTTCAGAAATACGTCGAAATTTACTAACAATGAATATTATTCAAATCAGATGTGTCTTTATTCAAATCCATAACATGGGCTAAGAAAGCTTGACATCTGTTTTTCAATAAACGAATAGCTTTATGACTTAATATGACAGTGATTGATTTTAGTGGTTTAGTTGCTTGAATTTGTACAGCAGGTTGGTTAGGAATATGAAAACTAACAATCTTACGAAAATAATCAATTTTGGCATGATGAGTAGTTAACCAATCAATCCCTAAAATCACATCAAAAGCAAGTATCTTTAAAGAGATAAGATCAACAGGTAATGTGATGGTGCCAACTTGGATCAAACAAGATTTATAAACAGTGGATGTGATAAAAGTTTCTCCTAACGGAGTCTCCACATATAAATCAAAAGTCTAATTTCTCCGGAGTTAAGTTTAAACGTTAAGCACAAGCAGGACACATAAATGAATGGGTAGCACCGATATCTAGTAAGGTATAAACTTTGCAAGAATTTATGATTAGCTTACCCATAATCACCTCGTTTGGGTTCCTCACATTTTGACCAGTCACGACAAACGCTCTTCCAGGAATCGTTGACTTTGACTTTTTTGGGACAGCCTTTTGAGTCACCATCCCCGCTGGACTTGGTTTCGCTACTGTACAATCTCGAGCGATATGTCATTCCTTTCCACAATTATAACATACTTTGAACTGTTGTGGGTAGTTTGGGCTGATATGTCCCTCTTTCCCGCATTTATAGCATACGACCGGTGGTCGTTCTCCTCCCTTAGTACCAGTTGCTGCTGGTGCCGACGTCTTCACATGGTCATTGTTGAATCTCCTCTTTTTAAAATCTCCTCCCGACTCGCTTCTTCTATTTTCATGGCCATGATTACCACCGGAGTGGTTACCATTTTTGTCCGTATTTTTCTTTCTCCGTTGGTTATCGTTGTTCTGATGACTGCTGTCACCGATATGATCCTGGTTGTGGTCCCTCGGTTGAACGTACTCGTTATCTCGCTCTAACAATTGAGTCATGTTTACAACATCTGAATAGAGAGAAAATTTATGAGAAATGAGATATTGACGTATGTCGGGTTTCAAACCTCTCAAAAACATTCGCGTCATACGTTCCTCATTCTCCACCAAATGAGGTGCAAACCTGGATAACTCTGAAAACTTCACCTCGTACTGGGACACCGTCATATTGTTTTGTTCCAAACTAATAAACTCCACTTCCTTCATATGACGAATACTTTCAAGAAAGTACTTGTCATTGAACAGTTTCTTAAACGTCTCCCAAGACATGCTGAGTGCGGCTGGATGGGTACGCTTCACAGATTCCCACCAGTAATCTGCCTCATTACGGAACATAAAAGTGGCGAATGGAACCTTCTGTTCCTCCGTGCATCCCAAGACATCAAATATCTTGATAATTTGTTTAACCCACGTCTCCGCCTTAATCGGATTCGGCTTTCCCCAGAATTCTGGTGGTCCCAACTCTTTGAACTTCTTGGTTGTGATAAACCGTGCGTTGTTATCATTTCTACCTGTATTTTGTGCACGAGTCTCCCTCGTCTAATTTTGCATGAACTGCAAAAAGCTTCTAAACATTCCGTCGTTCATCATCTGCTCAGTGGTGTTATTTATAGGAGAAACATTGCCAGCCTGTTGCACGTTCTCCTCGTTGGTGAGTAAAGGTGTCTCCACGGTCTCATTTACTCCACTGTTAACATTCTCAATCGACATTCTCAAATACTGCCATAAAATAAGGGTTAATTAAAGAAATCAACATATCACATAATATCCCTATATACTGGCCAACTAACAAATAAGCTTAGGTAGGACACACTAGCGAAGGATTTACTCGTCTCTCCCCTCCTAGTTCTATTCTCCGATCTCCGCCAGAGATTAAGCTCTGATACCAACTGTGATGCCCCCAAAATAGGTATACATCACCCATTTTGTGTCGTCAATAACATGGTACAGAAACAACTACAACTTTGTTAATACAACATATAAATTATGAGTTTAAATACAATATTGTCATCTAGACAATATTCACACCCAAATAAGTCCTCTTTACAATTATTGGTACATTATTTTACAAAAATAGTGAGGACTATTAAAACAACTCTCTAGAACCATCATTCCACACCCCGACTAGAACTCGCTACATTCTCGCCTCCAAAGAAGAAAAATGGAACAAAAAGGAAAAGGGTGAGCTCAACTAGCCCAGTAAGGAATATTATGACTAAGATAATATAGAACAAATTATCGTTAGTCTTCAATAAGGAAAAATCTGATAAAATACAATAGACAACAAGTTTCAGATCAATATTCGCAGCGGAAAATAATAATTCATAGATGAGTTACGTAGAGAATGAAATCTACTATAATCTATGAATTTAAAAGTCCATCATCAATATTTTATCCCTGTAACATCAATCAATATACATCTTGAATCAAATATTCATCTTTGCACTACAGGCCAAAGATATTCATCAGTCGGTTATGTTCATCTCAACACCTGTTCATCTTTGCACTACAAGCCAAAGATATTCATCAAAAATTCATTCATCTTTGCACTAAAGGCCAAAGATATTCAGTAATATCATCATTTAGGACTGAGGATGATGAAAAATATTTTAAAGAAAATGAATCTAGTGAAATAAAAGAATAAATATTAAGGATTCGTATTTCAAACAATCCAAGTTCAAAATACTTCATAAATAACCGTAGTAAAGTAAAATTCAAGAATGATCAAAACATGGATACAATCAAAGCTAGTATCCATAATAGGTATTTTGGACAAAAAACGAAAATTTAATTTTTCTGTGAATAGTGTCGTATTCGTGAATAGTGTTTTATACGTGAATAATGCCATATACGTGAATAGTAACTCCGACACTAAAAGACAAGAATTTCACAAGAAAAATCTTACCAATATTCCGGCATAATAATATTAGAAGAAATAATATCATTTAAAAAAAAATAACATCCCTTACCTTGAAAAGAAAAGTACTTCTGGCTGGAATATCAGATATAACGCTGAAGGAACTTGCACCGTATAGCAACACTCAAAGTATCAAAATACTCACAAGAATACACTCGATAATATAGAGAGAAAGAGAGAGAAAACTTCAGTTTCTGGTGTGATTTTTAATTCTAACCTAAGCACCCTATTTATAGGAACATGCTTAGAACACCAAAGCAGAAAATTTAATAAAATAATAATTTATTTTTCTTAACTTTCCTACGCACACCAATATAGTCTAGACATTAGCCACACTTCAATAACAACCACAAAAACGTTTTTCTCAATTAATTCATTTAAAACTCCAAAAAAAATAATTAATTAATCCAGAACTTCAATAATTCATAATAAATAGCCATTTTATTAGAAAAATTCAAACCTCATGTCCTTTCCATAGGAAATTTCATTCTCTACAACTTTGCAGAAGAATGTTTTTCAGAATTCCAAACAGAAATTGACCGAAATCCATAAACGGACGATTTTACAGGCTATAATCAAATTTCAGTCAAGAAATGGGCCCACAGACATGTTTAACATGTTTTAAACAATTTTTGCAACAAAAATACTCTTCCTCCTCATATATTCATATATCCCACATTCATTGTAAAAATATCACCATTATTATATTATTAAAATATAATAATATATTTAAATGAATTGTTTTATCAGAAAAGATAAAATATCAATTTTTCAACAATTGTCACTTTAAAATTTTATCCATCTATATCCACATAAAATGAATATTTTTTATTATCATATAAATCAATAATTAATTATTCACAAATAATATTACGTAATCACAATATCGACAACCGGTGCCGCTCCTGTGAAAGAGGAGGCTTTCTAATAAGGATTTCTCTCTTCATGCCAGTAATTAGTGACCAAACCTCTCCTTAGATGTAACTTTCTAGAAATTGCCAATAATGTTATCTAATAATATTATTCAAATAATATGAATTATTGATCCGATAATGAAAATATCGTAGTGACAATTATTGAAACAAAGAATAATATAAAATATCAACGTAGCAATTATTGAATCAATAAAGAAAATATTGAACAGTAACTACTGTAACAATTATTGAGTAGTGCCTTCTTACGTAAGAATCAATAATTTGTGCAATACCACGTGCTACTGTGTTTTAACCACCGGGTATTCCAACAATATTAACGGTAACAACTACGCTATTATTTATAAACAACTTATACTTGTCGTTTTCTCCATCCAATCATTTTCCGTTATAGGGCCCACACAGGCAAAGCAACACATCATCATAATAATAATATTCCCAAGCGGTAAGAATATTCCACGACCAAACGAATATTCCCCGACAACAATGAATATTTTATAACCACTTGCGTATTTAAAATATTTACGCATTTTACCCATAACTAACCACATTAATCAAATCAACCCTTACTATTTCAAAATAATAAATAGAGGAAATTTAATTTCATTTATAATAAGCTGGGGTCTTACATCTGTAATAATTATATTTAATTGAGTCAATAAACATTGTAACTAATGCAGCTTGAGATATATTTAAATCCTAGTTAAGATAACTTACTCGCGCCTGAAGAAGAGCCTCCGTCGTGGCTACCGTCTCCAGTACCGGATTGCCCACAACCTCAGCGACCTCCACCGCTATGTCTAGCAATGACTATTCTACTGCAATAACAAAATTGGTAGATTATGAATATTATGGTTTAACAATATGTGGTATGTATTAATATGAATGCTCATTTTCAATTACGTACATCATCAAACCCATCAGAATCAACGTGTATATCATTCTCGGATTCGGTTCTTCCTCATCCTCGGTTTTGAGATCAGTTTTGTCATCGTTATCATCCTCAATGACTACATAATCATTCATGTGTATGTTTGCCTCGACATCCTCATCTTCAGGTACGTCAATGACATCAGTACTCACCACATCTTCAACATGGAACACTACAGCCAAAGGGTTGCTAACATCTTCTTGCAACGCCTCATCCATACCAAACATGTTATCAGCATTAAATGAACGTGTTTTAGTAGTGACTACTGTGTACCAGGGGCTTCGAGTATTTATGACATTAGGAGTGTAATACATTTGAGTCGCTTGACTTTCTAACACGAACATGTCATCAGACTTTAACACCGACTTGATATCCACCGTTGTGATTCTATTACGATCAACTTTAACCCCCTTTTCAATATCAAACCAGCTACACTTAAATGTAACTACCTTTTTGCCCCCGTGATAATTGAGCACAACCACATCTTGTAAACGGCCATAGTAATTGGACTCAGAATCTTGGTAGCAGCTTCCTAACACCACAACCCCAGAATTGACTGATGTGAGTTCATTCAAGTCATCGACTCTAAATATGTACCCATTCACGATGCAACCAGGAAAAGAACTAACAATTTTGTAAGGTCCTTCGATGACATCTATAAAACGCTTAGAAATGTTCTCCGCTTCAACCCTTTTCTTAAACCATTGTTGGAAATTAGCATTAGTGAATGTTTCCAACTCTGTTGCAGTAAAAGTTGGGTTAGAAGCATACGTTCCTCTTCGAATGAACTGTAAAAATAGTAAAATGTCTGTAACATATATAGATTACTACACTTATAAATTATACTAAATACCGCAAATAAGTTGAGACTTACGTGATGTATGATGATACTTCGGGCATATTTAGAAGCACGTATGTAGATACAATCTTCAACTCTTTGTCGCTTAAGTAAGTAAGCATCTCATGGTCAAATGGTTTAGCTGGATATGTGAATACAGCTAACTCAACATCAGCATGAGTCATTGGACCAACAACCTCATTCCTTCCTAAACGGTTATGCTTCGTTGAGATAACATCGTCAAAATACAATGAGTAGAAGTTGACAAGCTCTTCCTCCGTATAGCGTTCAGCAATAGAACCCTCTACACGAGCTTTGTTCTTGACCTTTTGTTTTAATCAATACATATACCTAAGATAAATATACAAAAAATATGAGTATTATTAATATGAGCAACATAAAGCAATTAGCAGTTTATATTACCTCTCAAAAGGATACATCCACCGATATTGCACCGGTCCTCCAAGTTTGAGTTCAAACGGTAGATGAATAGGCAGATGTTCCATTGAGTCAAAGAATCCTGGAGGGAAGATCATTTTGAGCTTGCAAATGGTAAGCACAATATTCTTCTCCATCTGCTCGACATCACTGTACTTAATTACAGTTGAGCAAATATCTCAAAAGAAATTTGAAAGTTCGGTCAATGCATCCATAACTTTTCTAGGTAACATCTCACGAAATGTAATTGGGATCAACTTCTACATGAATACATGACAATTGTGACTCTTGAATCTAGAAATTTTCAATTGCTCAACCTTACAACGTGTAATGTTCGACGCATATCCATCTGGGAGCTTCAACCCACTAACCCACTTACACACATCTTCAACTTGTTGCTTAGTAAGGCAAAATGGAGCTTTAGGTTTCGTAGTGTTAGGGCAAAGCCACAGTTCTGGCCTAATGTTCAATGCCTCCAAATCTTTTTTAGCATTGTCATTGTCTTTGGTTTTACCACTTGCATCTAACACGGTGTAAAACAAGTTCTCGAAAATATTCTTTTTGGTATGCATGACATCTATACAATGGCGAACTGAAAGTGTGGCCCAATACAACAACTCAAACCATATAGGCAAGTGTGTCCAATTATGAGTCTTCCCGTACCCGGTTGCTCTTAATTTACTATATTCCTTCCCCGGCAAAGGAAAATCAAATTGGTTCAACCAACCCAAGACCTCACTGCCCGACAGCCGACTAACAACCCCCTTCTTCTCTATCTTTCTGTTGAATTGTGCAGACATCTTTCTATAATTGTGATCAAGAGGCAAGAATTCTGACGGTTCAAAGAAACTACATTTCCGCCCATCTTTAATCGGGTTTGCCTTGCACATCCCCCATACACACTTTGAATGAGCGACTTCCCGTGAGTTGACCAACTACTAACCATCTAAAGAGCCGAAAGTCGGTGATAGTCCATAATAGGGCTGCCTTCATCACAAAATTCTCGCATATCGATTTATCATACGTCTGGACCCCTGTTTCCCATAACATCTTTAATTCATCCACTAACGGTCGAAGGTACATGCTAAGGTTTTTTGTAGGACTTATATCCCCCAGAATGAGTAAAGTCAAAAATAAATACGGATCCCTCATGCACATTACCGGTGGAAGATTATAAGCGACCATAATGGTAGCCAAACCGAAAGTGCTATTGGCTAAAATTATTAAAAGGGCAAAAGTCGTTAGTAGCCATGCCAAGCCTAACATTCCTAACTTCTTCCGCAAACTCAGGATAATTTGCATCAAATCTCTTCCATTCATCTCCATCCGCTGGGTGAGTCAGCTGACCAGGCATGACATTCCTTGTTCGATGCCAACTCATATGTTGAGCCATATGAGACGATATGAATAGCCATTAAAGTCTCGGCGCAAGTGGAAGGTACGGTAAGATTTTCCTGAGAACGTGTTTCTCCTTCCCCCCACATTTTGTAACCTTATAGCGTGGTAAGCTGCATATATCACACTGACCCTTATCTCTGTCCTCCCTATAGTATAACATGCAATCCTGCTCACAAGCATCGATTTTCTGATACCCCATATTTAACACCTTGACCATCTTCTTCACTTCGTAATAATTCGCAGGAAGAGTATGATCCTTGGGTAAGAACTATCCAATTATAGCAAGCAAATCATTGAAACCTCTCTCACTACAGTCGTGCTCATTCTTGAAGTGTAAGAGCATCGTCATTGCAGAAAGCGTGGTGTCCGTATCATTTCCCGGATACAATGCGACCCCAGATTCAGATAGCAACTTGTAAAAGGCAGCAGCTATATCATTTGGCACTTGCTTCGCACTGCTTGAAAAAGGTTCATTTTCAGCCCAGACAATATTAGTATGGCCATAAGCATCGACCAACATCTCAACTGGATCATAATTTTTGATGTATGAATCCCGTGGAATTAGTTGTTCCATAATATTTTCAATCACTTCTGATTCCCCATGATGAGTCCATACAAAATACCCATCCACAAATCCATGTGAAAATAAGTCGAATTTAATCTCGTCGACTTTCTTCCGAATCAAGTTTTTACACTTGACACACGGGTATCGCATCTTCCCGTTCGGATCATCCGTATGTTCTAGTGCTTTGTTTAAGAAATCTGACACCCCAACACGATAAGCTGAGACTAATCCCCTTCCATCACTGGGTATCCTACGGTACATCCAACTCCGGTCGGCTGACATTTTTAACTACACAGAAGACGGATTCAGTTAATTTGGATATTCATGCATGAATTAGATTTACCTAGTATCTCCACTCTACAGGACAGGGTTAAGGCTTCTATCCCGTTATTGGATGAGTCTCGTCACTAGTGCAAACACGTTGAGTACGTTTCATGAGTTTCAAGAAAATTTCGGCAGCACCTCCCCATGGACTCCAAACACACGAAATAGACTAAGACAACTTAATCTAAGTATGCACTCGGAGAACATATAAAGATAACAGTCAAAAAATTCTCAAAATAACAAAAACGTACCGTTTCGTATTGGCATCGGCCTAAGTGAGAGACATAACATCCAATAACAGTCCCAAATTGGGGACTGTTCGACATTCACTCCTACTGATTGAATGTCAAACGGGTTTCTAAGTTTTAAAGTATAGTACATATATTATTGACTGTATTGAAGATTAAAGGGAGAGTATTATTGATTTTATTAAAAATTATGGCAAACTAAGCAAATGCTACTTAGTTTATTTTTCTAATGATGATAAACTAAGTAAGTAGTACTCAGTGTATTAAAATTGTTATTTGGAATCTATAGAGACAACTTGAGTCGACAAGCGGGAAAAAAAAGGGTCGTAGTTCCTGTTTGTGTCCTATACTCGAATAATAAAGTTAATTCAATTATTGCAAACATTCCTCACTGTTCCCTCATAACAGATGAAAACATCCTGAAGGAGTTCCATTAAGCTATTGAACAAAGTTTCAGGTTAAGCAACCCTCTAGATGAATGAACGATCACTTCTCTGCTAGGAATGAATCATCTCCCCATATGGGTCCAATCCTAGGAGAGAAGTGATCGTTCGCTCATCTAGAGGGTTGCTTAACCTAGAACTTTGTTCAAGAACTTACTAGCACTCCTTCCGGATGTTGTCATCTGTTATGATGGAACAGTGAGGAATGTCTGCAGTAATTCAATTAACTTTATTATTCGAGTATAGGACACAAACAGGAACTACGACCCTTTTTTTTAATTGCTATCGAGGAACCGGTTGGAGTACTATTACCTACAACTGCTATGTCGAAACCTGCATTCAAGGAAGAGTAAATATATGTAGGGAGAATATTATTGCATTTATTAAAAATTGTGGCAAACTAAGCAAATGCCACTTAGTTTATTTTGCCAATGATAAACTAAGTAAGTGGTACTTAGTTTATGAGAATTGTTATTTGGAATCTATAGAGACTACTGTTCGACATTCACTCCTATCTACTTAGTTTATTTTGCCAATGATAAACTAAGTAAGTGGTACTTAGTTTATGAGAATTGTTATTTGGAATCTATAGAGACTACTGTTCGACATTCATTCCTACTTAGTTTATTATTATATTTTCTTTTATTTTAATTTGTAGTATATTATATTATAGAATATAATTGCTTTATTTATTTATTAAATTTAATTTATTAAATTAAATTAAATCATTTTATTTTATTTTATTTATTTTATTAAATCAAATTAAATTTATTATTATTATTTTTATTTTTAATTATATTATATAAGTTATAATTTAATTTAATTTATTATGTTATTTTATTTTATTTTATCTTGTATTATATTATATAATTTTAAATCTTTTTATTAAATTTTTAAATTTAATTTATTTTAAATTTAATTTAATTAAATTTATTTTATTCTATTTTATTTTATTTTTTATTGAATTATATTTTATTTGTATTATATTATATTTATAAAATATTTTTATTTAATTTAATTTATTTATTAAATAAATTCAATTTTTTATTCAAATTAATTTAATTTATTATTTTATTTTATTTTACTTTATTTTTTATTATATTATATTATCTAATTTTTAAATTTATTTTATTTAATAAACTAAATTAAATTAAATTTATTTTATTTTATTTTAGTAGTAAGAAACTAAGTAAATGCTACTTAGTTTATATTTTAATATTGGGAAATTAATTACTAATACAATACATGTAGGGCCACAAATCTTGCAAATAAATAATTCTGACAGAATTTTTGTAAGAAATTCTGTCAGAAATAGCAAATATATCAAAATTAAAAACAGAGCATTTCCAAATATATACTGCAGAATACATAAAGAATTCAAACAATATATACTGCAGAATTATCCATTCTCAATCACATTGAATTACACTTTCCAAATATATACCAATTTTCAGCCTCAAATCCAATTTTCAGTCAAATATATAACAAATTTTTAGCCCTACCAATTTTCAGCCTCAAATGTAATTAACAAAGCCAAATTGATGCACACACAGTAACCAATTAAGGAATTTAAACATTACCAATTTCCAATTTCAATTGACAATAACAAACTAAACTAATACCAAATCAAAAATTAAACTCTACCAATTTTCAGCCTCAAATCAATATATACATACAATATAAAAAATATTCAATCTATTGATTGTGTGCATCATCATCAAATTGAAACAATATTGGAACTCATACCTTCTTTTAGAGCTAATAAACTGTCGGAATTAGAGGAAGAAATCTGTCACAATGTTGGTCGGCGTGTGGAAATTGGTGGAGCCTTCCTCGGTGGTGGTGGGTTGGTGGCGGGATGTGGGTGGTTGGTTAGTGGTGGGGCAGGGGCGAGAGGAAGAGAGAGGACTGAGATGGTGGTACTGGTGGTTAATGGTCGGCGACTTGAGGTGGTGGTGGTTGGTTGGCGGCTGGAGGTTGTGGTGGGTGACAGGTGGGCGGCGGATATGAGATTGAGAGAGGAGAGAGTGAGCTGAGACTGAGAGATCGAGTGAGATGAGAGAGAGATGAACTGATGAGATTAATAAGAGGAGATATGAGAGGCGCCTTAATAAGAAGATGAATCATTTAGGTTTTATAAGATATTTTCGACAGAATGTCCGTCGAAAATAAGTCCCTCGAAAATAGGTTATTCTCGACGAATAATCCCTCGGAAATAACCATAGTTTCATCGAACTTAAGTTTCGCGTTGGCGGGAAACTTAGCGCCAGACGAGGCCTTATAATTCTGATGGATTTCCCTCGAAAATAAACTATATTTGACGGAATTATGTTCGACGTATTATTTCGTCGAAAATAACTTATTTCCAACTGACTACAGTCCGTCGAACCTAATTCTGTCAGAATTAGCCCGTTTTTTCGTAGTGTGTGTGCCCAATGGAGAGCTGAGAGCTAGGTCAAAAGACGCAAGACTGCCGCCACTAACAGATCCTCGGGTGTACCTGATGGTGAAAAGGCTAAAAGAACCTACAGGGGCGGCAGTATTTCACAGTTGCAACATATAACTGCTAGGGTACATATGAATAGTTTTAATATATTTACAATCATGAATTGTAGAATATATATCACATTTTTACTTAGTAATATTGGCATCCCATTTGTATAGGAGTCTTAGTCTCAAGGTCAGCCTATCCATTGGCTGGATGTGTATATGGCCACCCGTGATGGTTTGCCTGATGCTCTCCAGATAGCGGTAATAAGTTTTTACAACTTGATCTTGTTTATCAAGTTTTACGTCATTCTTTAGAATTTTACCAATTTATTTTTAACTATTTAATTGTTAACATGATGACATGATACTTATAAGCGTTTATTGAATGAACGGTATCCTGAAGGCACCCCACGTCCGCCAATTGATCAAGAATTGTGGGAGAGGGCATCTGTTGTGAAGAAGAACTACGTTAAAGGTCAAGGAAAACGACGACGCCCATCCTTCAGTGGCTCGGGCAGCTCTGCTACCCAGTTTTCACAGTCATCGAGTCATCCAGCTATTCATACTCCTGCTGACTGTGTGAGAGCTATATATTGAGATCGCGATCTTCTAAAGATACTGGGCGGGCATCCGCTACTCGAGTCTTGATGAGAGTTAATTTGAGACGATGGTGGCGGCAAAGATATCCAAAGCATGGGGGGGGTTAAATGTTTTTTCAGTCACTGTACTATATGTCAACTTACAGATGGATAACTGAACTTTTTTTTTCTTACAGTCAACTCACTGAACTTTACTTTTCTAACACAAAATTAAAAAAACCGTTAAAAGCTTTGACTTTAACGGAAAATGACAGCTAAGCAACTGAGTTATCCGTTACAAAGCTGATGTGGCGTCCTTGTGTGACGTGGTAGTGATTATGTGAATTTGGAGGAAAAATTTTATGAAGAAAATGAAAAAAATATTTTAAAGTATAATATAAATTTAAAAAGTGTGCCAAAAAAATAAGAAAATAAATAAAAATATATATTTAATTATTTTTGTAATTAATATCAAATAAAATTTTATTTATAATTAAGCCATTTATAAAATATAAAATCCAAAAATATGCTAATTAAAATTAAGAGGAATGTGAAATATATTTTGGGGGCAAAGAGAGAAAAATTATAATAAAATAAGAAAATTTAGCAAAAAATACATGGTAGAAATTAAAAATTGATTTAAGAGAGAAAAATTGATTTTTTAGGAAATTAATAATAATTATAATTATTTAAGAAATTATAAAATTAATTTAATGTTCATCTTAAATAATTTTATAATTTCTTTATCATCTTAAATAATTTTATAATTTACTATTTTAAGAGAAAGAAGAAGAACAATAATTTTAAAATTAATTCTTTGTTTATAATTTTAAAATTAATTCTTTGCTTTATAATTTTAAAATTAATTTATTGTTTATAATTTTAAAATTAATTACTTTTCATAATTTTAAAATTAATTATCGCTTATAAATATTGTCTTCCGGACAATATCCACTCTCGAAATAAGTCCTCATTACATTTATTGTCACACTATTTAATAGAATAGTAAGGACTACTAATGTTATCCTCTGGACCGTCACTCCGTTCTCCGACTAGTCCCCGCTACGCTCTCATTTCTGAAGAGAACAATGAAAGCAAAAGGGTGAGCTCAACTAGCCCAAAGAAGAAATATTATGACTAAGACAATGCAGAATAAATTATCATTAGTCTTCAACAATATTAAACTGATAAAATACAATAGACATCAAGTTTAACTGTAGCGGAACAAGCAATCCATTAAAAGAGTCAAGTAGAGAATAAAATCTACTATCTTTTATGATTTAAAAGGTTTTTCATCACTTTTATCACTGGGACTCAGCTTAATAAATAATCCACATCATCGAATCACCCATGTACTACGGCCAAGGATATTCTTTATTATCACGACCACAATTATCCATGCACTACGGGCCAAGGACATTCGTGTATTCATCAATGGTCATGATCATGCCAACAACTGTCCATCAATGCACTACGGGCCAATGAGGACTTTTTATCACATCATTTGTAACATTACGGTCATGATTATACCAAATAATCCATGGTCATAATCATACCAAGTCCATCTATGCACTACAGGCCACAGATGACTTTCAAAAAAAAATATAAACATGAGGATGATGACAATGATATAAGAATTCAATAAAACAAGTTCACGAATTAATTTATCCAGGAACTAATAACGTCCAAATTGTCAACATGATACTTCTTTGTAGAGTAAAATTCAAGAATGCCCATAAGAATATTTCCATGAAAAGATACTTTGGATGAAGCGCCAAATATCAAGGATATTCCACTAATTTCATGGAGTATAAAGTCAAAACTTTAACCAACCGAGTATAATAAGGAATGGAATAACAAAAGAAATCACCAAGCATGCGGTGAGACTTACGGCGAGTTATTCCAACAAAATAATAAAGACGGAACTAGGTCCCATGTAAAATGCATGAGACGAGATATTCCAACGAGAATAATAAAGATTTAACCAGTCCTACGTAAAGCCATGAAACAGGATGTTCCAACATAATAATAAAGAATGGAATAACATAAGAATTTCACCATGTATGTGGTACTTCGCATAACTAGGTTATTCCAACATAATAATAAAGAATGGAATAACAGAAGTTCTCTTCATGAAGACGAATGAAAGAAATAATACCCCTTACCTTTGAAAGAAACTGGATATAGGAGTAGTGAGGTAGCAAGCTTCTCTTCTTCTACAGATTTTCTCTCTACAATTTCTCTCTATAATAATTACTCTATAGCTTTAGTGAATTGGTGAGAAATGAAGGAAGAATGAACTTCTATTTATAAAAAAATATAGTTTCAATAATTGCACGTTTTGGGGCTCAAAAAATTACAGTACAATACCTCCAACTTTTCCTTTATTTTTAATTTAGTCAAGCAAGTATTATCAAACTTGCACCACCTCCCCTAATAGTAAATAATGTGATTCAATAGAAAATCATGTGAATCAATAGTTCTAGACATGTGAAAATACAAATTATAGTATAGTACCTCCATCTATACCTCCATTTTTAACTTAGTCATGCAAGTATTATCAATCTTGCACCAACTCCCCTAATAGTAACAAGAATGTAAAACAATAGTATACACATGTGAACAAATAGTTATAATCATGTGAAATAATAGCAATTAATTGCTCATTTATCTGGTTAAATACCCGATTGGTCAATATAACCTCCAGACATCAATTATTATCGAAATAAATGTCGATTTTCACTAACACAAATAATTCCAACACAATGAAACTATTTTTATCAAAAATATAAATTTTGAAATTTTGAAGTTTGACTTTTACCAAAAAAGTTAACTGTTAACTTTTTGACCAAATAGTAAAACCCGGAAAATTTTGTGTTTATAGTCTATTTTTACTAATTTCATCGTTCCGGACTCAAATATCACGTCCGCGTCTCCAAATTCAACTCCGAGCACAACTTTAATTTTAATAACATTCATCATTAATATTATAACTCACAATATTTATCAACCAGGTCGTTTCCAGGAAAGAGGGAGCTTTCCAATAAGGATTTCTCCCTATTGACGCGCAATTAGGTGACCAAACCTCTCCTTAATAGAACTTCTAGACATTGTAAATATTGCAATTTAATAATACGAATAACTTTGCCGTCTCAATTATTGATTTAATAAAATAACATATTATGCAGATGATACATTGTATCAATAATCGAATCAATAATATGAGAGATATGATGCAACAATTACTGTAGCAATAATTGAGTAAAACCGAGGTGACTTCTCACGTAAGCATCAATAATCAATACCGTGTACTCTATGCAACCACGCCAGATTCTTTATTTTTTACTACCGAGTAGTTCAAGCAAGATAATAACGGTGAAAACTTCCGCCGTTATTTTCATAAATATATTTTTGTCATTTTCTCAATCCGACAATAATTCTGTTGTGGGGTCCACCAATGATTGCGTCGTTGTACGAATATTCCCTGCTAAAACGGATATTCTCCGACCAATCAAATATAATATAACAACTTGCATACATTGCAGAATTTATAAATACTACCCATAATTATAACATTATAACAAATTCATTTCATAATATTCAAAAATGATAATTATAGAAAAATCATCTTTATTCATAAAAGTTGAAGTCTTACAGATGTTATATTGTTGTGCATGTTTATATGTGTTGGGATAAAGCAGGTACAAAACAGGTACAATTTTTTGAGAATTCTGTAAAACAGGAAAAATCTGGTTTCCAGGTTTTTTTACATCAGCGACCGCATGCGGTCGCTGATAAGTATTAGCGACTGCTAATCACATGGGGATATTAGCGACCGGCCGCGTCACGATTCAGCTGATTCTGATCAGCGACCGTGGCCCACGACGAAGATGTGCCCCTAAACTATGTTGACTCATCTTAACGATCGAAATGACGATTTCGATCGCTAATATCGATTGCAGATAGATCGGTCGCTGATGTGCATTCTAGCGACCAGATTTTATGCGACGCCTATCAGTGATCACAGTCGGTCGCAGATGATCATCAGCGACCGCATTCGGTTGCTGATAGGCGATCGCAGATAGCCTTTTTTCTTGTAGTGGTTCAACATGATGGATTTACCAATGTATATTCCTTTGTTCACGACAAGAAAAAAATCACTTTACGTCCTATGTCACCACAACAGGTGCATGA
Source organism: Panax ginseng (assembly GCA_020205605.1). Lineage (NCBI taxonomy): Eukaryota > Viridiplantae > Streptophyta > Magnoliopsida > Apiales > Araliaceae > Panax > Panax ginseng. Next base: position 30,395,772 of record CM035135.1, read on the forward strand.
GGACCAAATTAATCTGCAATAAAATCATGTACAAAGAAAAGAGAGTGAAGAGGAAAAAAATAAGAGAGAAAAAGAAAGATAAGAGAAAAATAAATATATTGGCAAAAATGAGTGATGTGCGAAGAGTTTTGGTTTCTAAACTGTCGATGATTTTACTTCGGTATAAAGAGACGCTTTTTACTAACGCTAATGATTCTTTGTCTAGTGTTGTATCATCTCATTTGCAAAAATTCAAATATGTATTTTCCAAGGAGCTTCCTCAAGGACTATTATCGATTCAGGGAATAGAACATCAAATTGACTTTGTTCTCGGTGCAACTATTCCAAACCGTCTGGTTTATGGAGTAATCTAAAAGAGACGAAGGAGTTATAAAGACAAATTGACGAACTAATGAAAAAAAGATTCATAAGAAAAAGTATAAGTCCGTGTGCAGTTTCGATGATTTTAGTGTCTAAAAAGGATAAAGTGGGCATTACATTACAGGACCAAAACTTAAGTATAAATAAGACATTTGTTCATGGTGCAGAATAAATTTGAAAATGAAAAAACAATCAAAATATCAAAAGTTTGTAATGCTAAAAAGTCACTACACATCTATTATATATATATAAAGAAAAAAGTGAAAAGATTGGCAAAATAGGAACTAAACCACATGGATTGGAGTAAGAATAAAAATAAATATACAATGTATTTGATTTATGAATTTAAAAAGTCATTGTAATTTTTTTTAAAACCTTGAGTACTTGATGAGTCACCAATCTTTATATTTTATAATATATTAGAAGTATGATGATAAGATATTTTTTGTGGGGGTTCTTTAATTAATGGAGTAAACGCAGGAATCATGAAGTCAGGTAAGTCACACAAAAAATTGAGCAAAAATACTTTTTGGAAATCTCACCAGGAATGTCGAAAATCCAAAAAAAAAAATTGAGCTTTTCAAAAATATATATTTTTAAAATATCGAATTATCAGAGTTGAATTATTGAATCGACTCAAGATCAATCAAAACAATTCCGTATTTGCATTTTTATATTTTGATATTGATGTATATCTAATTAGTGCAATTCACATGCTATCCTTCAATATTTTATTGGATTATTTAAATATATATGCCTGTTAAAAATTATATTTAAAAAATTACTCCATCCGTCCCATGATAAAAGTCTTTATTATTATTTTGGATAGTCTCATGTTAAATGTCTGTTTTTTTTAACAACCAAACTTTTATACATATTTTCCTATTATATCCGTAGCATTAAATATCTCATACTTTTCTTATTCTAATTCTCTCTCCATATTTAATGATATTATTATAGGCAATTTTGTTATTTTATTCATCTTCTTAATATACGTAAAAAATCCACCAAAATTTTTATCCTGGGACGGAAGGAGTACAAGCTAAAAACATTCCAACAGTCCCCCTAAATTAATGAAAAGATTAACCATTAATTAATTAAATAGATTGTGGGAGGCCATGTGGGAACCGTACATCCCATCCTTTATCTCCCAACCCACTGCACGTACGTGTGCACCATTATGGCATTATTGGTGTCCTATATGATATGATTATATATTTTAATTATTTGTGATAACAATTCAAAATAATATAGTTATTAAAATATATAATAAAAATAAGTTTGTGTTAACAATATATTAATTGTGACTGGTTGTTATAACTACAATGAAGTTATCATCTGTATAAATACTTACTCCCTCCTTGCCGAATAAGATAAATATTGATTTTCAAAATTCAATTTAAAATATTTTAAAATTTAAAATTGATATATTTATTTAAATTTTGAAAATAATAAATTTATATAGCTAGAAGTATTTTTAGATAATTTATGATATTTATAATTGTATTGATATAAATAACATTAATTAATTTATGTCGATTTTAAATTTAAAAATATTTGAAATCGATTTTTGATAATTTAGAACGAAAAATAGTATTAAGAGTTATTTAAAATTAGTATTTAAATCAATGACAATATTTTAGTATCACTTATATTTTAAGCGATACTTATTATCCTAAAAATAAAAAAATAAAAGTTTTTATAGTGACTAATTCAAAGGATAAAACATAAAAAGAAATGAATGATCAATCAATCTTCTGTTTGTGTCCAAAAAGAAACAATATTTGTGACATTAAATCAATCCCATCTAGTGTATTTTATAACAAAGTTAATTTCTAATTAGTTTACACTAAACTTGATCACTTTTCTTCTTCTTTTTTTTTAAATGTTCTAATTTATTATAATAATTTATCTTAACTTAGGGAGATCTGCATAGGAGAGAGGATAACTTATTGTCTTCGATCTACAACGCGCGTTGCTGCCTTTTGAACTTTCTTTATAACTTGTTCTTAACAAGATTCGAATCATCAATCTCTATATCGATAGAAGTGAGTAGTACAAAATGACATTTATATAAATAAAATTGATTACATATGTATGTTTTGTTTATTTATTAAATATTTTAGACTTAAAAGCCAAAAATTACAGATTTTTTTAATTGGTCAAATACATCATGACATGGAGAAAATCTTCCCCACACATATACATAACAAAAGTGATAAAAATAAGAAAATCATGCATGCGGTTTGTATATATTTTCTCTGTTATACTGCAGGCCTGTATATGAACTGTAATTAGGACAGTTACAAAGTAAACTATTTAACTTAAATGTAATATTTAGAATCCAAATGCAATGTTTCAAAAGTGGTACGACTCCAACACATCTTTGTGAGTTTAAATACAAATATTGTCTTCATAGACAATATCAACACTCAAATAAGTCCTCATTACAATTATTCATACACTATTTTATAGTTACTTATAAAAATAGTGAGGAGATCATTGCTAAAACATCTTTCTAGAACCATCACTCCATACCCCAGGCTCTTCATCTGTGTAGCTATGTTCTCACCTCTCACGAGAGAAAAAAATGGAACAAAAAGGAAAAGGGTGAGCTCAACTAGCCTAGTAAAGAATATTATGACTAAGATAATATACAACAAATTATCATTAGTCTTCAACGAGGAAAAATCGATAGAATATAATAGACAACAAGTTTTAGATCAACAAATGCGGTGAAACAACAATCCATTAGAAGAGTCACGTAGAGAATGAATTCTACTATCTTCTAAGATTTAAAAGTCCATCATCAATATTTTATCCTGTAACATCAATCAATATACATCTTTAATCAAATATTCATCTTTTTACTACATGGGCCAAAGATATTCATTTATATCACCGATTGGTCATGTTTCATCTCAACACACTGTTCATCTTTTGCCTTTCTGGGCCAAAGATATTCATCGATTAATCATTCATCTTTTCTTTTGCTACTGGGCCAAAGATATTCATAATATCATCATTTAAGGCGAGGATGATGAAAAATATTTTAAAGAAAAGCGAATCTATTGAGACGGAAGGACAAATATTAGGGATTAGTATAACAATTTATCGAAGATCAATAATACTTCATAATAACCAATTGTGAAGCGAAATTCAAAATAACGATCAAAACATGGATACAATCAAAGATAGTAGCCAAAATAGACATCTTGGACAAAAGAGAAAATTTTTATTTTTTAAATTGAATAGTGTAAATATTAAGTGAATAGTGTCAGTATCGTGAATAGTGTCGTATATCGTGAATAGTAACCCCAGACACAAAAAGTTCTAAATTTGATTAAAAAGTTCACCAATATTTACGCATAATGATATTGAAGAAAATAATATCATTTAAGAAGAAAATAACATCCACTTACCTCAAAATAACAGTACTTACGATGAAATATCGGATATAAAGTTGAAGGAAACTTGTGCTTAGAACAACAACTCTCAAAGTATATAAAATACTCACAAAAATAAACTCGATAATCTAGAGAGAAAAAAAACTTGTTTACGGTGTGATTTTCAATTCTAACCTAAGCGCTATATTTATAGGAAAATCTTTAGAAACATGTAGGAGACTAAAATAATAAAATATTTTTCTTTTTTCTTCCATCTTACGCCTTCACCAACCAAGCCAAACAGCGACCATCTAGGAAGAAAAATCAATGACCCACATGTTTATAACATAAGTGGGTCCCACCCATAATTTAATAAAAATTATTTTATTTTCTAAAACTTCAATAATTCATAGAAAATAGCTTATTTATCAGAAAAATACAAATTTTATGTCCATTCACTTTTGAAATCGAATTCTCTACAACTTTGTAACTTTGAGTTTTTCCAAATTCCAAACAGAAAATATCCGAAATCCACAAATGGATGATTTTTAATTCCTCCATTCTGACAAAATACTGATAAAACACCTCAGCATTAATTCCTTCATTTATAACCACATAAATAAATCCATCATTTATATCCACATCAAATAAATATTTTCTTATCATATAAATCAATAATTAATTATTCACAAATAATATTACGAGAATCACAATTATGACAACCCGAGTAGTTCCCAGGAAGAGGGGCTTTCGATAAGGATTTCTCCTTCTTGGCGCGCATTAGGTGACCAAACCTCTCCTTGTGAGAACTTTCTAGACATTGCCAATAATGCTTATCTAATAATATTATTCAAATAATATGAATTATTGATCGATAATGGGAAATCTTGTGCGGTGACAATTATTGAAACAACAATAATATAAACTATCAACGTAGACAATTATTGAATCAATAAAATAAAATATTGAGCGATAACTCTTTGTAACAATTATTGAGTAGTGCCTTCTTACGTACGAATCAATAATTCAATAATCTTTGTGCAATCTGGTAATATTCTTTGTGCACCACGTATATTCTTCTATATTTTAACCACCGAGTAACCCAACGATGTTAATTGGTAACAACTACGTGCGTTATTTATAAAAACTCAAACTTTGTCATTTTCTTCATCAATGATTATTACATTATGGGGCCCACAATTGGCTTGCTTGCGTCGTCGAATATTCCCGAAACAAAAAGAATATTCCACGACCAAAAGAATATTCCCAAGCAAAATGAATATTTTATAACCACTTGCTTATTTTGCAAAATTTTCACATTTCACCCATAACTAAAAGCATTATATCAAATTAACACCTTATTAATTTAGAATAATGAATAGAGGAAAATTCAATTTTATTTATAATAAGTTGGGGTCTTACAACCTCCCTCCTCCTTATAAAATTTCGTCCTCGAAATTGGCGTCGTACACAGTGTTTTGAGCGGTGAGGTACCTCGCTTTCATTTCTAATTCAACTCCCGGTCATTTCCTCAATAGCATGGTTCCTCCACAAAACCTTAACTTGTGGTATAACCTTGAGTGCGTGGGACATGCTCTTTCTATCCAAGATCTTAACAAGTACCTCCTCGTCGTTTAAATCTTGACTATCTCGTCTGCAGTTCTAACTTCGATAATGTGGTTGGGGTCTTTCACATATTTACGAAGCATAGATATGTGGAAAACATTATGAACACGAGACATACTTGGAGGTAATGCGAGTCTATAGGCCACATTTCCTATTCGGTCAAGAATCTCAAATGGACCAACAAACCTTGGATTGAGCTTTCCTCTCTTTCCAAATCTTGTAACTCCCTTCCATGGAGCAATACGTAATAATACATGATCCCCGATATTAAATTCCACGTCCTTTCGATGAAGATCGGCATAACTCTTTTATCGATCTTGTGAGGTTTGAATCGTTGTCGAATCATTTGGATCTTTTACGTAGTCATGCGTACTAATTACGGTCCCCACAACGTTGCTTCTCCCACCTCGTCCCGACATCTTTGGAGAACGACACTTTCGTCCATACTGACACCTCGAAATGGAGCCATACTATACTTGCTTGATAAGCTTGTTGTTGTAGGAGAATTCCACCGATGGCAATACTTATCCCAACTTCCTTTGAAATCTAGGACACAGAGTCTTAATAGATCTTCAGGGTTTGAATAGTCCTTTCAGATTGCCCGTCCATTTGAGGATGGTATCTTTGAACTAATAAATAAATCCGTGCCCATAGCTTTACGTAGGCTAACCCAAAATCTTGAAGTGAATCTTGGGTCACGATCCAAAACTATGGATCTTGGCATGCCATGCAATCTCACAATCTCATTCATGTACATCTGAGCAAGGCGTTCAAGGAATAAGTCTCACGTATAGGCAAAAATGAAGCGGACTTGGTTAATCTATCAACAATAACCCAAATCGCATCTATGCCTTGAGAAACTTTGGGAAGACACATAACTGAAATCCATGGTAATGTGTTCCCACTTCCATTCCGGAATCTCAAGTGGTTGCAATGGACCTTTTGGCACTTGATGCTCGCCTTTACTACGTTGACAAGTTAAACACCTCGAGATAAACTCCGCGATCTCTCTCTTCATATTGTTCCACCAAAATGTATATCGAATATCATGATACATTTTGGTACTCCCGATGGATTACAAAGCGGGGTGTTGTGTGCCTCCATCATGATTCTATGCTTCAAGTCGAAAATCGTTAGAGAACATAAAGTCTAGAGTTGACTCAAGTATTCCTTCTTCATCGATTCTTGCTTACGGAATAGCTCCTTCTTGCACTTTCTTCTTCATATACGCATCGGCCCAGTCCGTAGCTTGGCGACTTTAACTTTATCGATTAAAGTCGGTTCTACTCGTATATTACATACATCATCATATGGGTCCACAGGTCTTTAATTCTATCTCCATCCTTTGTAAGTCATACAAAATGGGCCTTTGTGTTGACAATATCGCTTTTCGTACTTTCGCATATGATCTTACTACTCGATAAATCGACTCTACTACGTTAAACTTTTCGGGGATGATATTGAATAGTGTGATCGTAATCTTTCAATAGCTCAAGCCAGCGTCGTTCTTGCCGCATGTTGAGTTCTTTTTGGGTGAAGAAATATTTGAGGCTTTTATGATCAGTATAAATCTCCACTTTCTCCCCATACAAGTAGTGTCTCCATATTTTCAACAGCGAATCATTTGCTTGAACTCTAGATCATGAGTAGGATAATTCCTCTCATATTCTTTGAGTTATCGTGAGGCATAGGCTATGACTTTCCCATGTTGCATGAGAACACATCCTAACCCTTTGCACGAAGCATCGTTGTAGATAACAAATCCATCCGAACGGATGGTATTGCGAGCAGTGCCAAAATGAGTCTCCTCTTGAGCTCTTGGAAACTCTTCTCGCATTCCTCGCTCCATCTGAATTTTGTATCTTTACGAGTCGGTGAGTTAGCAGATGGCGATTCAAGAAAATCCTTCCACGAATCTCCAGATAATAACCGGCTAAGCCCGAGAAAGCTGCGTACTTGATCATCAAAACTTGGTTGCTCCCAACTTTGTATTGCTTGATCTTCATGGGTCAGCGGATACTCCATGTTTTGACACCACGTGCCCAAGAATGCTACTTCCTCAAGCGAACTTCGCATTTCTTGACTTGGCATAAAGCTTGTTTTCACGAAGCCTTTCAAGTATCGACTTCAAATGGTGCTCATGATCTTCCGACTTTTGGAATAGATGAGGATGTCATCAATAAAGACAACAACAATGATCCCGATCCAAATATTCCTTGAATACTCGGTTCATCATATCCATGAAAGCGGCGGGGCATTAGTCGATCAAAAGACATGACTAAGAATTCATAATGCCGTCTGCAGAGTTACGAAGGCAGTCTTTGGAATATCCTCAGTTTTAATCTTCAGCTGATGATATCCAGAATGAAGGTCGATCTTTGAAAAGAATTGTGCTCCTTATAACTGGTCAAACAGGTCATCAATGCGAGGTAGCGGATACCTATTCTTGATGGTGACATGGTTTAATTCTCGGTAGTCGAATACAAAAAGTCGCATACTCCGTCTTTCTTCTTTCTGAATAAAATAGGAGCACCCCAAGGGAGATGTACTAGGGCCAGAATGAAATCGATGTCTAATAATTCACGTAGTTGGACTTTTAACTCACGAAGTTCAATAGGAGCCATTCGATATGGGGTTTTAGAAATGGGTTTTGTGCGGTTCAAGGTCGATAAAGAATTCAACATCACGTTACGGGGTAGGCCAGGAAGTTCTTGAAATACATCGGAAATTCTCTAACAACGAAATATTATCCAAATCGACTTGTCTTTATTCAAATCCATAACATGGGCTAAGAAAGCTTGACATCCATTTTTCATAAGCGAATAGCTTTGTGGCTTGATATGATGATGGTGGTGATTTTAGTGGTTTAGTTGTTTGAATTAGTATGATGAGTTTGGTTAGGAATATGAAAACTAACAACCTTACGAAAACAATCAATTTTGGCATGATGAGTGGTTAACCAATCAATTCCTAAAATCACATCAAAAGCAAGTATCTTTAAAGAGATAAGATCAATAGGTAATGTGATAGTGCCAACTTGGATCAAGCAAGATTTATATAAGCGTAGATGTAACGAAGGTTTCACCCAGCGGAGTTTCAACGAGATAAGTCAAAGTCCAATTTCTCGGGTCAAGTTTAAGCGTTGAGCACAAGCGGGAGAGATAAAAGAATGGGTAGAACAGGTATCTAGTAAGGTATAAACTTACATGAGAATTCAAGATTAGCTTACCGTGATCACCTCGTTTTGGGTTCCTCACGTTTTGGCGATCCACGACAAAGCGCTCTTCCGAGAACGTGATTTTGACTTATCAGGGAAGCGACCTTTGGAGTCACCATCCCCATGAACTTGGTTTTGCTTTATAGTACAATCTCGAGCGATATGTCCTTCCTTTCCACAATTATAACATACCTTGGATTGTTGTGGGCGGTTTGGGTGATATGTCCCTCTTTCCGCATTTGTAACATCTAGCTGGCGGTCGTTCTCCTCCCCTAGAATTTGTTGTTGGTCTTTGGTGTTCTTTGTTTGATGTCTTCCGTCATTGTTGAATCTCCTCTTTTGAAATTTCCACTTGACTCACCTCTCTATTATCATGGCCACGATTACCACCCAGAGTGGTTCTGCCTTTTTCAAGTATTTTTCCTCCTCATTGGTTATCATCGTTCGATGGCTTTATCATCCGTATATGACCACAGTTGTGGTCCCTCGGTTGAGTATACTCATTATCTCTCTCTAATAATTGAGCCACATTGACAACATCTGAATCTGAGAAAATTTATGAGAGATAAGGTATTGCCAATCTCGGGTTTAGACCTCTCGAAACATCCATCATCATCGTTCCTCATTCTCTACCAAATGAGGTGCAAACACAGATAACTCATGAAACTTACTTACCTCGTCTTTGAGACACGTCATGTTGTTACATTCGATCTAATAAACTCTACCTCCTTCATATAGCGAATACTTTTAGGAAAAGTACTTGTCATTGAAAATTCTGAAAATCTTTCCCAAGACATGTTGAGTGCGGTGGTTGGTGGAGTGCGCTTCACGAGATTCCCACCGATGTCCGCTTCACCACGGAACATAAAGGTGGCGAATGGAACCTTCTATTCCTCCGTGCATCCCAAGACATCGAATATCTTGGTAATTTGCTTGACCCATGTTTCCGCCTTAATCGGATCGGGCTTTCCCCAGAAATCTGGTGGTCCCAACTCCTTGAACTGCTTGGCTGTGACAGACTGCGCGTTGCCATCATTTCCACCCGTATTTTGTACACGAGTCTCCCTCGTCTGATTTTGCATGAACTGCAAAAAGCTCCTAAACATTCCATCGTTCATCGTTTGCTCGGTAGTGTTGTTTACAGGAGGAATATTGCCTTCCTGTTGCACGTTCTCCTGGTTTGTGACTAAAGGTTGTTCCACAGTCTCATACACTCCATTGTTAACGTTCTCAGTAACCATTCTTAAATACTGCCATAAAACAAGGGTTAATTAAACAAATTAACATATCACATAATATCCTATATTATGATGAGCCAACAAATAAGCTTAGATAGGACACACTTTAGCGAAGGATTTACTCATCTCTCCCCTCTAGTTCTATTCCCCAGATCTCACTTGAGAGACCATATCCTAAGCTTTGATACCAAGCTGTGGCGCCCCCCCAAAATAGGTATCTGACACCCATTACGAGTCGCCCAATACATGAGTATATAAAGCAAACTACAACTTCAATAATACAATTGTAGTGCAAAATACGACAACACATCTTTGTGAGTTTAAATACAAATATTGTCTTCTAGACAATATCAACACTCAAATAAGTCCTCATTACAATTATTCATACACTATTTTACGAAAAATAGTGAGGGGCGCTAAAAAACATCTTTCTAGAACCATCACTCCATTACCCAGGCTAGATCTTGCTATGTTCTCACCTCCTCGAGAAGAAAAATGGAACAAAAAGGAAAAGGGTGAGCTCAACTAGCCCGATAAAGAATATTATGACTAAGATAATATACAACAAATTATCATTAGTCTTCACGAGGAAAAATCGATAGAATATAATAGAGCAACAAGTTTTAGATCAACAAATGCGGTGAAACAACAATCCATTAGAAGAGTCACGTAGAGAATGAATTCTACTATCTTCTAAGATTTAAAAGTCATCATCAATATTTTATCCTTGTAACAACAATCAATATACATCTTTAATCAAATATTCATCTTTTTTCTTTCTGAGGCCAAAGATATTCATTTATATCACCCGATTGGTTAATGTTCATCTCAACACTTTTTCATCTTTTTTCTTCGGGCCAAAGATATTCATCGATTAATCATTCATCTTTTTTTTTCTGGGCCAAAGATATTCATAATATCATCATTTAAGACTAAGGATGATGAAAAATATTTTAAAGAAAAGCGAATCCGGTGAGACGGAAGGACAAATATTAGGGATTAGTATAACGGTTTATCGAAGATCAATAATACTTCATAATAACCAATTGTGAAGCGAAATTCAAAAATAACGATCAAAACATGGATACAATCAAAGATAGTAGCCAAAATAGACATCTTGGACAAAAAGAAAAAAATTTATTTTTTGGTGAATAGTGTAAATGAAGTAGTGATTAATGAATATCGTGAATAGTATTGTATCGTGAATAGTAACCCCAGACACAAAAAGTTCCAAATTTGATTAAAAAGTTCACCAATATTTGGCATAATGATATTGAAGAAAATAATATCATTTAAGAAGAAAATAACATCCACTTACCTCAAAATAACAGTACTTACGATCGAAATATTGGATATAAATTGAAGGAACTTGTCTTAGAACAACAACTCTCAAAGTATCAAAATACTCACAAAAATACACTCGATAATCTAGAGAGAAAAAAAACTTGTTTTACGGTGTGATTTTCAATTCTAACCTAAGCGTCTATTTATAGGAAAATGCTAGAAAATATATAGGAGACTAAAATAATAAAATATATTTTTTTTTTTTCTTCCACGCATGCATCCTTCACCAACCAAGCCACCGACCACCATCTTGAAAAAAAAAAATTGACCCACATGTGTTATAAAACAAAAGTGGGTCCCACCCATAATTTAATAAAAATTATTTTATTTTACGAAAACTTCAATAATTCATAGAAAATAGCCCGTTTATCGAGAAAAATCTGAATTTTATGTCCATTCTACTTTTGAAATCAAATTCTCTACAACTTTGTAGCTTTGAGTTTTCCAAATTCCAAACAAAAAATATATAAAAATCCACAAGCGGATGATTTTTAATTCCTCCATTCTTACAAAATCTTGATAAAACACCTCGGCATTAATTCCTTCATTTATAACCACATAAATAAATAAATCCATCATTTATATCCACATCAAATAAATATTTTCTTATCATATAAATCAATAATTAATTATTCACAAATAATATTACGAGAATCACAATTATGACAACGGTAGTTCCCGGAAAGAGGGGCTTTCGATAAGGATTTCTCCTTCTTGGCGCCATGATTAGGTGACCAAACCTCTCCTTGTGAGAACTTTCTAGACATTGCCAATAATGCTTATCTAATAATATTATTCAAATAATATGAATTATTGATGCGATAATGGAAATCTTGTGCGATGACAATTATTGAAACAACAATAATATAAAATATCAACGGCAATTATTGAATCAATAAAATAAAATATTGAGCGATAACTCTTTGTAACAATTATTGAGTAGTGCCTTCTTACGTGCGAATCAATAATTCAAAATCTTGTCTGCAATCTGGTAATATTCTTTATGCGACCACAGCGTATATTACTATATTTTAACCACCGGGTAACCCAACGATGTTAGCTTGATAACAATTCTGTAGAATTATTTATAAAAACTCAAACTTTGTCGTTTTCTTCATCCAACCAGATTATTACATTATGGGGCCCACAATTGAATCTTGCTACTTGTGAGTCGTACGGATATTCCGAAACAAAAGAATATTCCACGACCAAAAATATTCCCAAAGCAAAAATGAATATTTTATAACCACTTGCTTATTTTGCAAAATTTGCACATTTCACCCATAACTAAAGCATTTATATCAAATTAACACCTTATTATTAATTTAGAATAATGAATAGAAAAAAATTTATTTTATTTATAATAAGTTGGGGTCTTAAAAGACACTCAATAATCATATCGTCTTTACACCCTACACCAAAGACATTCAAATGTAACAACAATGGTCATGATCATAACAATCAATTGTCTATCTTTGCACTACGGGCCAAAGATATTCAACTGTAATTTCAATGGTCATAATCATACCAATCAATTGTCTATCTTTGCACTACGAGCCAAAGATGTTCAACTGTAAAACCAATGATCATGCCAAGCAATAGTCTATTTTTACACTACGGGCCAAAAATATCAATCAACAGTTCTTCTTTGCACTACGGCCAAAGAGAAATTTCATCACAAGTCTTTATTTGTAACATTAAAGGTCATGATTATACCAATCAACAGTTCATCTTTGCACTACGGGTCAAAGATAACTTTAACCACAATTTAAGTCTGAGGATTATAACAATGATATAAAGAATGAATCAAGTGAGATCAAGAATAAATATTAGAAATTTATTGTGACACCCCCAAAACAGGTATACATCACCCATCTTGAGTCGCCAATTATATTGTACAAAATACAAATACAAACTTAATTATACAATTGTCGTGTAAAATATGACAAAACATAGTTGAGAGCTTTAACAGGAATATTTTCTTCTAGACAGTATTCAAACTCAAATGGAGTCCTCAATACATTTATTATCACACTATTTCACAGAATAGTGAGGACTACTATAACACCATCTCGGACCATCACTCCATTCCCCGACTCGTCCCCAAATATATTCTCATTTCACGAAAGAAAACAAAGAAAAGAAAGAGGGTGAGCTCAACTAGCCCAAAGAAGAAATATTATGACTAAGATAATGCAGAATAAATTATCCTTAGCCTTCAACAGTATAACAACTGATAGAATACAATAAACAACAAGTTTTAGATCAACAACTGCAGCGGAATAAGCAATCCATTAGAAGAGTCAAGTAGAGTATGATATCTACTATCTTCTATGATTTAAAAAGTTTTTCATCAACTTTATTGCTGAGACTCAGCTTAATAAATAAACCACATCATCGAATCATCTATGCACTACGGGCCAAGGATATTCATGTAATCATCAATGGTCATGATTATACCGAATAATCCCTGGTCATAATCATACCAACAACTGTCCATCAATGCACTACGGTCCAATGAGGACTTTTACCACATCATTTTTAACATTACGGGTCATGATTATACTGCATGATCCCTGGTCATAATCATACCAATCAACAGTCCATCTATGCACGTAAGCCAAAGATGACTTTCCACTACAAGAAAACCAGTCATTGCCGATGGGCACTGCCGTTGCCTATGACTATAGTGCCGTCGGCATTGAGGTCATTGGCGACGACAGATGCCGTCGGCAAACCCGTCGCCCCATAGGTCATCGCCCCTGGCTCCCGTCGCCAGCCGTTAGCATCATTATCATTATCGACGGGTATCATTGGCGACGGCATAATGGCAATACCGACGGCTATACCGACGGTAAGGCCGTCAGCAAAGACCACATAAAATTTTTGAGGGAAAAACTCATTACCAACGGCATGACCGTTGGCAATGCCTTTCTAGCCATCGACAATGACCTTTTACCCATGTCTATCGCTATATGTCATTGGCGACGACTATGCCGTCGCCATTACCCCCGTCGGCAATGACTACATATATTTTGAATTTTTTTTTAAATTTCAAAATTTCCCTGTTCATTTACAAATATACACATGTTATAAACTAATAACAACCATCAAATAACAACTATACCTGTTATAAACTAGTAATCCAAATCAAATATATAGATTAAAAATATAATGGCCGTCGGTACAACTCAAAAAATGTACAAATACATACATGAAACTCAGAATATAACATAAACTAAACTAACTACAACCCGTCGCTTGTCTCCATGTCATCGAGTCGACGGTCATCACCCTGTACTGGAGGAGGCTGCTCGTCATCAACTCGACGGTCATCGCCTTGTCTTTGGAGGAGGTTCGTCAATCATCATTTCGGCGGTCATCCATGCAAGTGCCTCCACCTCCACCTCCATGAGTCTCGTCAACAAGACCCTACAAAATTAAAATATTAATAGCAAAATCAAAATGAAAACATATTTACATTATTTTAGTTTGTGTTCTTCAAGTTAGGCGGACGGGACTCGAACTCGGGCTCCGTATATCGAAATTGAGTCCCGTCAGTTGTAACGTGTGTCTATTTCCTATGCGGTGATATTTCCTATGTTTGCATGTCAATTGGACGACCGGGGCGGGTTTTGGGCTCTTTTCAGCTTTTTGCCTAACTATTAGCGGGTTTTGCAAACTGGGACTTAACTCGGTCTCTGTATGTTGGAATCGAGTCCCTTAAGTTGTAACGTTTGTCTAATACCTACGCGGTACTATTTGTGTGTTTGTGTGGCGTTCGGACTGTCGAGGCGGGTTTTGGGCTCTTTTTCGGCTTTTTGCCTAACTGTTGGCGGGTTTTGCAAACTGGGACTTAACTCAGTATTCATATGTTAGAATCGAGTCCCGTAAGTTATAACGCGTTTCTAATACCTACGCGGTGCTATATGTGTGTTTGCATGGTGTTCGGATAGTCGAGGCAGGTTTTGGGCTCTTTTTTGGCTTTTTGCCTAACTATTGGCGGCTTTTGCAAACTGGGACTTAACTCGGTCTCCGTATGTCAGAATCGAGTCCCATAAGTTGTAACGCGTGTCTAATACCTACGCAGTGCTATGTGTGTATTGTGTTGTGTTCGGACTGCCGAGGCGAGTTTTGGGCTCTTTTTTGGCTTTTTGTCAAACTGTTGGCGGGTTTTGCAAACTGGGACTTAACTCGGTCTCCGTATGTCGGAATCGAGTCTCATAAGTTCTAACGCGTGTCTAATACCTACTCGGTGCTATGTGTGTGTTTTCGTGGCGTTCAGACGATTGAGGCAGGTCTTGGCCTATTTTTTGGCTTTTTGCCTAAGTGTTGGCGAATTTTGCAAACTGGGCGATAACTCGGATTCCGTATATCAGAATTGAGTCCCGTAAGTTCTAATGTGTGTCTAATACCTACTCGGTGCTATGTGTATGTTTGCGTGGTGTTTGGACGGCCGAGGCGGGTTCTGACCTATTTTTTGACTTTTTGCCTAAGTGTTGGCGAGTTTTGCAAACTGGGCGATAACTCGGATTCCGTATATCGGAATCGAGTCCTGTAAGTTCTAACGCGTGTCTAATACCTACTCGGTGCTATGTGTGTGTTTGGATGACGTTCGGATGATTGAGGCGGGTTTTGACTTATTTTTCGACTATTTGTCTAAGTTTTCTCAAGTTATGCGTACGGGACTCGAACTTGGGCTCTGTATGTCAGAATCGAGTCCTGTCAGTTGTAACGCGTGTCTATTGCCTATGCCTAGGCGTGTTAACTAATTATTTGACAGTTTATATAAGCAATATAATTATAAATAAGGAAATACATCAATAATAAGTTTTACCTGTCGAATATGTGGAGGAAAGATGTTGGCCAAGACAACTGCACATACAGGATGGCCTCCTCCCGGACTACACCCATGAGGTCGTCAGCGGCAGCTGCAGGATCTATGGAGCCATGGACAACCTCCTGAACAAGCTGGTAGATCCGCTCGTGTGATGGTGCGCCTGACTGCATGACACTGCTCTCCATGCACCCCTCTATGATCCGCCTGAAGAAGTCGTCAGATAATGAAGGACCGACGCCTGATCCACTCGCACCACTACCTCCGGTGGGTGGGCGACGGTGAGATCTCACAGCAGGGACTATAGTGTAGGCTGGGACACGGGGGATGCCCACAACTCTACCCTTCTTCACCCCAGAGCTGCGGCAGCCCGGTCCTCCATCTCCTCGTCCTCACGCTCAGCATCAGCCACTGGAGTGTCACCTCTCTGGGTGCTCTGGACCACAGAAAGGTCCTCGAACCGTGTTTGAAAAAACACAGAAATAGGTGAAAACAAGTATTACACAAAAAAATTCAAAAGAATTTCAAAGCCATCAAATACATACTAAATGAAATAATTAAATTACTTACCGCAATGCGCTCTACCTAAAATGAGATATAACCACCGTCACTTTTCTTCTGGTGAGCGTGCCACCAAAACTCGAGACAGGAAGGTCAGTGCTTTAGACTCGCCTCGAGTCTCTCCCTGTAGAGGTCGTACGACTGACTCCTAGTACAGTGTGGGAGACGACTCTGCTGTCGGGCAGCTGTACGTTGTGCCAAAATCTTCTTAAACGCCTTGCCCTCCCAAATATCACACATCTGCTCCCACACCGCAGCACCAATGAAATCTGGCCAGACATCTCTAAGTGTCTGTCCATCAGCCATCTTGGTCTGGGCCTTCTTCTTCCAGTCGTATACCCACTTGTGCTAATTCATATCGAGATACTTCCCGAAAACAGTCATCCCATGTGCTTCCCTTTGTCCTCGAGCGATAATATCTCTGCGATCTGACAACATATGAATATCAGCAGTTACTTAGTAGACAACATAAAGCAAAGCGGTAAATAAATATTCAAAAGCACAAATTAAAACTAACATATGAATGAATGACTTCTTACCCTAAACTCAGCAATAATAAGCCCACGTGTGCGGTCATCCACATCCGCCCACCTCATCCATGGGCTGGAGAATCGGTTGCGGACGATCCCAAGCAACGTGTTCCTTGGCGTCGCGTCAAGGATACTAAAATTGAAATTATTAAATTTCTAAATTACAAAGAATATATAAGAACTAAATAATTAATACAAACGTAATGTATATATTACCTAGTAGTCCCGGGCCCCCAGCATATAAGCGGCGTGCAGGGGATTCCTAACAATCCACGTCTTTAGTCCTCATGAGGCCTCACGTCGATCACCTATGTAGTGAAATACAACAATATTTATATAAACAAATATAATGTCAATATTATATAAAATTAAAAACAATAAGATGTATAACAACAAAACATGTAATTATACACGATGATCCTACTGATCATCACCAAAGATCTCCACTACCCCATGGCACGGCTCGAACTACCAAAGACGCCCACCACGATCGTCGTGTGGTGTACGCACCATATCTGTATATATACTATCACATGATCATTAAAAATATAATATGCGGATACAACTAAAAGGGTATAAACACAAATATCAGAATCGTCATGCACATACAACTTGAAGGATACAATATGCAGATATATATAACTAAAAGGAAACAACTATGACATTTGAATACAACTAAAAGGATACAATTTCACCAAAGTGGAATATGACCTATAGTTTAGGGTACTAATTTATATTTAAGCCTAACTAAAAAGAAACAACTATGAAATTTGAATACAACTAAAAAGATATAACATGCAGATGTAACTAAAAAGAGACAGTTATTACGTTTGGATACAACTAAAAGGACATAAAGAGTACATACTCCTAATCATTTATATCATCAAAGCCATCAATATCAGAATTGTCATCTTCAAGCAGTAGATCTTCACTATCGTTGTCATCACCATCTTCGTCTTCCTCAACGATTTCTTCAATTATATTTACCTCCTCAACCACATCATCTTCACTTTCGACAGTGACAACATCATCCTCTTCTTCACTAGACTCACTAATAATTGTCACATCAGCAGGTGTGACACTATTTGACACGACTTGTAAAGGTTCATCGTCTGGACGAGGAGTTGTGCCTTGAAAACCACGGGCTTTGGTGGTTATAACAGCATGCCATGGGCTTGCAGGAGTCTTAACACTCCGCGCATAGTACACTTGTGTTGCTTGACTTGCTAAAATAAAAGGCTGGTCCATACCACTCATCAGTCTTAGTTTTGACTTAACGTTAACAGTCACTCATCCTGATTTTTTATCTACTTTAACTCCATTCTCAACATCAAACCAATGACAATTGAAGAAAACTAATTCTTTATGACCCCAATACTTGAGCACGACAACTTCTAGCAATTGTCCATATCAGTCATCCCAAATGTTATCGTAGCAGCTACCTTTCACCACAAAGACTAGAATCGTGGTTTTACTTCCCCAATATCGCAACACTTAAATTTGTAAATCATTGACAATGCAAAGATGTATAAGTATCTACAGATCTTTCAGGGCCATCGGCTATAAGCTTTAGCCGATTGTCAGCTAACTCATCTGTAAGGACCTAATGTACATTAACACAACATTGCACAAATATTAATTACGCCATAAGAATAATCTATGATGGTAGATTCATTGAACTTGTAAAGGTTAGACTTACATGATCTTTAAACCATTGCAAAAATTCTCCATTTCTCAAATTTTGCAAATCCCCGTCCGATATACTCGGATTCGCTTCACGATTTCAAAGATCATATTGATCATGCCACAGCTTATATACTCAATGTGTTTGTAAAGGAACTTGACACAATTACACCAGACATATATAGTTATGACTACTTACTTAATTTATGGCGATACTTCATTCATGTTGACAAGTGCATACAATGTGGCGTTTTGATACATACTCATTATCGGTCGAGAATCGCCTTTTTTACCACCAAATGTATGTCTGACTGATTTTGACGTGCGATTGTGTTCGTCATACGAACATTCTACTCAAAGTACAATGAGCGTAAATTAACAAGTTCCTCCATAACATAACTTTCAAAGAATCGACCCCTCTACACTGGCTCTATTCTTCACCTTTTGCTTTAGACGTCGCATATACCTATATGATATATAGATTAGCAAGAAAGAATGAACATTTTAACGTATTAAAAACATTAATGTCATTACCTCTCAAATGGATACATCCATCTATATTGTACGGGACCGCCAAACTTAGTTTCATATGGCAAGTGAATAGACAAATGCTCCATTGAATCAAAAAATAATAGAGGGAAGATCATTTCTAACTTGCACATTATTTCCACTATCTGCATCTCCATTTTATCTATGTCTTTGACCTGAAGCTCCGACAAGCATAGATCTCTAAAGAAATTAGAAAGCTCTGTCAGTGCTTTAACCACACATTTTGGTAACAAGTCAATAAATGCCATAGGGATCAACTTCTGCATGAATTCGTGACAATCATGACTTTTGAGACCCCGAAACTTCAGCTCTTCGACTTTATAACACCTTGCTATATTCGAAGAATATCAATCTGGGAGCTTCAGTTCACTGATCCAATTACATATCAATATCAATTATTCCCTGGTCAAAGTATATTCAGCTTTAGGCGTTGCCGTCTTACTACCCTCCTGATACAGCCACAAATCTTCCCTAATGTTCATTTCTACCAAATCAAGCCTCGACTTGTTGTTGTCCTTTGTTCTACCAGTGGCATCTAGGACTGTATAAAAAATGTTATCAAATATGTTCTTCTTAGTATGCATCAGATCTAAACAATGACGGATGCAGAGTGTAGCCCAATAAGGCAGGTCAAATAACATGGATCTGTGTCTCTAGTTATGAACCTTGCCGTAACCATAAGCTCGCTCTAATCTGTGATTCTTCCCTGGAGGTGGAAACTTCAAATGACTAATCCAACTCAACACTGCTGACCCAGAAAGTCGGCCAGGTACTTGACATTTCTCTATTTTTCAATTGAATTGTCTACTCATCCGTCGATAATGATGTTCAATCGGCAAAAACTGTCTGGATGTTGCAAAGAAACTCATTTTCCCCCCATATTTGAGCCGCATAGCTTTAACTGACCCCATGCACACGGGACATGACAAGCCCCCGTGAGTCGACCATCCACTGATCATTCCTAACGCCGGGAAGTCATTTATTGTCCATAGTAAAGCTGCCCTCATGTCAAAGTTCTGCTTAAGAGATACATCATAATTTTGAACCCCTTTTTCCCACAACATCTTCAACTCATCAACTAAAACCTGAGGTATACATTGATGTCTTTACTCGAACTCTTATCACCCGGAATCAGTAAGGGCATAACATGTAGGGATCTTTCATGCACATCGAAGGCGGGAGGTTATACACCACAATAATTGTAAGACCCCAACTTTTATGAATAAAGATGATTTTTCTATAATTATCATTTTTGAATATTATGGAATGAATTTGTTATAATGTTATAGTTGTGGGTAGTATTTATAAATTCTGCAAAGTATGCAAGTTGTTATATTATATTCGATTGGTCGGAGAATATTCATTTTAGCAGGGAATATTCGTACAACGACGTAATTATTGGTGGACCCCACAACAGAATTATTGTCGGATTGAGAAAATGACAAAAATATATTTATGGAAATAACGGCGGAAGTTTTATCATTATCTTTGTTGAACTACTACGGTAGTAAAAATAGAATACGCGCGTGGTTGCATAGTAGCACACCAGTATTGATTATTGATGTTTACGTGAGAAGTCACTCGGTTTTACTCAATTATTACTCACGATAATTGTTGCATCATATCTCTCATATTATTGATTCGATTATTGTCACGATATCATCTCGCATAATAGGTTATTTTATTAAATCAATAATTGAGACCAGCAAAAGTTATTCATATTATTAAATTGTAATATTTACAATATCTAGAAGTTCATCGAGGAGAGGTTTGGTCACCTAATCACGCTACCAATAGGGAGAAATCCTTATTGAAAGCCCCCTCTTTCACAGGGAACGACCTGGTTGATAAATATTGTGAGTTATAATAATAATGATGAATGTTATTAAAATTGAAGTTGTTCTCAGAGTTGAATTTGGAGACGCGGACATGATATTTGAGTCTGGAACGATGAAATTAGTAAAAATAGACTATAAACACAAAATTTTCTGGGTTTTACTATTTGGTCAAAAAGTCAATAGTTGACTTTTTCGGGAAAAGTCAAACTTTGAAATTTCAAAAATTATATTTTTGATAAAAATAGTTTCATTGTGTTGGAATTATTTGTGTTAGTGAAAATTGATATTTATTTCGATAATAATTGATGTCTGGAGGTTATATTGACCAATCGGGTATTTAACCGGATAAATGAGCAATTAATTGTTATTATTTCACATGATTATAACTATTTGTTCACATGTGTATACTATTGTTTCACATTCATGTTACTATTAGGGGAGTTGATGCAAGATTGATAATACTTGAATGACTAAGTTAAAAATAGAGGTATAGATGGAGGTATTATACTGTAATTCGTATTTTCACATGTCTAGAACTATTGATTCACATGATTTTCTATTGAGTCACATTATTTACTATTAGGGGAGGTGGTGCAAGTTTGATAATACTTGCATGACTAAATTAAAAATAAAAGAAAAGTTGGAGGTATTGTACTGTAATTTTTCGAGCCCCAAAATGTGCAATTATTGAAACTATATTTTTCTATAAATAGAAGCTCATTCTTCCTTCATTTCTCACCAATTCACTAAAGCTATAGAGCAATTATTATAGAGAGAAATTATAGAGAGAAAATCTGTAGAAGAAGAGAAGCCTGCTACCTTACTACTCCTATATCCAGTTTCTTTCAAAGGTAAGGGGTATTATTTCTTTCGTTCGTCTTCATAAAGAGAACTTCTGTTATTCCATTCTTTATTATTATGTTGGAATAACTTTGGTTATCTGCAAATACCGCATACATGGTGAAATTCTTCCATTATTCCATTCTTTATTATTACGCTGGAACATCCATGCATGCGTCTTTCTGGCTTTTACGGTTAAAAATCTTTATTATTATTCTTCTGGAACATCCTGGTGCATGCTTTTACGCTAGACACTGGTTCCGCCTTTATTATTCTCCGTTGGAATATCATGTTTGTGCGTTTTTAACGGCCGGACTGGTTCCGTCTTTATTATTCTCGCTGGAATAACTTTTGCTTTTGTCTTGGTCTACTGCATGCTTGGTGATTTTTTTTGTTATTCCATTCCTTATTATACTCAGTTGGTTAAAGTTTTGACTTCTATACTCCATGAAATTAGTGGAATATCCTTGATATGTGTACTTCATCCAGTATTTTTTCATAGAAATATTCTTATGAGCATTCTTGAATTTTACTCTACTGAAAGAAGTATCCTGTTGACAATTTGGGCGTTATTAGTTCTGGATAAATTAATTCGTGAACTTGTTTTTATTGAATTCTTATATCATTGTCATCATCCTCATGTTTATATATTTTTTTTGAAAGTCATCTGTGGCCTGTAGTGCATAGATGGACTTGGTATGATTATGACCAGGGATTATTCGGTATAATCATGAACGTAATGTTACAAATAATGTGATAAAAGTCCTCATTGGCCCGTAGTGCATTGATGGACAGTTTTTGGCATGATCATGACCATTGATGAATACACGAATGTCCTTGGCCCGTAGTGCATGGATAATTGTGGTCGTGATACTAAAGAATATCCTTGGCCCGTAGTAAGTGCGGGGGGTGATTTGATGATGTGGATTATTTATTAAGCTGAGTCCTAGCGATAAAAGTGATGAAAAACCTTTTAAATCATAAAAGATAGTAGATTATATTCTCTACTTGACTGTTTTAATGGATTGCTTGTTCCACTGCAGTTAAACTTGATGTCTATTGTATTTTATTAGTTTAACATTGTGGAAGACTAATGATAATTTATTCTGCATTGTCTTAGTCATAATATTTCTTACTGGGCTAGTTGAGCTCACCCTTTTGCTTTCATTGTTCTCTTCAGGAAATGAGAACGTAGCGGGGACTAGTCGGGGAACGGAGTGACGGTCTAGAGGATAACATTAGTAGTCCTCACTATTCTGTTAAATAGTGTGACAATAAATGTAATGAGGACTTATTCTGAGAGTGGATATTGTCTAGATGAAAATATTTGTATTAAAACTCACAACTCTTTTGTTGTATATTAAAGATTGTATTTGTATTCTGTACCATGTATTTGGCGACTCAGGATAGGTGATGTATACCTATTTTGGGGGCGTCACAGTTGGTATAAGAGTTTAGGGATATGATCCCTGGCTAAGATGTGAGACAAGAACTAGGAGAGGAGAGACGGGAAATTCCTTCGCTAGTATGACCTACCTAAGTTTATTTGGTATTTAATTGGTCGGTCAGAGTATAGGGATAATACGTGATATGTTAATTAACCCTTATTTTGTAGCAGTATTTGAAAATGGTATTCGAGAATGTTGAGAACATCAATGGAGCACAGGAGACCGTTGAATCTCCACAGATCAATAACCAGGACAATGTGCATTAGGAAGGCGACAATCCTCATACAAACAACAACACTGACCAAATGATGAACGATGGAATGTTCCGAGGCTTCATGCAATTCATGCAACATCAGGCGAGAGCGGCTCCTGTCCAAAATGCAGGTGGAAACACTAGCAACTCTAGGACGATCACCGCCAAACAGTTCAAGGAGTTGCGACCACCGGAGTTTTTTGGAGAGCCAAAACCTCTTAAGGCGGAGACGTGGATAAAATTGATCAACAAGATATTTGATGTCTTGGGTTGCTTCGAGGAGCAAAAGGTTCCCTTTGCCACCTTCATTTGCGGCCAGAGGCAGATTACTGGTGGGAATCTGTAAAGAGTAACCAACCTGCCGCACTGAAGATGTCTTGGGAGAAGTTTCAAGAACTGTTCAACAACAAGTACTTTCCCGAAAGTATTCGTCATATGAAAGAGGTAGAGTTCATTAAACTGGAGCAAAATAACATGACCGTGTCATAGTACGAAGCCAAGTTTGCCAAGCTGTCCTGGTTTGCGTCCCATTTGGTTGATAATGAGGAGAGAATGATTCAAATATTTCTAAGTGGTTTGAAACCCGAGATACGTCAACATCTTATCTCTCATAAACTGTGTTTGTATTCAGATGTTGTTAATAGGGCTCAGTTATTGGAACGCGATAATGAGTCAACCCAACAAAAAGAGAGCGGCAGAAATGATAATACCGGTGAGAAGCGATCATCGAAGTGGTGACAACAAGCGTTGAGGAATCGGCGATGCGAAAATGGTAACCACTTGGTGGTAATCGAGGCCAAAACAATAAGAATGGACATTTCAAGAAGAGGAGATTCAACAATGATGGAAAGACGTCGACCAAAGACCTGCCAGTGAAGGAAGGAGAACGACCACCTATTATATGCTTCAAATGTGGAGGGAGGGACACATTAGTCCAAACTCATGCGAAGCCGTCAAAGCATGTTATAATTGTGGAAGAGAAGGTCACCTAGCCCAATTTTATCGTTCACCAAGAAGACAAGTTCAATAGGATGGAGGCACCAAAGGACGTCCCGAAAAAGTCAAAGCCCGAAGGTCTGGGAAAGCGTTTGTCGTGACCTCCCGGAAAGCAAGGAACGAACGAGGTCATCACGGGTAAGCTTATCATAAACTCTAGCGAAGTATATACCTTATTTGATACCGATTCTACCCATTCTTTTATTTCTCCTACTTACGCTCAACGTTTAAATTTTACTCCTGAGAAATTGGACTTTGACTTATCTCATTGAAACTCCGTTGGGAGAAACCTTCATTACATCCACTTGTTTATAAGTCCCGTTTGGTTCAAATCGGTACCTCACATTACCTCATCGATCTTATTTCATTGAAAATACTTGCATTTGACGTAATTCTAGGGATTGATTGGTTAACTACTCATCATGCAAAAATTGATTATTTTAAATAAGGTTGTTAGCTTTCATATTCCTACCCAACCTATTATGCGAATTCAAGCAACCAAACCATTAAAATCAACCACTTTCATCTCAAGCCATAAAGTTATTCTTTTATTAAAAAACGGATGTCAAGCTTTCTTAGCTCATGTCACGGATCTAAACAAAAATACGTCAATTTTGAATAATATTTCTATTGTTAATGAATTTCCTGACGTATTCCCTGAAGAACTTCCTGGCCTACCCCGAGGCGTCAAATTGAATTTTGTATCGACCTTGAACCCTATAAAAACCTATTTCCAAAGCCCCATATCGAATGGCTCTATTGAACTTCGAGGAGTTAAAGACCCAACTACGAGAATTGTTAGACATCGGTTTCATTTGTCCTAAATCGTCTCCCTTGGGGTGCTCTGTTTTATTCGTGAAAAAGAAAGACGGGGTATCGCGACTTTGTATTAATTATCGGGAGTTGAATCATGTCACCATCAAAAATAGGTACCTATTGCCACGTATTGATGACCTGTTTGACCAGTTGTAAGGCGCCAAATTCTTTTCAAAGATTGATCTTCGTTCCGGATATCACCAATTGAAGATTAGAATCGATGACATTTCAAAGACGACTTTCGAAACTTCAGATGCGGGCATTATGAATTCCTAGTCATGTCTTTTGGATTGACTAATGCTCCTGCTGCCTTCATGGATATGATAAACCGAGTATTCAAGGAATATTTGGATCACTTTGTGGTCGTCTTTATTGATGACATCCTTATTTATTCCAAAAGCCGTGAAGATCATGAGCAGCACTTAAGGCTGATACTTGAAAAGCTTCGTGAATATAAGCTATATGTCAAGTTGAAGAAATGCGAGTTCTTGCTTGAGGAAGTAACATTCCTTGGGCACGTGGTATCCAGTCATGGAATATCTGTTGACCCAACAAAGATTAAAGCTATTCAAAGCTGGGAGCAACCTAAATCGATGGATCAAGTATGTAGTTTTCTACTTTTTTGGTTATTATCGGATATTCGTAGAAGGGTTTTCTCGAATTGCTACTCCCTTAACTCAGCTGACTCAGAAAGATACAAAATTCGGTTGGAACGACGAATGTGAGAAGAGTTTTCAAGAACTCAAGAGAAGACTCATTTCAGCACCTGTTCTGACAATACCATCTGGCTCGGAGGGATTTGTCATCTACAGTGATGCTTTAGGCAAAGGGTTAGATTGTGTTCTCATGCAACATGGGAAAGTCATAGCCTATGCCTCATGACAACTCAAAGAATATGAGAGGAATTATCCTACTCATGATCTAGAGTTGGCAGCAGTCGTTTTTGCACTAAAGATTTGGAGGCATTATTTGTATGGGGAGAAAGTGGAGATCTTTACGGATCATAAAAGCCTCAAATATTTCTTCACTCAAAAGGAACTCAACATGCGACAGCGACGTTGGCTTGGATTGTTGAAAGATTATGATTATACCATTCAATACCATCTCGGAAAAGCAAGCGTGGTAGGTATTTATTAAGTAGAAAGATCATATCTGGGTAATGAAAGTGCGATATTGTCAACGCATGAGGCCCATTTTGTATGACTTACAAAGGATGGAGATAGAGATAAAGACTCGAGGGACCCACGTGATGATGGCGAATATATACGAGTAGAACCGACTTTAATCGATAAGGTTAAAGTTACTCAAGCTCTGCACTGGAGTGATCGTATGAAAAAAGAAAGTGCAAGAAGGTGCTATCTTAGGAAGCAAGAATCGATGATGAAGGAATACTTGAGTCAACTCCAGGACTTTGTGTTCCTAACGATCCCGAGTTAAATTATAAAATCATGATGGAGGCGCACAACACACCGCTTTACAATCCATCCACAGGAGTACCAAAATGTATCGTGATCTTGATATACATTTTGGTGGAGCAATATGAAGAGAGAGATAGCGGGGTTTATCTCAGGTGTCTAACTTGTCAACGAGTCAAAGCGAGACATCAAGTGCCAAAAGGTCCATTGCAACCACTTGAAATTCCAGAATGGAAGTGGGAGCACATTACCATGGATTTTGTTACTGGTCTTCCAATGGTTTCTCAAGGCATAGATGCGATTTGGGTCATTGTTGATAGATTGACCAAGTCTGCTCATTTCTTACCGATACGAGAAACTTATACACTTGAACATCTTTCTATTATATATATAAATGAGATTGTAAGATTGCATGGTATGCCAGTATCCATAGTTTCTGATCGAGACCCAAGATTCACTTCAAGATTTTGGGTAAGTTTGCAAAAAGCTATGGGCACAGATTTACGATTTAGTTCGGCATATCATCCTCAAACAGACGGACAATCAGAGAGGACTATTCAAACTCTTGAAGATTTATTAAGACTCTGTGTCGTTGACTTCAAGGGAAGTTGGGACAAGTTCTTACCATTGGTGGAGTTTTCCTACAACAACAGTTATCAAGCAAGTATTGGCATGGCTCCATTCGAGGAGTTGTATGGAAGAAAGTGTCGTTCTCCAGTATGTTGGGATGAGGTGGGTGAAGCAACGTTGTTGGGATCGGATTTGGTATGTATGACTACGAAAAAGATTCAAACAATCCGACAACGTATAAAAACCTCACAAGATCAACAAAAGAGTTATGATGATCTTCATCGAAAGGACGTGGAATTCGATATTGGAGATCATGTGTTGTTACGTGTTGCTCCATGGAAAGGAGTTACGAGATTTGGAAAGAGAGGAAAGCTCAATCCTCAATTCATTGGCCAATTTTTAATCCTCGATCGAGTAGGAATTGTGGCGTATAGACTCGCTTTATCGCCAAGTATGTCTCGTGTTCATAACGTTTTTCACATATCCATGTTACGTAAATATGTGGAAGACCCGAACCATATTATTGAATTAGAACCGGACGTGATAGAGGAAGATTTAACGTATGAAGAGTTACCTGTTAAAATCTTAGATAAGAAGGATCATATTCTACGCTCCAAGGTTATACTTCAAGTCAAAGTTTTGTGGAGAAACCACGACGTGGAAGAAATGACTTGGGAGTTAGAATCTGAGATGAAGTCAAGATATCCTAACTTATTCGACATACCAGGTACGTACCCTAATTTCGAGGGCAAAATTTCATAAGAAGGGGAGGTTGTAAGACCCCAACTGTTATGAATAAAGATAATTTTTCTATAATTATCATTTTTGAATATTATGGAATGAATTTGTTATAATGTTATAGTTGTGGGTAGTATTTATAAATTCTGCAAAGTATGCAAGTTGTTATATTATATTCGATTGGTCGGAGAATATTTGTTTTAGCGAGGAATATTAAATACAATACAAGCGCAATCATTGGTGGACCCCACAATGTAATTATTGCCAGATTAAGAAAACGACAAAAATATATTTATGAAAATAACTACGAAAGTTTTACTGAATAATCTTTGTTGAACTACTCATTAGTAAAAGTACGATAATATCGTGGTTGCATAGTAGTACACCAGTAATGATTATTGATGCTTACGTGAGAAGTCACTCAGTTTTACTCAATTATTACTACAGTAATTGCTGCATCATATCTCTCATATTATTGATTCGATTATTGTCACAGTATCATCTGCATAATATGTTATTTTATTAAATCAATAATTGAGACGGAAAAGTTATTTATATTATTAAATTGAAATATTTACAATGTCTAGAAGTTCTGTTAAGGAGAGGTTTGGTCACCTAATTGCGCGCCAATAGGGAGAAATCCTTATTGGAAAGCCCCCTTTTTCCTGGGAACGACTTGGTTGATAAATATTGTGAGTTATAATATTAATGATGAATGTTATTAAAATTGAAGTTATGCTCGGAGTTGAATTTGGAGACGTGGACGTGATTTTTGAGTCCGGAACGATGAAATTAATAAAAATAGATTATAAACACAAAATTTTCCGGATTTTACTTTTTGGTCAAAAAGTCAACAGTTGACTTTTTCGGGAAAAGTCAAACTTTGAAATTTCAAAATTTATATTTTTGATAAAAATAGTTTCATTGTGTTGGAATTATTTGTGTTAGTGAAAATCGACATTTATTTCGATAATAATTGGTGTCTGGAGGTTATATTGACCAATCGGGTATTTAACCGGATAAATGAGCAATTAATTGCTATTATTTCACATGATTATAACTATTTGTTCACATGTGTATACTATTGTTTCACATTTTACTATTAGGAGAGTTGGTGCAAGATTGATAATACTTGCATGACTAAGTTAAAAATGGAGGTATAGATGGAGATCTTTGTCTTTGTAATTAAGTATTTTCACATGTCTAGAACTATTGATTCACATGATTTTCTATTGAATCACATTATTTACTATTAGGGGAGGTGGTGTAAGTTTGATAATACTTGCATGACTAAATTAAAAATAAAGAAAAAGTTGGAGGTATTGTCTTTGTAATTTTTCGAGCCCCAAAACGTCTGTTATTGAAACTATATTTTTCTATAAATAGAAGCTCATTCTTCCTTCATTTCTCACCAATTCACTAAAGCTATAGAGCAATTATTATAGAGAGAAATTATAGAGAGAAAATCATAGAAGAAGAAAGCTGCTACCTCCACTACTCCTATATCCAGCTTTTTTCAAAGGTAAGGGTATTATTTTTCTTTCGTTCGTCTTCATGAAGAGAACTTCATTATTCCATTCTTTATTATTATATTGGAATAACTTTGGTTTATCTGAATCCGCATACATGGTGAAATTCTTCATTATTCCATTCTTTATTATTATGTTGGAACATCCTCGTTTATGCTTTATCTTGGACTGGTTCCGTTTTATTATTCTGTTGGAACATCATGTATACGTGCTTTTACGGGACCAGTTTCTATCTTTATTATTCATTAGAAATATTTTGTCTGTATGCGTTTACGTCGGATCCGGTTCCGCCTTTATTATTACATTGGAATAACTTTGCTTGTGCGATCTCACTGCATGCTTGGTGATTTCTTTTGTTATTCCATTTCTTATTATACTCAGTTGGTTAAAGTTTTGACTTCTATACTCCATGAAATTAGTGGAATATCCTTGATATTTGCGCTTCATCCAGTATCTTTTCATGGAAATATTCTTATGAGCATTCTTGAATTTTACTCTATAAAGAAGTATCCTGTTGACAATTTGGACGTTATTAGTTCCTAGATAAATTAATTCTTGAACTTGTTTTATTGAACTCTTATATCATTGTCATCATCCTCATGTTTATATATATATTTTTTTGAAAGTCATCTGTGGCCTGTAGTGCATAAATGGACTTGGTATGATTATGATCAGGAATTATTCGGTATGATCATGACCGTAATGTTACAAATGATGTAATAAAAGTCCTCATTGGACCGCAGTGCATTGATGGACAGTTGTTGGCATGATCATGACCATTGATGAATACATGAATGTCCTTGGCCCGTAGTGCATGGATAATTGTGGTCGTGATACTAAAGAATATCCTTGGCCGTAGTGCAGGGGTGATTCGATGATGTGGATTATTTATTAAAATCGAGTCCCAAATGATAAAAGTGATGAAAAACCTTTTAAATCATAAAAGATATTAGATTTTATTCTCTACTTGACTCTTTTAATGGATTGCTTGTTCATTTGCAGCTAAACTTGATGTCTATTGTATTTTATCGGTTTAACATTGTTGAAGACTAATGATAATTTATTACGCAATGTCTTAGTCATAATATTTCTTCTTTGGGCTAGTTGAGCTCACCCTTTTGCTTTCATTGTTCTCTTGAGAAATGAGAACGTAAGCGGGGACTAGTCGGGGAGCGGAGTGATCGGTCCAGAGGATAACATTAGTAGTCCTCACTATTACATTAAATAGTGTGACAATAAATGTAATGAGGACTTATTCTGAGAGTGGATATTGTCTAGATGACAATATTTGTATTAAAACTCACAACTCTTTTGTTGTATATTAAAGATTGTATTTGTATTCTGTACCATGTATTTGGCGACTCAGGATAGGTGATGTATACCTATTTTGGGGGCGTCACAGTTGGTATAAGAGCTTAGGGATATGATCCCTGGCTAAGATGTGAGACAAGAACTAGGAGGGGAGAGACGGGGAATTCCTTCGCTAGTATGACCTACCTAAGTTTATTTGGTATTTAATTGGTCGGTCAGAGTATAGGGATAATATGTGATATGTATTAACCCTTGTTTTATGGCAGTATTTGAAAATGGCATCCGAGAATGTTGAGAACATCAATGGAGCACAGGAGACCGTTGAGTCTCCACAGATCAATAACCAGGACAATATGCATCAAGAAGGCGACAATCCTCATGCAAACAACAACACTGACCAAATGATGAACGATGGAATATTCTGAGGCTTCATGCAATTCATGCAATATTGGCGGTGTGCTTTTCGTGCCCATCATATAGTGGCGTCGCTGCTTCATGCAATAACTCATAGAAATCCTTAGCCCCATCATTCGACTCTTGCTCGACGCTACTGCCATCCCTATCTGTATTCCACTGGAAGTATGAACCAACAGCTTCGACTATCATGTTGGACAGTCAAAGGTTTCATCACCTCTGGATTCCGGTTCTGATTCATGTTCATCCAACCAGGTTTCCCCATGATAGATCCATGTCGTATAACCCTGCTTGAACCCATATGCAAATAAGTCACACATGACATCACTCCTTTCCTTCCACACTTCATTCACACACCTCTTACAAGAACATCTGATCTCATCGCCGCTGACTTGCTCAAATGCGAGGTTGAGAAACTGTTCAACCCCACTAAGATACTTAGAGCTAAGCCCACTCCTATTAGTAGCTACCCTACGTTCCATCCAACTTTGATCAACAGACATCTCGGACAACTGTCTGCTATATATATGGAAAGTTAGACAAACACAATCAAGTCTCCAAGTTAATGTATATATGAAAGCTTATGAGTTTCCTAACTTCATATCCCACTCTAACGGGTCAGGCTTCTATCCCATTCCCGGATGTGTCGCCTCACAGATGGCAACAACTTGAACACATCTTTAAATTTTTCAGAAATTTCGGCAGCACCTCCCAATGGTCTTCAAGTACACGAAATAGACTAACACATTGTAGTCTAAATATGCACCCGAAGAACATCAAGAGATATATACTGACCGAAAATTTAAAAAATATAAAAACGTGTTCAAGTCGTTAACACCGACCTAAGTGAGATCGAAACATACAAGAACAGTCCCAAAACGGGGACTATTTGAGATTCACTCCTACTAAGTGAATCTCAAACGGGTTTCTAAGCTTCCTAAACTATATGAAAATATGCACATATTTCTGAAATTATAAAAAAATTATATTACCTCTTTTAAACTAAGCCTAGTAAAGTCTTCCAACATCATACCCAATAATTGAAGTTATAAATTGTCTATATTTTGACCAAATATTTATATATATAATAAAATTATATTCAATAATGCTAAAAGGTTGGAAGAAGTTATTAGTTTCATCCTCTTGTAAGACATTTGATTAACTTTGCCCAAAGAACATGTCCAAGAAAAGTAACAAACCTCCTTTATATGATTTTAGTGTAAATTTTTGTAAATTAAGGCAACTTATGTTCCAAACCTCTAAAAGCAAAGACAAACTTACAATTTCCATTTGGTTGAACAACTATCTTTTGATTGATGTTGCTCCGCGTACTATGATTAGATATTAATATCATTCATACCTAATTAGTCTAACAACATGTTGAGATTGGAATTCATATGATTAAAATGAATGTTAACCTTCTTTATTATTAAAAAAAACTCATATTTTAATAGCTCAAGTACACATAATATGTCTCATATAGTTTTAAAATTTTGTATAAAAATTAAAATGGGTGTAGAATGTACAAGGCACGGTCTAAGCTCAAACCAATTTCATCTCAACCTTATTCTTTATGAACTCAAGCTTAACCCAAGGCTTGAAAGCTTGTGTGAGAACAAAAAACTTAACCCCCAAAGACTAAAAATTAGAAATAAATGAAAGATTCATTTAAATAAGACATCGAGCACGCACATGATGACACTGAATACAACATCAAAATGTGTGAATAGCATACAACATAACGAGAGATGAGTGCATTTATTCACATTTTTGAAACTAAAATAGTAATGGCATACGGAATTGACCTGGGACACAAATATTCTCAACATAAGATGGTAGCACACAGAAATTAACCATCATACACACATAGAAATATATATAATATGTAAATAACAATACGGTGCATAATGGTACGCAGATTTATCTCTATGTACATAACAATAATACAGATATGTACAAAATATCAAACAATAAGCAAAATGAAAGGGCAAGATTTTTTTTATACAAATCCTACAAAACTGAAAACAGAATGCAAGACCAACCTGGGATTCAGGCTCCAAAACCCACTTCACAATCTCAAATTTTTAATTTGAAGAATAACATAATGCCCAAAAGCTTTCATACTTTGATTTAAAGAAGCTAAACACAAGCACTGTACTTTGCATTTTGGCGAAAAAAATTAGGAAATTTACTAGTCAAATAATAAAAACCTTAAATAAAATCTTATTATACATTGAGATGATAACAAAGCTAGGTTCCATAAATTAATTAGGGGAAAAAGTTGAATTGGAAAAACTTACTGAGGCGAGGACTGTCGACGGCGAGGACAGAGGAGAGGCGGCGACGGGGACTCGATGGCGAGGTGGTGGTGGTAATCAGAAGCTGGGCGACGGCGTAATCCGACAATGGACGACGACGAGCTACTCAGGGCGACGGCAGGAGGAAGAGGGAGCAGTAGATTCGCGTGGAGGGAAGAAAAGGGTAAGATAAAAAATTAAAACTGATCTGTTATATAAGGCTCATTCTCGACGGCATAGCTGTCGATAGTACTCCCATCGCCAATGACATAATAATAAACGACATAATCACGTCGCGCCAATGGTATAATTGGTCGCCTTACACCGCTTCACGTGGCGAATAGTGGAAAAAGATGGCTCCATATAAGTG
Organism: Panax ginseng; assembly: GCA_020205605.1. Classification (NCBI taxonomy): domain Eukaryota; kingdom Viridiplantae; phylum Streptophyta; class Magnoliopsida; order Apiales; family Araliaceae; genus Panax; species Panax ginseng. Next base: position 30,429,938 of record CM035135.1, read on the forward strand.
AAAACAAGTCATTGTCGACAGCAGGCATTCACGGCGACGAGGCCGGCGCTATTGAGGTTATTACAGACGGCTATGCTCCCGTCGACATTACCCCCGTCGCCTATGACCCATTTTTTTGTAGTGTTCATCACAATATAAGCATGAGAATGATGACAATGATATAAGCATGAATCAAACGAAATCAAGGATAAATATTAAAGACTTTAAATTTATCCAAAGTTTAAAAATATCCAAATTGTCAACATGATACTACTTTGTGGAGTAAAATTCAAGAATGATATTGTATCAAAAATGATTTGAACCGAAAATAAATTAATTTTTGTCATGAATAGTACTCCGGGTGAATAGTACCCCGTGAATAGTACTTCGAGAATAGTACCCCATGAATAGTACTTTGTGAATAGTACTCATAAATAGTACTTCGTGAATAGTATCCGTGAATAGTACTTTTGTGAATAGTACTGTATAAATGAATAGTACTCCTGAACAGTACTCCGGTATGAAAAGCTTAAAATTTAACAAGAATATGAAGAAAATATCCTTGTGGAACGATACTAGATGAAGCGCAAATTTTAAGGATATTCTACTAATTTCATGGAGTATAGAAGCAAAAACTTTAACAAAATGAGTATAGAATTCGAAATCTGAAATGAAATAATATTACTTACATACTACAGAGTATGGAAGAAAATATTATTTCAAGCGAATATTGAACAAAAATAATATCCCTTGAACGAAAATAATATTCCAACGAATATTTAACGAAGATAATATTCCTACAAATATTTAACGAAGATAATATTCTTTATGATATTGAACGAAAATAATATTCATACAAATACGAAAAATAATATATCTTCAGAATATTAAATAAATAATACCCCTTACCTTAGAAGAAGACTAGATACTGAAATAGTGAAGTAGCAGACTTCTCTTCTTCTTTCTCTCTATAACTTCTTTCTCTATAGCTTCTCTCTCTATAATTTCTCTTGTGAGTCTTAATGAATTGGTGAGAATGAAGGAAGAATGAACTTCTATTTATAGGAAAATATAGTTTCGATAATTGCACGTTTTGGGGCTCAAAATATTATAGTATGATACCTTCATCTTTTCCTTTAGTTTTAATTTAGTCCTGCAAGTATTATCAAACTTGCACCACCTCCCCTGATAGTACATCATGTGAATCAATAGTTCAATCATGTGAAAAAAATAATTACAGTATAGTACCTTCATCTATAATCTCAACATGTGAATCAATAGTACACACATGTGAACACATAATTATAAGCATGTGAATTAATAGCAATTAATTGCTCATTTATCCGATTAATTACCCAATTGGTCAATATAACCTCCAGACATCAATTATTATCAAAATAGATGTCGATTTCTACTAACACTAATAATCTCAACACAATGGAAACATTTTTATCAATAATTTCATTTTTGAAATTTTGAAGTTTGACTTTTTCCAAAAAAAGTCAACTGTTGACTTTTTGACCAAAAAGTCAACATCGGTAAATTTTGTGTTTATAGTCTATTTTTACTAATTTCATCGTTCCGGACTCAAATATCACGCCCGCGTCTCCAAATTCAACTTCGAACTCAAATTCAAATTTTTAATAACATTTATCAATAATATTATAATTCACAATATTAACAACCAGATCGTTCCCAGGAAAGAGGGGGCTTTCCGATAAGGATTTCTCCCTATTGGCGCGTAATTAGATGACCTAACCTCTCCTTGACAGAACTTCTAGACATTGTCAATATTGCTAATAATAATATATGAATAACTTTGTCGTCTCAATTATTGATTTAATAATATAAAATATTATGCGATGATAATCTTGTGACAATAATTGAATCAATAATGTGAGAGATATGATACAAAGAATTCTTGTGAGCAATAATTGAGTATAACCGAGTGACTTCTCACGTAAGCATCAATAATCAATACTGGTATCTTCTTATGCAACCACGCCAGACATCAGATTTTTACTACCGGGTAGTTCAACAGTTTTAACGGTAACACTTTCGCCGTTATTTTTATAAAAAGATAATTCTGTCGTTTTCTAACTACGACAATACTTTCGTTGCGGGGTCCACCAATGATTGTGTCGTCGTACGAATATTCTCCGACAAAAAGAATATTTTCCGACCAAACGAATATTTTATAACAACTTGCTTACTTTAAAAATTTTTCACATAACACCCTTAACTTTAACCTTTTATCAATTTAACCATTTACTAAATAAAATAATAATTATAAGAAAATTGAATACTTTTATTTCATAAAATTCGGGGTCTTACATTTATAATTCAATTTATCCAGAGTTCAAGAATGTCCAAATGGCCAACATGATTATCAAAATGTGGATTCAAATTTAAGAATAAGATTCATATATCAAAGATAATTTAGATAGAAAAAGAAACTAATTTTACCGTGAATAGTATCCCGGCATGAATAGTACCCCGAATGAATAGTACCCCGTCATGCAAAGTACCCTGACATGAAAAAATTAGAATTATAGAAGTAATACTTATCATAGTAAGTTTAGATTTAGGAATATGAAATGAAATAATATACGAAACTGCAAATGGATTTTCACCTGTCATGCGGTAATCCGCGTAGACATATCATTTCCACAATTTAATAAAGAATGAATACGAAGGATTATTCACCACACATGTGGTAATCCGCGTAATCATGTTATTCCCACAGATTAATAAGGAATAAAATGACAACCCTTATGAGTATGAAGAAAATAACATCATTTACCTTAATAGGAGAGTAGTTAATTATGACTGGAATAGTGGATATTATCTTGAGGAAATCTTGCACTACACTCAAAGTATACTCACAAGAACTCTCTCTTTTTAACTTGATTATAACTTGATTTTGTAAATTGGTGAAGAATTAATGAACTTAACTTTTTATTTAGAAGAAAATATAGTTTCGATAATTGCACGTTCGAGGCTAGGCTTATTACAGTTTGGTACCTAGGTTAATTATTACACTTTAGTACCTCATTAATTGCACCTTAGTCCCTCAATCATCTTCCACCAGGTGAAATCATCTTTGTATTTCTTTAAGGATGATGCCATGCTTACATCATGCTTGCATCATCTCTTCTCTGATTGGTTGATTCAAGTTCACATGGATTGGTCATCTTATTACACTTTGGTACCCCTAAAATTTTCCAAGTTTGTATTATCCCCCCATAACTTTTGTAATTCACTTATCTTTAATTAACGAAATCTTTAATCTTTTCAATAATTATTCACTATTAATATTATAACTCACAATATTGACAATCAGATTATTTCCAAGAAAGAGGGGGGTTTTCGATAAGAATTTCTCCTTATTGGCGCGCAATTAAAAAACCTAACCCCTTTCCTCGACAAAACTTTCTAGACATTGTCAATAATGCTAATAATAATATGAGTAACTGTGTCGTGTCAATTATTAATTTAATAATATAAAATATTATGCAGATGATACTGTGACAATAATTGAATCAATAATATAAGATACTATGCAGCAACTACTTTGACAATTATTGAATGAAATACTGAGTGACTTCTGTTTAACAGTAAAAGTCTTGTTGTTATTTTTATAAAAAGGTTATTTTTATCGCTTTTTATATCCGATAATTATTCCGTTGTGAGGTCCACCAATGATTGTGTCGTTGTACGAATATTCTCCGACCAAACCAATATTTTTCGACACAACGAATATTTTATGATAACTTGCTTACTTTGAAAATTTTGCACATATCACCCATAATATAGCATTTATTAAAGGGTTAATTGCATATTAAACACCGAAGTACACACCCTTTTACCATTCGTACCTTGATGTTTAAAAGCTATTATCCCGCTACCCCAAGTACCGTTAATTAAGCATACCTGACCCTTTTAATCAATTTGTTCGCCGAAACATGGCCACGTGTCACAATTTAAATGGTCAAAAATTGCAAAAGAATCAGTTAATTATGCTTACTTAACAGTACTTAGGGTAGCAGGATGAGAGCGTTTAAACATCGGAGTACGAATGATAAAAAAGTGTATACTTCGGGGTATAATATGCAATTAACCCTTTATTATCACCTTAATATTTAGAATAATATTTATAAGAAAAATTAAATAATTTTATTTCATAAAATTCGGGGTCTTACATAATATCTTTGTGATTACAATATTATTCGTTTTTAAATTTTAACAAATCTTATAAGATTTATCAATATTTGTTTAATTATAAATTATTAGACAATTTTTATCTAGTTACCTAACATTACTTTTTAATAGTCTGAATAATATTCAAAAAGTCCTATTTTTAATGTTAAGATTCTCCATATAAATTTAAAGCGGGAGAATTAATGATAAAGAGGATTATTTTTTTTTCAATCCAATTCTAATGAAATTAATTTGATTAAAAATAATCGCATTACATACTACGTACAGATAAAGAGATTTTTTCTTCAATCAAATTCTAATGCAATTAATTTGATTAATAATAATCACATTACATACTACAGTGATAAATAAATATTCGATAAATTAATAATTTCTTTTAATCCCGACTTGGACATACAGTATACTAAAATAATAATCTCACTAAATGCACTAAATAATTAATTTTTTTAATTCATAAATGCCCAACGAAAATATAAATTAATTAATAATTACTGAATTTCATACAAAAATGTCTCTCATTTGTCGTTTACAACTTCCTAGGAAAATAAATTATTTATTTTTTTATATCACCCTTAATTTCTCTCATTTGTCCCAATAAATTTTTTATCTTGTATTAATAATTTTCAATTTCTCATAAAGGGGAAGTGATGAAATGTTATATAAATTTTAATTCTTAAATAATAATATTAAATAACTTTCTTAATTCATGTGCATAAAATTAAAACGATTATTTTCAATCCCAGAGATATTCATTTATGGAGATTTTATTGTAGGTACAACTAAATTTGCTCATTTTTAATGTCACAATATATCACAAGAGCATTTATTATTTTTCTATTTATAGTACTGAAAATTATAAATGTAAATTCACCTATCAAAACGAACAAGCTAAGATTGATTACATGAAAGTGATGTCTTAACTTGATAGGTATAATCGAAATTATATGGAGTAACATTTAGATTGCAGTTTAAATTCTTGTGTTATCTATGCGAACTGAATTTGAAAAATGAATATACATTAAGTAATACGAAAATTAGAAGGATAAATATATGGAGATTTTTTTTATTTTCTTTTAATTTTTTATATGGACATTGACATGACCATTTTGATGATATATTATGATTTAGAACGGCTTTCGAGTTCAAATTTTACTTAATTATTACTAAAACTTACTTTCAAAACACAAAATTAAACGACGGGGATAATTTTTTGTTTAAACCACTCCAAACTTAAATCTATATCTACATGATCAAACTTTTATTTTTATTTTACTTTTTTTTAGTGGTTTCTTTATGCCAGAACAATGAGTGTTCTCACCGGGGGATCTACTTGGAGGGCAAATAGGACACTGTCTATGTTCAATTTTTTTTATGAGTCGGTGGACATGAAATTAGACATGAGTGTATTTGAATTTCATTTATTTGTATTTTTACCCACCATATTGAGGGTTAAAATATAAATAATTGAAATTCAAATACACCCGTGTCTAATTTTCATGTCCAATTTTCGTGTTCATGTAAAGTTTTTATTTTTTTATAGGTATAGTGAGAGGAGCAAAAATAAAATTTAATAAACTTAAAGGGGCATAAAAAAGTTAAACTTAGAGGGATAAAAAAAGAAGTTAAACTACTATTAGTCTATTATTCTAAAGAAAATTAAACACATGGTGCATAATGTATTCAAATTTTCGCTCTCTACGTGGCTAAACTTCATCTCAAAAAAAACTTCTCGTGCTGGAAATAGATTATGGATCCACCCTTAAGTGTTCCTAGGAGAGTAATAAGTTGGTGAAATATATAATTGTGGGTGATAATAGGGGTCTCAAATTTTTAGTCTCAAAAAGTATTTTAAATGATATGTTGACATAATTTTGGTTGAGTAGATTTCAATGTAATTGATTATGCTATAAATTTTTAATAAAATATTTAATGACATCATTTTAAACCCATTTGAGACCAAAAATTTGAAAAACTCTAATATTACTCTTATTTCTAAACATATAGTTTATTGCACAACATAAACTTTGCTCCTCTATTCAATTATATTAACTTTTGTTTGTATTAAGATACTATACACAATAAGATATTCTAAATATTTCTAAAATAAGATACGCAACACTAATATATATATATATATATATATATATATATATATATATATATATATATATATATATATATTGTAAGATCCCAACTTTTATAAATAAAGATGAATTTTCTATAATTATCATTTTTTAAATATTATGGAATGAATTTGATATAATGTTATAGATGTGGATAATAGTTATAAATTTTGCAAAGTACGCAAGTTGTTATATAATATTCGATTGGTCGGAGAATATTCGTACGACGACACAATCATTGGTGGATCCCACAACGGAATTATTGTCGGATTGAGAAAACGATAAAAATATTTTATGAAAATAACAACGGAAGTTTTATCGTTAACTGTTGAAACACCCGGTGTTAAAAGTACAAGAATACGCGTGGTTGCATAAGTAGCACACCAGTATTGATTATTGATGCTTACGTGAGAAGTCACTCGGTTTTGTTCAATTATTGCTTCAGTAATTGTTGCATAGTATCTCATGTTAATTGATTCAATTATTGTCGATATTTTATATATTATTAAATCAATAATTGAGACAACGAAGTTATTAATATTATTATTTGCAATATTAGCGATGTCTAGAAGTTACGCCAGGAGAGGTTTGGTCACCTAATTGCGCGCGATAGGAGAAATCCTTATTGGAAAGCCTCCTCTTTCACAGGAGCGACACAGTGATTAATAGTGTGAATTATAATAATGATGATGGAGTTTTGTTTTATTAGTATTATTAATGTAATAAAACAAAAAAACTTTTATATATAAAATGTAATACTTTTATAAAGTTATTCGTTTTATTAGACTATAAATAGAATATATTATATTCTATTATGCATAGTATTTTGTATAGTAAAATCTTTTTATATAAAAATGCAATAATACTTTTATAAAGTTATTCGTTTTATTAGACCATAAATAGAATATATTATATTTTATTATGCATAGTGTTTGCATAGTGCACCTGCGTAGTATTTGCATAGTAAAATTTTTTATATAAAACATAATACTTTTATAAAGTTATTAGTTTTATTAGATTATAAATAGAATATATTATATTTTATTTAAAAGATTTTGTTTTATTAGAATATTTTATAGTAAACCAATCGGACCGTCTGTTTTAAAAGTAAATCAATTTGGACCGTTCAGGAATTAGTTACTATTCAGTCCATTCTCCTATAAATAGAAGCTCATTCTTTCATTATTTCTTACAAATTCACTTAAACTCTAGAGAGAGAAACTATAAAGAGAAAGAAGAAAAGTATTCTGCTACTTCACTGCTCCTATATCCAGTTTGTTCTAAGGTAAGGGGTATTATTTCTTTCGTATTCATGAAGAGAACTTCTGTTATTCCATTTTTTTATTCTGTTGGAATAACCTATTTACGCGGTCTACCCTATACTTGGTGAAATTCTTCTGTTATTTCATTCTTTATCATTATGTTGGAATAACCTGTCTATGCGAAGTATCGCATACATGGTGAAATTCTTCTGTTATTCCATTCTTTATTATTTTGTTGGAACATCATGCCTGTGCGTTTACGCATGACCTGGTTCCGTTATTTATTATTCTGTTGGAACATCCTGTTGGTGCGAATTTCGCCTGACCTGGTTCCGTTATTTATTATTCTATTGAAATATCCTGTCTGTGCGTTTATGCATGACCTAGTTCCGTTATTTATTATTCTGTTGGAATAACCTGTCTGTGCGGTCTATCACATGTTTGGTGATTTCTTTTGTTATTCCATTCTTTATTATACTCAGTTGGTTAAAGTTTTGACTTCTATACTCCATGAAATTAGTGGAATATCCTTGATATTTGCGCTTCATCCAGTATCTTTTCATGGAAATATTCTTCTGAGCATTCTTAAATTTTACTCTACAAAGAAGTATCATGTTGACAATTTGGACGTTATTAGTTCATGGATAAATTAATTCTTGAACTTATTTTATTGAATTCTTATATCATTTTCATCATCCTCATGTTTATATTATGTTGAAAGTCATCTGTGGCCTGTAGTGCATAGATGGATTTGGTATGATTATGACCATGGATTAATCGGTATAATCATAACCGTAATGTTACAAATGATGTGATAAAAGTCGTCATTGGCCCGTAGTGCATTGATGGACAGTTGTTGGCATGATCATGCCCATTGATGAATACACGAATATCCTTGGCCCGTAGTGCATGGATAATTTGTGGTTGTAATACTAATGAATATCCTTGGCCGTAGTGCAGGGGTGATGTGGATTATTTATTAAGCTGAGTCCCAGCGATAAAAGTGATGAAAAACCTTTTAGATCATAAAAGATAGTAGATTTTATTCTCTACTTGACTCTTTTAATGGATTGCTTGTTCCGCTGTAGTTAAACTTGATGTTTGTTATATTGTATCAGTTTAAACACTGTTGAAGGCTAACGATAATTTATTTTGTATTATCTTAGTCATAATATTTCTTACTGGCTAGTTGAGCTCACTCTTTTACTTTCATTGTTCTCTTCAGGAAATGAGAACGTAGCAGGGACTAGTCGGGGAACGGAGTGACGGTCTAGATAATAACATTAGTAGTCCTCACTATTTTGTTAAATAGTGTGATAATAAATGTAATGAGGACTCAATTGAGTGTGGATATTGTCTAGATGAAAATATTTGTATTAAAACTCACAACATATGTTTTGTCGTATTTTACACGACTGTTGTATAATTAAGTTGTATTTGAATTTTGTACCATGTATTTGACGACTCAAGATGGGTGATGTATGTAAGACCCCATACTTTTTTTTTTAATAAAATGGAATTTCCTCTATTTATTATTTTGAAATAGTAAATGGGTTGATTTGATTAATGTGGTTAGTTATGAGTAAAATGTGCAAATATTTTAAATAAGCAAGTGGTTATAAAATATTCATTGTTGTTGAGGAATATTCGGTTGGTCGTGGAATATTCTTGTTGTCAGGGAATATTCGTACGACGGCACAGCCTTGTGTGGGGCCCATAACGGAAAGTGATTGGATGAAGAAAAAGACAAGTATAAGTTATTTATAAATAAAGCCGTAGTTATTACCGTTAATACTGTTGGAATACCCGGTGGTTAAAATACGATGTCTGGCGTTGTTGCACAAAGAAGACACAAAGATTGCACCAATTATTGATTCTTACGTAAGAAGACACTACTCAATAATTGTTATAGTAATTACTGTTCAATATTTTATTTTATTGATTCAATAATTACTACGTTGATATTTTATATTATTGTTATTTTAATAATTATCACTACACAGTATTTTCCATTATCAGATCAATAATTTATATTATTTTAATAATATTATTAGATAGCATTATTGGCAATGTCTAGAAAGTTCTGTCTAAGGAGAGGTTTGGTCACCTAATTGCGTGCTAATAAGGAGAAATCCTTATTGAAAAGCCCCTCTTTCACAGGAACAACCTCAGTTTGTCGATGATTGTGATTCATAATATTATTTGTGAATAATTAATTAATGATTTATATGATAAGAAAAATATTCATTTTATGTGGATATAGATGGAGAAAATTTTTAATGTGACAATTGTTGAAAATTGATATTTTATCTTTTCTGATAAAATAATTTATTTAAATATATTATTATATTTTAATAATATAATAATGGTGATATTTTTACAATGAATGTGTGATATATGAATAAATGAGGAGGAAAAGTATTTTTGTTACAAAAAATGTTTAACACATGTTTTGTGTGTTGATGGACCCTATTTTTGACTGAAATTTGATTATAGCCTGCAAAATCGTCCGTATGTGGATTTCGGTCAATTTCTGTTTGGAATTGGAAAAACTTTCTTCTGCAAAGTTGTAGAGAATTAAATTTTCTATGGAATGTAAAATTTAAATTTTTCTAATAAAAGGACTATTTATTATGAATTATTGAAGTTCCGGAATATTGAGTCTGAATTGATTTTGTTACAAAAATTGTTTTAAACATGTTTTTCATTTTTGTGTGGTAAATGTGTTTTTGATGTTGTGGGCTAAGGAAAATTTGATTATAAATATATTATTTTATTAAATTTTTTGCTTTGGTGTTCTAAACATTTTCCTATAAATAGGGTGCTTAGGTTAGAATTGAAAATCACACCAGAAACTGAAGTTTTCTCTCTCTATATTATCGAGTGTATTTTTGTGAGTATTTAGATATCTTGAGTATTGCTATACGATGCAAGTTTCCTTCAAATATATCGATATTCCAAATTAAGTAATCTACTATTCTTTTGAGGTAAGGGATGTTATTTTTTTTTATAAATGATATTATTTCTTTCAATATCATTATACCGGAATATTGATAAGATTTTTCTCGTGAAATTCTTATCTTTTCATGTCGGGGTTACTATTCATGAGTTACTATTCACGAGTTACTATTCATGAGTACTATTCACGAAGCATGATGATTTTTGTTGTTAAATTTCTACCTTTTAGTTTCAGTGTTACTATTCACGTATACGGTAATATTCACGTATACGGCACTATTCACAAATACGACACTATTCACAGAAAAATTAAATTTTCTTTTCTGTGTCCAAGATATCTATTATGGATACTAGTTTTGATTGTATCCATGTTTTGGTCTTCATTCTTAAATTTTACTTCACTATGGTTATTTAGGAAGTATTTTTGAACTTGGATTGTTTAAAGTACGAATCCCTAATATTTTTTCTTTTGTCTCACTGGTTTCGTTTTCTTTAAAATATATTTTTCATCATCCTCAGTTCTAAATGATGATATTACTGAATATCTTTGTCTTGTAGTGTAAAGATGAATGATTTTCTGATGAATATCTTGGGCCCGTAGTGCAAAGATGAACAGGTGTTGAGATGAACATGATCGACTGATTAATATCTTTGGCCCTTAGTGCAAAGATGACTATTTGATTAAAGATGTATATTGATTGATGTTACAGGGATAAAATATCGATGATGGACTTTTAAATTCATAGATGATAGTAGATTTCATTCTCTACTTAACTCTTCTAATGAATTATTATTTCCGCTGCAGTTGTTGATCTAAAATTTGTTGTCTATTGTATTCTATCAGATTTTTTCCTGTTGAAGACTAAGGATAATTTGTTGTACATTATCTTAGTCATTATATTCTTTATTGGGCTAGTTGAGCTCACCCTTTTCCTTTTTGTTCCATTTTTCTTCTCAGGAAGCGAGAATATAGCGGGGAGTAGTCGGGGTGTGGAGTGATGTTCCAAGGCAGTGGTTATAGTAGTCCTAACTATTCTGTAAAATAGTGTATCAATAATTGTAATGAGGACTCATTTGAGTGTTGATATTGTCTAGAAGATAATATTTGTATTTAAACTCACAGATTATGTGTTGTCGTATTTTACTTACGACAATTGTAATAATGAAGTTGTAGTTGTTTACATACCATGTATTTGGCGACTTCGAGAATAGGTTGGGTGGATTGGACCTATTTTGGGGCGCCACAATGTATACCTATTTTGGGGGCGCCACAGTTGGTATCAAAGCTTAGGGATATGATCCCTAGCTAAGATGTGAGACAAGAACTAGGAGGGAGAGACAGAAATTCCTTCACTAAGATGTCCTACCTAAGTTTATTTGGTATTTAATTGGTTCGGTCGAGTATAGGGATAATATGTGATATGTTAATTAACCCTTGTTTTGTGGCGGTGATTTGAAAATGACATCCGAGAATGTTGAGAACTCAATGGAGCACCAGGAGACCGTTGAGTCTCCACAGATCAATAATCAGGATAATGTGCATCAGGAATGTGACAATCCTCAGGAAATCAACAACACTGACCAGATGATGAAAGATGGAATGTTCAGAGGCTTTATGCAATTCATGCAACATCAGGCAAGAGCGGCTCCTATACAAAATGCAGGTGGAAACACTGGCAACTCTCGGACGGTCACTTTTAAGCAGTTCAAGGAATTGGGACCACCGGAGTTTTTTAGAGAGCCAAAACCACTTCAGGCGGAGACGTGGATAAAGCAGATCTGCAAGATATTTGATGTCCTAGGATGCTCCGAGGAGCAAAAGGTTCCCTTTGCCACCTTCATGTTAAGCGTCTGCGGCAGACATTTTGGTGGGAATCAGAAAAGCGTACTCAACTCCGCCAGCATGAAGATGACTTGGGAGAAGTTCCAATAATTGTTCAACGACAAGTACTTTCCCGAAAGTATTCGTCACATGAAAGAGGTAGAGTTCATCAAGCTGGAGCAAAACAACATGATCGTGTCGCAAATGATGCGAAGCCAAGTTCTTAGAGTTGTCCCGTTTGCGTCCCATTTGGTTGATAATGAGGAGAGAATGACGCGAATATTTCTAAGAGGTTTGAAACCCGAGATATGTCAATATCTTATCTCTCATAAACTGTGTTTGTATTCAGATGTTGTTAATAGGGCTCAGTTATTGGAGCACGATAATGAGTCAACCCAACCAAAAGAAGCGGTAGAAAAATGATAATACCGGTGATAATTGATCGTGAAGCGGTGACAATAAGCGTGTAGGGAATCAACATGCCAGAAATGGTAACCACTTCGGTTGTAATCATGGCCAAAACAATAAGAATGGACATTTCAAGAAGAGGAGATTCAACAATGATGGAAAGACGTCAGCACCATCATCCGTTGTTAAGGAAGGAGAACGACCACCTATCATATGCTTCAAATGCGTAGGGGTGGGACACATCAGTCCAAACTACGCGATGCCGTCGAAAGCATGTTATAATTGTGGAAGAGAAGGTCACCTAGCCCAATTTTATCGTTCACCGAAGACAAGTTCAGCTAGGATGGAGGCACCAAAGGACGTCCCAGAAAAGTCAAAGCCAGTAATGCAAGGGAAAGCGTTTGTCGTGACCTCCCAGAAAGCAAGGAACCCGAACGAGGTCATCACGGGTAAGCTTATCATAAACTCTAGCGAAGTATATACCTTATTTGATACCGGTTCTACCCATTCTTTTATTTCTCCTACTTACGCTCAACGTTTAAATTTTACTCCGGAGAAATTGGACTTTGACTTATCTGTTGAAACTCCGTTGGGAGAAACCTTCATTACATCCACTGTTTATAAGTCCTGTTTGGTTCAAATAGGTACCTTCACATTACCTGTCGATCTTATTTCATTGAAAATACTTGCATTTGACGTAATTCTAGGGATTGATTGGTTAACTACTCATCATGCAAAAATTGATTATTTTCGTAAGGTTGTTAGCTTTCATATTCCTAACCAACCTATTATGCGAATTCAAGCAACCAAACCATTAAAATCAATCACTGTCATCTCAAGCCATAAAGCTATTCGTTTATTGAAAAACGGATGTCAAGCTTTCTTAGCTCATGTCACGGATCTAAACAAAAATACGTCAATTTTGAATAATATTTCTATTGTTAATGAATTTCCTGACGTATTCCCTGAAGAACTTCCTGGCCTACCCCCAGAGCGTCAAATTGAATTTTGTATCGACCTTGAACCCGGTACAAAACCTATTTCCAAAGCCCCATATCGAATGGCTCCTATTGAACTTCGTGAGTTAAAGACCCAACTGAGGAATTGTTGAACATCGGTTTCATTTGTCCTAAATCGTCTCCTTGGGGTGTTCTGTTTTATTCGTGAAAAAGAAAGACGGGAGTATGCGACTTTGTATTAATTATCGGGAGTTGAATCATGTCACCATCAAAAATAGGTACCCATTGCCACGTATTGATGACCTGTTTGACCAGTTGTAAGGCGCCAAATTCTTTTCAAAGATTGATCTTCGTTCCGGATATCACCAATTGAAGATTAGAACCGATGACATTTCAAAGACGACTTTCAGAACTCGGTACGGGCATTATGAATTCCTAGTCATGTCTTTTGGATTGACTAATGCTCCTACTGCCTTCATGGATATGATAAACCGAGTATTCAAGGAATATTTGGATCACTTTGTGGTCGTCTTTATTGATGACATCCTTATTTATTCCAAAAGCCGTGAAGATCATGAGCAGCACTTAAGGCTGATACTTCAAAAGCTTCGTGAATATAAGCTATATGCCAAGTTGAAGAAATGTGAGTTCTTGCTTGAGGAAGTAACATTCCTTGGGCACGTGGTATCAAGTCATGGAATATCTGTTGACCCAGCAAAGATTGAAGCTATTCAAAGCTGGGAGCAACCTAAATCAGTGACCGAAGTATGTAGTTTTCTCGGTTTAGCTGGTTATTATCGGATATTCGTAGAAGGGTTTTCTCGAATTGCTACTCCCTTAACTCAGCTGACTCGGAAAGATACAAAATTCGGTTGGAACGACGAATGTGAGAAGAGTTTTCAAGAACTCAAGAAGACTCATTTCAAACCTTTTACGACAATACCATCCGGCTCGGAGGGATTTGTCATCTACAGTGATGCTTCAGGCAAAGGGTTAGGATGTGTTCTCATGCAACATGGGAAAGTCATAGCCTATGCCTCTCGATAACTCAAAGAATATGAGAGGAACTATCCTACTCATGATCTAGAGTTGGTGGCTGTTGTCTTCGCACTTAAAATTTGGAGGCATTACTTGTATGGGCAGAAAGTGGATATCTTTACGGATCATAAAAGCCTCAAATATTTCTTCACTCAAAAGGAACTCAACATGCGACAGCGACGTTAGCTTGAACTGTTGAAATATTATGATCATACCATCCTGGAAAAGCAAACGTGGTAGCTGACGCATTGAGTAGAAGATTATATGCGGGTACGAGTGCGATATTGTCAATGTAGAGGCGCATTTTGTATGACTTACAAAGAATGGAGATAGAGATAAAGACTCTAGGGACCCACGTAATGATGTCGAATATACGAGTAGAACCGACTTTAATCGATAAAGTTAAAGCTGCTCAAGCTACAGACCTGGAGCTGATGCATATGAGGAAGAAGGTACAAGAAGTTGCTATGCCGAAAGCAAGAATCAATGAAGAAGGAATACTTCGAGTCAACTCCAGACTTTGTGTTTCTAATGATCCTGAGTTAAAGTATAAAATCATGATGGAGGCGCACAACACACCATTTTCAATCCATCTTGGGAGTACCAAAATCTATCATAATCTTCGACATACATTTTGGTGGGGCAATATGAAGAGAGAGATATCACTGTTTATCTTAAGGTGTTTAACTTGTCAATGAGTCAAGGCAGAGCATCAAGTACCAAAAGGTCCATTGCAACCACTTGAAATTCTAGAATGGAAGTGGGAGTACATTACCATGGATTTCATTACTGGTCTTCCCAAGGTTTCTCAAGGCATAGATGCAATTTGGGTCATTGTTAATAGATTGACCAAGTCTGCTCATTTCTTACCAATACGAGGAACTTATACACTTGAACGTCTTGCTCGTATGTATATAAATAAGATTGTAAGACTGCATGGTCTGCCAGTATCCATAGTTTCTGATCGAGACCCAAGATTCACTTCATAATTTTGGGTTAGTTTACAAAAAGCTATGGGCACGGATTTATGATTTAGTTCGGCATATCATCCTCGCATTTAACGGACAATCGAGAGGACTATTCAAACTCTTGAAGATTTATTAAGACTCTGTCCTTGACTTCAAGGGAAGTTGGGACAAGTTCTTATCATTGGTGGAGTTTTCTTACAACAATAGTTATCAAACAAGTATTGGCATGGCTCCATTCGAGACGTTATATGGAAGAAAGTGTCGTTCTCCAGTGTGCTGGGATGAGGTGGGTGAAGCAACACTGTTGGGACCAGAGTTGGTACGTATGACTACGGAAATGATTCAAACGATCCGACAACGTATAAAAATCTCACAAGACCGACAAAAGAGTTATGCTGATCTTCATCGAAAGAACGTGGAATTCGATATTGGAGATCATGTGTTGTTACGTGTTGCTCCATGGAAAGGAGTTACGAGATTTGGAAAGAGAGGAAAGCTCAATGCTCGATTCATTGGCCCATTTTTAAACCTCGATCGAGTAGGGGATCAGTAGCTTTATAGACTCGCTTTTACTGCTAAGTATGTCTTGTGTTCATAACGTTTTTCATATATCCATGTTACGTAAATATATGAAAGACCCGAACCACATTATTGAGTTAGAACCGGACGAAATAGCGGAAGATTTAACGTATGAAGAGGTTCCTGTTCAAATCTTGGATAAGAAGGAACATATTCTACGCTCCAAGGTTATACCTCAAGTCAAAGTTTTATGGAGGAACCACGATGTTGAGGAAATGACCTGAGAGTTAGAATCTAAAATAAAATCAAGGTATCCTTACCTCTTCGACATACCAGGTACGTACCTTAATTTTGAGGGCGAAATTTCATAAGAAGGGGAGATTGTAAGACCCCAACTTTTATGAATAAAGATAAATTTTCTATAATTATCATTTTTTGAATATTATGGAATGAATTTGATATAATGTTATAGATGTGGGTAATAGTTATAAATTTTGCAAAGTACGCAAGTTGTTATATAATATTCGATTGGTCGGGGAATATTCGTTTTAACAGGGAATATTCGTACGACGACACAATCATTGGTGGACCCCACAACGAATTATTATCGGATTGAGAAAACGACAAAAATATTTTATGAAAATAACGGCGGAAGTTTTATCGTTAACTGTTGAAACACCCGGTGTTAAAAGTAAAGGAATACGCGTGGTTGCATAGTAGCACACGGTATTGATTATTGATGCTTACGTGAGAAGTCACTCAGTTTTGTTCAATTATTGCTTCAGTAATTGTTGCATAGTATCTCACGTTAATTGATTCAATTATTGTCGATATTTTATATATTATTAAATCAATAATTGAGACGACGAAGTTATTAATATTATTATTTGCAATATTAACAAGGTTTAGAAGTTCTGCCAAGGAGAGATTTGGTCACCTAATTGCGCGCCAATAGGGAGAAATCCTTATTGGAAAGCCCCCTCTTTCCTGGGAACGACCTGGTCGATTAATAGTGTGAATTATAATAATGATGAAGTTTTGTTTTATTAGTATTATTAATGTAATAAAATGTAAAAGCTTTTAAATAAAATGTAATACTTTTATAAAGTTATTCGTTTTATTAGACTATAAATAGAATATATTATATTCTATTATGCATAGTATTTAGCATAGTAAAATCTTTTTATATAAAACAGAATACTTTTATAAAGTTATTCATTTTATTAGACTATAAATAGAATATATTATATTTTATTAAGCATAGTATTTGCATAGTGCCTGCATAGTGTTTGCATAGTAAAATCTTTTTATATAAAACAAAATATTTTTATAAAGTTATTCGTTTTATTAGATTATAAATAGAATATATTATATTTTATTTAAAAGATTTTGTTTTATTAGAATATTTTATAGTAAACCAATCTGGACCGTCCGTTTAAAAGTAAATCAATTTGGACTGTTCAGGAATTAGTTACTATTCATTCCATTCTCCTATAAATAGAAGCTCATTTCTTCATTATTTCTTACAATTCACTAAAACTCTGTAGAGAGAAAACTATAGAGAGAAAGAAGAAAAAAAGTATTCGCTACTTCACCGCTCTCCTATATCCGGTTTGTTCTAAGGTAAGGGGTATTATTTCTTTCGTATTCATGAAGAGAACTTCATTATTCTATTTTTTATTCTCATTGAATAACTTGTATACGCTGATCTACCCTATACTTGGTGAAATTCTTCTATTATTCCATTATTTATCATTATGTTGGAATAACTTTTATACATGGCTTAAGTACCGCATACATGGTGAAATTCTTCATTATTCCATTCTTTATTATTCGCTGGAACATCCCATGCGTGCGCTTACGCATGACTGATTCCGTTATTTATTATTCTGTTGGAATATCCATGCATGTATGCGTTTACGCATGCCCGTGATTTCTTTTGTTATTCCATTCTTTATTATACTCGCTTAATTAAAGTTTTGACTTCTATACTCCATGAAATTAGTGGAATATCCTTGATATTTTTGCTTCATCCATAGATCTTTTCATGAAAATATTCTTCCGAGCATTCTTGAATTTTACTCTCTGAAAAGAAGTATCATGTTGACAATTTGGACGTTATTAGTTCCTGGATAAATTAATTCTTGAACTTGTTTTATTGAATTCTTATATCATTGTCATCATCCTCATGTTTATAATATGTTAAAAGTCATCTGTGGCCTGTAGTGCATAGATGGACTTGGTATGATTATGACCAGGGATCAATCGGTATAATCATGACCGTAATGTTACAAATGATGTGGTAAAAGTCCTCATTAGCCCGTAGTGCATTGATGGACAGTTGTTGGCATGATCATGACCATTGATGAATACACAAATATCTTTGGCCCGTAGTGCATGGATAATTTATGGTTGTGATACTAATGAATATCCTTGGCCGTAGTGCAGGGATGATGTGGATTATTTATTAAGTTGAGTCCCAGTAATAAAAGTGATGAAAAACCTTTTAAATCATAAAAGATAGTAGATTTTATTCTCTACTTGACCTTTTAATGAATTGCTTGTTCCGTTGCAGTTAAACTTGATGTTTGTTATATTGTATCAGTTTAACACTATTGAAGGCTAACGATAATTTATTCTGTATTATCGTAGTCATAATATTTCTTACTGGGCTAGTTGAGCTCACCTTTTACTTTCATTGTTCTCTTCGTGAAATGAGAACGTAGCGAGGACTAGTCGGGGAACCGGAGTGACGGTCTAGATAATAGCATTAATAGTCCTCACTATTCTGTTAAATAGTGTGATAATAAATGTAATGAGGACTCAATTGAGTGTGGATATTGTCTAGATGACAATATTTGTATTAAAACTCACAGCATATGTTTTGTCGTATTTTACACGACTGTTGTATAATTAAGTTGTATTTGAATTTTGTACTATGTATTTGGCGACTCAAGATGGGTGATGTATACTTATTTTGGGGGCATCACATATATACACACACACACACATACATATACACACACAGAACGAATCTAAAGTAGTCCTCTTAAATAGTACTCTTTTATTAAAACTACGTCTCTTTGAATATTTTTTTTAAAATATAAAATAATATTAAAATAGAGTGGTCTCACTTGCTTTCCTTTTATTTATAAAAATATCACCTGCAGCCTCATTTATTTTTTAAAAGAATCTCCAAAATTAATATGGCGGATTTAGAAAGGGGCAACATTGACAGCTGCCCCTGCTAGAATTTTTTTATATAGGTATAGGGATATGACAAATATATATGTAAATTAATAAATTTAAGAGGGCATATATATTAATTGAAAAGTTAAATTTGGAGGGGCAAAAAAAATTCATAAACTAATTTTAAATACAAGTAAAACTTATTTGAAAATTATAAAAAGATAACAAAACTAGTTTATACTTTGAAATTAATTCATGATTTTGTTTTAATATAGAAAGAAAATTTGGTTTGAGACTTTGAGCATTTGGAGAATCATTATTGAACTATGACAAGAAACCGAAATAAGTTTCTAAATTGTATCTAAATATTTTTTATTTGAAATTCTTTTTTTAGTTTGAACTATGAATATGTACAATTTAATCCGCTCCTGTCCAAAACGACGTAATTTTAATAAATGAATGTTATTTAAGAGATAGTGTTATTTAAGAGGAGTGATTTAGATCCATTATATATATATATATATATATATATATATATATATGGGAAAAATATATATACACAACTATGTAATACATAGTCGCCTATGATAACGATTTTTTGGGCTATGTGGTAACGGTTCAACCATCACCGTAGATATTCTGGTCTGTGTTCAAATATAAATGTATCTGTGTTAGGTAAAAACAATGTCCACCCATTTCATTATTATTTCACACAAATACGTTTAATTAAACTTCTTAATTTGATAGTTAAGATTGAAAAGCTATAATTAATCTTTAGGGTTATTTTGTGTGAGTTAATTATTTATTTATGTGATATTTAAATACATATTTGACATGTTGAAATAATTACGAATTCCTCAAGCAGATATGAAATTATTTGACTATAATTATTGGAAACTAATTAAAAAATTATTACAAATTGATATATTTGTTATTTCAAAAAATTAAATAACATTATATTTGTAAATTTTTTAAATTTTACAAATTAATTTAAAACTCATACTAAAATATATAGTTCTAGTTTTCAAATGTAGCGAGTATTATTTATTGTAATTCAAGTTTAGCTGAATTATGATTGCGACCGATGTATATACATGAGATATGTAAGAAATAAAAATGGTCTTATTTTAATTTATTATATCTTATTACGTATACTTTCACGTTGGTCGAAATCCAACTTATTCAAATATATATCTATATGTGTATCATTTTCCAACAAACAAATAAACAAGTCATTACAAACTTTGTAAATCACATAATATCACTCCAAAGCTAATGTCTCAAAACACCAAAAATTATATACAAATAAGAGTTAAAATTTGATCCACTAGGTGATAGCCCGTGTAATGCACGGGCTAGTTTGAATAATGGATCGTATAATTTGTCACACACTCATATCATATGTTAGCTAAATATTAGTTTTATTATCTGAAAGTGAAGTAGATTAGTGAATCGTTATTGCATATAAACTTGTAAACCCAACTTTTCTACATAAAGGCAATGCCAATTCCTAATAATTACTCCCTTGCATGATGCTTTTGCAACTAAAATATAACATAAAACATAAGCCCCCATAATAACAAAATGAAGTGGTACATCATATTTGTTGGCCTGTACACAACATAGATTGAAGAGCAAGCATTCCCAAGAAATGATTGCTAAATCTAAATTTAAGATTTAAGAAATAATAGAAACAATGTAAGTGTTTGCGCGCACACAAAAAAAAAATAAG
This sequence comes from Panax ginseng, assembly GCA_020205605.1. Taxonomy (NCBI): domain Eukaryota; kingdom Viridiplantae; phylum Streptophyta; class Magnoliopsida; order Apiales; family Araliaceae; genus Panax; species Panax ginseng. Next base: position 30,451,116 of record CM035135.1, read on the forward strand.
GGGGAGGGGGAGGGGGGGAGGGAAGAGAGAGTATAGCTACAAAGTTTATATTGAAGTACATTTTGTAAGACCCCGAATTTTATGAAATAAAAATATTCAAATTTTATATTCAGTAAATGGTTAAATTGATAAAAGTTTAAAGTTAAGGGTGATATGTAAAAATTTTACAAAAGCAAGCAAGTTGTCATAAAATATTCGTTGTGTTGGAGAATATTCATTTGGTCGGGGAATATTCTTTTTTTCGGGGAATATTTATACGACGACGCAATCATTGGTGGACCCCACAACAGAATAACTGTCGGATATAGAAATTGACAGAAATAATCTTTCTATAAAAATAACAGTAAAACTTTTACCGTTAACTGTTGAAATACCGATGATAAAAGAACAAAATATATGTGGTTGCATGAAGCTTGGCTGTAGATTGTATAAAGATCTCCGATTATTGATGCTTACATAAGAAGTCACTCACCATTTAATAATTGTCACGATGAGTTCTTTGATAAGTATCTCATATTATTGATTTAATTATTGTCACAAAGATCATCTCGCACAATATTTTATATTATTAAATCAATAATTGAGACAACACATTTATTCATATTATTATTTGTATTATTGACCATGTACAGAAAGTTCTCACAAGGAAATGGGACGCCCCAAAATAGGTATACAACACCCATTCAATCTAGATCGTCTCGCCAAATACATGGTAATTCTCCTATAAATAACTACAACTTTATTAATACAATTGTCGTAGAGAGAAAAAAAGAGTATTCTCGCTACTTCACACATAAAATCTTCTACTAAGAGTTTAAAAACAAATATTTTTCAGTTTTCTAGAAAATAATATCCCACACTCAAATAAGTCCTCATTATTAATTATTGATACACTTTTATTTTGTTTTCTAGACAAAAACACTAAATGAGGACTACTAAAACACTATTTTACAAAATAGTAACCTTCATTCCATAACCTTCACTACCCGACTAGTACTCTACATTCTCGCCTCCCGAGAAGAAAAAATGGAACAAAAAGGAAAAGGGTGAGCTCAACTAGCCCAAGAAAAGAATATTATGACTAAGATAATATAGAACAAATTATCGTTAGTCCTCAACAGGAAAAAAATCTGATAAATACAATAGATAAATAAGTTTTAAATCAATATTCGCAAATGAAAATAATAATTCATTAAAGAGTTACGAGAGAATGAAATCTACTATCTTCTATGATTTTAAAAATTCATCATCAATATTTTATCCTCAGAACATCAATCAATATACATCTTAAATCAAATATTCATCTTTGCACTACAGCCAAAGATATTCATCACCGGGTCATGTTCATCTCAACACTGCTCATCTTTGCACTACGCCAAAGATATTCATAAGAAAATCAACCATCTTTGCACTACAAAAGCCAAAGATATTCAAGAATATCATCATTTAGACCGAGGATGATGAAAAATATTTTAAAGAAAACGAATCCAAAGGAAACAAAAGAACAAATAACAAGGATTCGTACTTTAAACAAATTCAAGTTCAAAAATACTTCATAAATAACCATAAGAAGTAAAATTCAAGAATGATCAAAACATGGATACAATCAAAGCTAGTATCCATAATAGATATTTTGACAAAAAAAAAAATTTAATTTTTTATGAATATAGTGTCAGATTCGTGAATAAGGTCAGATACGTGAATAATGCCGTCATATACGTAAATAAGTAACCCCCGACACTAAAAGACAAGAATTTCACAAGAAAAATCTTACCAATATTCCTAAAGATAATGATATTAGAAGAAATAATATCATTTTTTAAAAAATAACATCCCTTACCTCGAAAAAGATAAGATTTCCGATCGAATATCGGATATAAGGTCAAGGAACTTGCACCAGATAAAGAACACTCAAAGTATCAAAATACTCACAAGAATACGCCGATAATATAGAGAGAGAGAGAGAGAGAAAAAACTTAGTTTCGTGTGATTTTCAATTCTAACCTAAGACCCTATTTATAGAAATTGCTTAGAACACCAAAGCGTAAAATTTAATAAAATATTAATATTATTTATTTAAATTCCTACGCCCACCTTGAATAACCGAATTCAAATCCATTTCAACAACCACAGTGGGGCCCACCAAAAATATCAAAAAAATTTTTTCTTAAAAAAAATTTTTAAAACTTTTAAAAATAATTATTTTGGAACTTCGAACTTCAATAATTCATAATAAATAGCCCTTTTATCGTAAAAATTCAAATCTTATGTCCATTCCATAGGAAATTTAATTTCTACAACTTTGCAGTAAAAAGTTTTTCCAAATTCCAAATGTAAATTGACCCAAATCCACATACTTTATTTTATTTTACAAAGCTATAATCAAATTTCAAATCAAGAAATGGGGTCCACAAACATGAAAAAAATGTTTTAAATATTTTTAGTAACAAAAATACTCTTCCTCCTCATTTATTCATATATCCCACATTCATTGTAAAATATCACCATTATTATATTATTAAATATAATAATATATTTAAATGAATTATTTTATCGTAAAAGATAAAATATTTATTTTCAACAATTGTCACATTAAAATTTTCTCCATCTATATCCACATAAAATGAATATTTTCCTCATCATATAAATCAATAATTAATTATTCACAAATAATATTACGTAATCACAATATCGACAACCAAAGCCGCTCCTCAAAAGAGGAGGGGCTTTCCAATAAGGATTTCTCCTCATCGGCGCGCAATTAGTGTGACCAAACCTCTCCTTAGATGTAACTTTCTAGACATCGCCAATAATGTTATCTAATAATATTATTCAAATAATATGAATTATTGATCTGATAATGGAAAATATCGTAAAGTGACAATTATCAAACAACAATAATATAAAATATCAACGTAGCAATTATCAATCAATAAAATAAAATATTGAATAAGAATTACTGTAATAATTATCGAGTAAAGGCCTTCTTACGTAAGAATCAATAATTGTGAATACCGCATACCGCAAAGCATCGTGTTTTTAACCAATTTAGTATTTCAACAAGATAATCTGTGAATAACTACGCCAAGTTATTTATAAACAACTTATACTTGTCGCTTTTTTCTTCATCCAATCGCTTCCTATATGGGCCACAATAAGGTCAAGGCGTCGCATTTAATATTCCCGACGACAAAGAATATTCCACGACCAAACGAATATTCCCCGACAACAATGAATATTTTATAACCACTTGCTTATTTGAAATATTTATGATTTTACCCATAACTAACCACATTAATCAAATCAACCCTTACTATTTCAAAATAATAAATAGAGGAAATTTAATTTCATTTATAATAAGTTGGGGTCTTACAACCTCCCTCCTTATGAAATTTCATCCTCGAATCGACGACGATTTACTGGTGTTTTTTGAAAAGTGAGGATACCTCGCTTTCATTTCCGCTTTCCAACTCCCGTGTCATTTCCTCAATAAAGATGGTTCCTCCACAAAACTTTGATTTGTGGTATGACCTTTGTGCGTAGGACATGCTCCTTCCTATCCAAGATCTTGACAGGTACCTCCTCATACGTTAAGTCTTCTGCTATCTCGTCCGGTTCTAACTCAATAACGTGGTTCGGATCGTTCACATATTTACGGCACGATATATGTGAAAAACATTATGAACACGAGACATACTTGGAGGTAACGCGAGTCTATAGGCCACCACATTTCCTACTCCTGCCAAGAATCTGAAATGGACCAATAAATCGTGGATCGAGCTTTTCTCTCTTCCCAAATCTTGTAACTCCTTTCCATGGAGCCACACGCAACAATACATGATCCCCAATACTAAATTCCACGCCCTTTCACGATGAAGATCCGCATAACTCTTTTGTCGATCCTGTGCCGCTTTGTATACGCTTGTCAATCATTTGATCTTTTCTCATAGTCATACGTACCAACTCGTCCCAATAATGTTGCTTCACCCACCTCATCCCAACATACCGGAGAGTTACACTTTCGCCCATATAATGCTTCAAATGGAGCCACACATATACTTCCTTGATAACTGTTGTTGTAGTAGAATTCCACCAATGGTAAATACTTATCCCAACTCCCTTTGAAGTCTAGGACACAAAGTCTTAATAGATCTTCAAGAGTTTGAATAGTCCTCTCTCGATTGTCCGTCCGCTTGAGGATGGTATGCGTCAAATCAATCAGAAATCCGCCCATATAGCTTTTTGCAAGCTAACCCAAAATCGTGAAGTGAATCTTCGGGTCACGATCCAAAACTATGGATACCGCATGCCATGCAATCTCACAATCTCATTTACATATATACGAAAGCAAGACGCTCAAGGAATAAGTCTCCGATATCGGCAAGAAATGAGCAGACTTGGTTAATCTATCAACAATAACCCAAATAAAGATTTATGCCTTGAGAAACCGTGGAAGACCCGTAATGAAATCCATGGTAATGTGTTCCCACTTCCATTTCGGAATCTCAAGTGGTTGCAATGGACCCTTAGGCACTTGATGCTCCGCCTTTACACGCTGACAAGTTAAACACCTCGAGATAAACTTCGCAATCTCTCTCTTTCATTTGTTCCACCAAAATGTATGTCAAGATCACGATACATTTTGGTACTTCCAGATGGATTGCAAAATGGTGTATTGTGTGCCTCCATCATGATCTTGTACTTTCAAATCGTAGTCGTTAGAACACAAAGTCCGGAGTGGACTCAAGTATTCCTTCTTCATCGATTCTTGCTTCGAATAAGACCTTCTTGTACTTTCTTCTTCATACGCATCACCTCCGTCCGCGGGCTTGAGCAACTTTAACTTTTTTTCGATTAAAGTCGGTTCTATGCGATACTTTGACATCATCGCATGGGTCCCCTGAGTCTTGAATTCTATCTTCATCTTTTGTAAATCACACAAAATGGGCCTTTGTGTTGACAACATCGCACTCGCTCCCGCGATATGATCTTCTACTCAACGCCGCCGCCTACCACGCTCGCTTTTCCAGATGGTATCAATGGTGTGGTCGTAATCTTTCAACAAATGAGCCAACGCTGCGCATGATGTCGAGTTCCTTTTGGGTGAAGAAATATTTGAGGCTTTTATGGTCCTAATATATCTCCACTTTCTCCCCATATAGATAAGGCCTCCAGATCTTTAATACGAAAACGATCGGGCCGCTAACTCTAGATCATGAGTAGGATAATTCCTCTCATATTCTTTAAGTTGTCGCGAGGCATATGCTATGACTTTCCCATGTTGCATGAGAACACATCCTAACCCTTTGCCCAAGCATCATCAGAGATAACAAATCCATCCGAACCAGATGGTATTGTCGTAACAAAAATAAAATGAGTCTCCTCTCGAGCTCTTGAAAACTCTTCTCGCATTCCTCGCTCCATACGAATTTTGTATCTTTCCGAGTCAACTGAAAGTTAATCTGAGTAGCGATTCGAGAAAATCCTTCCACGAATCTCCGATAATAACCAAATAAGCCCGGTAAAGCTACGACTTTGGCCACCGACTTCTGCTGCTTCCCAACTTCAGATTGCTTCAATCTTCACGTCAACAGATACTCCATGTTTTGACACCACGCGCTCAAGGAATGCTACTTCCTCGCCGTAACTCGTGATTTCTTCAACTTGGCATATAACTTGTTTTCACGGCCTTTTGGAGTACCAAATTTTCAAATGGTGCTCATGATCTTCACGACTTTTGAATATATGAGGATGTCATCAATAAAGACAACAACGAATCGATCCAAATATTCCTTGAATACTTGGCTCATCATATCCATGAAAGTCAGCAGGAGCATTAGTCAATCCAAAAGACATGACTAAGAATTCATAATGCCCGCATCGAGTTCTAAAGGCGCTTTTTGAATATCCTCGCCTAATCTTCAAATTGATGATATCCGTAATCTAAGATCGATCTTTGAAAAGAATTGTGCTCTTCAGAAATCGGTCAAACAGTCATCAATGCGAGGTAGCGGATACCCTATTCTTGATGGTGACATGGTTCAATTCCCGAGAGTCAATACAAAGTCGCATACTCCCGCTTTCTTTCTTCTTTACAAATAAAAACAGCACCCCAAGGAGATGTACTAGATCGAATGAAACCGATGTCCAACAACTCCTCGTAGTTGGACCTTTAACTCCTCAAGTTCAATAGAGCCATTCGATATGGGGTTTTAGAAATGGGCTTTGTACCAAAGTTCAAGATCAATAAAGAATTCAACTTCACGCTCGGGGTAGACCGAAGTTCTTCAGAAATACGCCAGAAATTCACTAACAACAGTAAATATTATTCAAATCGACGTGTCTTTATTCAAATCCATAACATGGGCTAAGAAAGCTTGACATCCATTTTTCAATAAACGAATAAATTTATGGCTTGATATGACAAAGGATTGATTTTAGTGGTTTAGTTGTTTGAATTCGCATAACAAAAGTTGGTTAGAATATGAAAACTAACAACCTTACGAAAATAATCAATTTTGGCACGATGAGTAGTTAACCAATCAATCCCTAAAATCACATCAAAAGCAAGTATCTTTAAAGAGATAAGGTCAACAGTAATGTGATGGTGCCAACTTGATCAAACAAGATTTATAAACAAAGGATGTAATGAAAGTTTCTCCTAACTCTGAGTCTCCACAGATAAGTCAAAGTCTAATTTCTCCTGAGAGTTAAGTTTAAACGCTGAGCACAAGCAGAGAGATAAATGAATGGGTAGCACCCCAGATTCAGTAAGGTATAAACTTCACAAGAATTTATGATTAGCTTACCCGTGATCACCTCGCTTTGGGTTCCTCGATTTTGACCACCACAACAAACGCCTTCCAGAACCGCTGACTTTGACTTTTCTCGGACAAATTTTTGAGTCACCATCCCCACTGGACTTGGTTTTGCTATCGCATAATCTCGAGCGATATGTCCTTCCTTTCCATAATTATAACATACCTTGAACTGCTGTGACAGCTTTGGGCGATATGTCCCTCTTTTTTCAAGATTTATAAGATACGACCGATGGTCGCTCTCTCCCTTAGAACCAATTGTCATTGCGGTGCCGACGCCTTCACATTGTCATTGTTGAATCTCCTTTTTTAAAATCTCCCCACTCGCTTCTTCTATTTTCATGGCTATGATTACCACCAGAGTGGTTACCGCTTTTGTCCATATTTTTCTTTCCCCACCGGTTATCGCTGTTCGATGATCGCACCACCCCAGATGACCTCGTTGTGGTCCCCTATTGAACGTACTCGCTATCTCGCCTAATAATTGAGCCCCGCTGACAACATCCTAATATAGAGAAAATTTATGAGAAATGAGATATCGACGTATGCCGGGTTTCAAACCTCTCGTAAACATCCGCATCATACGCTCCTCATTCTCCACCAAATGAGGTGCAAACTCGATAACTCCGCTAACTTCGCCAGACCGGGACACCGCCATGTTGTTCTCGCTTCCAATTAATAAACTCTACCTCCTTCATATGATGAATACTTTCGAAAGTACTTGTCATCAAACAGCTTTCAAAATGCTTTCCCAAGACATGCCGAAAAGTACCGATGGGTACGCTTCACGATTCCCACCAAGAATCACCTCATTACGAAACATAAAGGTGGCGAATGGAACCTTCGTTCTCCCGCATCCCAAGACGCCGAATATCTTGGTAATTTGTTTGACCCACGCCTCCGCCTTTAATCGGATCCGCTTTTCCCAAAATTTCGTGGTCCCAACTTTTCGAATCGCTTTCATCAGACAAACCGTATGCTATCATTTCCACCGTATTTTGTACACGAAGTCTCCTTCGTCCTGATTTTTGCATGAACTCGCAAAAAGCTTCTAAACATTCCATCGCTCATCGCCTCGATCAAGGTGTTGTTTATAGAGGAACATTGCCACCACAGACGCTTTTCCTCATCAGGTGGGTAAAGGTGTCTCCACGGCCTCATTTACTCCACTCATTAACATTCTCGGCCATATTCTCAAATACTACCATAAAACAAGGGTTAATTAAAGAAATTAACATATCACATAATATCCCTATATTCTCACCAACCAACAAATAAGCTTAGTAGACACACTAGCTAAGGATTTACTCTCTCCTCCTCTCCTAGTTCTATTCCCCGATCTCCGCCAGAGATCATATCCCTAAGCTCGATACCAACTCGTGACGCCCCCAAAATAGGTATACAACACCCATTCTCGAGTCGCCAAATACATGGTACGTAAACAACTACAACTTTATTAATACAATTGTCGTGGCAAAATACGACAACACATAAACTCGTGAGTTTAAAAACAAATATTGTCTTCTAGACAATATCAACACTCAAATAAGTCCTCATTACAATTATTGATACACTATTTTACAAAATAGTGAGGACTACTAAAACAACTTTCTAGAACCTTCATTCCATACCCCGACTAAGACTCGCTACATTCTCGCCTCCCCGAGAAGAAAAAATGGAACAAAAAGGAAAAGGGTGAGCTCAACTAGCCCAAGAAAGAATATTATGACTAAGATAATATAGAACAAATTATCGTTAGTCCTCAACAGGAAAAATCTGATAGAATACAATGTATAACAAGTTTTAAATCAATATTCGCAATGAAATAAATAATTCATTGTAAGAGTTACGTAGAGAATGAAATCTACTATCTTCTATGAATTTAAAAGTCCATCATCAATATTTTATCCTCGTAACATCAATCAATATACATCTTAAATCAAATATTCATCTTTGCACTACAAAGCCAAAGATATTCATCACCGGGTCATGTTCATCTCAACACTGCTCATCTTTGCACTACGGCCAAAGATATTCATAAGAAAATCAACCATCTTTGCACTACAGTGCCAAAGATATTCAAGAATATCATCATTTAGACCGAGGATGATGAAAAATATTTTAAAGAAAAACGAATCCAAAGGAAACAAAAGAACAAATAATAAGGATTCGTACTTTAAATAAATTCCAAGTTCAAAAATACTTCATAAATAACCATAAGTGAAGTAAAATTCAAGAATGATCAAAACATGGATACAATCAAAGCTAGTATCCATAATAGATATTTTGACAAAAAAAATGAAAATTTAATTTTTTCGTGAATAAGGTCGTATTCGTGAATAAAGGTCAGATACGTGAATAATGTCGTATACGTGAATAAGAACCTTGACACTAAAAGACAAGAATTTCACAAGAAAAATCTTACCAATATTCCTAGATAATGATATTAAAGAAATAATATCATTTTTAAAAAAAAATAACATCCCTTACCTCGAAAAAGACAAGATTTCCGATCGAATACTCGATATAAGGTCAAGGAAACTTGCACCAGATAAAGAACACTCAAAGTATCAAAATACTCACAAGAATACGCCGATAATATAGAGAGAGAAGAGAGAGAAAATTTTAGTTTCGTGTGATTTTCAATTCTAACCCAAGACCCTATTTATAGAAAATGCTTAGAACACCAAAGGTAAAATTTAATAAAATATTAATATTATTTATTTAAATTCCTACGCCCACCTTGAATAACCAATTCAAATTTATTTCAACAACCAAGGGGGGCCCCACAAAATATATCAAAAACGTTTTTCTTTAAAAAAAAATTTAAAACTTCAAAAAATCAATTATTCCTAACTTTAAACTTCAATAATTCATAATAAATAGCCCTTTTATCGTAAAAATTCAAATCTTATGTCCATTCCATAGGAAATTTAATTTCTACAACTTTGTAGTTTTAGTTTTTCCAAATTCCAAATGTAAATTGACCAAATCCACATACCTGACGATTTTACAAAGCTATAATCAAATTTCAAATAAGAAATGGGGTCCACAAACATGAAAAAAAACATGTTTTAAATATTTTTAGTAACAAAAATACTCTTCCTCCTCATTTATTCATATATCCCACATTCATTGTAAAATATCACCATTATTATATTATTATAATATAATAATATATTTAAATGAATTATTTTATCGTAAAAAGATAAAATATCAATTTTCAACAATTGTCACATTAAAAATTTTTCTCCATCTATATCCACATAAAATGAATATTTTCCTTATCATATAAATCAATAATTAATTATTCACAAATAATATTACGTAATCACAATATCGACAACCAAAGCTGCTCCTGTGAAAGAGGGGGGCTTTCCAATAAGGATTTCTCCTTACATCGCGCAAGCAATTAGGTGACCAAACCTCTCCTTATGTAACTTTCTAGACATCGCCAATAATGTTATCTAATAATATTATTCAAATAATATGAATTATTGATCCGATAATGGAAAATATCGTGTAATGACAATTATCAAAACAACAATAATATAAAATATCAACGTAGCAATTATCAATCAATAAAATAAAATATTGAATAAGAATTACCGTAATAATTATCGAGTAAGGGCCTTCACGTAAGAATCAATAATCGGTGCAATACCGCAAAGCTACCGTGTTTTAACCAATTAGCGTAATTTCAACAACTTATACTTTAATCTGTGAAATAACTACGCCAAGCTATTTATAAAATAACTTATACTTGCTCGCTTTCTTTTACATCCAATCGCTATTTCAAAATAATAAATAGAGAAAATTTAATTTCATTAATAATAAGTTGGGGTCTTACATGGGCTCCACATATGAAAAAATAGTCTATTCACCGAATAACCGAACATCACAATTTAATATTCTCCCTTAACCACAAAGAAAGAATATTCCACCACCAAATCGAATATTCCCCTTCAACAACAATGAATATTTTATAACCACTTGCTTATTTGAAATATTTTGATGATTTTTACCCATAACCAACATTAATCAAATCAACCCTTACTATTTCAAAATAATAAATAGAGAAAATTTAATTTCATTTATAATAAGCGATATTCTATATAACCGAATAATCTATTTCGGTTCGGTTATAACCGAATGATCACTCATATCCATCTTAGGCTCTCCATTCTACAACCATAATTGAAGGGAAGACATTATTACATAAGAATTGCAATTCAAACCGAACAGTACTGACACCTAGATAATTGAATACACTCAAAATCTGTTTAGTACGTAATGCCCAAGTTGACTCGGTACAAAAATCAGGATCAAAAGTGGCAAGGATGGCACAATCTTTTACACTTTTAGATATTTTAAAGGTTCAATTCCTATACACACACACACACACACACAACATTCGTAGTTCATTTTCACAACATAAGGTATTGATTTCACTTAATTTTTCTATATATGATTTGGCTTCTTTACCAACTCGTATATAGACCAACTCGGTAAATAACTCGATGAAATTGAACAAATTAACTCAAATTGATTAAGAGTCAACTCCAAATTGGGATCGTCTTTGATGTATTTATATATAAGGTATTTATTCTTCAATTTCTCTAAATATACAATTAGCGAAACAAATATTATATAAAATGATAAAATAAAATTTATCACAAATATTTAATGACACAATACATTTCGACATAAATAATTGTGTCGCTGAAAATGTCGTTATATATGTATAGAGAGAAGTTAAAGAATAAATATAATGAAGAAAAATTTTAAAAAAAATGTAATAAAGGATTCTAATTTGATTATGAAAATTATGACTCATAAAAATAGGGGTAATAATATGAAACATAAATATTTTATTAATAAAATCTTATGATGTTTGTGTATATATTAGTGGTGTGAGTAACTAATATGAAATTAATTTTGATCAATTAATTAATACAATGATAATATGGGAAGTGATATTTTTTGTTTGTTAGTATTATATTAATTAATTGATCAACTTACCATAAATTAACTTTATGATAACTGATCCATTAACAGTAGATGAAACTTTAATTCGTACAGAAAAATACACCCAAACACTCCCTTAGAAAACTGCAACAGAATTCTGCACGAACAGCAACAAAAAAATAGCTCAACCATATATAATCCAAAAACTAAACCTCAACTCCGCTCCTCTCCCTCTCCCTCTCCCAACTCCATCTCTCATCTCCCCATTTTCTCTTTCCTAAGAATCTTTTTCTCTCCAAAAAATGGATACCGAAGTTTCTCCGGAGCTAGATATAGACAACCTGAGAGCCATGAAAGTACTAGGCAAAGGCGCCATGGGCACCGTCTTTTTAGTACACCACCTATCCTCCGATCCCTCCGCCACCGCCCCATTCGCCCTCAAAGTCGTCGAAAAATCCTCCCTCCACACAAAACTCGACGCCGACCGCCGTGCACGGTGGGAGCTATCCGTCCTTGCACGCCTCAAAAACCCGACACATCCCTTCCTTCCCTCCCTAATCGGGTCATTCGAAACCCATGACCTCCTCGGGTGGGCCATCCCGTTTTGCCCCGGCGGGGATCTCAACGTTCTCCGGTACAATCAGACCGACCACGTTTTCTCGCCGACGGTAATCCGGTTTTACATAGCGGAAATAGTATGTGCACTTGAGCATCTACATCAACAGGGGATTGTTTACCGGGATTTGAAGCCGGAAAATATTCTCATACAGCAGTCCGGCCACTTGACACTGACCGACTTTGATTTGTCCCGTAATCTCGTTAAATGTGATCCAATCGCTTATGCAGATATGATTGATATTACTGAAAAAAAGCCGAAACAGAAGAGGAATTTATCGCGTATGTTCCCAGCAGTGTCGCCAAAAAATGTTTATGAGACCAGAAAAGGACTAAAGAAGGCGAAAAGCGCTCGGGTTTCGCCTGTGAGCAAGCGAAAACCAAGCTTTTCGACTAACGGGGAACGGTCAAACTCATTCGTCGGCACGGAGGAGTATATTTCGCCGGAGGTAGTGCGCGGCGACGGCCATGAATTCGCGGTTGACTGGTGGGCATTGGGGGTGCTTTCGTACGAAATGTTGTACGGAACAACTCCTTTTCGTGGGAAAAATAAGAAAGATACTTTCCGGCGAATCGTCATGATGCCGCCGGAGTTCATTGGGAGACCCACTACATTGACGGACTTGATCGGGAAGTTACTTGAGAAAGACCCCACGCGCCGGTTGGGGTACCGGAGAGGCCCGTGTGAGATTAAGGAGCATCCTTTCTTTCATGGGTTGAGGTGGGATTTGTTAACGGAGGTTTCACGGCCGCCGTTTCTGCCGTCAAGGGAATGTAAGGAGTTGACGGAAGGGCGTAGCATAGATATAAGGGAGTATTTTCAGAAATTAAAAATGCCGCCGTTGCCGTTAGATTCTCCGTCAAGAGAGGAGTGTTTATATAACGTTTCGTTAGCGGAGTTCTGACGCACGTGTAAGATTAGTTAAATTTTGTTGTGCTTTTTAGATTTGCTTCTGTGTACATGAAATAACTGTAGAACGTGAAAGACTGCGTTAGTTTATACAGTGGATAATTACAAGCGCTATTGGTGGCGCGTGGTGTACAGATGCATGATTAGAATTGAGAATAAAAGTAATTGGATTGAAGGCTAGGATTGGGGCTTTTTGATATTGAAATTTTGTTGGACAAGATAATTGGGTTTCTTGTGATCCATAATGAGGAAAAAGAATTTTTACTTTTCTTGAAGCTAATTGCAGTTAATTAGGAAAAGGGTGTTAGTTTGGGATTGAAATAGTCACATTACTTTATTGATCAATCAATCTTTTACTTGAAGAAAAAGGAAATGTGAAGACTAAATTATGAATGGTGAAGTTGAATTGGAGTATAGTAAAAGAAGTTACAATCAATTCTACTATCACATCACATAATATTCACATAAAAAAAATTCACATAATACTCACATACACACATGTCAGTGAATCTTGACCTGACGTGTGAAACTTACAAATATGTATGTGTATGTATATAAATATTATGTGAGTTCTTTTTTATGTGATAGTAGTATTTTTTTTGAAAAGTTATGGTAGCTTCCCCCAACTACATGGTGAAACTAAAATATATTGTTTTAATTTTTAGGATTTGCACAGGAGCGCTCACATTTTTTGGCACCTTCCGGTCGTGAAGTTCACTTTTGACGACTTAATTTTACGGCTAGCATTTGGACTTGGAAGCACCTAAAACTACCTTAAATCAATCAATTAATGAATGAAAATATATATTTACCGAGGAATAGAAAGGGAGGATAAATTGATTTGAGGACTAGTTGGTCAAGGAAAAGGGAGTTCCCGATTCCAGAACAATGGCAAATAACTACGATGTGGTGAGACTAAAATAATACTATGCGAGAATAACACTTTCTATCTTATTAATTCCATGATTATGATCAGTTAATGGGATTTGGCCAGAAAGTAGTATTGGCTCTATTTAGGACTGAGCAAAAAACGGATATAACTGAATTATCGAACCGAATCGAAATTTTCTGATATTTAATATTTTGGTTATATCCGAAATTATTTACGGTTTTCGGTTAGTTTGTACGGGTATCATTTTTGATTATTCGATTTAACCAAATAACCAAATAAAATTTTACAAAATTGAAATAATAATATAACCGAACAAATCTTATGGACTACTTGTCTTTTTACTAAATAAAGCTGCTCTACTTATGGTCTACTACTCTACTTTACATCATAAAGCTGCTTTAAGTAAATTAGCTGGCTAGACCCACTGCCCCAGACTAAGTCTCAGATCTCCAAATTGAACACATAGTCATCTGCAAAATCAAACCCAAAGCTTATGCGTTACACTGTCCAAATTGAACACAGTCTCATTTCTCTTCACTCACCTTCACTCACATGCTCCACAGCCGCTACAACTCCAAAGAAGACCACAAAGCTTATGCGGTATATACACCCGGCGCACGTTAGCTTAGTGAAAGAATCAGCATCGATCGTCGATGACGTCATGGCCGTCGATTGGGTCGGAAAATAATTCGCCAGTCCGGTGGCCGTGGCTCTCGGCTCCGCCATCATCTGATCTAGAAAATTCGATTTTTTTCCAACATTAACTGTAATAAGATAGAAAATTTGTTTCAATCTCACTGCATGTGACTCTTCAATTTTGGTATGGATAACATTAAAGTCGATTTAGGCATTTTGTTGAATCATAATTTTGGGTCACTTTTGTTTCAATCTCACTGCATGTTATTTTTGCTTCAAAATTCTGGTAAATTTCACTACTGGTAAATTTTGTTTCAATTTTGGAATCAAAGTCAATTTTGTTTCAATCTCACTGCATGTTATTTTTGTCCAACATTAACTGCAGTGTCCGGTTATTACCAAAATTCGGTTATTAGTTCGGATATTGAAAATAAGAATATTTTAATTTTCGGTTATAACCGAATAGCCTATTCGGTTCGGTTATAACCGAATGATCAGTCATGCCTCTATCACTAGCTTTGGTAGTCTCTGAGGTAACTACTGTGACATTTAGGTTCCAGGTTCTATTCTAACTTAAGTGAGTTTAAAGCTTATTTTTTCTTTATATGAGATTTAATTGTTTGGTTGTGAGTTAATTTTTTATTTATTTAGTTATGTTTGATTGATTCTTGATATTGTAATAGTGCGACAATGTACTTGACTATGAAATTATATTACAATCCCCAAAAAATGGATTTTTTTATTTAAAAAATAGCCCCTTTAATTATTTCCTAGAGTGAAAAAGAGAATTTATTTATAATATTATATTTCTTTTAATTAATTTTATCAAACTATCTTTCATTAATTATCAACCTACTTTTCTAATTTATAATCATAAAGAGAGAAAACAACTTAACATATATAATATGTAAATTTGTTGTATCCAAATTATGAGGTAACAATTTTTGAAGGACAATTGATTGTAACACTTGATGTGATAAAAATATATAGCTGCAAGTGCATGGTGTCAAATTGAAGAACTGATAAGTACAGGTCGAACCTATAGAGACTAGATTAATTTTAATGTATCCTTAATATCTATTTTATGCCAATTAGAAATAAAGATTGAAAATTGATTAACTAGAATATGAAAACTAATAATGAGGAAGCAATCTAGAAATCCGAATCCATTAAATAATAAGCATAACATATAATTCAATCTCTTCTATTTTTATAACTTAATTATGATTTTGATCTCCATTCCCTTTAATTTAGTAATTTTACGTACAATTAACATGGGCAAACATAGACTATAAAAAATTAAGGATTAACACTACCCATCATAACTTTTTCAAGCAAGCATGGATTATGAAAAACTCATATCTTAACAATAATCTATTAAAACCTCTTAATTAATTTAAAATCACATAAGAATTTTTATAAAACGAATGTATTTCAATAACGAAATATGAAGGAGAAATCAATTAAACATAAAAGCATAAATAATAGAAGAGATGAAAAATATTATCATGAATAATTATTTAATTTCATTTTCATCATAGATTAAAGAAATTAGCTAGACATGAAAAATAATTAAACTAACTAAAATAAAGAAGAGAAGAAGATTAAAAATATCTAAGAAAACTCCCTTTAATTAATGATCATCCAACGAACGTACAATGAAGAAGTAATTTAATCTACTCCTACTCCTAACTTAAATACATAATATATTCCTCCTCTTTTAAACAAGAGACCTATTTATAGGAAAAAGAGAAGTCCATTTCCATGTAGGTTTCAACTTTCTAGTGACAATCAACTTCTCAAAGAGATCTTCTAGATAGACTTTTCTTTCTCTTGCTGGACTTTACTTGCACACTAAGATTATTCGACTTCATTCCTTCTCGTTCACTACAAAAAAAGGGTTATCTCCGACGGAATAGAATCTGTCGATGTTATGTTATTCTTGACGGAATATTCAGTCAGCATTAATCCCGTCGGAAGTAATCTATCAGCGACAAAATTCTATCAAAAATAAATACCCCTTATGTCGTCAAAGTTTCCCGCATGTGCCAAAGATAAACTCGACGAAATGTATGTATGGTCGACGAAATGTTACGTCGGACATAACTTATAATCGACGGACTTAAGGCTAACGGAATTCCATCAAAAATAAATAAACCCTATTTCATTTATGTAACACCCCCTTTTCGAAAAAGAAAAGGAGCACTAATAACTTCAAAATATTAATAGTGATGTCCATTAATGAAGTACTAAATACAATTCTCCAACTAGAGTCAAAATAATCAAACTTAAAATCGAAACAACCTAAATGGTCAAAGACAACTCTCTCATTACACTAGCCCTGAATCACCCCTGCAAACCTGCCGGAAGAAAAAAAATATAGCATGAGCCAATTGCCCAGTACGGATACAGATATACAAAAGATATACAACTGATATACGAAAACAACTGAGACAAAATACTGAACAAAGCCTCAAGTGTAAATACGGACGAAAATATAATCTCCAAAGATCTGAATGGAATATATCTGAATCAACAGAATTGACAAAACCAATAAAAGAATAAAGAAATAACGAACTGAAGTAACTAACTCAATGAATTGAACTGAACAGAAACCAACAAAATAACGGAATCATGGAGGACCAAGAATTTGGGACTGGGTTACCTGTGTTTAATTCATGTTGCTTTGGATTATTTTTGTTGTAGTGTCATCCCTCAAAGTTTCTGACATTATCAAGGGTTTTTACCTATCCATATTCCCCTAAAAAATATAATATTCATTGTATTCATAATATAATCCAATGTAAAAACAACAGTTGGTTATAGAAAAATAATATTCATCAACTTGATGTACTAACCTTCATCACACTAACGTTTTTTTTAAAGGAAAAAGAAATCATCAATTCATACATACATACAGAATATAAAACTTCAATTCATTAATAATAGTAAAGTTATAAAACCTTTTCGCTTCTTATGCAACAAAGTGAATCTACTAAATTTCTCTTCTCCAAATTGCAGTGCAAAAGTACTTTTCTCCTCTTTTCCTTGTGCCGCCTCACGCCCAAATTTCGTTCTTACGTTTGTATATATGGGATATAATGCAGTGCAGTTAGGTTTTATCTATTGTCTTATTATTTCTCTTAATTATAATAGGATTTTACTATTATCCAAATATAAAATAGACCCAATTAGTAAAAAAGCCCAAATTAATGTAATCACATACTTATTATAGTTCACACAAATTAAATACAATTTGACCCAACATAAGAAAAGCCCAATTAAAATATGGATTTAAATATTATTTATTTATTTATTTTATTATTTGTTTTTTTACCGGGTATTACAATTTACCAGCCGCCCCAGATGACATATCCTTTCTAATTCATTCTCTCTCTCTACTGTTGCTCTCTCTCTGCACCATCGTCGTTGCTCTCTCTGTCCTCTCCATCCACCTCGCTCAAGCTTTCGACCGGCCACTCAACCTCCTCACCTCCGTTCGGTCATCGTCGGTGTTCTCTCTCTACCATTCAATTATGTTAGTGTGACGCCCCCAAAATACGTATACAACACCCATCCTGAGTCGCCAAATACATGGTACAAAAAGCAAACTACAACTTCAATAATACAATTGTCGTGCAAAATACGACAACACATACTGTGAGTTTAAATACAATTATTGTCTTCTAGACAATATCAACACTCAAATAAGTCCTCATTATAATTATTCAAACACTATTTTACAGAAATAGTGAGGACTGCTAAAACATTTTTCTAGAATCATCACTCCATACCCATTTAGATCCTGCTATGTTCTCACCTCCTGAGAAGAAAAATGGAAAAAAAAGGAAAAGGGTGAGCTCAACTAGCCCAGTAAAGAATATTATGACTAAGATAATATACAACAAATTATCATTAGTATTCAATAGGGAAAAATCTGATAAAACATAATAGACAACAAGTTTTAGATCAAAACTGTAGCGGAAACAACAATCCATTAGAAGAGTCAAGTAGAGAATGAGTTCTACTATCTTCTAAGATTTAAAAGTCCATCATCAATATTTTATCCTTGTAACAACAATCAATATACATCTTTAATCGAATATTCGTCTTCTTTTGCACTACGAGCCAAAGATATTCATTTGTATCACCAGTTGGTCATGTTCATCTCAACACCTGTTCATCTTTGCACTACGGGCCAAAGATATTCATCAGTTAATCATTCATCTTTGCACTACATGTCAAAGATATTCAATAATATCATTATTAAGGACCGAGGATGATGAAAAACATTTTAGAGAACGAATCCAGTGAGACAGAAGGACAAATATTAGGGATCCGGTATTACGGTTTATCCAAGATCACTAATACTTCATAATAACCAATTTTGAAGCGAAATTCAAAATAAAGATCAAAACATGAATACAATCAAAGATAGTAACCATAATAGACATCTTGGACAAAAGGAAAATTTTCACTTTGAATGAATAGTCAGATATCGTGAATAGTCTTGAAGTATCGTCAATAATAACTCCCGACACAAAAAGTTTCAAATTTAATTAAAAGTTCAAACCAATATTTCAATGATATTGAATTGAAGAAAATAATATCATTTAAGAAGAAAATAACATCCCTTACCTCAAAGAAATAGTACTTGAATGAAAGGTTAGGAAGTGATCTTTGAATGAAACTTATCTTGAACAACAACTCTCAAAGTATCTAAATAATCACAAAATACGCTCGATAATATAAAGAGAGAAAGCTTATGTTTCTGGTGTGATTTTCAATTCTAACTTAGCCTTCTATTTATAGGAAAATGTTAGCACGGCGAAGCAAACTTAAGTTTCTTTTTACGATG
The DNA here is from genome assembly GCA_020205605.1 of Panax ginseng. Lineage (NCBI taxonomy): Eukaryota > Viridiplantae > Streptophyta > Magnoliopsida > Apiales > Araliaceae > Panax > Panax ginseng. Next base: position 30,470,813 of record CM035135.1, read on the forward strand.
GCTTTACTATACTATTGCCATCCACCACATTTGAAATAAAATTCAGCACATTTCTTCACCAACCACAAGTGGGGTCCACTCAATTCTAGAATTTTCCACCAAAATCATTTATAAACCTAATTTCCGAATCAGTCACCTCTAAAAATTCATAAAAAATCATTCGTTCATTTTTAACGGTTCAAAATTTGTGAACATATACTAAACTTATATATGTATAACATATCCAAAAATCACAACGATCCAACGGTCGGATTAAAAATTATAACTCACGCAATATATCGTAAAAATACTGATTTGATTTTTAATACCTCCATTCCGAAAAAAATACTGATAAAACACCTCAATATTAATTCCTTCAATTATAACCGCATAAAATAAATAAATCCATCATTTATATCCGCATCAAATAAATATTTTCTTATCATATAAATTAATAATTAATTATTCACAAATAATATTACAGAATCACAATTATGACAACCCGACTGCTCCGGGAAAGAGGGGCTTTCGATAAGGAATTCTCCTTCTTGGCGCGCATGATTAGGTGACCAAACCTCTCTTTGATGTAGAACTTTTAGACATTGCCAATAATGTTGTCTAATAATATTATTCAAATAATATGAATTATTGATCGATAATGGGAAATCTTTATGCGGTGACAATTATTGAAACAACAATAATATAAAATATCAACGCAGCAATTATTGAATCAATAAAATAAAATATTGAACAGTAACTACTATAACAATTATTGAGTAGTGCCTTCTTACGTACGAATCAATAATTCAACAATACTGTGCAATACCATGTGCTTCTCGCTTGACCACACGTATTCTTGTATTTTAACCACGGTATTCCAACGATGTTACTTCTGTAACAATTACGCCGTTATTTATAAAACTCAAACTTTGTTGTTTTCTTCATCCGACAGTTATTCCGTTATGGGGCCCACAATTGACTGCGCCATCGTACGGATATTCCTGATAAAAAGAATATTCCACGACCAAACGAATATTCCTCGACAAAAGGAATATTTTATAACCACTTGCTTATTTTGTAAAATTTGCACATTTCACCCATAACCAAAGTATTATATCAAATTAACACCTTATTAATTTAGAATAATGAATAGAGAAAATTTAATTTTATTTATAATAAGTTGGGGTCTTACAACCTCCCCTCCTTATAAAATTTCGTCCTCGAAATTGACGTACGTACCTGGTGTTTCTAACAGGTGAGGGTACCTCGCTTTCATTTCTGATTCCAACTCCTAGGTCATTTCTTCAATAGCATGGTTCCTCCACAAAACCTTAACTTGTGGTATAACCTTGGTGCGTAGGACATGCTCTTTCCTATCCAAGATCTTAACAGGTACCTCCTCGTACGTTAAATCTTCGGCTATCTCGTCTGGTTCTAACTCAATAATGTGGTTCGGGTCTTTCACATATTTACGAAGCATAGATATGTGAAAAACATTATGAACACGAGACATGTTTGGAGGTAATGCGAGTCTATAGGCCACATTTCCTATTCGGTCAAGAATCTCAAATGGACCAACAAATCTTAGATTGAGCTTTCCTCTCTTTCCAAATCTTGTAACTCCCTTCCATGGAGTAACACGTAACAATACATGATCCCCAATATTAAATTCCACGTCCTTTCGATGAAGATCAACATAACTCTTTTGTCGATCCTGTGAGGTTTGAATACGTTGTCAAATCATTTGGATTTTTTCTGTAGTCATGCGTACTAATTCTGGTCCCAACAACGTTGCTTTTCCCACCTCGTCCCAGCATACTGGAGAACAACACTTTCGTCCATACAACGCCTCAAATGGAGTCATGCCTATACTTGCTTAATAACTGTTGTTGTAGGAGAATTCCACCAATGGTAAATACTTATCCCAACTCCCTTTGAAGTCTAGGACACATAATCTTAATAGATCTTCAAGAGTTTGAATAGTCCTCTCTGATTGTCCGTCCGTTTGAGGATGGTATGCTGAACTGAATCGTAAATCCGTGCACATAGCTTTCTGCAAGCTAACCCAATATCGTGAAGTGAATCTTGGGTCACGATTCGAAAATATGAATACTGGCATGCCATGCAATCTCATAATCTCGTTCACGTACATACGAGAAAGACGTTCAAGGGAATAAGTTTCACGTATAGGCAAGAAATGAGCAGACTTAGTTAATCTATCAACAATAACCCAAATCGCATCTATACCTTGAGAAACCTTGGGAAGACCCGTAACGAAATCCATAGTAATGTGTTCCCACTTCCATTCCGGAATCTCAAGTGGTTGCAATAGACCTTTTGGTACTTGATGCTTCGCCTTTACACGTTGACAAAGTTAAACACCTCGAGATAAACTCCGCGATCTCTCTCTTCATATTGTTCCACCAAAATGTATGTCTAATATCATGATACCTTTTTGTACTCCCAGGATGGATTACAAACGGGGTGTTTTGTGCCTCCATCATGATTCTATTCTTCAAGTTAGAATCGTTGGGAATGCAAAGTCTAGAGTTGAATCGAAGTATTCCTTCTTCATCGATTCTTGCTTCTGGAATAGCTCCTTCTTGCATTTTCTTCTTCATACGCATCAGCCCCAGGTCCGTAGATTGAGCAGCTTTAACTTTATCGATTAAAGTTGGTTCTACTCGTATATTAGCCATCATCGTGTGGGTCCTTGGAGTCTTTAATTCTATCTCCATCCTTTGAAAGTCATACAAAATGGGCCTTTATGTTGACAATATTGCACTCGTACTCGCATATGATCTTCTACTCAATGCGTCAGCTACTACGTTCGCTTTTCCAGGATGATATTGAATAGTATGGTCGTAATCTTTCAACAGCTCAAGCCAACGTCGTTGTCGCATGTTGAGTTCTTTTTGGGTGAAGAAATTTTTGAGGCTTTTATGGTCCGTATAAATCTCCACTTTCTCCCCATACAAGTAGTGTCTTCAAATTTTCAACGCGAATACGACTGCTGCAAACTCCAGATCATGAGTAGGATAATTCCTCTCATATTCTTTGAGTTTTCGCGAGGCATAGGCTATGACTTTTCCATGTTGCATGAGAACACATCCTAACCCTTTGCCTGAAGCATCGCTGTAGATAATAAATCCATCCAACCCAGATGGTATTGCTAGAACAGGTACCGAAATGAGTCACCTCTTGAGCTCTTGGAAACTCTTCTCGCATTCTTCGCTCCATACGAATTTTGTATCTTTCTGAGTCAACTGAGTTAACGGAGTAGTGATTCGAGAAAATCCTTCCACGAATCTCCGATAATGACCAGCTAAGCCCAGAAAGCTGCGTACTTCAGTCACCGACTTCGGTTGCTCCCAACTTGTATTGCTTCAATCTTCGCCGGGTCAACAGATACTCCATGTTTTGACACCACGTGCCCAAGGAATGCTACTTCCTCAAGCTAGAACTCGCATTTCTTTAGCTTGGCATAAAGCTTATTTTCACGAAGCTTTTCAAGTATCAGCTTCAAATGGTGCTCATGATCTTCACGGCTTTTGGAATAGATGAGGATGGCATCAATAAAGACAACAACGAACTGATCCAAATATTCTTTGAATACTCGGTTCATCATATCCATGAAAGCAGCAGGAGCACTAGTCAATCTAAAAGACATGACTAAGAATTCATAATGCCCGTACCGAGTTCTGAAGGCAGTCTTTGGAATATCCTCAGTTTTAATCTTCAGCTGATGATATCCAGAACGAAGATCGATCTTTGAAAAGAATTGTGCTCCTTGTAACTGGTCGAACAGGTCATCAATGCGAGGTATGGGATACCTATTCTTAATGGTGATATGGTTCAATTCTCGGTAGTCAATATAAAGTCCATACTCCCGTCTTTCTTCTTTACGAATAAAACAGGAGCACCCCAAGGAGATATACTAGGACGAATGAATCCGATGTCTAATAACTCCTGTAGTTGGACTTTTAACTCCTGAAGTTCAATAGGAGCCATTCGATATGGGGTTTTAGAAATGGGTTTTGTACCCGGTTCAAGGTTAATAAAGAATTCAACTTCTCGTTCTGGGGGTAGACCAGGAAGTTCTTCAAGAAATTCTCTAACAACAAAAATATTATTCAAATCCAACTTGTCTTTGTTCAAATCCATAACATGGGCTAAGAAAGCTTGACATCTATTTTTTAATAAACGAATAGCTTTATGGCTTGATATGACAGTGACTGATTTTAGTGGTTTAGTTGTTTGAATTAATTATATGACAGTTGGTTAGGAATATGAAAACTAACAACCTTATGAAAATAATCAATTTTGGCATGATGAGTAGTTAACCAATCAATCCCTAAAATCACATAAAATGCAAGTATCTTTAAATAAATAAGATCAACAGGTAATGTGATTGTGCCAACTTGGATCAAGCAAGATTTATAAACTGTAGATGTAGCGAAGGTTTCACCCAACGGAGTTTCAACAGATAAGTCAAAGTCTAATTTCTCCGGAGTCAAATTTAAACATTGAGCACAAGCAGGAGAGATAAAAGAATGGGTAGAACCGGTATTTAGTAAAGTATAAACTTCGCAAGAGTTTATGATTAGCTTACCCGTGATCACCTCGTTCGGGTTCCTCATATTTTGGCCAGTCACGATAAACGCTCTTCCAGGAACCGCTGATTTTGACTTATTCGGGATAGCTTTTGGAGTCACCACCCCCGCTGAACTTGGTTTTGCTACAGAACACTCTCGGGCTATATGACCCTCCTTTCCACAGTTATAACATACCTTAGATTGTTGTGGCCAGTTTGGGCTGATATGTCCCTCTTTCCCGTATTTATAACACACGACCGGTGGTCGTTCTCCTCCCCTAGCAATAGTTGATGCTGGTGTTGCTACTGATGTCTTCCCGTCATTGTTGAATCTCCTCTTTTTGAAATTTTCACTAGACTCACTTCTTCTATTATCATGGCCACGATTTTCACCCGAGTGGTTACCGCTTTTGTTCGTATTCTTCCTCCTCATTTGGTTATCATCGCTCAGATGATTCATTGCCACCGTCGAGTATGACCACAGTTGTGATCCTCAAGTTGAGTATATACTTATTATCTCGCTCTAATAATTGAGCCCTGTTGACAACATCTGAATACAGAGAAAATTTATGAGAGATAAAGGTATTGACGAATCTCGGGTTTAGACCTCTCGAAACATCCATCACGTCATCGTTCCTCATTTTCTACCAAATGAGGTGCAAACTGGATAACTCCACGAACTTAACTTCGTCTTTGAGACACCGTTATGTTGTTACGTTCTAATCTAATAAACTCTACCTCCTTCATATGACGAATACTTTCTGGAAAGTACTTGTCATTGAACAGTTTCTGAAATCTTTCCCAAGACATGTTAAGTGCGGCTGGTTGGGTATGCTTCACAGATTCCCACCAGTAATCTGCCTCACCACGGAACATAAAGGTGGCGAATGGAACCTTCTGTTCCTCCGTGCATCCCAAGACATCGAATATCTTGGTAATTTGCTTGACCCATGTTTCTGCCTTAATTGGATCGGGCTTTCTCCAGAAATCTGGTGGTCCCAACTCCTTGAACTGCTTGGCCGTGACAAACCGCGTGTTTCCATCATTTTCACCCGTATTTTGTACACGAGTCTCCCTCGTCTGATTTTGCATGAACTGCAAAAATCTCCTAATAATTCCATCATTCATCATTTTCTCGGATTAAAATATGACCCACTTATTATAGTTCACACAAATTAAATACAATTTGACCCAACATAAGAAAAGCCCAATTAAAATATGGATTTAAATATTATTTATTTATTTTATTTATTATTTGTTTTTTTACCGGGTATTACAATTTACCAGCCGCCCCAGATGACATATCCTTTCTAATTCATTCTCTCTCTCTACTGTTGCTCTCTCTCTGCACCATCGTCGTTGCTCTCTCTGTCCTCTCCATCCACCTCACTCAAGCTTTCGACCGGCCACTCAACCTCCTCACCTCCGTTCGGTCATCGTCGGTGTTCTCTCTCTACCATTTAGTTATGTTAGTGTGACTCCCCCAAAATAGGTATACAACACCCATCCTGAGTCGCCAAATACATGGTACAGAAAGCAAACTACAACTTCAATAATACAATTGTCGTGCAAAATACGACAACACATACTGTGAGTTTAAATACAATTATTGTCTTCTAGACAATATCAACACTCAAATAAGTCCTCATTACAATTTATCAAACACTATTTTACAGAAATAGTGAGGACTGCTAAAATATCTTTCTAGAACCATCACTCCATACCCCGACTAGATCCTGCTATGTTCTCACCTCCTAAGAAGAAAAATGGAACAAAAAGGAAAAGGGTGAGCTCAACTAGCCCAGTAAAGAATATTATGACTAAGATAATATACAACAAATAATCATTAGTATTCAACAAGGAAAAATCTGATAAAACATAATAGACAACAAGTTTTAGATCAAAACTGCAGCGGAAACAACAATCCATTAGAAGAGTCAAGTAGAGAATGAGTTCTACTATCTTCTAAGATTTAAAAGTCCATCATCAATATTTTATCCCTGTAATAAAAATCAATATACATCTTTAATCGAATATTTATCTTTGCACTACAGGCCAAAGATATTCATTTGTATCACCAGTTGGTCATGTTCATCTCAACACCTGTTCATCTTTGCACTACGGGCCAAAGATATTCATCAGTTAATCATTCATCTTTGTACTACAGGCCAAAGATATTCAATAATATCATCATTAAGGATTGAGGATGATGAAAAACATTTTAGAGAACGAATCCAGTGAGACAAAAGGACAAATATTAGGAATTCGTGTTACAGTTTATCCAAGATCACTAATACTTCATAATAACCAATTTTGAAGCAGAATTCAAAAATAAAGATCAAAACATGGATACAATCAAAGATAGTAACCATAATAGACATCTTGGACAAAAAGGAAAATTTCATTTTTCGATGAATAATGTCGTATTCATGAATAGTTCCGTATACGTGAATAGTGCCGTATACGTGAATAGTAACCCTGACATAAAAAAGTTCCAAATTTGATTAAAAAGTTCAAACCAATATTTCGGCATAATGATATTGAAGAAAATAATATCATTTAAGAAGAAAATAACATCCCTTACCTCAAAGAAAAAAGCAATTACTTGAATGAAAGGTCTCAAGTGATCTTTGAATGAAACTTGTACTGAACAACAACTCTCAAAGTATCTAAATACTCACAAAATACGCTCGATAATATAGAGAGAGAAATAAAGAAAGCTTTTGTTTCTGGTGTGATTTTCAATTCTAACTTAGCCATCTATTTATAGGAAAATATTAGCACGCCGAAGCAAACTTGACTTGCTACCTGATGGCTTTACCTGCTACTATTGCCACCCACCACATTTGAAATAAAATTCACTTGCTACTATTGCCACCCACCACATTTGAAATAAAATTCAGCACATTTCTTCATCAACCACAAGTGGGGCCCACTCAATTCTAGAATTTTCCACCAAATCATTTATAAACCTAATTTCTGAATCAGTCACCTCTTAAAATTTATAACAAATCATTCGTTCATTTTTAACGGTTCAAAATTTGAGGACATATACTCAACTTATAATTGTATAACATATCCAAAAATCACAACGATCCAACGGTCGGATTAAAAATTAGAACTCACGCAATATATCGTAAAAATACTTTGATTTGATTTTTAATACCTCCATTCCAAAAAATCTTTGATAAAACACCTCAATATTAATTCCTTCAATTATAACCACATAAAATAAATAAATCCATCATTTATATCCGCATCAAATAAATATTTTCTTATCATATGAATCAATAATTAATTATTCACAAATAATATTACGAAATCACAATTATGACAACCAAGCCGCTTCGTGAAAGAGGGGCTTTACGATAAGGATTTCTCCTTACTAACGCGCAATTTGGTGACCAAACCTCTCCTTGACAAAACTTTCTAGATATTGCCAATAATGTTGTCTAATAATATTATTCAAATAATATGAATTATTGATCTGATAATGGAAAATCTTGTGCGATGACAATTATTGAAACAACAATAATATAAAATATCAACGCAACAATTCTTGAATCAATAAAATAAAATATTGAGCGATAACTCTTTGTAACAATTATTGAGTAGTGCCTTCTTGTATGCGAATCAATAATTCAACAATCTTGTACAATCTGTCTGTGTCTTCTTTATGCGACCACGCGTATTCATCGTATTTTAACCACCGAATATTCCAACAAGGTGCTAATTGTTAACAATTACTGCTTATTTATAAAACTCAAACTTTGTCGTTTTCTTCATCCGATAGTTATTCCGTTATGGGGCCTATAATTGACTGCGCCATCGTACGGATATTCCCGACAAAAAGAATATTCCACGACCAAACGAATATTTTCCGACAAAAGGAATATTTTATAACCACTTGCTTATTTTGTAAAATTTGCACATTTCACCCATAACCAAAGTATTATATCAAATTAACACCTTATTAATTTAGAATAATGAATAGAGAAAATTTAATTTTATTTATAATAAGTTGGGGTCTTACAGTTAGTTTTTGTAGTACATGTTCTTTCTCTGCCTTTTTTTTTCTTCTGAAATTCATAAATTATCCCTACTTTGTATTGTGATTTTATATGTTAATTTTGGGTACCATGATTTTGTGCAACTAATTTGTGCAATTTGTATCAGTACACTTAGCCCTAATTTGTGCAATTTGTATAATATTGGTTTGATTTTGGCCCTAGCTGAGCATAAATTTGGAATTATTTTGGCCTACCTGAGCATACATTGAATATGTATATATATGTATATTGAATTGGGTCTGAACATTGGTTTTTATTCATGATTGTGATTTGAGCAGTTATTCATTTTGATTACTAGCATCTGAAATTGTGGCTCAACTTGTATATTAAAATGTTTTTGATATGAATTGATTGTGGCTGATCATAATTTTGTTATTTTTTATTTTACTGATATGAATTGATTAGCTCAGCTTGTCAAATGAATTGCTGGAGATTTTTGATGAAATATATATTTGTGTAGTGGAAATGATCATTATATTGTTTATGGAGATGATATTTGCTATTTCTGACGGAATTCCCGACAGAATTTCTGTCAGAAGTATGCATTTGCAAAATTTGTGGGCCCAACATGTATTTATGTATTATTCCGATATACTATTCATTTTAAATTCTTGTACTCTGCATGTTATTTAATTTTCATTTATTTGCATCTTTAATTGTATCATAAGGACTAATGAGTTATTTTTTTAATTGTATCAACAGGGTGCTCATTCTGATCACGAGTAGACGGACGACGGCGACGACGATTTTCATACACCAGAGCAGCAGCGTCGACGCTCACCCAATGATCCTCCTCACACCGGGGGTAGTACTATTGGCTTGACTTAGTTTAGTTAATATTTGACATTTTTATAGTTTAAACCTTGTAATTCATATTGCACTTTTATGTGAACAAGTCATTTTTGTATATATTATGGACTATTGTAGTTCATATAAAGTATTTTGTATATCTTATGGATCGAGTATTGGACATATTGTAGTTAATATAAAGTATTTTTATTATTATTGGATTTGTATGTGAACAAAAGTCAGTTATATATGTTGGACTTATATATGTTGTTGGAAACTTATTATTATGTTGATTGTACTGTTTGAAATATAAAAAGGTTTACGTTATTAAAATGTGGGTTAAAATCCTGGATGTTGCAAAAATAGAGCAAAGCTCTTAAAAAAAATCCATATTCTCGACGAAATAAGGTAAGATCGACGGAATTTCGTCGGGATTATTCCTGTATACATATTAAAATATGATTCCACGTGGCAACTTAACATCAACCGCGTATTCTCGACGGAAGTGATTCAGTCGAGGATATCTTAATCTCGACGGACAATTCGGTCGAAAATATGTCCGTCGGAGTTAATTATTCCAGACTGAAATCTCGACGAATTTAATTTTGACGCGCTTAAACACGACCGAATCCCCGACTGAATATTCTGTCGGGATTAAGATATCCTCGACGGAATATCCTTAATCTCGATGGAAGATTCTGTCGAAAATAAGTCATTTCCTTGTAGTGGTTGTAGGATTCTTCTTGGATATTTCCTTACATGAATAAGAGCATTAAATATCGCTTGATCACCAAGATTTTGACTTTATTACAACAAAATATTAAATCTTACAAAATAAAATTAAACATATTAATTAAATAAACTAATTTAATTAAAAGGACAAAATTAGGAACAATAAAATGTATGAATTATATGTCTATTAAATACCCACATACCTAGATTTTGCTAGTCCTCGAGTAAATTAAAATAAAAGAAAACTAGAACTACCCCATTTTCGTAGGAAACACAATTACATTTAACATGTGCAACAAGCCTTTAAACCCCAAAGTTACCCCAAGCAGACGAGTTGTGTCTCGTGAGGGTTTGCAGTGAATTTACCCACAAAATTCAAAAATATTTTTGTATTCAACAAATTATGAAATTGAAAGAAAACTTCTAAATATCCATGGACATTATTCATAAGCAAGATTAAATTCAAAATCACACTTTCACCTTATCAAAAATATTCAATCTTCATTTTAGACACCATCCTTCAAAAAATTAATTCCATATAATGCATGCATGTGTATATGATGTAACTCTTAGTAGGAATTTTTACCGTGAAAATCAAGTAAAATCATTTTTCTTTTTCTTTTTTCTATTTTCTTTCTTTTTTTCCAATTTTTTAATTTTTTTTCTTGACTTTTGAAATGTCTCGTTTTCTTAGGTTTTACAGAGTTACTCATGTAGCAAACGTCGAACTAATGACTCCCAAACCAGTTGGCTTTAGGGCATTAGGTGTAAAGACACCCCTAAGGGCTTAGTAACTCGAGTAACAAAGGCCACAAAACTAGACTAGTTAAGCTACTTATATCCATCACACTTTTCAGTATAAATATCGATGATTCATAAGGCTTGGATACCCAATTATTTTGTTCAATGAACATTAAAGCAGTTATTTATTTCTTTTTTTTAAATTTTTTTTCCTTTTTTCTAGTTTCTTTCTCTTTTTTTTTTGAAATTGCTCGAATCATAGTTTATATCCTCAACTAAGAATTATTGCAAATGTGTAGTGCAAAAATGCTTTGAAATTAATTTTATTCTAGATTGATGGTCTTTCAAACTAAGATTTATACCTTATCAAAGATTCAAGAGTTCTAAATCTTTCAATCTCACTCATGAGTTTTGCTCCACAGACACTTTTTAGAATTAATCCAAAAACAAAATTTACAATTTTTATTTTATTTTTTTACTATATTTTCCTAAAAAAAGCTAATATAATAATACAAACAAATTCCCCCATACCTAAATCATGCATCGTCCTCAATGTATACAAATGAAAAATATAGAACAAAGAAATGAAAGAATTGTACCTTGTATGCGAGACATTTGTTCTGCAAGAAAATATGGTGAGAAATAAAACAAATGTACATACATATATATCCTAAAATGTATGTGACTATACATGAATGATACAAATGGGCAAGTGAGTGTGGTCTTGTCATGATTTTCAGGAGGTCTATGAAATTGAAAATAATCAGAATTTTCATTAGAATTATGCTTAAAATTTACCGCAAGAAATCTTTCAACTACATGTTCAAAGGACGAAAGAATTGGTTCAAACACATGTTCTAATTTAGTTGACTTATGTGTAATGGCTCTTAACATCTCGTTGACCTTATCTAAGTATTCAAATTCATTCCAATTTTGGTCAAGGCGATTTAAGAAAAAATCAATTGGATCTTTTTCAATCAAGAGTCTATTTTCAATTATTTCTTGGGCTATGGACAACTGTTGTGTCATGTTTACTTTAATGGGTTGGTCTAAAAAATCACTTGGTGGTTTTTTAGGAATAAGTCTTTCAGGGTATGGAGTTTTAGGCTCATAGACTTTTTTCAAAAAACTCATCAAGTGCAACATGATCGATCAATTTTAGGCATAAACTCATAATTTTTAGACTCCTCAAATTCGCTTGACTCAAACTGTGTAGAATTGAATACAAAATTTTCATTTTATTCATCATTTCCACAAGCATCAAGATTTTCAAAATTAACCTCAGAGTTACTAGAAAATTCACTCACCTCTTGTTCATTTATTATGGTGGCTAATTGACTCATTTAAATTTCTAAACGAGATATAGCTTCATTTGTGTTTTGCATGAAATTAAATAGAGTTTCCATTAAAGCTTCCATAGTTTTTTCTAAGGTATGTATTGAGTCTTTCCTCTTCTTTATTTGAAAATTCTTGTGGATATTGAGGTTTTGGAACCGAATATGGATATGAATATGGATACGGATATGAACTTAGATAAAGATTTTCATAAGTTGGAAAAAAATGATTTACTTGGTGTGCATTAAATTTTTCATAGGGTTCTTGTTTTTAAGCAAAATTATTATTCCAACTATAATAATAGGCCATCTTTTCACAAATCACAAAACAAATAAACAATTAATCACAAAAGTCACAATAAATAAATAAAATAAAATAAGAATCCTAATTCTACGGTTAACATAAATAAAATCTAGGCAGCTTCTAATTATTTCAAGTTACACCTTAAGGTCCAAAAAATTCAAAATTAATCACACCATTATCCAGGTAAGTGTAAGAAAGGTGGGAGTCTCTCCGTGGGTACGATGACTAATTGAATAACCACACGTTCTTTAGGCGTTTACCTTTTGAACCACTTTCCTAGACACCAATAGTTTGATTAATTTAAAATTTAACCTCCTCTTGGAATCCCTTGTTCTAATTGAGCTCGAAATTCCTAGGGGCCAACGTATACTTAATTTTATTAAGGCAATGTTATGCAAAATGAATGGGTGGTTTGTGGGCTAAGGAAGGGTGATGAAATTCCCACCTTATCTTGTTATAAGTTTTCGCCCTTAATGTTAGATTACAACTGAGAATGTACAAATAAAATAAAAAAAATATATAAACAAATAAAATATCCTAAAACTATGTGCATTACGAAAGAATGAGAAATTTGACGTACCTCAATCCTCCAGTAATCACCACCATTTATATTTGACAAAAAATAAAAGAAAGTAAATAAAATAAATAAAAATTTAAGTAGGATGTGCTTTACGTGAGTGAATGCATGAATGTGAATTAGTTTTCTAGCTAACAATAAAAACTAAAAAGAAAAATTAAAAAAACTAAGCTACTATTTTTTTTGTTAAGATACAAAATACCAGAAAAGCGCAGCAATAATCTTGTCTTTTCGCACCATTGATCCGCTTCGATAATACTGAAAATTTTTAAAAATATATTAGAAATAAAAAAATAATTCGAATAAATAAAAATTAAGGAATAAATAAAATTAATTGTAGTCCCCGGTAATAGCGCCAAAAATTTGATGTGATAAAAATATATAGCTGCAAGTGCACAATGTCAAATTGAAAAACTGACAAGTACAGGTCGAAACTACAGAGACTATATTAATTTTAATGTATCCTTAATATCTATTTTAGGCGAATTAGAAATAAAGATTGAAAATTGATTAGCTAGAATATGAAAACTAATATTGAGGAAGCAATCTAAGAATCTGAATCCATTAAATAATAAAAATAACATATAATTCAATCTCTTTTATTTTATAACTTAATTATGATTTTGATCTCCCTTCCCTTTAATTTAGTAATTTTACAATTAATGTGAGCAAACATAGACTATGAAAATTTAAAGATTAACTATAACCCATCAAAACTTCTTCGAGCAAGCATGGATTATGAAAAAATCATATCTTAACAATAATCTATCAAAATCTCTTAATTAATTTAAAATCACATAAGAACTATAAAGCAAATGTATTTCAATAACGAAACATGAAGGCTAAATCAATTAAACATAAAAGTATAAATAATAAAAGGTATGAAAAATATTATCATGAATAATTATTTAATTTCATCTTTATTCCTAGATTAAAGAAATTAACTAGACATAGAAAATAATTAAACTAACTAAAATAAAGAAGAGAAGAAGATTAAAAATAACTAAGAAAACTCCATTTAATTAACGATTATCCAACGAACGTACAATGAAGAAGTAATTTAATCTACTCTTACTCCTAACTTACATTCATACATAATATATTCCCCCTCTCTCTCTAAAACAAGAGACTTATTTATAGGGAAAACAAAAGTCCATTTCCATGTAGGTTTCAACTTCTTAGTTACAATCAACTTCTCAAAGAGATCTTTTAGATAGATTTTCTTTTCTTTTATTGGACTTTACTTGCACACCAAGATTATTCCACTTCTTTCCTTCTCGTTGTAGGATTTGATGTGTTAAAATTATGTACTGCATGTGCACAGTGTCGAATTGAAAAACTGGCAAGTACAGGTCGAACCCACAGAGACTAGATTAATTTTAATATTTTCTTAATATCTATTTTAGGCAAATTAGAAATAAAGTATGAGAATTAATTAACTAGAATATGAAAACTAATAATGAGGAAGCAATCTAGGAATCTGAATCCATTAAATAATAAACATAACATATAATTCAATCTCTTCTATTTCTATAACTCAAATATGATTTTGATCTCCATTCCCTTTAATTTAGTAATTTACAATTAACGTGGGCAAGCATAGACAATGAAAATTTAAGAATTAACTATAACCCATCAAAACTTCTTTGAGCAAACATGGATTATAAAAAACTCATATCTTAATAATAATCTATCAAAACCTCTTAATTAATTTAAAATCACATAAGAACTATAAAACGAAGGTATTTCAATAACGAAAATGAAGGCGAAATCAATTAAACATAAAACCATAAATAATAGAAGAGATGAAAAATATTATCATAAATAATTATTTAATTTCATCTTCATCCTAGATTAAAGAAATTAGTTAGACATGAAAATAATTAAACTAACTAAAATAAAGAAAAGAAGAAGATTAAAAAAAAAGAAGAGAAAACTTCCTTTAATTAACGATCATCCAACGAACGTATAATGAAGAAGTGATTTAATCTAGTCATACTCTTAACCTAAACTAATACAATACCTAATGTTTCCTCCTCTCTAAAACAAGAGACCTATTTATTATAGGGAAAATAACTTTGAACCCTAATTTAGATTCATTGAACTTGGACATTTTTGTTCCCTTTCCATGTAGGTTTCAACTTCCTAGTGGCAATCAACTTCTCAAAGAGATCTTCTAGATAAACTTTCCTTTCCCTTGTTGGATTTGACTTGCACACCAAGATTGTTCCACCTCTTTCCTTCTTCTTGGATATTTCTTACATGAATAAGAGCATTAAATATTACTTGATCACCAAGAGTTTGACTTTATTGCAACAAATATTAAATCCTACAAAATAAAATAAAACATATTAATTTAATAAACTAATATAATTAAAAGGAAAAAATTAGGGATAATAAATTTTATGAATTACGTGTCTATCAAATACTCTTATACCTAGCTTTTGCTCGTCTTCGAGTAAAATAAAAATAAAACAAAACAAAAATTATACTACCCCATTTTCGTAGTAAACACGATTGCACTTAGCATGTGCAACAAACCTTTAAACCCTCCAAGGTTACCCAAAGTGGACGAATTGTGTCTCGTGAGGGTTTGCAGTGAATATACTCACAAAATTCAAAAAAAAAAATTGGATTCAACAAATTATGAAATTGAAAGAAAACTTCTAAATATCCACGGGCATTATACATAAGCAAGATTAAATTCAAAATCACACTTTTACCTTATCAAAAATACTCAATTTTCATTTTAGACACCATCCTTCATTAAATCAATTTCATGTGATGCATGCATGTGTATATGATGTAACTCTTAGTAGGAATTTTTATCATGAAAATCAAGTAAACTCATTTTTCTTTCTCTTTTACTTTTTTCCTTCTTTTTTTTCAATTTTTATTTTCTTGACTTGTGCAATGTCTCATTTTCTTAGGCTTTTCAGAATTACTCATGAAGCGAGCGTTGGACCAATGACTCCCAAATCAATTGGCTTTAGGGCACTAGGTATAGAGACACCCCTAAGGGCTTACTAACTCGAGTAACAAAGGCCACAAAAGTAGACTAGTCAAGCTACTTTTATCCATCACACTTTTCAGCATGAATATCGATGCTTCCTGAGACTTGGATACCCAGTTATTTTGTTCAATGGACATTGAAGCAGTTATTTATTTATTTTTTTAATTTATTTTCTTTTTTTCTTGAAATTACTCGAATCATGGTTTATACCCCATAACTAAGAATTAGTGCAAACGTGAAATACAAAAATACTCGTAAAATCAATTTTAATCTAGATGGTGTTCCGAACTAAGATTTAGTACCTTATCAAAGGTTCAAGAATTCTAAATCTTTTAAATCTTACTCATGAGTTTTTCTCCACAAACACTTGTAAGAATTAATTCAATCCTTAAAAAGTCAAATAAATTTTTTAATTTTTTTAGTTTTTTTTTATTTTTTTACTCTATTTTCCTAAAAAGGAAAAAAAATTCTAATACAACAATACAAAAAAACTCCCCTGTACCTAAATCATGTATTGTCCTCAATGTATACAAATGAAAATTAGAGAACAAAGATATGAAAGAATTATACCTTATACGTGGGGTTTTTATTCTGCAAGAAAATGCGGTTAGGAAGAAAACAAATGTACATATCTACAAATTTCATAAATTCTAAAAATTATGTGACTATAAATGAATGATACAAATGGGTAAGTGAGTGTGAACTTTTCATTATTTTCAGGAGGTCTAGAAAATTGAAAATAGTCAAAATTTTCTTCACAATTATGCTTAAAATTTACCTCAAGAAAACTTTCACTAACATGTTCAAAGGATGAAAAAATTGGTTCAAATGCATGTTTTAGTTTAGTTGACTTATTTGTAGTAGATCTCAACAGCTCATTGACCTTATCTAAATATTCAAATTCATTCCAATTTTGGTCAAGGTGATTTAATCAATTGGATCTTTTTCAATCAAGCGTTTATTTTCAATTATTTCTTGGGTCATTGACAACTCTTGGATCATGTTTACTTTAATGAGTTGGTCAAAAAAATCAGTAGGTGGTTTTTTAGGAATAAGTCTTTTAGGGTATGGAGCTTTAAGCTTATAGACTTTTTTAATAGACTCATAATTTTTAGACTCCTCAAATTCGCTTTACTCAAATTGTGTAGAATTGAATATAAAATTTTCACTTTCCTCATCATTTCCACAACTATCAAGATTTTCAAAATTAACCTCAGAGTTACTAGAAAATTCACCCACCTCTTGTTCATTTATTATGGTGGATAATCTATTCATTTGAATTTCTAGACGGGATATAACTTGATCCATGCTAAATTGATTTTTCATTAAAACTTTCATAGTTTTCTCTAAGGCACTAAGTCTTTCCTCTTCTTCATTTGATAATTCATGTGAATATTGAGGTTCTGAATCCAAATATGGATATGGATATGGACTTAGATAAGGATTTACATAAGTTGAAAAAAATTGATTTACTTGGTTTGCATTAAAATTTTCATAGGGTTCTTGATTCCAAGCAAAATTATTATTCCAACTATAATAAGAATCCATCTTTCCACAAATCACAAAACAAATAGACAACTAACCACGAAAGTCACAAAAAAATATAATAAAAAAATAAAATAAAAATCCTAATTCTACGGTTAACCTAAATAAAATCTAGACGGCTCCTAATTGTTCCAAGTTACACCTTAAGGTCCACCAAATTCGAAATTAATCACACCACTATCCAGGTAAGTGTAAGAAAGGTGGGAGTCTCTCCGTGAGTACGATGACTAATTGAATAACCACACATCCTTTAGGCGTTTGCCTTTTGAATCACTTGCCTAGACACCAGTAGTTTGATTAATTTAAAATTTAGCCTCCTCTTGGAGTCCCTTGTCCTAATTGAGCTCGAGAGTCCTAGGGGCCAACGTCTACTTCATTTTATTAGGTTATGGTCATGCAAAATGCAAATTGGGTTGTTTGTGGGCCAAGAAAGGGTGATGAAATCCCCACTTTACCTTATTATAGGTTGTGCCCTTATTGTTAGATTAAAGATAAAAACACACAAATAAAAAAAATTATAAACAAATAAAGTGTCCTAAAACTATGTGAATTATGAATTAAAGAAGGAGAAATTTTGACGTACTTCAATCCTTCAGCAATCACCACAGTTAATATTTGATAAAAAATAAAAAATAAAAAATAAAAAATAAAAAATAAAAAATAAAAAATAAAAATAAAAAATAAAAAATAAAAAACCTAACAGGATGTGCTCTACGTGAGTGAATGCATGAATGCGGAAAATAAAAAAAATATAAAAAAAACTAAACTACTATTTTTTTATTTTTTTTATAAAAAATATGGAGATACGAAGTATCGAAGAAAGCACATCAACAAAATCTTTATCTTTTCGCTCCTTCGATCCACTTCAATAATCTTGAAAAAATAATTAGAGTTAAAACTAATTCGAATAAATAAAAATTAGGGAATATATAAAAATTAATTCTTGTCCCAGGCAACGGCGCCAAAAACTTAATGTGTTAAAATTATGTACTGCAAGTGCACAATGTCGAATTAAAGAACCACTACAAGAAAAAAGTTTAATTCCGACGGAATATTCCGTTGGAATTAAGCCTAAAAATCATAGAAGTAAGCAGAACTCATTTAAGCTCGTGAAAATGTTCATACACTTATTAATGTTTCACCCACCATATGTATATCAATTGGTGCTAATTCATTTGTCTGGCTGGCGTTGCCAATAATTCGTTTGTCCTGTTGTCCTTGTCCTGTTTAGAGAAGATATGAAAAATGTAAGCATGATGTTTAGGAACGGAAGTTTCTAAACTGAAACAAAGCAAATCCATTATTGACAACAAATCTCTCGGCAATATTGGCACAAGTCTAACTATATAAATATGCAAGCTTTTGGCAATGCTATGTTTAAAAGAGAACTCATGTAATTAAATGTAAAATTAGAAAAAGCCTGAACGAGCATGACATTATGTTTGTTCAATTATCACTTTCTCCAATTTTATATTTCATAGTGTCATCACCATTTTATATTGCGCTTCAACCTTAAAAATTGATGTTTCATTGTTTAACTTAGTCTATACTGCTATGCTATGCTATGCTATTACTTCTCTTCATTGTATTTTTTGTATTGTCCAACATTCCAGGGTCTTTTTCTAAATTAAATTTAATGATTGTCTAAAGGACAACACTATTTTCTGAAAAGAACTTTAAGCAATCATATAAGCAAATAAAATGAGTAAAAATTACTACCTTAAAGGGCTTATCCGTTCTCGAAATTATAGGATCCTTTGCAAGTACCAAAAAATGAGTAATATTAGCAGTGTCATCTTGCAGAGAAGCAATTAATACAGCAAACATATCAGTTTATGTGAAGTGTAATGCATGTATAAAGGAAAAAAACATTCAACAATTTGTCAATAAAAAGAAAAAAAGCACTCCCCAATCATGACTGTTAATGACAACTAGGCAGAATCAATGGAGATTGGCTTAAAAGTTAGTGAATTCCCGAAGCTAAGAAACATTATTGGTTGTCATGACCAGCCAATATAGTTGAGCCTCACTAAAAATACATACGTTTAAGAACATTATTGTGTTCTTCTATGATGATTTATCACCCTATGGCAGGTGTAACGCCCCCAAAATAGGTATACATCATTCATCTTGAGTCGCCAAATACATGATACAAAATTTAAATACAACTTAATTATACAACAGTCGTGTAAAATACGACAAAACATAATCTAAGAGTTTTAATAAGAATATTGTCATCTAGACAATATCCACACTCAATGGAGTCCTCATTACATTTATTGTCACACTATTTAACAGAATAGTGAGGACTACTAATGCTATCATCTGGACCGTCACTCCGTTCCCCGACTAGTCCCGGCTACGTTCTCATTCTCTGAAGAGAACAGTGAAAGAAATGATGAGCTCAACTAGTCCAGTAAGAAATATTATGACTAAGATAATGCAGAATAAATTATCATTAAGCAATCCATTAGAAGAGTCAAGTAGAGCATGGTATCTACTATCTTCTATGATTTAAAATGTTTTCATCAATTTTTATCGCTGAGACTCAACTTAATAAATAAACCACATCATCGAGTCATCCACCTTTCTACGGGCGAGGATATTCATTAAATCATCAATGGTCATGACTATACCGAATAATCCTGGTCATAATCATACAAAAATTGTCTATCAATGCACTACACAAGCTCTTGAGGACTTTTACCACATCATTTATAACATTACAGGTCATGATTATACCGAATAATCCCTGGTCATAATCATACCAAGTCCATCTATGCACGTAAGCCAAAGATGACTTTCATCACAATATAAGCATGAGGATGATGACAATGACATAATAATTCAATAAAACAAGTTCAAGAATAAATTTTAAAGATTTCTAAGTTAATTTATCTTGAAATCAATTACATCAAATTGTTAACATGATCTTTGCTTTGTGGAGTAAAATTCAAGAATGCTCATAAGAATATTTTCATGAAAAGATCTGGGGATGAAGCGAAATATCCGAGGATATTCTACTAATTTCATGGAGTATAGAAGCAAAAACTTTAACCAAATGAGTATCATAGAATATATGAAATCGCAAATGGATTTTCACCCGCCATGCTTTGTAATTCACGTGAGCGGATCATTTCCACAATTTAATAAGGAATGAATACGAAGGATCATTCACCATGCATGTGATAATCCACGAGCGAGTTATTCCAACGAATAATAAAGAAAAGAACCGGTCATGCGTAATCCTTGCAGACGGATATTCAACGAGAATAATAAAGAATGTAATAACAAAGAATTCACCATGCATGCGATAGGCCAGGACAAAGCAGGTTATTCCAATGAATAATAAAGAATGGAACCCGGTGTCTAGCGTAATCACCTGCGATGGAGATATTCAACGAATAATAAAGAATGGAATAACATAAGAATTTCACCATGTATGCGGTTGCTTGTGATGGCGAGTTATTCTAACATAATAATAAAAATGGAATAATGGAAGTCGTCTTCATGAATACAAAAGAAATAATACCCACACCTTACCTTAAAGCTGGATATTGGAATAGTGAGGTAGCGAGACTTCTCTTCTTCTTTCTCTCTATAATTTCTCTCTATAATAATTGCTCTAAAGCTTTAGTGAATTGGTGAGAAATGAAGGAAGAATGAGCTTCTATTTATAGGAAAATATAGTTTCGATAATTGCACGTTTTGGGGCTCGAAATATTACAGTACAATACCTTCAACTTTTCTTTCATTTTTAATTTAGTCCTGCAAGTATTATCAAACTTGCACCACCTCCCCTAAGAGTAAATAATGTGAATCAATAGTTATAATAATGTGAAAATACGAATTACAGTATAGTACCTCCATCTATACCTCCATTTTTAACTTAGTCATGCAAGTATTATCAATCTTGCACCAACTCCCCTAATAGTACAAAAATGTGAATCAATAGTACACACATGTGAATAAATAGTTATAATCATGTAAATTAATAGCAATTAATTGCTCATTTATACGGTTAATTACCCGACTGGTCAGTAAAATTTCCAGACATCAATTAATATCGAAATAAATATCGATTTCCACTAACACTAATAATTCTAACACAATAGAACTATCAATTTCATCTTTAATCAACACGAACTTATTCATCATTAATATTATAACTCACAATATTTAACAACGAGATCGTTCCCAGGAAAGAGGAGGCTTTAGATAAGGATTTCTCCTTATTGGTAGCGCTTGATTAGATGACGAACCTCTCCTTGACAAAACTTTTAGACATTGTAAATATTGCAATTTAATAATATGAATAACTTTATCGTCTCAATTATTGATTTAATAATATATCATATTATCACGGATAATCTTGTGACAATAATCGAATCAATAATATGAGAGATGTGATCTGACAACAATTCTCAGTGTGATAATTGAGTATAAGCGGTGACATCTCACGTAAACATCAATAATCAATCTGGGTATTACTCTTATGCAACCACGCAGCATATTCTTGTACTTTTCTTACTACCGTAGTTCAACGGTTTAACGGTAAAAACTTTTGCCGTTATTTTCTAACTTCTGACAATACTTCCGTTGTGGGGTCCACTTGATGATTGTCTTGAGTCGTCTGAATATTCCTGTTAAAACGAATATTTTCCGACCAATCGAATATTATATAATCACTTGCTTACTTTGTAAAATTTGTAAATATTACCCACAACTATAACATTATATTATATCCACACCATAATTTCAAAAATATATTTCGAGAGAAAATAATTTTTATTTATAAAAGTTGGGATCTTACAGCAGGCAACTCTCAAGAGGAACACACCCATCCTAAAAACCCCACCACAGTCGAATGTCTATATAATATTTCTTCTTTCTTCTTCTGGAATAGATGGGAAACATCAACTCTTTTCAGCTTGAATTTTCCATTCCAATAACATGATGCATTAACAATATTTCTATAGTGTCCTTTGAATAAATAAAGTAAATTGCTCTATTTGGGTCCAACATCATTCTTCAAGTTTAACACCATATGAAGTATGAACAAATAAAGATGTCAAAATTAGACTTCCATATTTTGTTCATCCACATATACCATTATAATAAAAACTTGCAGCATGGAAAGCCCTTAACCCATTTATTTTTCACATCTACAGAAACATAGTTGCCAGAGTTGAATAAAAATTAATTTCTCTCGAAATATATTTTTGAATATTATGGTGTGGATATAATATAATATTATAGTTGTGGGTAATATTTATAAATTTTACAAAGTAAGCAAGTGGTTATATAATATTCGATTGGTCGAAAAATATTCGTTTTAACAGAAAATATTCGCAACAACCAATTGATCATTGGTGGACCCCATAACTAAGTATTGTCGTATTAAAAAAAAATGACATAATTATCTTTTATAAAAATAACGGCAAAAGTTTTACCGTTAAAACTGTTGAACTACTCTTTAGTAAAAGTACGATGTCTACGGCGTGGTTGCGTAGTATTACCACGGTATTGATTATTGATGCTTACGTGAGAAGTCACTCGATTATACTTAATTATTGCTACAATGAATTGGCTTTCATCATATCTCTCACATTATTGATTTGATTATTGTCACAGTATCATCTGCATAATATGATATATTATTAAATCAATAATTGAGACGACAAAGTTATTCATATTATTAAATTGTAATATTTACAATGTCTAGAAGTTCTATCAAGGAGAGGTTTGGTCATCTAATTGCGCGCCAATAAGGAGAAATCCTTATCGAAAAACCTCCTCTTTCCTGGGAACGACCTGGTTGTTAAATATTGTGAGTTATAATATTAATGATGAATAAGTTCGTGTTGATTAAAGATGAAATTGATAGTTCCATTGTGTTAGAGTTATTAGTGGTAGTGGAAATCGACATTTATTTCGATATTAATTGATGTCTGGAAGTTATACTGACCAGTCGGGTAATTAATCGAATAAATGAGCAATTAATTGCTATTAATTCAAATGATTAAAACTATTTGTTCACACGTGTGTACTATTGATTCACATTTTTGTACTATTAGGGGAGTTGGTGCAAGTTTGATAATACTTGCAGGACTAAATTAAAAATGAAAGAAAAGTTAAAGGTATTGTACTGTAATATTTCGAGCCCCAAAACGTGCAATTATCGAAACTATATTTTCCTATAAATAGAAGCTCATTCTTCCTTCATTTCTTACCAATTCACTAAAGCTATAGAGCAGTTATTATAGAGAGAAATTATAAAGAGAAAGAAGAAGAGAAGTCTGCTACCTCACTATTTCAATATCCAGTTTTCTTTTAAGGTAAGGGGTATTGTTCTTTTGTATTCATGAAGAGAGCTTCTGTTATTCCTTTCTTTATTATTATGTTGGAACACTGCTCATCTGGCACCGCATTTATGATGAAATTCTTCATTATTCCATTCTTTATTATTATGTTGGAATAACTTTTATCTATCTTGAGACTGCATACATGGTGAAATTCTTCTCGCTATTCCATTCTTTATTATTCTGTTGGAATATCACGTGCATTGCTGCAATTACGCTGAGACTCAGTTCCATTCTTTATTATTACTCGTTGGAATAACCTTTTCTGCAAGGCGATCTATCGTATACATGGTGAATTCTTCTTTTATTCTATTCTTTATTATTACATTTGGAATATCACTCGTGCATGCATTTGGATTCACGCTTGAGACTGGTTCCATTCTTTATTATTACTGTTAGAATAACCTGTTTGTGCGGTCTATCGCATGCATGGTGAATTCTTCTGTTATTCCATTCTTTATTATTCTGTTGGAATATCCATTCTGTGCGGATTACGCATGACCTGGTTTCATTCTTTATTATTTTGTTGGAATAACCTGTCTATATGGATTATCACATGCATGGTGAATGATCATTCGTATTCATTCCTTATTAAATTGCGGAAAAGATCTGTCTACGTGGATTACCGCATAGCGGGTGAAAATCCATTTGCAGTTTCATACATTCTATGATACTCATTTGGTTAAAGTTTTGGCTTATACTCTATGAAATTAGTAGAATATCCTCGAATATTTAAGCTTCATCCCAGGTATCTTTTCATGGAAATATTTTTACGAGCATTCTTGAATTTTACTCCACAAAGCGATATCATGTTGACAATTTGGGCGTAATTGATTTCAAGATAAATTAACTTATAAATATTTAAAATTTATTCTTGAACTTGTTTTATTGAATTATTATGTCATTGTCATCATTCTCATGCTTATATTGTGATGAAGTCATCTTTGGCTTACGTGCATAGATGAACTTGGTATGATTATGACCAGAGATTATTCGGTATAATCATGACCTGTAATGTTATAAATGATGTGATAAAAGTCCTCAGTAGTTTGTAGTGCATTGATGGACAGTTTTTGGTATGATTATGACCAGGGATTATTCGGTATAGTCATGACCATTGATGATTTAATGAATATCCTTTGCCCATAGTGCAGGGATGACTCGATGATGTGGTTTATTTATTAAGCTGAGTCTCAGCAATAAAAATTGATGAAAATATTTTAAATCATAGAAGATAGTAGATATCATGCTCTACTTGACTCTTCTAATGGATTGCTTATTTCTCTGCAGTTAAACTTGATGTCTATTGTATTTTATCAGTTTAACATTGTTGAAAACTAATAATAATTTATTCTGCATTATCTTAGTCATAATATTTCTTACTGGGCTAGTTGAGCTCACCCTTTCTTTCATTGTTCTCTTCAGGAAATGAGAATGTAGCTGGGACTAGTCGGGGAACGGAGTGACGGTCCAGATGATAGCATTAGTAGTCCTCACTATTATGTTAAATAGTGTGACAATAAATGTAATGAGGACTCCATTGAGTGTGGATATTGTCTAGATGATAATATTCTTATTAAAACTCTTAGATTATGTTTTGTTGTATTTTACACGACTGTTGTATAATTAAGTTGTATTTGAATTTTGTACCATGTATTTGGAGACTGAAGATGGGTGATGTATACCTATTTTGGGGGCATCACAGTTGGTATCAAAGCTTAGGGATATGATCCTGGCTGAGATGTGAGACAAGAACTAGGAGGGGAGAGACGGGGAATTCCTTCGCTAGTATGACCTACCTAAGTTTATTTGGTATTTAATTGGTTAGTCAGAGTATAGAGATAATATGTGATATGTAATTAATCCTTGTTTTGTGGCAGTATTTAAAAATGGCATCCGAAAATGTTAAATAAGCAATGAAGCACATGAGACCGTGGAGTCACCACAGATTAATACACAAGATAATGTGCAACAAGAGGACAATAATCCTCAGGTAAACAACAACGATCAAATGATGAATGATGGGACGTTCATAGGCTTTATGAAATTCATGCAACATTAGGCGAGGGCGGCTTCTGTCCAAAATAGGTGGAAACACTGACAACTCTCGGACGGTCACCGCTAAGCAGTTTAAGGAGCTGGGACCACCGGAGTTTTTTGGAGAGCCAAAACCACTTAAGGCAGAGATATGGATAATGCAGATCAACAAGATATTTGATGTCTTGGGATGCTCCAAGGAGCAAAAGGTTCCATTTGCCACCTCCATGTTGCGAGCAGAGGCAGATTATTGGTGGAATCTGTAAAGCGTACTCAACCTGCCGCACTGAAGATGTCTTAGGAGAAGTTCCAAGAACTGTTCAACGATAAGTACTTTCCTGAAAGTATTCATCACATGAAGGAGGTAGAGTTCATCAAGCTTGAGCAAAAATAATATGACGTGGTAGCGATCTGAAGCTAAGTTTGCTTGAGTTATCTCGGTTTAAAGTCCCCACTTGGTTGATAATGAGGAGAGAATGGCGGATGTTTCTAAGAGGTTTGAAACCGAGATATGTCAATACCTAATTTCTCACAAACCGTGTTTGTATTCGAGATGTTGTGAATAGGGCTCGATTATTGGAGCACGATAATGAGTCAACCAAACCAAGAGAGAGCAAACCGACAAGTCGATAATACCCGATGGTAGCGATCATCGAGCGGTGACAACAAGCGTGGAGGAATCAACATGCGAAATGATAATCACTTGGTGGTAATCATGGCCATGACAATAAGAGTGGACATTTCAAGAAGAGGAGATTCAATAAGGATGGAAAGGCGTCGGCACCAAAGACTTGTTGTTAAGGAAGGAGAACGACCACCGGTCGTATGTTACAAATGTGGAGGGGAAGGACACATAAGTCCAAACTGCACGATGCAGTCCAAAGCGTGTTATAATTATGGAAAAGAAGGTCACCTAGCCCGATTTTGTCGTGCACCAAAGTCAAGTCCAGCTGGGATGGAGGCATCAAAGGGTGTCCCAGACAAGACAAAACCGGTAGTTCAAGGGAGAGCGTTTGTTGTAACCTCCCAAAAAAGCGAGGAATCCGAATGAGGTGATCACAGGTAAGTTAATCATAAACTCTAACGAAGTTTATACTTTATTTGATACCGGTTCTACCCATTCCTTTATTTCTCCTACTTGCGCTCAATATTTAAATTTGACTCTAGAGAAATTAGACTTTGACTTATCTGTTGAAACTCCGTTGGGAGAAACCTTCATCACATCCACGGTTTATAAGTCTTGTTTGATTCAAATCGGTAACCGCACGTTACCTGTCGATCTTATTTCTTTGAAAATACTTGTATTTGATGTGATTTTAGGGGTTGATTGGTTAACTACTCATCATGCTAAAATCGATTGTTTTTGTAAGGTTGTTAGCTTTCATATTCCTAACCAACCTATTATGCGAATTCAAGCAACCAAACCACTAAAATCAATCACTGTCATATCAAGTCATAAAGCTATTCGTTTATTGAAAAATGGATGTCAATTTTTCTTAGCCCATGTCACTGTTTTAAATAAAGATACGTCAGATTTGAATGATATTTCTATTGTTAATAAATTTCCTGACGTATTCCCTGAAGAACTTCCTCGCCTACCCCAGAGCGTGAAATTGAATTTTGTATCGACCTTGAATCCGGTACAAAACCCATTTCCAAAGCCCCACACCCATTTCCAAAGCCCCACATCGAATGGCTCCTATTGAACTTCAAGAGTTAAAAACCCAACTACAGGAATTGTTAGACATCGGTTTCATTCGTCCCTAAACGTCTCCTTGGGGTGCTCTGTTCTATTCGTAAGAAGAAAGATGGAAGTATGCGACTTTGTATTGATTATCGGGAGTTGAATCATGTCACCATCAAAATAGGTAGGTGCCGTTTGCCTCGCATTGATGACCTGTTTGACCAGTTACAAGGAGCCAAATTCTTTTCAAAGATTGATCTTCGTTCCGGATATCATCAGTTGAAGATTAAAACTAATGACATTCCAAAGACTACTTTCAGAACTCGTTACGGGCATTATGAATTCCTAGTCATCTCTTTTGGATTGACTAATGCTCCTGCTGCCTTCATGGATATGATGAACCGAGTATTCAAGGAATATTTGGATCACTTTTTGGTCGTCTTTATTGATGACATCCTCATATACTCCAAAACCCGCGAAGACCATGAGCAACACTTGAGGCTGATACTCCAAAAGCTTCGTGAAAACAAGCTTTATGTCAAGTTAAAGAAAAGCGAGTTTTGGCTTGAGGAAGTTGCATTCCTTGGGCACGTGATATCAAATCATGGAATATCTGTTGACCCAGTAAAGATTGAAGCAATTCAAAGCTGGGAGCAACCTAAGTCAGTGACCGAAGTACGTAGCTTTCTCAGCTTAGTTGGTTATTATCGGAGATTCATGGAAGGATTTTCTCGAATCATTACTCCATTAACTCAGCTGACTCGAAAAGATACAAAATTCGGTTGGAGCGAGGAATATGAGAAGAGTTTTCAAGAACTCAAGAGAAGACTCATTTTAGCACCTGTTCTGATAATACCATCTGGCTCTTGAGGATTTGTCATCTCTGATGATGCTTCAGGCAAAGGGTTAGGATTTGTTCTCATGCAACATGGAAAAGTCATAGCCTATGCCTCGCGAAAACTCAAAGAATATGAGAGGAATTATCCTACTCATGATCTAGAGTTGGCAGCAGTTGTTTTTGCGCTTAAGATTTGGAGGCATTACCTGTATGGAGATAAGGTGGAGATATATACGGATCATAAAAGCCTCAAATATTTCTTCACTCAAAAGGAACTCAACATGCGGCAACGACGATGGCTTGAGTTGTTGAAAGATTATGATCATACCATCCAATACCATCTTGGAAAAGTGAACCAAGTAGCTGACGCATTGAGTAGAAGATCATATGTGGGCACGAGTGCAATATTGTCAACGCAAAGACCCATTTTTTATGACTTGGAAAGGATGGAAATAGAGTTAAAGACTCCATAGAACCATGTGATGATGGTGAATATACGAGTAGAACCGACTTTAATCGATAAAGTTAAAGCTGCTCAAGCTACAGACCTGGAGCTGATGCGTATGAGGAAGAAAGTGCAAGAAGGTGCTATTCCGGAAGCAAGAATGGATGAAGAAGGAATACTTCGAGTAAACTCCAAACTTTGTGTTCCTAACGATTCTGAATTGAAGTATAAAATCATGATGGAGGCGCACAACACACCGTTTGCAATCCATCCTGGGAGTACCAAAATGTATCGTGATCTTCGACATACATTTTGGTGGAGCAATATGAAGAGAGAGATAGTGGGGTTTATCTCAAGGTGTCTAACTTGTCAACGAGTCAAGGCGGAGCATCAAGTGCCAAAAGATCCATTGCAACCACTTGAAATTCCAGAATGGAAGTGGGAGCACATTACCATGGATTTCGTTACTGGTCTTCCCAAGGTTTCTCAAGGCATAGATGCGATTTGGGTCATTGTTGATAGATTGACCAAGTCTGCTCATTTCTTACGG
This sequence comes from Panax ginseng, assembly GCA_020205605.1. Classification (NCBI taxonomy): domain Eukaryota; kingdom Viridiplantae; phylum Streptophyta; class Magnoliopsida; order Apiales; family Araliaceae; genus Panax; species Panax ginseng. Next base: position 30,500,407 of record CM035135.1, read on the forward strand.
ATATGAGAAACTTATATACTTGAACGTCTTGCTAGTATGTACATAAACGAGATTGTAAGATTGCATGGTATGCCAGTATCCATAGTTTCCGATCGAGACCCAAGATTCACTTCAAGATTTTGGGTTAGTTTGCAAAAAGCTATGAGCACGGATTTAAGATTTAGTTCGGCATATCATCCTCAAACGGATGGGGAGTCGGAAAGGACTATTCAAACTCTTGAAGATTTATTAAGACTCTGTGTCTTTGACTTTAAGGGAAGTTGGGACAAGTTCTTACCATTGGTGGAGTTTTCCTACAATAATAGTTATCAAGCAAGTATTGGCATGGCTCCATTTGAGACGTTATATGGAAGAAAGTGTTGTTCTCCAGTATGCTGGGATGAGGTGGGTGAAGAAACATTGTTCGGACTGAATATGGTACGTATGACTACGGAAAAGATTCAAACGATCTGACAACGTATAAAAACCTCACAAGATCGACAAAAGAGTTATGCTGATCTTCATCGAAAGGACGTAGAATTCAATATTGGAGATCATGTGTTGTTACGTGTTGCTCCATGGAAAGGAGTTACGAGATTTGGAAAGAGAGGAAAGCTCAATCCTCGATTCATTGGCCCATTTTAATCCTCGATCGAGTAATAATCGTGTGGCCTATAGACTACTTTACTGCTAAGTATGTCTCGTGTTCATAACGTTTTTTACATATCTATATTACGTAAATATGTAAAAGACCCGAACCATATTATTGAACTAGAACCAGACGAGATAGAGGAAGATTTAACATATGAAGAGATTTCTGTTAAAATCTTGGATAAGAAGGATCATATTCTACGCTCCAAGGTCATACCTCAAGTCAAAGTTTTGTGGAGAAACCACGATGTGGAGGAAATGACCTGGGAGTTGGAATCTGAGATGAAGTCAAGATATCCTCACCTCTTCGATATACCAGGTGCGTACCCTAATTTCGAGGAAAAAGTTTCATAAGAAGGGGAGGTTGTAAGACCCCAACTTTTATGAATAAAGAATACTTTTCTCAAAATATATTTTTGAATATTATGGTGTGGATTTGTTATAATGTTATAGTTGTGGGTAATATTTATAAATTTTGCAAAGTAAGCAAGTGGTTATATAATATTCGATTGGTCGGGGAAAATTCGTTTTAACAGGGAATATTAAATTTGCGACGGCATAATCATTAGTGGACCCCAATTCGGAAGTATTGTCGTAGTAAAAAAACGACATAATTATCTTTTATAAAAATAACGGCGGAAGTGTTACCGTTAAAAAGCTGTTGAACTACTCGGTAGTAAAGTTCGATGTCTGGCGTGGTTGCATAGTAGCACACGGTATTGATTATTGATCTTTACGAGAAGTCACTTTCGATTATACACAATTATTACTTAAAGATGGTTGCTATATCATATCTCTCATATTATTGATTTGATTATTGTCACAGTATCATCTGCATAATATGATATATTATTAAATCAATAATTGAGATGACAAAGTTATTCATATTATTAAATTGCAATATTTACAATGTCTAGAAGTTCTATCAAGGAGAGGTTTGGTCATCTAATTGCGCGCCAATAAGGAGAAATCCTTATCGGAAAGCCCCCTCTTTCCTGGGAACGACCTGGTTGTTAAATATTATGAATTATAATATTAATGATGAATAAGTTTGTGTTGATTAAAGATGAAATTGATAGTTCCATTGTGTTGGAATTATTAGTGTTAGTGGAAATCGACATTTATTTCGATATTAATTGATGTCTGGAAGTTATACTGACCAGTCGGGTAATTAATCGAATAAATGAGCAATTAATTGCTATTAATTCAAATGATTAAAACTATTTGTTCGCATGTGTGTACTATTGATTCACATTCTTGTACTATTTGGGGAGTTGGTGTAAGTTTGATAATACTTGCAGGACTAAATTAAAAATGAAAGAAAAGTTGAAGGTATTGTACTGTAACATTTTGAGCCCCAAAATATGCAATTATTGAAACTATATTTTCCTATAAATAGAAGCTCATTCTTCCTTCATTTCTCACCAATTCACTAAAGCTATAGAACAATTATTATAGAGAGAAATTATAGAGAAGAAGAAGAAGAAAGTCTTCCTCCTCTTATTTCAATTATCCAGTTTTCTTCTAAGGTAAGGGGTATTGTTCTTTTCGTATTCATGAAGAGAGCTTACATTATTCCATTCTTTATTATTATGTTGGAATATCCTATCTGCAATGCGAATTACGCTGAGACTGGTTCCATTCTTTATTATTACATTTGGAATAACTTTATGCATGCGATATCTATCGCATGCATGGTGAATTCTTCTGTTATTCCATTCTTTATTATTCTATTGGAATATCCTGTCTGCGTGGATTACGCTAGACCTGGTTCCATTCTTTATTATTCTATTGGAATAACCTATCTGTGCGGTCTATCGCATGCATGGTGAATTCTTCTGTTATTCCATTCTTTATTATTCTGTTGGAATATCCTGTCTTTGCGGATTACGCATGACATGGTTCCATTCTTTATTATTCTGTTGGAATAACCTGTCTATGTGGATTATCACATTCATGGTGAATGATCATTCGTATTCATTCCTTATTAAATTGTGGAACTGATCTGTTTATATGGATTACCGCATGGCAGGTGAAAATTCATTTGTAGTTTCATATATTCTATGATACTCTTTTGGTTAAAGTTTTGGCTTCTATACTCTATGAAATTAGTAGAATATCCTGGATATTTGCGCTTCATCCGGTATCTTTTCATGAAAATATTCTTTTGAGCATTCTTGAATTTTACTCCACAAAGCAGTATCATGTTGACAATTTGGACGTAATTGATTTCAAGATAAATTAACTTATAAATCTTTAAAATTTATTCTTGAACTTGTTTTATTGAATTATTATGTCATTATCATCATCCTCATGCTTATATTGTGATGAAAGTCATCTTTGGCTTACGTGCATAGATGGATTTGGTATGATTATGACCAGGGATTATTCGATATAATCATGACTGTAATGTTATAAATGATGTGGTAAAAGTCCTCGATGCTTTTGTAGTGCATTGATGGACATTTTTGGTATGATTATGACCGAGGATTATTCGGTATAGTCATGACCATTGATGATTTAATGAATATCCTTGGCCCGTAGTGCAGGGATGACTCGATGATGTGGTTTATTTATTATGCTGAGTCTCAGCGATAAAAATTGATGAAAATATTTTAAAGCATAGAAGATAGTAGATATCATGCTCTACTTGACTCTTCTAATGGATTGCTTATTCCGCTGCAGTTAAACTTGATGTCTATTGTATTTTATCAGTTTAACATTGTTAAAGACTAATGATAATTTATTTTGCATTATCTTAGTCATAATATTTCTTACTGGACTAGTTGAGCTTACCCTTTCTTTCACTGTTCTCTTCAGAAAATGAGAACGTAGTCGGGACTAGTCCGGGAGCGAGTGACGGTCAGGATGATAGCATTAGTAGTCCTCTACTATTACATTAAATAGTGTGACAATAAATGTAATAAGGATTCCATTGAGTGTGGATATTGTCTAGATGACAATATTCTTATTAAAACTCTTAAGATTATGTTTTGTCGTATTTTACACGACTGTTGTATAATTAAGTTGTATTTGAATTTTGTACCATGTATTTGGCGACTCAAGATGGGTGATGTATACCTATTTTGGGGGCGTCACATATGCTGTGAGTTTCAATACAAATATTATTACGTATATAATACAACAATATTCATATTTAAATTATTACAATGCCATATAAAGTACAACAACAAATATATCAAGTCCCCGAAGGGACACGAGAAGATATCTGTTCTCCTCATTCTAATGGAGTGCACCTTTGACGCTTCCAAATTCTGATTCACCTCACCCTATTGTTGTTAACCAGAATTAAATATCAAATGATGTATAAAACATGTCACAAACATTTTAAGTTCTCAGTACGATTGTTATGACACACCGTTTCATAATTTGATTAGGCTTGTGACTAATTCGTATCACCACTGTGACGCCCCCAAAATAGGTCCAATCCAACCAACCTATTATGAGTCGCCAAATACATGGTACAGAAAACAACTACAACTTTATTACTACAACAACACATATCTTTGTGAGTTTTAATACCAATCGTGACTCATGTCCCAACTATGGACAAACACCTCACAAAGATACCTTACATAAAGGTACAATCTAGAATCTGTTTTTAGAAATTAAAATCTTTGGGAAGTGCTCAAGGAAACCTTCGTACATAGGAGGCCATGAATCTAAGTTATGATAGATATCACATGTCCAGAGAATTATCCTTGGTTGATCCAATAGACCCCAAAGAAAAACGAGAAGGTTACTATCATGTTCCTTCCAATGATGAGTCTTCTCTTGACATATAACTATCTCCACCGTCTGCAATTGAACCTTATGTTTCAACCCAACTCCAAGATCATATAGGTAGTGCTCGTAGATATACTCAGCAAGTGGATGTGCACAACCCTTTCTTATGATAACACGAGATTGTATATCATTAGACATCTTATATGATAGTGGCAAAACACCATTTCAAAGTTGGGTTCACCTCACCCTATTGTTGTTCACCAAAATCAATTATTAAGTGACGTATAATATATGACACACACATCTTAGGTCCTCAATACAATTATATATTGTATGTCATGCCGTTTTATAATGTGTTGAGAAACTTTGATAGTCTTGGACCACCACACTATTCCCTTGTTATCCCCAACTCGACCCAATTTACACTTTTATTACACGAAAGGGAATTGTGAAAACAAAAGGGGTAAAAGACAACTAGCCCAATAAAGAATATCATATCTAAAGATAATTAAATTATCAATAGCCTTCATCAGTAATAAATCAGAGATTTAGAATATATGGTAGATGATAAAACTTTTCAACCATAGTTGCAACGGAACGAGCAATCCATTAGAAGAGTCAAATAGACCATAAAGTCTATTATCTTCTCCATGTTAAAAGTCCACCAACAATGCTTTAACCCTGTAACATTAATCAACAGTTCCTGTCCACAATCATGTGAATAACTCATAATCATAATTGTGATTCTAAATTCCTCTTCTCATCCAGGACAAAGATAATTTTCATCACTTGTCTTTACCTGAAACATCAAAGATCATAGTTATACCAAATAACAATTCCTGTTCATAATCATACTAATAAATTCATCTTTGCACTACGGGCCAAAGATATTCATCAACAAGCCATCTTTGCACTACGGGCCAAAGATATTCACCAACAAGTCATCTTTGCACTACGGGCCAAAGATATTCAAAAACAGATCATCTTTGCACTACATGCTAAAGATATTCAACAACAGGTCATCTTTGCACTATGGGCTAAAGATATTCATCAATAATAAATCTTTGCACTACAGGCCAAAGATATTCATATCTCAAAAAAATATATAATCATTTCAGAATTTATATAAATAATAATTATAACCATGTTGATCAATTCACCTTTGCACTTAAGCTAAAAATATTCAATTGTAAATTCAATGGTCATGATCATACCAGTCAATAATTCATCTTTGCACTTCTGGCCAAAGAGAACCCATAGTCACGATCATACCAATAATATACCCATCTTTACACTTAAGTTAAAGAGAATTTTCATCACCGAGATTATAAAAATGTTATATATGATAATAAAAACAATACGATCAACAACTGCATTTAATTTCAAGAGTAAGATTCATAAATCAATGATTTCATAACACCTTAATCCAAATGTTATAAATCACTTAATACTCTCATAATCTAATATTATTAATACTATAACAATATTTTAATCATTTCTTAAACTTATACACAATTTATTTTAATTTTTTACACTTTACTAATTAATGCATTTAATCATACTAAAATGCCAAACTCATAAGATTTCATCACTAATAACCAACAACCTCATCAAAAATTTTCATATACCATATATAGGATTTCCAAGCCATAAAATCCTATTTTTCAATTTTGTTACTTCACATAACATATTTAATTTATTTATTCATAACTAGTCCATTTTCATGAAAAATACCAAATCAGTTCCAAAAATAATTCTTTTAAGGGATTTAGTATAATATAGTCTCATATTGAACATATATTTTTCTCGAATTTTTAAAATTCATTTACTATTTTCACATGGTCAAAAAGCGCTTAATATTTAGACATTTATCATAAATTGTACTTTTGTCCAAAAATTTTGAAATTTACAGAATATACTGATGTTATATAGATGTACTCCCAATAAAAATTTCACCAATTTTGGAGTTAACCACAAGGAGTTATAAGGGTTTACTTTTAAAATAGTCTTTTCTCATAAAATCCATAACTCCTAATCTATACATCCAAAAATTGCCATTTTTGGACACAATTAAGGAAACTCATCAAATTATCATTTCAAATATTTCCAGAATTTTTGAAGGTCAGAAAAATTACGAAAAATGATAAACATAATAATCCTTAAAATCCCTTACCTCAAAAGAGCAGTACTTCTGACCGGAATGTAAAGCCGAAGGAACCTTGTACTGAATAACAACTCTTAAAGTATCTAAATACTCACAAAATACGCTTGATAATATAGAGAGAAAAAGAGAGAAAGCTTATGTTTCTGGTGTGATTCTCAATTCTAACTTAGCCCTCTATTTATAGGAAAATGTTAGCCCGCCGAAGCAGACTTGACCTGCTACCTGATGGCTTTACCTGCTACTATTTCCACCCACCATATTTGAAATAAAATTCAGCACATTTCTTCACCAACCACAAGTGGGGCCCACTCAATTCTAGAATTTTTCACCAAAATGATAAATTCGGATACTTCAACAATTTCTGAACCAGTCACCTCTTAAAATTCATAACAAATCATACGTTCATTTTTAACGGTTCAAAATTTTTGGACATATACTCAACTTATATATGTATAACATATCCAAAAATCACAACGATTCAACGGTCGGATCAAAAATTATAACTCACGCAATATATCTCAAGAACACTGGTTTGATCTTTTAATACCTCCAATCCGACAAAATACTGATAAAACACCTCAACATTAATTCCTTTATTTATAACCACATAAATAAATCCACTATTTATATCCACATCAAATAAATATTTTCTTATCATATAAATCAATAATTAATTATTCACAAATAATATTACAGAATCACAATTATGACAACCAGGCAGTTCTCAGGAAAGAGGGGGCTTTCCGATAAGGATTTCTCCTTACTGGAGCACAATTAGGTGACCAAATCTCTCCTTGAAAGAACTTTCTAGACACTGCCAATAATGATATCTAATAATATTATTCAAATAATATGAATTATTGATCTGATAATGAGAAATACTGTGCAGTGACAATTATTGCAACAACAATAATATAAACTATCAACGCAGCAATTATTAAATCAATAAAATAAAATATTGAACAGTAACTACTGTAATAATTATTGAGTAGTGCCTTCTTACGTAAGGATCAATAATTCAACAATACATGCAATACTGGTATGCTATCGTGTGCAACCACGCCATTCATCGTATTTTAACCACCAGGTAATCCAACAGTGTTAACGGTAACAATTATGCCGTTATTTATAAAAACTCAACTTTGTCGTTTTCTTCATACGACAGTTATTCCGTTATGGGGCCCTCAATTGACTGCACCGTCGTACGGATATTCCCGATAAAAAGAATATTCCACGACCAAATGAATATTCCCCAACAAAAATGAATATTTTATAACCACTTGTTTATTTTGTAAAATTTGCACATTTCACCCATAACCAAAATATTATATCAAATTAACTCTTTATTATTTCAAGATAATAGATAGAGGAAATTCAATTTTATTAAAAAAAATCGGGGTCTTACAACCACTTTATACCCATGTTCTCTTTGCTAGTCCCAGCTACCCTTTTATTACCTGAAAGGGGTGGTGAAGTAAAAGGGTGAGCTCAACTTGCCTAGTAAGAAATATTATGACTAAGATAATGCAGAACAAATTATTGTTTGTCTTCAACAGTATACTAACTGATAGAATATAATAGACAACAAGTTTTAGATCAATAACTATAGCGGAATAAACAATCTATTAGAAGAGTCAAGTAGAACATAATGTCTACTATCTCCTCTAGATTAAAAGTCCATCATTAATACTTCATTCATGTAATACTCATCAACAGTTCTTTGCCCTACTCAAGACATAGAGAACTCTCATCACCTGTCTTCACCTGAACCACCACAGATTATAATTAAATCACAATTCATATTTATAATCAAGTAAATCAACAAATTCAACTTTTTACTACACAGGCAAAGATATACAACTGAAAAACCAATAACCAACAGTCCATCTTTGCACTACAGGCCAAAGATATACAACTGTAAAATCAATAATGCTGAGACTCAACTTAATAATATCACAACCACGAATTATCCATGCATACGGGCCAAGGATATTCGTGTTTTCAATTATGGTCATAATTATACCGAATAATCCCTGTTCATAATCATACCAAGTCCATCTATGCACTACGGGCCAAAGATGACTTTTACCATATTATTTGTAATATTACGGTCATAATTATACCGAATAATCCCTGGTCATAATCATGCCAAGTCCATCTATGCACTACTGGCCATAGATGACTTTCAACACAATATAAGCATGAGAATGATGACAGTGATATAAAGAATCAATCAAATGAGATAAAGAATAAATATTAAAGACTTTAATAATATAATTTATCCAAAATTCAATAATGTCCAAATTATCAACATGATCGCCAATTGTGGAGTAAAATTCAAGAATAATATTATATCAAAAATGATTTGAATAATATTTCAACAAATATTTAACGAAGATAATAACATTAATCATTATATTATAACCTCCATTTAATATAATTCATTATATAATAATATTAAATTCATTTACTAATATTACTAATCATTAATCAATGTGTTAATAACACCTTAATCTAAATGTTATCAATCACTTAATAATCTCATAATCTAATATTATTAATATTACAACAATATTTTAATCATTTCTTAAGCTTATAAACAATTTATTTTAATTATTTACACTTTACTAATTAATGCATTTAATCATCCTAAAATGTCAAACTCATAAGATTTCATCACCAATAACCAAAACCCTCATCAAAAATCTTCATATACCTTATATAGGATTCTCAAGCCATAAAATCCTATTTTTGAATTTTCTTACTTCACATAACATATTTAATTCATTTACTCATAACTAGTCCATTTTCATGACAAATACCAAATTAGTACAAACAAATTTTTTTTCTGAGATTTAGCAGAATATAGTCCCATATTGAACATATATTTTTTTCGGAATTTTTAAAATTCATTTACTATTTTTCATATGGCCCAAACTGCCGAATATTTAGACATTTATCATAAACTGTACTTTTGTCCAAAAATTTCAAAATTTACAGAGTATACTGCTATTATATACATGTACTCCTAATAAAAATTTCACCAATTTTGGAGTTAACCACAAGGAGTTATAAGGGTTTACTTTTAAAATAGTCTTTTCCTATAAAATTCATAACTCATAATCTATACATCCAAAAATTGTTATTTTTGGACACAATCTAGAAAACTCATCAAATTATCTTTTCAAATTTTTCCAGAATTTTTGAAGGTCGAAAAAATTACGAAACTGAAAAACATAATAACCTTTACAATCTCTTACCTCAAAAGAGCAGTATTTCTGACTGGAATATCGGAGGTAAAGTCGAAGGAAACTTGCACTGAATAACAATTCTCAAAGTATCTAAATACTCACAAAAATATGTTCGATAATATAGAGAGAGAAAATTTATGTTTTTGGTATGATTTTCAATTCTAACCTAAGCACCTATTTATAGGAAAATGCTAGAACGCCAAAGGAGACTAAATTAATAAAATATTAATTTTTTATTACAATTTCTCAAGCACGCCATACTTGAAATCAAACTTTGAAATCATGTAAATTTAAGAGACAAAAGGACAAGTGGGTCCCACTTTCTAGAAATTTCCACCAAAATCATTTATAAATTTAGAAACTTCAACAATTTCTGAATCAGTCACCTCTTAAAATTCATAACAAATCATACGTTGATTTTAAACAGTTCAAAATTTGTGGACATATACTCAACTTATATATGTATAACATATCCAAAAATAACAACGATCCAACGGTCGGATTAAAAATTATAACTCACGCAATATATCTCAAGAAAACTGATTTTTTGGATTATGAGTCCTTCGTACCAGTTTCATTCAAACAGTCACCACGAAAAATTCACAACGAATTTTTGGGTGATTCCAATTTCTACGGTTAACTTACTTCTAGGGCTTTCTTTTGATATATGGCTCATCTCCTAACTCATTATACACAAAGAGTTATGGATTTTACAAAATCAAGTAATGAACTAATTTTTCTGAAAATCCCATATTTTGTTCTTTTTTCGACAAAATACTAATAAAACACCTTAGCATTAATTCCTTCATTTATATCCATATAAAATATATATATTTTCTTATCATATAAATCAATAAATAATTATTCACAAATAATATTACAAAATTGTTAGTTCCTAGTAGGCACAATAGATCTAGAAGAAGGGGTTGGATAGATCTTTTCTAATTTCAAATATGTTTCTGGTTTATTTTGTATTGCTAATAATTGAACAAATGACAAACATAAAAATCTTTTCAAGCACAGTGGAATAAGTAAAAGACCCCCTTCATTGATATATTCATAATCATACATACATTGTTCGTAGAGTTAGTTTAGTGGTAAGCAGTTAAAACATACATAGCAGTTATAGCAGTTAATATACATAATGTAAATGACATAAAGTAAAAGATGTGACGCCCCCAAAATAGGTATACATCACCCATCTTGGGTCGCCAGATACATGGAACAGAACTCAACTACAAACTTAATTATACAACTGTTGTGTAAAAATACGACAAAACATAGCTGAGTTTTTAAAACAAATATTGTCTTCTAGACAATATCCACACTCAATGAAGTCCTCATTACAATTATTATCACACTATTTCACAGAATAGTGGGGACTACTAAAGCCATTTATCCTGGACCATCACTCCATTTCCCGACTCATCCCAGCTATATTCTCATTTCCTGAAGAGAATAATAAAAGAAAGGGTGAGCTCTGTAAGACCCCAACTTTTATGAATAAAGATGAATTTTCTATAATTATCATTTTTGAATATTATGGAATGAATTTGATATAATGTTATAGTTGTGGGTAATATTTATAAATTTTGCAAAGTACGCAAGTTGTTATATAATATTTGATTGGTCAGGGAATATTCGTTTTAACAGGGAATATTCATACGATGGCACAATCATTGGTGGACCCCACAACGGAATTAATGTCGGATTAAGAAAATGACAAAAATATTTTTATGAAAATAACGGCGGAAGTTTTACCGTTAACTGTTGAAACACCCGGTGTTAAAAGTACAGTAATACGCGTGGTTCCATAGTAGCACACATATTGATTATTGATGCTTACGTGAGAAGTCACTCAGTTTTGTTCAATTATTGCTTCAGTAATTGTTGCATAGTATCTCACGTTAATTGATTCAATTATTGTCGATATTTTATATATTATTAAATCAATAATTGAGACTACGAAGTTATTAATATTATTATTTGCAATATTAACGATGTCTGAAGTTCGCCAGAGAGGTTTGGTCACCTAATTGCGCCACCAATAGGGAGAAATCCTTTATTGAAAGCCCCTCTTTCTTGGGAACGACACGGTCGATTAATAGTGTGAATTATAATAATGATGATGAAGTTTTGTTTTATTTGTATTATTAATGTAATAAAATGTAAAACTTTTTATATAAAAAATGAATACTTTTATAAAGTTATTCGTTTTATTAGACTATAAATAGAATATATTATATTCTATTATGCATAGTATTTTGCATAGTAAAATCTTTTATATAAAACAAAATACTTTTATAAAGTTATCTCATTTTTATTAGATAATAATTAGAATATATTATATTTTATTATGCATAGTGTTTGCATAGTGACTGCATAGTGTTTGCATAGTAAAATCTTTTTATATAAAATAGAATACTTTTATAAAGTTATTCGTTTTATTAGATTATAAATAGAATATATTATATTTTATTATAAACCAATCTGGACCGTCCGTTTAAAAGTAAATCAATCTGGACCGTCCGTTTAAAAGTAAATCAATTTATTTTTATTAATTTATTAATTTATTAATTTATTTCTGTTAATTTATATTTTAGCGTATGAATTATTAATTTATTTCTGTTAATTTGTGTAATTAGTTCGGACGAAAGGAACTTAACGAGTTATATTTGGAATATAAATTTTGGGTATTACGTTGCTCAATTCAGGTACGGATTCCGTACTCTTTCAGCAATACTCTTGTTAAATTCGAATTTCGTTTTATTATTTCACATAATTATTTCCTGTGAAATAAATATATTAGTTTCATTTTGGAGTTGATACATATGACTCGTATTTGTACTCTTTGAATTAGGTTATCATGTTGCTACCTTCTTTTTGAGACCTTGTGACTATAATTTGATTTGGTTCAACATGTACATATAAAACCCTTTTGTTGGTATTATATCGCATGTGTTGTGACATGATATCTTTGTTAGAATATACCGTAGGGTATACCTGAGCTATAACCACCTGTGGGGGTACCACAGGCATATCATCTTGGCACGAGAGGCATGACACTTTCCGTGGCAGTGTGATTAGTCCACGTCGTCTCCGTTTTGGGCTCCGGAGGAAGTGAGCCATTTGGTGTTTTGTTGTGGGAGGCGTATGGGTTAACCCTAGTTTTTTGTTCTGCGGATTTGTAATGTTGTGCCAAACACACCTATCCGATTTGCATACATTTGGATTCGCAGTCCAATGTGTGATTTACCTGTGTGGCATTATTTTGACTTGCCTGTGTGGCATTATTTTGACTTGCCTGTGTGGCATTATTTTGATTTGCATGTGTGACATTAGTTTGACTTGCCTGTGTGGCAATGTGTATTTCTGAGCTCATTCGGTATGAAATAACACCCAACCATTTGATTCAGCCTATTATCTCATTGTATTGGTTTTGTTTATTTCTGTTCAGTTTAATTTATTGAGTTAGTTACTTTAGTTCATTATTTCTTTACTCTTCTGTTGATTCAGATATATTCCATTCAGATCTTTGGAGATTATATTTTTTTTCAGTATTTATACTTGAGGCTTTGTTCAGTATTTTGTCTCAATTATTTTCGTATATCAGTTGTATATCTTTTGTTTATCCGTATCCGTACTGGGCAATTGGCTCATGCTGTGTTTTTCTTCTGGCAGGTTTACAGGGGTGATTCAGGGCTAGTGTGATGAGAGAGTTGCCTTTGACCATCTAGGTTGTTTTGAATTTTAAGTTTTGATTATTTTGACTCTGTTTAGAGAATTGTATTTAGTAATTCATTGATGGATATCATTATTAATATTTTTGAAGTTTTTAGTACTCTGTTTACTAATTTTGAGGTTTGTTGTGCTTTGTGCGTGACCTCCCTTTCCTTTTCGGGAAGGGGGCATTCTTTCATTATTTCTTACGAATTCACTAAAACTCTAGAGAGAGAAACTATAGAGAGAAAGAAGAAAAGTGTTCTGCTACTTCACCACTTCTATATCCAATTTCTTCTAAGGTAAGGGGTATTATTTCTTTTGTATTCATGAAGAGAACTTCTGTTATTCCATTCTTTATTATTACATTGAATAACTTTTGTCATCATGCAATCCGCATACATCATGAAATTCTTCTGTTATTCCATTCTTTATTATTCTGTTGGAACATCCTGTCGGTGCGAATTTTGCCTGACCTGGTTCCATTATTTATTTTTATGTTGGAACATCATGTCTGTGCATTTACGCATGACCTGGTTCCGTTATTTATTATTCTGTTGAAACATCCTGTTGGTGCGAATTTCGCTTGACCTGGTTCCGTTATTTATTATTTTGTTAGAATATCCTGTCTGTGCGTTTACGCATGACCTGGTTCCATTATTTATTATTCTGTTCGAATAACCTGTCTGTGCTTTCTATCGCATGCCTGGTGATTTCTTTTGTTATTCCATTCTTTATTATACTCAGTTGGTTAAAGTTTTGACTTCTATACTCCATGAAATTAGTGGAATATCCTTAATATTTGCGCTTCATCCAGTATCTTTTCATGAAAATATTCTTCTAAGAATTCTTGAATTTTACTCTATAAAGAAGTATCATGTTGACAATTTGAACGTTATTAGTTCCTGAATAAATTAATTCTTGAACTTGTTTTTATTGAATTCTTATATCATTGTCATCATCCTCATGTTTATATTATGTTGAAAGTCATTTGTGGCCTGTAGTGCATAGATTGACTTGGTATGATTATGACCAGGGATTTATCGGTATAATCATGACCGTAATGTTACAAATGATGTGGTAAAAGTCCTCATTGGCCCGTAGTGCATTGATGGACAGTTGTTGGCATGATCATGACCATTGATGAATACACGAATATCCTTAACCCGTAGTGCATGAATAATTTGTGGTTGTGATACTAATGAATATCTTTGGCCGTAGTGCAGGGATGATGTGAATTATTTATTAAGCTGAGTTCCAGCGATAAAAGTGATGAAAAACCTTTTAAATCATAAAAGATAGTAGATTTTATTCTCTACTTGACTCTTTTAATGGATTGCTTGTTTCGCTGCAGTTAAACTTGATGTTTGTTATATTGTATCAGTTTAACATTGTTGAACGCTAATGATAATTTATTCTGCATTATCTTAGTCATAATATTTCTTACTGGGCTAGTTGAGCTCACCCTTTTACTTTCATTGTTCTCTTCAAGAAATGAGAACGTAGCAGGGACTAGTCGGGGAATGGAGTGATGGTCCAGATAATAGCATTAGTAGTCCTCACTATTCTGTTAAATAGAGTGATAATAAATATAATGAGGACTCAATTGAGTGTGGATATTGTCTAGATGACAATATTTGTATTAAAACTCACAGCATATGTTTTGTCGTATTTTACACTACTGTTGTATAATTAAGTTGTATTTGAATTTTTTACCATGTATTTGGCGACTCAAGATGGGTGATGTATACCTATTTTGGAGGCTTCACAAGCTCAACTAGCCTAGTAAGAAATATTATGACTAAGATAATGCAGAATAAATTATCCTTAGCCTTCAACAATATAACAACTGATAGAATACAATAGACAACAAGTTTTAGATCATCAACTGCAGCGAAAATGAGCAATCCATTAGAAGAGTCAAGTAGAGCATAAAATCTACTATCTTCTATGATTTAAAAAAAAAAAATCATCAACTTTATCGCTGAGACTCGGCTTAATAAATAAACCATATCATCGATTCTTCCCTGCACTACGGGCAGAGGATATTCATTAAATCATCAATGGTCATGACTATACCGAATAATCCCTGGTCATAATCATACCAAACACTGTCCATCAATGCACTACAGGCCACTGAGGACTTTCACCACATCATTCGTCACATTACGGTCATGATTATACCAAATAATCCCTGGTCATAATCATACCAAGTCCATCTATGCATGTAAGCCAAAGATGACTTTCATCACAATATAAGCATGAGGATGATGACAATGACATAATTATTCAATAAAAGAAGTTCAAGGATTAATTTTAAAGATTTATAATTTAATTTATCCAGAAATCAATAACGTCCAAATTGTCAACATGATACTGCTTTATGGAGTAAAATTCTAGAATGCTCAAAAGAATATTTCCATGAAAACATACTGGATGAAGCGCAAATATCCAGGATATTCTACTAATTTTATGGAGCATAGAAGCAAAAAACTTTAACCAACTGAGTATAATAGAATATATGAAACTGCAAATGGATATTTGCATCGCGTGCGGTAATCCACGTAGATGGATCATTTCCACAATTTAATAAGGAATGAATACAAAGGATCATTCACCATGCATGCGGTAATCCACATGACAAAGTTATTCTAACAGAATAATAAAGAATTGAATAACAGAAGAATTCACCATGCATGCGATAGACCGCACAGACATGTTATTCCCAACAGAATAATAAAGAACGGAATAACAACAGAATTGACCAGGCATGTGATAGACCATACAGATAGGTTATTCCAACAGAATAATAAAGAATGGAATAACAGAAGAATTTCACCATGTATGCGATACTTCGCATAGACAGGTTATTCCAACATAATAATAAAGAATGTAATAGCAACCCCTATGAGTATTGAAAGAAAATAACTCTCTTTATGAATACGAAAGAATAATACCCCTTACCTTAGAAAAAATTGGATACTGGAGTAGTGAAGTAGCAGACTATTCTTCTTCTTTCTCTCTATAGCTTCTCTCTCTATAATAATTGCTCTTGTGAGATTTAGTGAATTGGTGAGAAATGGAGGAAGAATGAGCTTCTATTTATAGGAAAATATAGTTTCAATAATTGCACATTTTGGGGCTTGAAATATTACAGTATAATAACTTCCGCTTTTTCTTCATTTTTAATTTAGTCCTGCAAGTATTATCAAACTTGCACCACCTCCCCTAATAGTAAATCTTGGGAATCAATAGTAAAGCATGTGACTCAATAGTTCTAAACATGTGAAAAAATTAATTATAGTATAGTACCTTCATCTATACCTCCATTTTTAATTTAGTCATGCAAGTATTATCAATCCTGCACCAACTCCCCTAATAGTAAATCATGTGAATCAATAGTACACACATGTGAACACATAGTTATAAGCATGTAAATTAATATCAATTAATTGCTCATTTATCCGGTTAATTACCCGATTGGTCAATATAACCTCCAGACATCAATTATTATCGAAATAAATGTCAATTTTCACTAACACTAATAATTTTAATACAATGGAACTATCAATTTCATCTTTAATCAACACGAACTTATTCATCATTAATATTATAATTCACAATATTTAACAACCAGGTCATTCCCAGGAAAGAGGGGGCTTTTCAATAAGGATTTCTCCTTATTGACGCGCAATTAGGTGACCAAACCTCTCCTTGACAGAACTTTTAGACATTATCAATATTGCAAATAATAATATGAATAACTTTGTCGTCTCAATTACTGATTTAATAATATAAAATATTATGACAATAATTGAATAAAACCGAGTGACTTCTCACGTAAGCATCAATAATCAATACCGTGTGCTACTATACAATCACGCGTATTACTGTACTTTAATCACCGATTATTTTATGACAACTTCCTTACTTTGAAAAAATTTCAAATATCACCCTTAACTTTAACCTTTTATCAATTTAACCATTTACTAAATAGAATAATTATAAGAAAATTGAATACTTTCATTTCATAAAATTCGGTGTCTCACAATCTCCCCTCCTTATGAAATTTTGCCCTCAAAATTTACGTGCACAATGTAGTTCAAGAGATGAGAATACCTTGCTTTCTTTTCGGATTGTACCTTCCTGGTTATTTCCTCTCTATCATGATTTTCCCATTTCTCATCTCCTGTATTTCAGATATCATTCTAGAATATAGTTTCAAAATAAGGGTTAATTGACATATCACATATTATCCTTATACTCTGACCGGCCAATTAAATACCAAATAAACTTAGGTAGGTCATACTAACGAAGGAATTCCTCGTCTCTCCCCTCCTAGTTCTTGTCTCACATCTCAACCAGAGATCATATCCCTAAGCTTTGATACCAACTGTGACGCCCCCAAAACAGGTATACATCACCCATCTTGGGTCGCCAAATACATGGAATAGAACTCAACTACAAACTTAATTATACAACTGTCGTGTAAAAATACGACAAAACATAGCTGAGTTTTTAAAACGAATATTTTCTTCTAGACAATATCCACACTCAATGAAGTCCTCATTACAATTATTATCACACCATTTCACAGAATAGTGAGGACTACTAAAGTCATTTATCCTGGACCATCACTCCATTCCCCAACTCGTCCCAGCTATATTCTCATTTCCTGAAGAGAATAATGAAAGAAAGGGTGAGCTCAACTAGCCCAGTAAGAAATATTATGACTAAGATATGTAAGTAAGCCAAAGATGACTTTCATCACAATATAAGCATGATGATGATGACAATGACATAATTATTCAATAAAATAAGTTCAAGGATAAATTTTAAAGATTTATAATTTAATTTATCCAGAAATCAATAACGTCCAAATTGTCAACATGATACTGCTTTGTGGAGTTAAATTCTAGAATGCTCAGAAGAATATTTCCATGAAAAGATACTGAATAAAGCACAAATATTTAGGATATTCTACTAATTTTATGGAGCATAGAAGCCAAAACTTTAACCAACTGAGTATAATAGAATATATGAAACTGCAAATGGATTTTTACCCACCATGCGGTAATCCACGTAGACAGATCATTTCCACAATTTAATAAGGAATGAATACAAAGGATCATTCACCATGCATGCGATAATCCACATAGACAAGTTATTCCAACAAAATATTAAAGAATAGAATAACAGAAAAATTCACCATGTATGCGATAGACCGCACAGACAGGTTATTCCTAACAGAATAATAAAGAAAAGAATAACAACAGAATTCACCAGGCATGCGATAGACCACACAGACAGGTTATTCTAACAGAATAATAAAGAATAGAATAACAGAAGAATTTTACCATGTATGCGGTACTTTGCATAGACAGGTTATTCCAACATAATAATAAAGAATGGAATAGCAACACTTATGAGTATTGAAAGAAAATAACTCTCTTCATGAATACGAAAGAATAATACCCCTTACCTTAGAAAAAACTGGATACTGGAGTAGTGAAGTAGCAGACTACTCTTCTTCTTTCTCTCTATAGCTTCTCTCTCTATAATAATTGCTCTTGTGAGATTTAGTGAATTGGTAAGAAATGAAAGAAGAATGAGCTTCTATTTATAGAAAAATATAGTTTCAATAATTGCATATTTTGGGGCTTGAAATATTACAGTATAATACCTTCCTCTTTTTCTTCATTTTTAATTTAGTCCTGCAAGTATTATCAAACTTGCACCACCTCCCCTAATAGTAAATCATATGAATCAATAGTAAATCATGTGACTCAATAGTTCTAAACATGTGAAAAAATTAATTATAGTATAGTACCTTCATCTATACCTCCACTTTTAATTTAGTCATGCAAGAATTATCAATCCTGCACCAACTCCCCTAATAGTAAATCATGTGAATCAATAGTACACACATGTGAACACATAGTTATAAGCATATGAATTAATATCAATTAATTGCTCATTTATCCGATTAATTACCCGATTGGTCAATATAACCTCCAGACATCAATTATTATCGAAATAAATGTTGATTTTCACTAACACTAATAATTTCAATACAATGGAACTATCAATTTCATCTTTAATCAACACGAACTTATTCATCATTAATATTATAATTCACAATATTTAACAATCAGGTCATTTCCAGGAAAGAGGGGGCTTTCCGATAAGGATTTCTCCTTATTGGCGAGCAATTAGGTGACCAAACCTCTCTTTGATAGAACTTCTAGACATTGTCAATATTGCAAATAATAATATGAATAACTTTATCGTCTCAATTATTGATTTTATAATATAAAATAGTCTTAAATATGATTTAATACCCTAAACTATAGGCCATATTCTACTTCGGTGATTCACCTTTGAATTTTGTCAATTAGATGATTAAACTATTAATTTTTTCCACTTCAGTCCAATTTAAGTTGCCACGTCATAAATTAATGACGTGCTTGTATGACGATTAAGCAAACTAATGCCTATGTGTAATTAAAAATATTATTTTAATTATATTTTCTAAACATCGAGGTAAATATGTTATCAAACCAAATAATAATAAATCGTAGTTTTAATTAATAAAAAAAAGCAAAGAAAATGAGTTATTAATAAAAAAACTGATTTATTATTATTTGGTTTGATAAAAATAATAAATCGAGTTATTAATAAAAAAAATCATGATTTATATTATTATATAAATAATATAATAATTATTTTTATTAAACATAATTATTTTTATTAAAAAAATATGCGTTTTATTTTTATTTTATTAAAAATAATTATTTTATTAAAAGCGTAGTTTTTTAATAAAAATAATTATGTTTAATAAAATAAAATAAAAATAAAATGCATTTTTTAATAAAATTAATTATTTTAATAAAAATAATTATTATATTATTTATATAATAATATAAATCTTGTATTTTTTTATTAATAATCGATTTCTTTTTTTTTTATTAAAATTATAATTAAAATAATAAATCGGTTTTTTTATTAATAACTTTCTTTTTTATTAATAATTCATTTTCTTTGCGTTTTTTTTATTAATTAAACTGCGGTTTATTATTATTTGGTTTGATGACATTTTTACCCTTGATGTTTAGAAAATATAATTAAAATAATATTTTTTAATTACATATAGGCATTAGTTTGCTTAGTCAGCACACCACGTCATCAATTTATGACGTGACAACTTAAATTGGACCGAAGTGGAAAAAATTAATAGTTTAATCATCTAATTGACAAAATTGAAAGGTGAATCACCGAAGTGGAATATGGCCTATAGTTTAGGGTAGTAAATCATATTTAAGTCTATTAAATATTGTGACAATAATTGAATAAAACTGAGTGACTTCTCACGTAAGCATCAATAATCAATATCGTGTGCTACTATGTAACCACACATATTACTGTACTTTTATCACCGATTATTTTATGACAACTTGCTTACTTTGAAAAAATTTCAAATTTCACCCTTAAATTTAACCTTTTATCAATTTAACCATTTACTAAATAGAATAATTATAAGAAAATTGAATAATTTCATTTCATAAAATTTGGGGTCTCACAAAAGACACAAGGGGTTTTAAGTGGTTCAGAGACTCAAGCTCCTAATCCACTCTTCTGCTTTCAACTAGCAGAATTTCCACTAAGGAAGGACAACACCCTGAATCACTAAGATTCCTTCAAGGCTAGCAGCCTTGGGACTTCAGTTCACTAAGAACTCTTGAGGCCAAAGCACCTTGGAACTTCTCTAGTTCCCTAGAACTCTTCAAGCCAATGCAGACTTGGAAACTTCATTTAGTCCCTCCCACAAGGACCCTCGAGCCCAGCTTCTTGTTGTTATAGTTGTTGATGTTGTTGGTGCTGAGCTGCTAAGATGTCTTTAAGTTCTAAACATCTTCTGTACTTAGTAGCTTGGTGTAGTCTTCTTTGTATTTTGCTTCGAGTCTGAACCACATCTTCTTTGATGCAGCTGATCTTTACTTTTTTCGGCTTATCTTCATCTGATGTCAGCTGTGCACCATCACCATCTGGATTTGCTAAGTCCCTGAGCTTTTGGTAGGCTTTGTCTAACACTTAGCAATCCCTGAACCCTTCTTGAATGTTTTGCAAACATGGTTCTGCATTTGTTCAGTTCCAGCTTTAGGTTCATGATGATTCGTAGAGTGGCTCTCCTGATCTTCTTTGTGCTCTGCCACTTTTCTGAATGCTATCTCCTTGGCCTTCTCGGCTCTCAGCTTGGCTGCCATCTTCAGTGGCATTCTCATCTTTGTTGAGTGAAGCTCTAGTCTATTTGAGTCCTTCTTCAAAGCTACTTCCCTTCCACCTATGTAGTCTCACTGTCACTAAGACTTGTTCTATTGATCTTTGGTGGAACTCGTAGAGTCAACACTAGCATTCAACAACTCAACGATTCTTCAACATAGCAATCCTCAGCAACTCTTGATCTTTGAAGCTCTGTTGATTTATACTACTTTCAAATCTTCCTGTTGGAAGGTAGCCGTTGAAAGCTATTCAAATTGCTTCTCAGATCTCGAGTTATTTGGTGCAGACTGCAGATGTGACATGACATCTTTTTTTGACTTTCTGACACTGCAATCTACTGTTTCACCTACCCCGTTAGATATGTTACTTTGATGTCTCTGGCAGGTCGACGACTTTATTTCCTTTCTGATTTCTTGATCAGAGATTGTCCTTACATTGATGCTCTCAATAAGCTTTTTTCTGAATGCCAGCCTTTAGATTGAACCGTTGCCAATGCTTCAATCCTCAGTTGTTCGAACTCAAAAATTTTGATGAACTTCCTCTTGGACCTGATTGTAGTGTCATGTTGACTGATACCATGTAGAGTTATCACTACGATCTTTAGAAGGATGTTCATTGGATCTTCAATGTAGAACACCTCTTCCTTCTTTCGTGCAGTGCCTCAACACTTCTGTTTGCCTCGACTGTTCTCGGATAATGATGGCTTGACTCTTCATTTTGGTCCCTTCTGAACAACAAGACACTTCAGATTTGTGGCGTGTCCAGCTCGCTTTCTCCTTGTGATCTCCCGTTCACTTATCATCAATGGACTAACCCAATGCTTAATCACTTTAGCCTTGTTCTTCAGAAGCTGGCCAGTATCTCTGTGTACTCTCCATCAGTTCCTTCTTTGTTTGGCAAACACTACGATCCTGATTACTTCCAAGATCGTTGTCATCTTATCACTTTGACAGCTACTGCACATATTGACTTTCCTTAGTCAGCTACTGAAGTCTTCTTATAATCATCTTTGTGGAAGACTTCATCTCGAATGGCTTCATAACTTAATCTGGATGCTGATTGAGTTAATGCTTAGATCTTCTGTTAGCTTGCACGCCATTCGTTGAGTGCTCTGGTTTCCTTCAGGTGGGATGTATCTTTGCAGTACCAACCAGAGGCTTCATCCCTTTGGATATTCTGGGAATGTTCATTTGTTGAGAATCGTATTAGCTCTATGATTCTGCCTTGGTGTTGTGAGCACAGCTGTTGAAGTCTCAGTTCTACACTTTACGATTCAGCTTCGGCTGTGCAGACACTATGACTCCGAGATCAGATCTTGACACTCTACGATTTCTGTCATTGTGCTTGTTGTCTTCATATGATCTTGCTCGACTATGATCTCTGCCTTTGATACAATCAGTAGACTCTATGACTCTGAGTGTAGTCTACGATTCTTGACTTGGCTTTGGCATATGCTCGGTCGGCTCATAGGCAGGCTGTCTCTATGATTCTGAACATGACTTCCTCAGTAGACTATGGCTCCAAGGAAGTGCCACTCGACACACTATGATCCTTCCTCGTCTCTCTTGGCAGTCTACGAACTCCGAGATCTACTATCTTGCAGACTATAATTCTGCCTTGATAGCTCTCGAGTTTTCCTTGACTCTCCTGGCAGACTACGATTTCTGGTGCAGTGCTCGACGATCAGACCAACCTATCTATTACATCACAAGATCAACTTAACATATTTGATCAATTCATTCTAAGTCCTTGTACATATGTTTCTATAATCTATCAAAGGACTTTACAACTTTTCTTAATACAAGCATACTTGAATACATTCATATATATATATATATATATATATATATATATATATATATATCATAATAATCAAATCATATAAAGATAGGAATATCATTCACATGTTTATTCTTGACAAGAATCACAATAATGACAACCAGGCCGTTCCCAAGAAAGAGGGGGACTTTCTGATAAGGATTTTTCCTTACTGGCGCGCAATTAGGTGACCAAACCTCTCCTTGACAGAACTTTCTAGATATTGCCAATAATTCTATCTAATAATATTATTCAAATAATATGAATTATTGATCTGATAATGAGAAATATTGTGCCATGACAATTATTGAAATAACAATAATATAAAATATCAACGCAACAATTATTGAACCAATAAAATAAAATATTGAACAGTAATTACTGTAACAATTATTGAGTAGTGCCTTCATACGTAAGAATCAATAATTCAAAAATATTGTGCAATACCGTGTGCTACTGTGCAACAACGCGTATTATTATATTTTAACCACTAGGTAATCCAACAGTGTTAACGGTAACATTTACGTCGTTATTTATAAAACTCAAAACATATTGTTTTCTTCATCCGACAGTTATTCTATTATGGGGCCCACAAATGGCTGCGCCGTCGTACGAATATTCCCCGACAACAAGAATATTCCATGACCAAACGAATATTCCCCGAAAGAAATGAGTATTTTATAATCACTTGTGTATTTTGAAAATTTTATATATATCACCCTTAACTTTAAACTTTTACCAATTTAACTATTTAGTAAATAGAAAAATTGAATACTTTTATTTCATAAAATTCGGGATCTCACAATCTCCTCTCCTTATGAAATTTTGCCCTCGAAATTTACGTACGTACCTGATATATCAAAGAGATGAGAATACCTTGCTTTCTTTTCGGATTTGTACCTTCCCGGTTATTTCCTTTCTATCATGATTTTCCCATTGCTCATCTACTGTATTTCAGATATCATTCTAGAATATAGTTTCAAAATAAGGGTTAATTGACATGCCACATATTATCTGTGAGATCCCGAATTTTATGGAATAAAAGTATTCAATTTTTCTATTTTGGTAAATAGTAAAATTGATAAAAGTTTAAAGTTAAGGGTGATATTTGAAAATTTTCAAAGTAGGCAAGTTGTCATAAAATACCCGGTAGTAAAAGTACAGTAATATGCGTGGTTTCATAGTAACACACGGTATTGATTATTGATGCTTACGTGAAAAGTCACTCAGTTATACTCAATTATTGCTATAGTAATTGCTGCATCATATTTCTCATATTACGGATTCAATTATTGTTACAGTATCATCTGCATAATATGTTATATTATTAAATCAATATTTGAGACGGCAAAGTTATTCATCTTATTATTTGCAATATTGACAATGTCTAGAAGTTCTTTCAAGGAGAGGTTAGATAATCTAATTGCGTGCCAATAGGGAGAAATCCTTATCAGAAAGCCCCCTCTTTCCTGGGAACGACCTAGTTGTTAAATTTTATGAATTATAATATTAATGATGAATAAATTCGTGTTGATTAAAAATGAAATTGATAGTTCCATTATGTTGGAATTATTAGTGTTAGTGAAAATTGATATTTATTTTGATAATAATTGATGTCTGGAGGTTATATTGACCAATCGGGTAATTAACCAGATAAATGAGCAATTAATTGTTATTGACTCACATGATTATAACTATTTGGTCACATGTGTGTACTATTGATTCACATTCATTTACTATTAGGGGAGTTTGTACAAGATTGATAATACTTGCAGGACTAAATTAGAAATGGAGGTATAGTTAAAGGTACTATACTATAATTGTTTTTTTCACATGATTATAACTATTGATTCACATGATTTACTATTAGGGGAGATGGTGCAAGTTTGATAATACTTGCAGTACTAAATTAAAAATGAAGAAAAAGAGGAAGGTATTATACTGTAATATTTCGAGTCCCAAAACATGCAATTATCAAAACTATATTTTCCTATAAATAGAAGCTCATTCTTCCTTCATTTCTCACCAATTCACTAAAGCTATAGAGCAATTATTATAGAGATAAATTATAGAGAGAAAGAAGAAGAGAAGTCTGCTACCTCACTATTCCAGTATCTAGTCTTCTTTTGAGGTAAGGGGTATTATTTCTTTTGTATTCATAAAGAGAATTATTTTCTTTCAATACTCATAAGGGATATTATTCTTTCGTATTCATGAAGAGAGTTATTTTCTTTCAATACTCGTAAGGGTTGTTATTCCATTCTTTATTATTATGTTGGAATAATATGTCTATGCGAAGTACCGCATACATGGTGAAATTCTGTTTTTATTCCATTCTTTATTATTCTTTGGAATAATCTGTTTGTCTTGATCTATCGCATGCCCAGTGAATTCTGTTGTTATTCCATTCTTTATTATTACATTTGAATATCCATGCATCATGGATTACGCATGACCTCGGTTCCATTCTTTATTATTCTATTGGAATATCCTCGTGCGTGCGGATTACGCATGACACAGTTCCATTCTTTATTATTCTATTGGGAATAACCTGTCTGTGCGGTGTATCGCATGCATGGTGAATTCTTCTGTTATTCCATTATTTGTTATTCTGTTGGAATAACCTGTCTATGTGGATTACCGCATCCATAGTGAATGATCCTTTGTATTCATTCCTTATTAAATTGTGGAAATGATCTCTGTATGTGGATTACCGCATGGCGGGTGAAAATCCATTTGCAGTTTCATATATTCTATTATACTCGTATAAGATATCATTTCTTTTGTACTCGTCATGGAATATCGTTTTCTTTGGTATTTTTCTTTTACGAGTTACTATTCATGGGTTACTATTCACCCAGTTAATATTCACTCTAGTATTATTCACTCAGATATTCGGGGCACTTTTCATGCCAGAATACTATTTATGAGTTACTATTCACCCAGTTATTATTCACTCTAGTATTATTCACTCGGGTATTTGGGACACTTTTCATGCCGGGGTACTATTCGCGAGGTACTATTCCTGAAGTACTATTCATAGGGTACTAGCTATTCACGGGGTACTATTCACCTAAAAAATATATTTCTTTTCTGTCCAAATTATTTTTGGTACATGAATATTATTCTTGAATTTTACTCCACAAAGCAGTATCATGTTGACAATTTTGATATTTTTAAACTCTGGATAAATTTAAAGTCTTTAATATTTATCCTTGATTTCGTTTGATTAATGCTTATATCATTGTCATCATCCTCATGCTTATATTGTGATGAAAGTCATCTTTGGCTTACGTGCATAGATAGACTGTTGATTATTGGTTTTATAGTTGTATATCTTTGACTTACGTGCAAAGATGGACAGGTGTATGGCATGATCATAACCACTGGTGATAATAACGAATATCATTGGCCCGTAGTGCATGGATAATTCGATGATGTGATTGGCAGGATCATAACCATTAGTTAACAGTTGAATGTCTTTGGCCGTAGTGCACTGACAGACAATTAATTTGTATGATCATGACCATTGGTTTTATAGTTGAATATCTTTGGCCCGTAGTGCAAAGGTAGACAACTGATTGGTATGATCATTATTATTACATTTGAATATCTTTAGCTTTTGGGGTAAGGATATTGAGTAAACGTTCTATTAAGCCTTTGTGGCAAGGAGAAACTGTTGATTTACATTATTATAAATATGAATTGTGGATTTAACTATAATCTTTGGTGGTTTAGGTGAAGACAGGTGATGATAGTTCTTTTTGTCTTGGGTATAACATAGAACTGTTGTTGAGTATTATAGGAATGAAATATTAACGATGGACTTTTGATCTAGAAGAGATAGTAGACATTATGTTCTACTTGACTCTTCTAATGAATTGCTCGTTCCGCTGTAGTTAAACTTGATGTTTATTGTATTTTATCAGTTTAACACTGTTGAAGGCTAAGGATAATTTATTCTGCATTATCTTTAGTCATGATATTTCTTACTGGGCTAGTTGAGCTCACCCTTTTCTTTCATTGTTCTCTTCAGGAAATGAGAATATAGCTGGGACGAGTCGGGAAATGGAGTGATGGTCCAGGATAAGTGGCTTTAGTAGTCCTCACTATTCTGTGAAATAGTGTTATAATAATTGTAATGAGGACTCCATTGAGTGTGAATATTGTCTAAAAGGCAATATTCGTGTTTAAACTCTCAGCTATGTTTTGTCGTATTTTACACGACAGTTATATAATTAAGTTTGTGGTTGAGTTCTGTACCATGTATCTGGCGACTCAAGATGGGTGATGTATGCCTATTTTGGGGGCGTCACAGTTGGCATCAAAGCTTAGGGATATGATCCCTGGCGGAGATGTGAGACAAGAACTAGGAGGGGAGAGACGGAAATTCTTTCGCTAGTATGACCTACCTAAGTTTATTTGGTATTTAATTGGTCGGTCAGAGTATAGGGATAATATGTGGCATGTCAATTAACCTTTGTTTTGAAGATATATTCTAGAATGATATCTGAAATACAGGAGATGAGCAATAGGAAAATCATGATACGGAGGAAATAACTGGGAAGGTATAATCCGAATAGAAAGCAAGGTATTCTCAACTCTTTGAACTACCAGGTACGTAAATTTTGAGGGCGAAATTTCATAAGGAGGGGAGATTGTGAGATCCCGAATTTTATGAAATAAAAGTATTTAATTTTTCTATTTTGATAAATAGTTAAATTGATAAAAGTTTAAAGTTAAGGGTGATATTTGAACTTTTTCAAAGTAGGCAAGTTGTCATAAAATACCCAGTAGTAAAAGTACAGTAATACGCGTGGTTGCATAGTAACACACGGTATTGATTATTGATGCTTACGTGAAAAGTCACTCAGTTATACTCAATTATTGCTACAGTAATTGCTGCATCATATTTCTCATATTATTGATTCAATTATTGTCACAATATCATCTGCATAATATGTTATATTATTAAATCAATAATTGAGACGACAAAGTTATTCACATTATTATTTGCAATATTGACAATGTCTAGAAGTTACATCGAGGAGAGGTTAGATAATCTAATTGCGCGCCAATAGGGAGAAATCCTTATCAGAAAGCCCCCTCTTTCCTGGGAACGACCTGGTTGTTAAATATTGTGAATTATAATACTAATGATGAATAAGTTCGTGTTGATTAAAGATGAAATTGATAGTTCCATTGTGTTAGAATTATTAGTGTTAGTGAAAATCGATATTTATTTTGATAATAATTGATGTCTGGAGGTTATATTGACCAATCGGGTAATTAACCGGATAAATGAGCAATTAATTGCTATTGATTCACATGATTATAACAATTTGTTCACATGTGTGTACTATTGATTCACATTCATTTACTATTAGGGGAGTTGGTACAAGATTGATAATACTTGCATGACTAAATTAGAAATGGAGGTATAGTTGAAGGTACTATACTGTAATTATTTTTTTCACATGATTAGAACTATTGAGTCACATGATTTACTATTGATTCACATGATTTACTATTAGGGGAGATGGTGCAAGTTTGATAATACTTACAGGACTAAATTAAAAATGAAGAAAAAGAGGAAGGTATTATACTGTAATATTTTAAGCCCCAAAACGTGCAATTATCGAAACTATATTTTCCTATAAATAGAAGCTCATTCTTCCTTCATTTCTCACCAATTCACTAAAGCTATAAAGAAATTATTATAGAGATAAATTATAGAGAGAAAGAAGAAGAGAAGTCTGCTACCTCACTATTCCAGTATCCAGTCTTCTTTTGAGGTAAGGGGTATTATTTCTTTCGTATTCATGAAGAGAATTATTCTCTTTCAATACTCGTAAGGAGTATTATTCTTTCGTATTCATGAAGAGAGTTATTTTCTTTCAATACTCGTAAGGGTTGTTATTCCATTCTTTATTATTATGTTGAATATAACATGTCTATCTTGGCACCGCATACATGGTGAAATTCACATTATTCCATTCTTTATTATTACTGTTGGAATAACTTTTATGCATGCGATCTCATCGCATGCCCGATGAATTCTGTTGGTATTCCATTCTTTATTATTACATTGGAATATCCTCACATGCATGCGGATTACGCATGACACAGTTCCATTCTTTATTATTACATTGGAATATCCTATCTCATGCGGATTACGCATGACATGGTTCCATTCTTTATTATTCTGTTGGGAATAACCTGTATGTGCGGTCTATCGCATGCATGGTGAATTCTTCTGTTATTCAATTCTTTGTTATTCGGTTGGAATAACATGTCTATGTGGATTACTGCATGCATGGTAAATGATCCTTTGTATTCATTCCTTATTAAATTGTGGAAATGATTTGTCTACGTGGATTACCGCATGGCGGGTGAAAATCCATTTGCAGATTCGTATATTCTATTATACTCGTATGAGATATCATTTCTTTTGTACTCGTTATGGAATATCATTTTCTTTGGTATTTTTCTTTTACGAGTTACTATTCACAGGTTACTCTTCACCCAGTTACTATTCACTCTAGTATTATTCACTCAGATATTCGGGGCACTTTTCGTGCCGGAATACTATTCACGAGTTACTATTCACGGGTTACTATTCAACCAGTTACTATTCACTCTAGTATTATTCACTCGGGTATTTGGGACACTTTTTATGCCGGGGTACTATTCATGAGGTACTATTCCCGAAGTACTATTCATAGGGTACTAGCTATTCACGGGGTACTATTCACCCGAAAAATATATTTCTTTTCTGTCTAAATTATTTTTGGTACATGAATATTATTCTTGAATTTTACTCCACAAAGCAGTATCATGTTGACAATTTTGATATTTTTAAACTCTGGATAAATTTAAAGTCTTTAATATTTATCCTTGATTTCGTTTGATTAATGCTTATATCATTGTCATCATCCTCATGCTTATATTGTGATGAAAGTCATCTTTGGCTTACGTGCATAGATAGACTGTTGATTATTGGTTTTATAGTTGTATATCTTTGACTTACGTGCAAAGATGGGCAGGTGTATGACATGATCATAACCACTGGTGATAATAACGAATATCCTTGGCCCGTAGTGCATGGATAATTCGATGATGTGATTAAGCGGGATCATGACCATTAGTTAACAGTTGAATGTCTTTGGTAGTAGTGCATTTGACGTGAGATAATTGATTGGTATGATCATGACCATTGGTTTTATAGTTGAATATCTTTGGCCCGTAATGCAAAGGTAGACAACTGATTGGTATGATCATTGTTATTACATTTGAATATCTTTAGCTTTTGGGGTAAGGATATTGAGTAAACGTTCTATTAAGCCTTAGTGGCAAGAAGAAACTATTGATTTACATGATTATAAATATGAATTGTGGATTTAACTATAATCTTTGGTGGTATAGGTGAAGACAGATGATGATAGTTCTTTTTGTCTTGGGTATAACAAAGAACTGTTGTTGAGTATTACATGAATGAAATAATAACGATGGAATTTTAACGATGCGAATTTCGCCTGACCTGGTTCCATTATTCATTATTCTGTTGGAATAACCTGTCTGTACATTCTATCGCATGCATGGTGATTTTTGTTGTTATTCCATTCTTTATTATTATGTTGGAATATCACATGCAAGGTGCGTATTACGCTTTGACACAGTTCTATTATTTATTATTACATTGAGAATAACTTTGTTTGGTCGATCTATTGCATGCATGGTAATTTCTCCTGTTATTCCATTCTTCGTTATTCTGTTGGAATAACCTGTCTATGTGGATTACCACATGCATGGTGAATGATTCTTTGTATTCATTCCTTATTAAATTGTGAAAATGATCTGTATACATGATGTCCTCATATGTTTTGAGTATTATTAAGTGTTATGATGAGTTATGTTGGTTATTATGTGAAAACATGAAAGTTTCTTAGAAATCATAAAGAGATGAAAATCAGATTTTGGTAAAAACGGAACATGAAATTCAATTGATCATATCTCCTATTATATTTCGAATTTTTGAGTGAGGTCAAGTTCTAGAGTTAGATCTATGAGTTTTGTAACTTATCCAAGTGGAATCACTGTAAAAGGTGTTGTAGATTTTCGTGTGGACTGATTTTAGCAAAGGAGTCAAAAGCTATAAAAACCAAAAAAAGCTACTGTCTAGAAATTAAAAGGGCTGTTTCGGCCACTTAATTTATGAGAAAAATTCCGGCCTTTTGGGAAATGAAAGTATATGGTATAAAGTACCTCCTGTCCAAAAATGAGCTCATTCCGACTTAAAATGAGCAAGTTATGACCATTTCAATATTTAGGTTTTTTCGAAGAAAAGCGCTATAACCGTAGTTCTATAACTCCGATGACCATGAAATTTAAACTAGAAGCTCACGTTAACATGTGTAAGATCCTTCCAAGATTTGGGAATTTCTGGAGTTAATCTTGAGGTAGCTAATTTCTTAAGAAATTAATTAGAAATTGATTTTTGAAAAATAGTAAATGAATTTTAAAAATTTCAAGAAAAATATATGTTCATTATGGGACTATATTATGCTAAATCCCAGAAAAGAAATATTTTTGGGACTGATTTGGTATTTTTCATGAAAATGGTTTAGTTACGAATATATGAATTAAATATGTTATGTGAAGTAACAAAATTGGAAAATAGGATTTTATGGCTTGGGAATCGTATATAGGGTATATGCATATTTTTGATGAGGGATTTGATCATTGGTGATGAAATCTTATGAGTATGACATTTTTGAATGATTAAATGCATTATTTGATAAAGTGTAAACAATTGAAATAAATTGTTTATAAGTTTAAGAAATGACTAAAATATTATTAATGACATTAGATTATGAGATTATTAAGTAACTGATAACATTTGGTTATTATTGAACGCTGGATAAATTGTATTATAAAAGTTTAATATTTATCCTTTATCTCATTTGATTGATTCTTTATGTCATTGTCATCATCCTCATGCTTATATTATGTTGAAAGTCATCTGTGGCCTGTAGTGCATAGATGGACTTGGTATGATTATGACCACAGATTATTCGGTATAATCACGACCATAATATTATAAATGATGTGGAAAAAGTCCTCATTAGCCCGTAGTACATTGATGGACAGTTTTTGGTATGATTATGGCTATGGATTCTCTTCGGCCAAGGGTACAAAGATGAATTGTTTTATGGCATGATCAGGACCGTTGATGAAAACACGATTATCTTTGGCACGTAGTGCATGGATAATTCGTGGTCGTGATACTAAAGAATATCATTGGTCTGTAGTGCAGGGAAGATTCGATGATGTGGATTAATTATTGAGCTAAGTCTCAGCAATGAAATATTAATTCATAGATGTGATAATAATGAATATCCTTGGTCATAGTGCATGGATAATTCATGGATGTGATATTAACGAATATCCTTGACCGTAGTACAGGGGTGATTCGATGATGTGGATTATTTATTAAGCTGAGTCTCAGCATTATTGGTTTTATAGTTGTATATCTTTGGCCGTAGTGCAAAGATGAATTTAATTAGTATGATTATGAGCATGAATTGTGATTTGGTATAACCATGATTTTTGACGTTTCAGGTGAAGATAGGTGATTAAAATTATCTTCTTCATCTCACAGGTGCGAAAAGAATTTAGAATCACAATTATGATTATGAAGTTATTCATATGGTTGTGGGCGAAATTGTTGATTGATGTTCAGAGATAAAACATTATCGGTGGACTTTTAACATAGAGAAGATAATAGATCTGATGGTCTATTTGACTCTTCTAATGGATTGCTCGTTCCGCTACAACTATGGTTGAAAAGTTTTATCATCTACCATATGTTCTAAATCTCTGATTTATTATTGATGAAAGCTATTGATAATGTAGTTATCTTTAGTCATGATATTCTTTCTTTGTCTTTAGTTGTGCTCACCCTTTTGCTTCACAATTCCTTTCAGGTAATAAGAGTGTAGCTGGGTCGAGCGGGGATAACAGGAGAATAAAACGGTGGTCTATAGCTGTTGAGGTTCTCCCTAAATAGTATGGAGATAATTGTATTGAGGACCTAAGATGTGTGTGTCGTATTTTATACGTCACTTAATAATTGATTTTGGCGAACAACAATAGGGTGATGAGAACCCAACTTTGGAAGGGTCAAAAGTGCACCTCATTAGAATGAACAAGATAGTAATCTTCTCGTTCTTCTTTGGGGTCTTAAAATATTTGCTGCTGTATTTTATATGGCATTGTAATAATTTGAGTTTGGATACTGTCCATGAGACAATATTGTATTAAAACTCACAGTTAACTATGGTCGTATTCTATACGACAGTTCAACAGTTGTATAAATAAAGTTTGTATTTGATTTTTATAATGTGATATTTGGCGACTCAGAATGGGTAATGTATACCTATTTTGGGGGCGTCACAGAAACTTTCAAATTTTAACTTTTAAATTTTAGATTTTAAAATTTAATATTTAAGGAATCAATATAAGGAACATGTTGGGTACATAGTGAAAAAATTGAATTCCTATTTTACAGAATGATCTAATAGCACTACAGAGTAGGGATGGAGATAAAAAAACTGTTGCCAATGCTCTTATTGAGTGGTTGACTAATTTGTTTATTTGTCAATATTTTTAAAAGTAATAGGTAGCTAGGTAGTATTTTGTAACATATATTTTAGGGATTATATTAATTGCTTAAAAGGTGTGCCTTTCTTATGATTACTAGACAAAATGTTCTGAAATTACGGGACTGAATTTTATGCCTAACTTTTACACTTTAGAAATCAATCCTTAATTTATCATACTTTGAAATCTTTCAACATCAATAGTGTGTGTGTGTGAGAGAGAGAGCATAAATCAAAGTTTAAGCTTGATTAGTTTATATATGATGACATGATCTTAAGCTAATTTGAATTAATTTTTGATCATGATGTTTATTTTAAGGAGATTAAATATGGATTGAGTTTTTGTTTAGTTACCAACTTCCTTTTATTACAATTTAAGGGATACATTTTATTCTATGGGTCTAGGGGGGAGCGTGGGGAAGAGGACAAGAGGGGAAACTATAAACTATAACTTTGCATAGTAAAGTAGAGGTCTTTACCACTAGGCTAGCATCTTTGATCCAATTAAATGCAATTCTGCCTCATAAATATTAATGAAAATGCATTTTAGTCCCTGAAGATAAAATTTTAAAATATTCTAATTTTTGATTGAAAAATTTATTGAGATAAAGTTTTGAACTTTTAATTTGGTGCAGCCAAGTAGTTTAGCCTAAATAATTTTGAATTTAGTTGTAATTAATGATTCTTTTTAACCATGGGTAGCATTCAAATTAAAGTGGACTAGTTACTGAATGAAGGATCATTAGTTGTAGTGAATTTAAAATTAGTTGGCCAGAAGACATAATTCCAATTATTTTTTATATAAAGGGTATAGTTCATTTGCAGTTATACTTTAGGGGTTAAAATGAATTGAAGACAGTACTCCAACAATATGCTCTTGTTCCAAAATGAAAACCCTAATAATTTTGTGTGCTGAAGTAAAGTTGAGGTGCAAAGCTGATTTATGTATAACAATTCGAGTTAAATTTCGAGTCTAATCAAATCATAACACAATAATGTATAATGTATTGTTTAACAGGTTCACCCAAAAAGTTAATATATTAATAATAACAGCTTGAATCTCTTATATACACATTTAAATATCTCACTTTTTTTACGGTGTGAGATTGAGATGTTACATTATGAACTACGTACAAACCATAGAATACAAAGTACAAAATGCATAATTGAAAAGTTGACATATATAGTCTAATCTTCTTATGTATAAAAGCTAATTTATGTGTAATAATTCGGGTCAAATTTTGAATAAAGTTTAATGCGATATTTCACAAGTTCATCTAAAAAATTAATACTAAAAATATTAATAATAATTAATAATAAGTCTTTTATATCTCACTGTGCTGTTGGGACACAAAAGTACAAAATGCATAATTTAAAAGTTGACGTATAAAGTCTAATCTTCTTCTGTATATATCACATGAGGAAGAACAGGCCCGTGCGCGGAAGAAAAATAAAGTTTACCGCCTTTTATTTTATATTGGGAATCGATCTCAGTCTATCTAGCTATTACTATGTTTCTTTTAACTTTGAGACCAAAGTGGGATGAAAAAGATCCAACTTTCGACTGACTTGTCCGTCCAATTGAGTACGTGGTAAATAAAGTTTTCTCATTTGTCTACTCTCATCATGATTCATGAGTGATAAATTCTCTCTCTCCTCCCAAATGCGCTCCAAGAGAATGTTACACAATGCCATTACGTGGATGAGTTCTTTTACATGCATATTTTTATTGGACATATTTATTGGATATTTTCAAAAAAAATTTATAATCTGTATAACTCTGTTTTTATATATGTATTCAAATTATACCTAAAATACTATATTTTATAAAAATTCCTATAAAAATAAACTTGGAGTTTGGTGCGTTTATATCGTGTTTATAGACCTGGCAAAGATGGCATAGGCCAGAATCGAGATGAAGCCGCCATGGCCACCAATTTGGGCTTTGGGTTGCAATTTTTTAGCCTACAAAATCTGGGTCGTTTTTGGCCCAGCCCGCGACTCTTTTTTTTTTTTTTACTAAAATGTTGCTACTTGTGAGTTATGAGGCTTGAACACAAGACTTGTTAGTAAATAAATAAGAGTTCAAACCAATTAAGCTACAACAACTATTTATTTTTAATGCAATCTTCAATATAAAAATATATTTTTATACAAAAATATCATATGCTAATACGGTATTTAACTATTATAGTTGTAGTAAATAATAATTGTAGTTTGAAATTTTTTAATTGATGTGACTGTTAATAAGTCCCATAAAATAAGCTAATTGATTAAATAATGAGATATTGGGTAATGCCTAAAATCATGTCATGCAAATCTTCTGAAAATCAATTTAAATATTCAAAGTGCTAAAATCTTGGCATCTCCAAGTTCCAACCATGTAAATCTTGGAAATTAATTAGATATCTCTTGGAACAATATTTGCGGAGTCATGAATGCATTTTTAAAAGTTAAATAAATTATATTAATTTTAAAGTATAATTTTAAAAAATCAAATTTGATTATATACTTTGAAAGTAATTTATAATACTATTAAAATTTTAATTGATTGACATATGTAGTTAATGTAGGTAATTAAAATTATTGTTTATTATAAATTATTTTATTATTTTTAATATTTATTATTATTACTATTTTTGGTGTAACAAGATTTTATAAAAAAAAACAATAGAGGAAGAAGCCCATTTGGTAGGCTTCCTACCTTGAACCGACACTTTGCCCTCACTTTAGCGACCTTGACAAAACCCTACCATTTTGGCGGCTTACCATTATTAGTCTTACTGGCTCGTCCCTTCTGTTTGCCACCTCTACGTGTTTATAAGCTTTTTTTAGGAAAAAAATAATTAAAATCTTATATTTGTGAGTTTTTTTAGGTTATAAGAGAATAAATTTGGAGGTGAAGTTAATTTTATTTTTGACTAAAAACTTTTCTTCCAAAAGTGAAAGGATTTGAAGGGATTAGAAAAGATGAGAAAGTTAGATATTTTATATAATCTAAAGTAAGTGTAATATATTATTATATTACCCTTACTAATAGTGTAATTTAAAATTAAAAATATTTTCTCTCCTCTTATATTAATATGTAAGGGTAATATAGTAATAGTGTAATATAAAATTAAAAATATTTTCTCTTCTTTTCTTTTCTCTTTCCTTCCCACCTTCTAAATTCACAAATAAGGAAAAATATCATCATTTCTTTTCCTTTTAAAACTCACAAACATGATAAAGAAATTAAAATTATAATCATTTCTCTTCTCTTCCTCTCCTATATTTTTCCTTCCTATCTCATCCCTCCAAACTCATAAACTTATGGAGTATTTGAAAGTCTAGACACATTTAAAAATTTTATTCGTCAAGTAACAATTTATTTAACTCATAAACATAATGTTTAAACCTCAAATGTAATGCACCCTAAATTGGTGTGATGCGTTGCGTTTGGAGGTTCAAACGCTAAAAATGATATCGCCGCAAACACTGGTAGCCGAACAAGCCTTATGTTTAAGAATTTTTTAAGAAAAAGTTAAAAAAAAAAAACTTAAATTATAATAGAAAAGAATAATAAAAATAATTTATAAATTTTCTTTTATGTTGATATACTAAGTTAATAAAGGAAAAAAAGAAGAAGAAAATTTAAGTTTAAAGTTAGATTATTGTTTAACCTTAAATTATTTTTAGAGTAAAATACAATGACACTCATCTCACCTCTAGCTTTTTAAGTAATTGTTAGTACCCCTACAAGTTTTTAGGGTTGACTAAATAGATAAACTTACATATTTACCCTTGCATGTTATCAAATTTTAATTCCTAAATAATATGTGTGTTTAATTATCCTTTTTTTAATACAATAGATTTTAATTATAGTTTTATTTGTAATTAAAACTATCTCATTGAAATTGTTAGTAACTTATAAAAAAAATAATTTAGTTTAATTAACACATATTTTTGGATAAGTGATAAATATTAAAAATATTAAATTAAATTATTTATGGAGTTATTCTAATTAGAGTGAGTGATTGAATATTTATTACTACCTAGCTCTATCTTGTAATAAGATGTTTCTTTTAACATATTTTTCTTTTTTTGAGTAAAATATTTGTCATTTTATTATAAATAATTATGTTTTAGTGTGACTTATGTTTAGTTTAATATATGAGAAACTAATTAATATAATTTTTAATACTTTTTTATTTGAATAATAAGATTCGTTCTGTAATAATAAATTTATTTTATGTAAATTTTAATATTTGAAAAAAATAATTATCATTTTATTGCATTCTCACCAATTCACTACGACTCACAAGAGAATTCTATAGAGAGAGAATCAGATAGAAATAAGAAGAGTATTCTGTTACTACACTATTGCAGTATCAAATCTTCTACTAAGGTAAGGGGTATTATATCTTTCGTATTCATAAAGAGAGTTATTTCTTTCAATACTCGTAAGGGGTATTATTTCTTTCGTATTTATGAAGAGAATTATTTTTTTCAATACTTGTAAGGGGTATTATT
Organism: Panax ginseng; assembly: GCA_020205605.1. Taxonomy (NCBI): domain Eukaryota; kingdom Viridiplantae; phylum Streptophyta; class Magnoliopsida; order Apiales; family Araliaceae; genus Panax; species Panax ginseng. The sequence continues at coordinate 30,539,190 of CM035135.1, forward strand.
TCTTTTGTATTCATGAAGAGAGTTATTTCTTTCAATACTCGTAAGGGTTATTATTCCATTCTTTATTATTACATTGGAATAACTTTTGTCACGCGACTCTGCATGCATGGTGAAATCCTGTTGTTATTCCATTCTTTATCATTCTATTGGAATAACCTGTCTACGCGAACTACCGCATGCATGGTGAAATCCTATTGTTATTCCATTCATTATTATTCTGTGGAAATAACCTGTCTACGCGCACTACCGCATGCCTGGTGAATAACCCTTCGTATTCATTTGGTATTAAATTACGGAAAGGATCTGTCTACGCGGACTACCGCATGACAGTTGAAAATCCATTTGTAGTTTCGTATATTGTTCATTTCAGATTCCTAACTCTAAACTTACTATGGTAAGTATTGCTTCTATAATTCCTGAAATGATCAGAAATTCTTTGATATTTGCGCTTCATCCAAAGATCTTTTATGAAAATATTATTACGGCGGTCTTGATAAGTTTTAACCTTTTCATACAAAGTATTTATTTATGACAAAAAATTGATTTCTTTTATGTCCAAATCATTTTTGATACGATATTAGTCTTGAATTTTAGTCCACAAAGCAGTATCATGTTGACAATTTGGACTTTATTGAATTCTTATATCATTGTCATCATCCTCATGTTTATATGGTTATGAAAGTCATCTTTGGCCCGTAGTGCATAGATGGACTGTTGATTGGTATGGTTGATTGGTATGGTTATGACCAGGAATCATGACCTGTAATGTTACAAATGATGTGGCAAAAGTCCTCATTGGCCCGTAGTGCATTAATGGACAGTTGTTCAGATGAACATGACCAATTGTGATAATAATGAATATCCTTGGCCCGTAGTGCATGGATAATTCAGTGATGCGGATTATTTATTAAGCTGAGTCTCAGCGATAAAATTGATGATAAACCTCTTAAATCATAGAAGATAGTAGATATCATGCTCTACTTGACTCTTCTAATGGATTGCTTGTTCCGCTGCAGTTAAACTTGATGTTTATTATATTTTATCAGTTTAACACTGTTGAAGGCTAACGTTAATTTATATTGTATTATCTTAGTCATAATATTTCTTACTGGGCTAGTTGAGCTCACCCTTTTGCTTTCATTGTTCTCTTTAGAAAATGAGAATATAGCTGGGACTAGTCGGGGAATGGAGTGACGGTCTAGATGTTTGCATTAGTAGTCCTCACTATTCTGTGAAATAGTGTGATAATAAATGTATTGAGGACTTATTTTGAGTTTGAATACTGTCTAGAAGACAATATTTGTATTAAAACTCACAGCTCATGCTGTATATTTAAGTTTGTATTTGTATTCTGTACCATATATTTGGCGACTCAGAATGGGTGATGTATACCTGTTTTGGGGGCGTCATATACTGACCGTTACTTGAAAAACTAGAGGGGTTGTGAGTGTTATTATGGTTATCTATAAGGGGTGTCATTGTATTTTACTCTTATTTTTATTGTTTTATAATGTATAGACTATAATGAGTATTATAAAAGATTTGTTTATTAATTTATTTAGTTTTTCATTCAAATTCATCTACTTTTGAATAAACAACTTTGGTCAGAATAGGGGCTAAGTTTTTTTTGAATACATTTTTGTTTTTTGTTCTTATTATACTGACAAAGGTTAGTTTTCTCATATATTTTGAAAAATAATAATTAAAAATTACTTTATTTTTATATTTTGGAATGGGAAGAGAATAATTTTTTCATTGAGTATTTGCTAATTCTTAATTTTGGTTTTACAATTTAATATGAAAGAAATTATGTAAAATCCCAAATTTTACGAGTAAAGATTTAAATTTCTCGATTTTTTTTTTGAATATTATGGTGTGGATTTAATATAATATTATAGTTATGGGTAATATTTATAAATTTTGCAAAGTATGCAAGTTGTTATATTATATTCGATTGGTCGGGGAATATTCTTTATGTCGGGGAATATTAAATGCACGACAAGCACAATCATTAATTGGAGCCCATTAACGGAATTATTATTCGGATTGAAAAAGACAAAATATTTATATGAAAATAACGGCGAAGTTTTACTGAATAAAACTATTGAACTACCCGGTAGTAAAAAATACGATGTCTGGCGTGGTTGCATAGTAGCACTTCAGTATTGATTATTGATGCTTACGTGAGAAGTCACTCGGTTATACTCAATTATTGCTATAGTAATTGTTGCATCATATCTCTCTCATATTATTGATTCGATTATTGTCACAAAGATATCATACGCATTATATGATATATTATTAAATCAATAATTGAGGCGACAAAGTTATTCATATTATTAAATTGCAATATTTACAATGTCTAGAAGTTACGCGAAAGAGGGTTTGGTCACCTAATTGCGCTACCATAGGGAGAAATCCTTATTGGAAAGCACCCTCTTTCACGGAAGCACGAATCTGTTGTTAAATATTGTGAGTTATAATATTAATGATGAATAAGTTCGTTGATTAAAGATGAATTTGATAGTTCCATTGTGTTGGAATTATTGGTGTTAGTTGAAATCGACATCTATTCCGATGATAATTGATGTCTGGGGGTTATATTGATAAATCGGGTAATTTATCGGATAAATGAGCAATTAATTGCTACTTATTCACATGCTTATATAACTATTTGTTCACATGTGTGTACTATTGAGTCACATTCATTTACTATTAGGGAAGTTGGTGCAAGATTGATAATACTTGCATGACTAAGTTAAAGATGGAGGTATAGATGGAGTCTTATATTGTAATTAATTTTTTCACATGTTTAGAACTATTGAGTCACATGATTTACTATTGAGTCACATGATTTTACTATTGATTCACATGATTTACTATTAGGGGAGTTGGTGCAAGATTGATAATACTTACAGGACTAAATTAAAAATGAAGAAAAAGAGGAAGGTATTATACTGTAATATTTCGAGCCCCAAAACGTGCAATTATCAAAACTATATTTTTCTATAAATAGAAGCTCATTCTTCCTTCATTTCTCACCAATTCACCAATGCTATAGAGCAATTATTATAGAGAGAAATTATAGAAAGAAGCTATAGAGAGAAAATCTGTAGAAGAAGAGAAGTCTGCTATATTTCTATTCTAGTATCCAGCTTTATTCTAAGGTAAGGGATATTATTTTTTGTACCTGTAAGGGGTATTATTTTTTTTATATTCATGAAGAGAACTTCTGTTATTCCATTCTTTATTATTACATTGGAATAACTTTGTATCTGTGATCTACCTATACTTGGTGAAATTCTTACATTATTCCATTATTTATTATTCTCTTTGGAATAACTTTGTCTATCTGAATCTGCATACATGGTGAAATTCTATTGTTATTCCATTCTTTATTATTACATTGGAATATCACATCATCGCATGCGTTTCTGTGGGACTGGTTTAAATCTTTATTATTACATTGGAATATTACATACATGCATTTTAAAGCGGGACACGGTTGTAAGACCTCTCAAATTTTTTTTAAATAAAAGGAATTTCCTTTATTTATTATTTTGAAATAGTAAGGGTGGATTTGATTAATGTGGTCAATTATGGGTAAAATGCATAAATATTTTAAATAAGCAAGTGGTGATATAATATTCATTATTGTTTGGGAATATTAAATGCATCGACCATGCAAGCGACCATGTGTGGGCCCCATAACGGAAAGCGATTGGAGGAAGAAAACGACAAGAATAAGTTGTTTATAAATAACTTGGCAAATTATTACCAAGTAATATCTTGTTGGAATACCCAATGGTTAAAACATAGTGTCTGGCGTTGTTGCCAAAGATGCTTTGCAGTATTGCATCAATTATTGATTCTTACGTGAAGGCATTCCTCGATAATTATTACGATAATTCTTATTCGATATTTTATTTTATTGATTCAATAATTGTTGCATTGATATTTTATATTCTTTATTATTTCAATAATTGTCATTACGATTATTTTTCATTATCGAAGCAATAATTCATATTATCTGAATAATATTATTAGATAACATTATTGGCAATGTCTAGAAAGTTACATTTAAGGAGAGGTTTGGTCACCTAATTGCGCGCTTGATGGAGAGAAATTCTTATTGAAAGCCCCTTTTCCACAGGGCAGTAGGTTGCCAAGATCTTGTGATTCTGTAATATTATTTGTGAATAATTAATTATTGATTTATATGATGAGGAAAATATTGATTTTATGTGGATATAGATGGAGAAAATTTTTAATGTGACAATTGTTGAAAATTGATATTTTATCTTTTCGATAAAATAATTCATTTAAATATATTATTATATTTTAATAATATAATAATGGTGATATTTCTGAGTTTATGAGGAGAAAGAGTATTTTGTTGCAATAAATATTAAAAACAGATTTTGTGTGTCGGTAGACCCATTTTTTGACTGAAATTTGATTATAGCTTGTAAAATTGTCCGTTTGTGGATTTCGGTCAATTTCTGTTTAGAATTTGGAAAACTTTCTTCTGCAAAGTTGTAGAAATTGAATTTCCTATGAAAATTTCATGGGATTCAATTTTTACGGCAAAAGGGCTATTTATTATGAATTATTGAAGTTTGGAGTTCCAAAATAATTGATTTTGGAAGTTTTAATTATTTTAAATAATAAAAAAGCGTTTTTGGTGAGTGTTCCACATGTTAGAAATGTGTCATGTTCTTTGAATTCAGATCTAGGAAGGTTGGCGTAGAAAACTTAATATATATATTATTAATTTATTAAATTTTACGCTTTGGTGTTCTAAGCATTTTCCTATAAATAGGGTCTTGGGTTAGAATTGAAAATTACACGAAACTGAAGTTTTCTCTCTCTATATTATCGGCGTATTCTTGTGAGTATTTTGAGTATACTTTGAGTATTGCTATACTGATGCAAGTTCAAGTCATAGCTTTATATCAGGTGTTTCAACTAGAAGTCTTGTCTTTTCGAGGTAAGGGATATTATTTTTTTTTAAAATGATATTATTTCTTCAATATCATTATGCAAAAATATTGGTTAAAACTTTTATCAAATTTGGAACTTTTTCATGTCGAGATTCTTATTCACGAGTTCTTATTCATGAGTTCTTATTCACGAGTTCTTATTCATGAGTCTTATTCACGAAGCGTGAAGTTGTTTTTTGTGAAATTTCTATCTTTTGGTGTCGAGATTCTTTGTTCACGTATATCACGGCACAATTCAAATATATCGACACTATTCCCGAATCGACCTTACTATTCATCGAAAAATGAAATTTCTTCTTTTAGTCCAAAATATCTATTACGGATACTAGCTTTGATTGTATCCGTGTTTTTGATCATTCTTGAATTTTACACCACTATGATTATTTTTAGGTATTTTTGGATATGGATAAAACAAAGTATGAATCCTTAATCCTTAATCCTTGTCATTTTGTTTCAATTTGGATTCGTTTATTTAAAAATATTTTCATCATCCTCGGTCTTAAATGATGATATTATTGAATATCTTTGGCTGTAGTGCAAGATGAATGATTTATGATGAATATCTTTGGCTTTGTAGTGCAAAGATGAATGATTTTGATGAATATCTTTGGCCGTAGTGCAAAGATGAGCAGTGTTTAGATGAACATGACCAATGATGAATATCTTTGGCTGTGAAAGTGCAAAGATGAATATTTGATTCGAGATATATATTGATTGATGTTACGGGGATAAAAGATGAGCGATGAACTTTAAAATTCATACATAGAAGATAGTAGTTTGCATTCTCTACTTAACTCTTCTAATGAATTATTATTTCATTGCGAATATTGATTTAAAACTTGTTGTCTATTGTATTCTATTAGATTTTTACTGTTGAAGACTAACGATAATTTTGTTGTATATTATCTTAGTCATAATATTCTTCTTTGGGCTAGTTGAGCTCACCCTTTTCTTTTTGTTCCATTTTTCTTCTCGGAGAGCGAGAATGTAGCGATTACTAGTCGGGTATGGAATGAAGGTTCTAGAGAGAGTTGTTTAGTAGTCCTCATCATTTTGTAAAATAATGTATCAATAATTATGATGGGGATTTATTTGCGTATGGATATTGTCTAGATGGCAATATCTGTATTTAAACTAACAGTTTATATGTTGTAATAATAAAGTTGTAGTTATTTTTGTACCATGAATTTGGCGACTCGGAATGGGTTGGATGGAATGGACCTATTTTGGGGGCGTCACAGTTGGTATCAGAGCTTAGGGATATGATCTCTGGCGGAGATCGGGGAATAGAACTAGGAGGGAGAGGCGAGTAAATCCTTCAGCTAGTGTGTCCTACCTAAGCTTATTTGTTAGTTGGTTAGTATATAGGGATATTATGTGATATATTGATTTCCTTAATTAACCCTTGTTTTATGACGATGTTGAGAATGTCGATTGAGAATATTAACAGTGGAAATGAGACCGTGGAGATGCCTATACTTACCAACGAGGAGAACGTCAACAACAGTGGCAATGTGTACTCCTCCCGTGAACAACACCACTTTGCGGATGATGAATGACAGGATGTTTACAAGTTTTTTGCGTTCATGCAAAATCGACGAGGAGACTCGTGTTCAAAATCTGAGAGAGAAATGATAGCAATTCACGGTGGTCACAACCAAGCGATTCAAAAAGAGTTGGGACCACGAAATTTTGGGAAAAATTTGGATCCGATTAAAGGCGGAGATGTGGGTCAAACAAATTACCAAGATATTCGATGTCTTGGGATGCACAGAGAAACGAGAAAAGTTCCATTCGTTACTTTTATGTTCCGTAACGAGGCAGACATCTTGGTGGGAATCATGAAGCATACCCATCCAAATTGCACTTTCGGCGTGTCATGGGAGACGTTTGAAAGCAGTTCAATGACAAGTACTTCCCTAAAAGTATTAAATCATATGAAGGAAATGGAGTTTATTAGGCTGGAGCGAGAATAACATGGCGGTGTCAAAGATGAGGCGAAGTTCGCGGAGTTATCTGGTTTGCACCTCATTTGGCGGAGAATGAGGAACGTTATGACGCGATGTTTACGAGAGGTTTGAAACCCGACATACGTCGATATCTCATTTCTCATAAATTTTCTCTCTATTCGGATGTTGTCAGCGAGGCTCGGTTGTTAGAAGCGAGATAACGAGTACGCGTTCAACCGAGGGACCATAACCAGGATCATACCAAAGATATCGATCATCGAAATAACGATAACCAATGAGAAAGAAGAATACGGACAAAGGCGGTAACCACTCTGGTGGTAATCGTGGCCATGAAAATAGAAGAAGCGAGTCGGGAGGAGATTTTAAAAGAGGAGATTCAACAACGACCATGTGAAGACGTCGGCGCCGGAAAGAAAGAATCGGGTTACAAGGAGAGAAGAAAGACCACCGGTCAGTATGTTACAAATCTTGGAGAGAGGACATATCATTAAACCGCTCACTGTGCAGTTTAAGGTATGCTATAATTGTGGAAAAGAAGGACATATCGCTCGAGATTATGCACTGGAGCGAAACCAAGTCCAATGAGGATGGTGACTCAAAAGGATGTCCCGAAAAAGTCAAAGTCAATCGGTTCTGGAAGAGCATTTGTCGTGGCCCATTAAAATCACGAGAACCCGAACAAAGTTAGCACGGTTAGTTAATTATAAATTCTTACGAAGATTATACCTTATTAGATTCCTGTTCTACCCATCCTTTTATCTCTCTTGCTTGCTTGCGCCAACATTTGAACTTGACTACGGAGAAATTAGACTTTAACCTATCTGTGGAGACTCAGTTAGGAGAAATTTTCATTACATCATTTTTAGAAATCTTGCTTGATTCAGTTGGCACTATCACATTACACCGTTGACTTTATTTCTTTAAAGATATTTGCTTTTGATATGATTTTAAGGTTAACTACTCATCATGCCAAAATTGATTGCTTTAATAAGGTTGTTATTTTCATATTCCTAAGCAACCTGTTATTTGAATTCAAGCAACCAAACCATTGAAGTCAAACTCTTTCATATCAAGCCATAAAGTCATTCGTTTATTGAAAAACGGATGTCAAGCTTTCTTAGCCATGTCATGGACTTGAACAAAAATACGTCAGATTTGAATGATATTTCTGTTGTTAGTAAATTTCCTGACGTATTTCCTGAAGAATTTCTTGGCCTACTCCCAGAGCGTGATATTGAATTTGTATCGACTTTAAATCCGGTACAAAACCCATTTCTAAAATCTCATATCGAATGGCTCTATTGAACTTCGTGAGTTAAAAACCCAACTGTAGAAGTTGATACCGAGCCTCTATCTGGTGACTTCCTTTGTGGAATCTGTTGAAGCCGGACTCTCCGTAGAGGATGCCATATTCATCTTGTAGTAAAGCGATATAGGTGCCATTGTGACGTCTTATCCAAGGTTGGGATATGAGTCACGATTGAGAACAACCTAAGTCGATAATCGAAATACGTAGCTTTCTAGGCTTAGTTGGTTAATATCGGAGATTCGTTAAAGGATATTCTCGAATCGATATTCCATTAACGCAAATTTGACTCGTAGAGATACAAAATTCAAATGGAGCAAGGAATGTGGGAAGAGCTTGAAGAACTCAAGAGGAGACTCATTTCAAAGACATGTTACGACTATGCCATCCGGAAAAAGCGAACGTGGTAGTGATGTGTTGAGTAGAAGATCGTGTACAAAATGCGAGTGCGATATTGTCAAAGACTCATTTAAAGTATAATTTACAAATAATAGAGATGGAAATGAAAACTCTAGGTACCCATGTGATGATATACGAGTATAATCGACTTTAATCGATAAAGTTAAAGCTGTTCAAGCTACACACTGGAGCTGATGAATTTGAAGAAAGAGGTGCAAGAAGTTGTTATTTCAAAAGCGAGAATCGGTGAGGTGAGGAAATCTCAAACCTTTGATTTATTAATCCATTTGAAATTCTCGATCGAATAGGAACTGTGGCCTATAGACTCATTTTACCGCCAAGTATGACGCGTGTTGATAACGTTTTTCACGTATCGATGTTACGTAAATATGTGGACGACCCGAACCACGTCATTGAGTTAGAACCGTACGAGATAGCCGAAGACTTAACGTACGAGGAGGTACCTGTCAAGATCTTGGATAGGAAAGAACATGTCCTATGTACCGAGGTTATACCACAAGTTAAAGTTTTGTGGAGAAACCATGCTATTGATGAAATGACATGGGAGTTGGAAACGGAAATGAAAGCGAGGTATTTTCATCTTTTCGAAACACCATGTACGTACGTCAATTTCGAGGATGAAATTTCATAAGGAGGGAGGTTGTAAGACCAGAAATTTTTTAAATAAAAGGAATTTCCTTTATTTATTATTTTGAAATAGTAAGGGTGGATTTGATTAATGTGGTTAGTTATGGGTAAAATCTTAAATATTTTAAATAAGCAAGTGGTGATATAATATTCATTATTGTCGGGGAATATTCGTTTGGTCGTGGAATATTAAATCGCTTCGGGAATATTAAATGACGACAGTGAGCGACCATGTATGGGCCCCATAACGGAAAGCGATTGGAGGAAGAAAACGACAAGAATAAGTTGTTTATAAATAACTGTATTAATTGTTACCAATTAATCTTGTTGGAATACCCGATGGTTAAAAACATAATAATACTGGCGTTGTTGCGATGAAGCACCGCGTATTGCATCAATTATTGATTCTTACGTAAGGCATTCCTCAATAATTGTTACGATAATTCTTGCTTCGATTTTTTATTTTATTGATTCAATAATTGTTGCATTGATATTTTATATTCTTTGTTGTTTCAATAATTGTCATTACACGGATTTTTCATTATCGAAGCAATAATTCATATTATCTGAATAATATTATTAGATAACATTATTGGCAATGTCTAGAAAGTTACATTTAAGGAGAGGTTTGGTCACCTAATTGCGCTACCAAGAAGGGAGAAATTCTTATTGAAAGCCCTCTTTCCTGAGGAGCGGTAGGTTGCCAAATCTTTGTGATTCTGTAATATTATTTGTGAATAATTAATTATTGATTTATATGATGAGGAAAATATTGATTTTATGTGGATATAGATGGAGAAAATTTTTAATGTGACAATTGTTGAAAATTGATATTTTATCTTTTTCGATAAAATAATTCATTTAAATATATTATTATATTTTTAATAATAAAATAATGGTGATATTTTTATAATAAATGGATGATATATGAGTTTATGAGGAGAAAGAGTATTTTTGTTGCAATAAATATTAAAAAGCATTTTTGTGTGTCGGTAGACCCATTTTCTTGATTGAAATTTGATTATAGCCTGTAAAATTGTCCGTTTGTGGATTTCGGTCAATTTCTGTTTAGAATTTGGAAAAACTTTCTTCTGCAAAGTTGTAGAGAATTGAATTTCCTATAAAAATGTCGCGAGATTCGAATTTTCTGGCAAAAGGGCTATTTATTATGAATTATTGAAGTTTCAGAGTTCCAAAATAATTAATTTTTAGAAGTTTTAATTATTTTAAATAATAAAAACGTTTTTGGTGAGTGTTCCACATGTTATAAATGTGTCATGTTGCTGAATTCAGATCTAGGAAGGTTGGCGTAGAAAACTTAATATATATATTATTAATTTATTATATTTTACGCTTTGGTGTTCTAAAGCATTTTCCTATAAATAGGGTGCTTAGGTTAGAATTGAAAATCACACCGAAATCCAAAGTTTTCTCTCTCTATTATCGAGCGTATTCTTGTGAGTATTTTGAGTATACTTTGAGTATTGCTATACTGATTGCAAGTTCAAGTCATAGCCTTATATCCTGTTTCAACTAAGAATCTTCTTTCGAGGTAAGGGATATTATTTTTTTAAAAATGATATTATTTCTTCAATATCATTATGCCAAAATATTGGTTGAAAATTTTTATCAAATTTGGAACTTTTTCATGTCGGGGAGTTACTATTCACGAGTTACTATTATTGAGTTACTATTCACGAGTTACTATTCATGAGTACTATTCACGAAGCGTGAAGTTGTTTTTTTGTGAAATTTCTATCTTTTGGTGTCGGAGTTACTGTTCACGTATACGGCACAATTCACGTATACGACACTATTCCCGAATACGACACTATTCATCGAAAAATGAAATTTCTTCTTTTCGTCCAAAATATCTATTCTGGATACTAGCTTTGATTGTATCCATGTTTTGATCATTCTTGAATTTTACACCACTATGATTATTTTGAGGTATTTTTGGATATGGATAAAACAAAGTACGAATCCTTAATCCTTAATCCTTGTCATTTTGTTTCACTGGATTCGTTTATTTAAAAATATTTTCATCATCCTCGGTCTTAAATGATGATATTATTGAATATCTTTGGCACATAGTGCAAAGATGAATGATTTATGATGAATATCTTTGGCTTCAGTAGTGCAAAGATGAATGATTTCGATGAATATCTTTGGCCCATAGTGCAAAGATGAGCAGTGTTTAGATGAACATGACCAATCGATGAATATCTTTGGCTGTGAGTGCAAAGATGAATATTTGATTCTAGATATATATTGATTGATGTTACAGGGATAAAAGATGAGCGATGAACTTTAAAATTCATACATAGAAGATAGTAGTTTGCATTCTCTACTTAACTCTTCTAATGAATTATTATTTCCGCTGCGAATATTGATTTAAAACTTGTTGTCAATTGTATTCTATTAGATTTTTCCCTGTTGAAGACTAAAGATAATTTTGTTGTATATTATCTTAGTCATAATATTCTTTACTGGGCTAGTTGAGCTCACCCTTTTCCTTTTTGTTCCATTTTTCTTCTCAGGAGACGAGAATGTAGCGATTACTAGTCGGGGTATGGAATGAAGGTTCTAGAGAGAGTTGTTTAGTAGTCCTCATCATTTTTGTAAAATAATGTATCAATAATTATGATGGGGATTTATTTGCGTGTGGATATTGTCTAGATGGCAATATCTGTATTTAAACTAACAGTTTATATGTTGTAATAATAAAGTTGTAGTTATTTCTGTACCATGAATTTGGCGACTCGGAATGGGTTGGATGGAATGGACCTATTTTGGGGGAGTCACAGTTGGTATCAGAGCTTAGGGATATGATCTCTGGCGGAGATCGGGGAATAGAACTAGGAGGGGAGAGACGAGAAATCCTTCGCTAGTGTGTCCTACCTAAGCTTATTTGTTAGTTGGTTAGTATATAGGGATATTATGTGATATATTGATTTCCTTAATTAACCCTTGTTTTATAGCGATGATTTGAGAATGTCATTCGAGAATATTAATAGTGGAAATGAGACCGTGGAGATGCCTATACTTACCAACGAGGAGAACGTGCAACAGGCTGGAATTGTACCTCCTGTGAACAACACCAATTGAAAGGAGATGATGAATGACAAGATGTTTACAAGTTTTTTGCGATTCATGTAAAAATCGAGACGAGAGACTCGTGTTCAAAATCTGAGGAGGAAATGATAGCAATTCACGGTGGTCACAAAAGAAAGCCCAAAGAGTTGGGACCACCGAATTTTGGGGAAGCGGATCCGATTAAAGCGGAGATGTGGGTCAAACAAATTACCAAGATATTCGATGTCTTGGGATGCACAGAGAAATGAAAAAGTTCCATTCGCTACTTTTTATGTTCCGTGAACGCGGATTCTTGGTGGGAATCATGAAGCATACCCATCCAAATTGCACTTCGGCATGTCATGGGAGACGTTTGAAAGCAGTTCAATGACAAGTACTTCCTAAAAGTATTCATCATATGAAGGAAGTGGAGTTTATTAGATGGAGCGAAATAACATGACGGTGTCCCAATGACGAGGCGTAAGCTTCATGGAGTTATCGAGTTTGCACCTCATTTGGCGGAGAATGAGGAGCGTGTGACGCGGATGTTTCGAGAGGTTTGAAACCCGGCATACGTCGATATCTCATTTCTCATAAATTTTCTCTCTATTCAGATGTTGTCAGCGAGGGCTCGGTTGTTAGAAGCGAGATAACGAGTATCGTTCAACCGAGGGACCATAACCGTGGATCATACCAAAGATATCGATCATCGAATAACGATAACCGGTACGGAGAAAGAAGAATACGGACAAAGGCGGTAACCACTCTGGTGGTAATCGTGGCCATGAAAATAGAAGAAGCGAGTCGAGGAGATTTTAAAAGAGGAGATTCAACAACGACCATGTGAAGACGTCGGCGCCAAAGAAGAATCGTTACAAGGAGGAGAAAGACCACCGGTCAGATATGTTACAAATGCAGAGAGAGAGGACATATCATTAACCGCTCACAACAGTTTAAGGTATGCTATAATTGTGGAAAAGAAGGACATATCGCTTTCGAGATTATGCGGTAAGCGAAACCAAGTCCAATGGGATGGTGACTCAAAAGGATGTCCTGAAAAAGTCAAAGTCAATCGGTTCTGGAAGAGCATTTGTCGTGGCCCTAATCAAAATGCGAGGAACCCGAACAAAGTTAGCACGGGTTAGTTAATTATAAATTCTTACGAAGATTATACCTTATTAGATTCCGGTTCTACCCATCCTTTTATCTCTCTTGCTTGCGCTCAACATTTGAACTTGACTACGGAGAAATTAGACTTTAACCTATCTGTGGAGACTCCGTTAGGAGAAATTTTCATTACATCGACTGTTTAGAAATCTTGCTTGATTCAGGTTGGCACTATCACATTACCTGTTGACTTTATTTCTTTAAAGATATTTGCTTTTGATATGATTTTAAGGTTAACTACTCATCATGCCAAAATTGATTGCTTTCGTAAGGTTGTTATTTTTCATATTCCTAAGCAACCTATTATTTGAATTCAAGCAACCAAACCATTGAAGTCAAACTCTTTCATATCAAGCCATAAAGTCATTCGTTTATTGAAAAACGGATGTCAAGCTTTCTTAGCCATGTCATGGACTTGAACAAAAATACGTCAGATTTGAATGATATTTCTGTTGTTAGTAAATTTCCTGACGTATTTCCTGAAGAATTTCTTGGCCTACTCCCAGAGCGTGATATTGAATTTGTATCGACTTTAAATCCGGTACAAAACCCATTTCTAAAATCTCATATCGAATGGCTCTATTGAACTTGAGGAGTTAAAACCCAATCAGAAGTTGATACAGAAGCCCTCTATCTCGGTGACTTCCTTTGTGGAATACTGCCGGCCGGACTCTCAGTAGAGGATGCCATATTCATGCTTGTAGTAAACGGCGATAGGTGCCATTGTGACGTCTTTATCCAAGGTTGGGATATGAGTCACGATTGAGAACAACCTAAGTCGGTAATCGAAATCGTAGCTTTCTAGGCTTAGTTGGTTATTATCGGAGATTCGTTGAAGGATATTCTCGAATCGATATTCCATTAACGCAACGGTGACTCAGAGAGATACAAAATTCAAATGGAGCAAGGAATGTGGGAAGAGCTTGAAGAACTCAAGAGGAGACTCATTTCAAAGACATGTTCACCATGCCATCCTCGAAAAGCGAACGTGGTAAATCGATGTGTTGAGTAGAAGATCGTGTACACAAGTCGAGTGCGATATTGTCAAAGACTCATTTCAGTATAATTTACAAATAATAGAGATGGAGATGAAAACTCTAGGTACCCATGTGATGATATACGAGTATAATCGACTTTAATCGATAAAGTTAAAAATTTATTCAAGTTACACACCGAGTGATGAATTTAAAGAAGGAGGTGCAAGAAGTTGTTATTTCAAAAGCGAGAATCGGTGAGGTGAGGAAAGCTCAAACCTTCGATTTATTAATCCATTTGAAATTCTCGATCGAATAGGACCGTGGCCTATAGACTCGTTTTATCGCCAAGTATGACGCGTGTTCATAACATTTTTCACGATCGATGTTACGTAAATATGTGGACGACCTTCAACCACGTCATTGAGTTAGAACCAAATGAGATAGCCAAGACTTAACGTCTGAGGAGGTACTGTCAAGATCTTGGATAGAAAAGAACATGTCCTATGTACTGGGTTATACCACAAGTTAAAGTTTTGTGGAGAAACCATGCTATTGATGAAATGACATGGGAGTTGGAAAGCGGAAATGAAAGCGAGGTATTTTCATCTTTTCAAACACCATAGACGTCGCCAATTTCGAGGAGGAAAATTTCATAAGGAGGGAGGTTGTAAGACCCGAAATTTTTTAAATAAAAAGGAATTTCCTTTATTTATTATTTTGAAATAGTAAGGGTGGATTTGATTAATGTGGTTAGTTATGGGTAAAATCTTAAATATTTTAAATAAGCAAGTGGTGATATAATATTCATTATTGTTTGGAATATTCGTTTGGTCGTGGAATATTCGTATCGCTTCGTCGGAATATTAAATGCGGCACAAGCAGCGACCATGTATGGGCCCCATAACTGAAAGCGATTGGAGGAAGAAAACGACAAGAATAAGTTGTTTATAAATAGCAGTGCGATTATTCACAGAAGTATCTTTGTTGGAATACCCAATGGTTAAAACACACGATGTCTGG
This sequence comes from Panax ginseng, assembly GCA_020205605.1. Lineage (NCBI taxonomy): Eukaryota > Viridiplantae > Streptophyta > Magnoliopsida > Apiales > Araliaceae > Panax > Panax ginseng. Next base: position 30,554,755 of record CM035135.1, read on the forward strand.
CGTTGTTGCATGAAGCACACCAGTATTGCATCAATTATTGATTCTTACGTAAGAAGGCATTCCTTAATAATTATTACGATAATTCTTTATTCAAAGATTTTTATTTATTGATTCAATAATTGTTGCATTGATATTTTATATTACCGTTGTTTCAATAATTGTCATTACACAATTTTCATTATCGAAGCAATAATTCATATTATCTGAATAATATTATTAGATAACATTATTGGCAATGTCTAGAAAGTTCATCTAAGGAGAGGTTTGGTCACCTAATTGCTTGGCCAAGAAGTGAGAAATTCTTATTGAAAGCCCTCTTTCTGAGGAGCACTATAGGTTGCGATTTTGATTCTGTAATATTATTTGTGAATAATTAATTATTGATTTATATGATGAGGAAAATATTGATTTTATGTGGATATAGATGGAGAAAATTTTAATGTGACAATTGTTGAAAATTGATATTTTATCTTTTTCCGATAAAATAATTCATTTAAATATATTATTATATTTTAATAATAAAATAATGGTGATATTTTTATAATAAATGGAGGATATATGAGTTTATGAGGAGAAAGAGTATTTTTGTTGCAATAAATATTAAAAGCAGATTTTGTGTGTTTGGAGACCCATTTCTTATCGAAATTTGATTATAGCTTTTAAAAATTGTCCGTTTGTGGATTTCTTTCAATTTCTGCTTTAGAATTTGGAAAAACTTTCTTCTGCAAAGTTGTAGAGAATTGAATTTCCTATAAAATGTCGCGAGATTCAATTTTCCGGCAAAAGGGCTATTTATTATGAATTATTGAAGTTTTGAGTTCCAAAATAATTTATTTTGGAAGTTTTAATTATTTTAAATAATAAAAACGTTTTTGGTGAGTGTTCCACATGTTATAAATGTGTCATGTTGTCTTGAATTCAGATCTAGGAAGGTTGGCGTAGAAAACTTAATATATATATTATTAATTTATTAAATTTTACTGCTTTGGTGTTCTAAGCATTTTCCTATAAATAGGTGCTTGGGTTAGAATTGAAAATCACACCGTAAACTGAAGTTTTCTCTCTATATTATCGAAATATTCTTGTGAGTATTTTGAGTATACTCGAGAATGGGTTGGATGGAATGGACCTATTTTGGGGGCGTCCACAAATGGTATCGAGCTTAGGATATGATCTCCATGCGGAGATCGGGAATAAATTAGTAGTCTTCACTATTCTATTAAATAGTGTGACAATAAATGTAATGAGGACTGAATTTGAGTTTGTATACTGTCTATGAGGACTCCATTGAGAGTGGATATTGTCTAGAAGACAATATTCTTGTTTAAACTCTCAGTTTATATTTTGTCGTATTTTACATAACAGTTGTATATTTATGTTTGCATTTGAATTTTGTACCATGTATTTGGCGACTCAAGATGGGTGATGTATACCTGTTTTGGGGGCGTCACAAATTAGATGAAAATAATTTATTTAGGTATGTCTATCAAATCTTAATAAAAAAGATAAAAGCCAACAAATCTGTACTAAAAGTCTATCAAAAGGATTGTTTGCTCAATGATTTCACTAATAAAATCTTACTATATAATATCTGATAAAAGATATTCCACTTCATTTTGCCATAGTAGTGTAGGACTTTATACTTTTTATTGGTCATTTGAAGTGTTAAGAACATGAATATGTGTCAAACGTGCGTGTGAATAATCCATATGTTCCATATTCAATCATATTTACCTTCTCTTTGCATTCGAGAAATAGAGTCTATTTTTGATAATAAAATTGATTATTCATTTCTTATCAATATTACTATTATTTAAGCAGATAAATAGAATTGTAAATTGTCTCATTTTTAAATCTGAGTACGAATAAGACTCAATTTACGACTCTAGAACACCAATTGGTTAATTCATCTTGAACCACAACAAACCCATTATCAATCGCGATCGACAGGAGCATGGGCTAACGCCCGTCACCAGAGCCAGTCCTGGGTTGTCTAAGGCCAAAGACAAATTTTCTCAAGTGTGCCCCTTTATATAAATTAAATAAAAAATAAATAAATTATCAACTAATTAATTTTATTAAAATTATGAGAATTTACAAAAGATAAGGAAGAACATTTTAAAATGTCATCGAAGCAAAGAATCATCACATATGCCTACAAAATAAAAATATCAATGAAATTGGTAAAACTAATAAAATACCAATTGTAGTTGTGACGCCCCCAAAATAGGTATACATCACCCATTCTGAGTCGCCAAAAACATGGTACAGAAAACAACTACAACTTATTATTACAATTATCGTGCAAAATACGACAACACATACTATGAGTTTAAATACAAATATTGTCTTCTAGACAATATCCACACTCAAATAAAGTCCTCATTACAATTATTGATGCACTATTTTACAAAAATAGTGAGGACTGCTAAAACAACTGTCTAGGACCATCACTCTATACCCCGATTTGGTTCTCGCTATGTTCTCGCTCGAGAAGAAAATGGAATAAAAGGAAAAGGGTGAGCTCAACTAGCCCAGTAAAGAATATTATGACTAAGATAATATACAACAAATTATCCTAAGTCTTCAACAGGGAAAAATCTGATAGAATATAATAGACAACAAGTTTTAGATCAACAACTGCAGCGGAAACAACAATTCATTAGAAGAGTTAAGTAGAGAATGAAATCTATTATCATCTATAAATTTAAAAGTCCATCATCAATATTTTATCCCTGTAACATCAATCAATATACATCTTAAATCAAATATTCATCTTTGCACTACGGGCCAAAGATATTCATTTATATCACCAGGTTGGTCATGTTCATCTCAACACTGCTCATCTTTGCACTACACGCCAAAGATATTCATCGAGTAATCATACATCTTTACACTACTGAGGCCAAAGATATTCATCAAGTATCACCATTAAGGACTGAGGATGATGAAAAATATTTTAGAGAATGAATCCAGTGAGATAAAAGGATAAAGTTTAGAGATTAGTACTTTAGATAACTCAAGTTTAAAAATACTCCATAATAAACCATAATGGAGTAAAGCTTCAAGAATAAAGATAAAAAATCTGGATAAAATCAAAGATAGTAACCATAATAGACATCTGGGACAACGAAGAGAACATTTCATTTTTTGATGAATAGTGTTGTATTTGTGAATAGTGCCGTATACGTGAATAGTGTCATATACGTGAATAGTAACCCCGACACAGAAAGGTAAAAATTCCATAATCAAACTCATATCAATATTTCGGCATAATAATATTGAAGAAAATAATATCATTTAAGAAGAAAATAACATCCCTTACCTCAAAATAATAGTGCTTCTGACTAGAATATCGGATGTAAAGCCAAAGGAAACTTGCACTGAATAACAACTCTCAAAGTATCTAAATACTCACAAAAATACGCTCGATAATATAGAGAGAGAAAACTTATGTTTATGGTGTGATTTTCAATTCTAACCTAAGCACCTATTTATATGAAAATTCTAGAACGCCAAAGGAGACTAAATTAATAAAATAATATTTTTTTTTCAAGCATGCCACTCCTTTGCTGAATAATCAAGCCAGCCATTTCTTAAATTTTTTTGCAGCCCACATGTTTTCAACAAAACAAAAGTGGGTCCCACCCAATTCTAATAAAAATATTTAATTTCTAAAACTTCAAAAATACATAATAAATAGGCCTTTTATCAGAAAAATATAAATTTTATGTCCATTCCATACGTAATCGAATTCTCTACAATTTTGCAGAAGAAAGTCTTTCCAAATTCTAAACAGAAAATATCTGAATTCCACAAACGGACAATTTTCAACACCTCTCAAAATTCATAACAAATCATACGTTAATTTTTAACGGTTCAAAATTTGTGGACATATACTCAACTTATATATATATATAACATATCCAAAAATCACAACGATCCAACGGTCGGATTAAAATTATAACTCACGCAATAGAGCTTTAAGAACACTGATTTGATTTTTTTAATACCTCCATTCCGACAAAATACTAATAAAACACCTCAACATTAATTCCTTCATTTATATCCACATAAAAATAAATATTTTCTTCATTAATATTTCCTTATCATATAAATCAATAATTAATTATTCACAAATAATATTACAGAATCACAATAATGATAACCAGGTGGTTCCCAGGAAAGAGAGGGCTTTCCAATAAGGATTTCTCCTTACCGGCGCGCAATTAGGTAACCAAACCTCTCCTTGACAGAACTTTCTAGACATTGTCAATAATGCTATCTAATAATATTATTCAAATAATATGAATTATTGATTTGATAATGGAAAATCTTGTCTTCAAATCACAATTATTGAACAACAATAATATAAAATATCAACGCAAAGAATTATTGAATCAATAAAATAAAATATTGAGCGATAATTTCGTAACAATTATTGAGTAGTGCCTTCTTACGTAAGAATCAATAATTCAAAATACCGTATAATACCGCAGTGTCTTCTTTATAACCACGACCAATGCGACATTCTTATATTTTAACCACCGGGTATTCCAATAGTGTTAATTCAGTAACAATTACGCCTGTTATTTATAAAAACTCAAACTTGACATTTTCTTCATCCGACGCTTTATTTGCTATGGGGCCCACAAATGGGTCACTTGTTGTCGCATCGTTAATATTCCCAAACAACAAGAATATTCCACGACCAAACGAATATTCCCAACAAAATGAATATTTTATAACCACTTGCTTATTTTGCAAAATTTGCACATTTCACCCATAACCAAAGCATTATATCCAATTAACTTCTTATTATTTCAAGATAATGAATAGAGAAAATTCAATTTTATTTATAATAAGTTAGGGTCTTACAACCTCCCCTCCTTATGAAATTTCATCCTCGAAATTGACGTATGTACTTGGTGTTTCGAAAAGGTGAAGATACCTCGCTTTCATTTTCGATTCCAACTCCCAGGTCATTTCTTCAATAGCATGGTTCCTCCACAAAACCTTGACTTGTGGTATAACCTTTGTTCGTAGGACATGCTCTTTCCTATCCAATATCTTGACAGGTACCTCCTCGTACGTTAAATCTTCGGCTATCTCGTCTGGTTCTAACGCAATAATGTGGTTTGGGTCTTTCACATATTTACGAAGCATAGATATATAAAAAACATTATGCACACGAGACATGCTTGGAGGTAATGCGATTCTATAAGCCACATTTCCTATTCGGTCAAGAATCTCAAATGGACCAACAAATCGTGGATTGAGCTTTCCTCTCTTCCCAAATCTTGTAACTCCCTTCCATGGAGCAATACGTATGTGAGATCCCGAATTTTATGAAATAAAAGTATTCAATTTTTCTATTTTGGTAAATAGTTAAATTGATAAAAGTTTAAAGTTAAGGGTGATATTTGAAAATTTTGCAAAGTAAGCAAGTTGTCATATAATAATCGGTGATAAAAGTATAGTAATACGCATGGTGGTTAAGCATAGTAGCACCAGGTATTATCAAGATCTTTGATTATTGATGCTTACGTGAGAAGTCACTCAGTTTTATTCAATTATTGTCACAATATTTTATATTATTAAATCAATAATTGAGACGACAAAGTTATTCATATTATTATTTGCAATATTGACAATGTCTAAAAGTTCTGTCAAGGAGAGGTTTGGTCACCTAATTACGCGCCAATAAGGAGAAATCCTTATCGAAAAGCTCCCTCTTTCCTGGGAACGACCTGGTTGTTAAATATTGTGAGTTATAATATTAAAGATGAATAAGTTCGTGTTGATTAAAGATGAAATTGATTGTTCCATTATGTTGGGATTATTAGTGTTAGTGGAAATCAACATTTATTTCGATAATAATTGATGTCTAGAAGTTATATTGACCAATCGGGTAATTAATCGGATAAATGAGCAATTAATTGCTATTAATTCACATGCTTATAACTATTTGCTCACATGTGTGTACTATTGATTCACATTCATGTACTATTAGGGGAGGTGGTGCAAGATTGATAATACTTGCATGACTAAGTTAAAAATAGAGGTATAGATGGAGGTACTATACTGTAATTCGTATTTTTACATGCATAGAACTATTGATTCACATGATTGAACTATTGATTCACATGATGTACTATTAGGGGAGGTGGTGCAAGTTTGATAATACTTGCAGGACTAAATTAAAAATGAAGGAAAAGATGAAGGTATTATACTGTAATATTTCGAACCCCAAAACGTGCAATTATCGAAACTATATTTTCCTATAAATAGAAGCTCATTCTTCCTTCATTCTCACCAATTCACTAAGACTCACAAGAGCAATTATATAGAGAGAAGCTATAGAGAGAAAGAAGAAGAGAAGTCTGCTACTTCACTACTCTAGTATCCAGTCTTCTTCTGAGGTAAGGGCTATTATTTATTTTATATTTTGAAGAGATATTATTTTTCGTATTCGTATGAATATTATTTTCGTTCAATATTCGTAAGGAATATCATCTTCGTTCAATATTCGTAAGAATATTATTTTTGTTCAACAATCGTAAGGGGTATTATTTCTTTCATATTTGTAAGGGATGTTATTTTCTTCGTAAATGATATTATTTATTTCAATATCATTATGCCAGAATATTGGTACGAATTTTATTATGGAATTTCTACCTTTTTATGTCAGGGTTACTATTCACTCTAGTATTATTCACTCGGGTATTTGGGGAACTTTTCGTGTCAGAGTACTATTCATGAGTTACTATTTATGGGTTACTATTCACCCGATTACTATTTACTCTAGTATTATTCACTCGGGTATTCGGGGCACTTTTTGTGCTGTTATACTATTCACGAGTTACTATTCATAAGTTACTATTTACCCAGTTACTATTCACTCTAGTATTATTCACTCGGGTATTTGGGACACTTTTCATGCCAGGGTACTATTCGTGAGGTACTATTCCCGAAGTACAATTCACAGGGTACTATTTACGGGGTACTATTCACCTGAAAAATATATTTCTTTTCTGTCCAAATTATTTTTGGAACATGAATATTATTCTTGAATTTTACTCCACAAAGCAGTATCATGTTGACAATTTGGATATTTTAAACTCTGAATAAATTTAAAGTCTTTAATATTTATACTTGATTTCGTTTGATTCATGCTTATATCATTGTCATCATCCTCATGCTTATATTGTGATGAAAGTCATCTTTGACTTACGTGCATAGATGGACTGTTGATTATTGGTTTTATAGTTGTATATTTTTGACTTACGTGCAAATATGGACTATTGTTTATTGGTTTTATAGTTGTATATCTTTGGCTTACGTGCAAAGATGGACAGGTGTATGACATGATCATAACCACTGGTGATAATAACGAATATCCTTGGCCCGTAGTGCATGGATAATTCGATGATTGGATTGGTAGGATCATGACCACTAGTTAACAGTTGAATGTCTTTGGCCGTAGTGCACTGACAGACAACTGATTGGTATGATCATAACTATTGGTTTTATAGTTGAATATCTTTGGCCCATAGTGCAAAGGTAGACAACTGATTGGTATGATCATTGTTATTACATTTGAATATCTTTAGCCTTTGGGGTAAGGATATTGAGTAAACGTTCTATTAAGCCTTTGTCGCAAGGAGAAACTGTTGATTTACATGATTATAAATATGAATTGTGGATTTAAATATAATCTTTGGTGGTTCAGGTGAAGACAGGTGATGATAGTTCTTTTTTTATTGGGTATAACAAAGAATTTTTGTTGAGTATTACAGGAATGAAATATTAACGATGGACTTTTAATCTAGAAGGGATAGTAGATATTATGTTCTACTTGACTCTTCTAATGGATTGCTTATTCCGCTGCAGTTAAACTTGATGTTTATTATATTTTATCAGTTTAACACTGTTGAAGGCTAATGATAATTTATTCTGCATTATCTTAGTCATAATATTTCTTACTGGGCTAGTTGAGCTCACCATTTTGCTTTCTTTTACTCTTTAGGAAATGAGAATATAGCTGGGACTAGTCAGGGAATGGAGTGATGGTCCGAGATGGTGGCTATAGTAGTCCTCACTATTTTTATAAAATAGTGTGATAATAATTGTAATGAGGACTCCATTGAGTGTGGATATTTTCTAGAAGACAATATTCTTTTTTAAACTCTCAGCTATGTTTTGTCGTATGTTTACACGATATTTGTATAATTAAGTTTGTAGTTGAGTTCTGTACCATGTATCTGGCGACTCAAGATGGGTGATGTATACCCGTTTTGGGGGCGTCACAGTTGGTATCAAAGCTTAGAGATATGATCCTTGGCTGAGATGTGAGACTAGAACTAGGAGGGGAGAGACGGGTAATTCTTTCAATAGTATGACCTACCTAAACTTATTTGTTATTTAATTGGTAGTGTCAAAATATAGGGATAATATATGGCATGTCAATTAACCCTTATTTTGAAACTATATTCTAGAATGATATCTGAAATATAGGAGATGAGCAATGGGAAAATCATGATACAGAGGAAATAACCGGGAAGGTATAATCTGAATAGAAAGCAAGGTATTCTCATCTCTTCGAACTACCAGGTACGTAAATTTCAAGGGCAAAATTTCATAAGGAGCGGAGATTGTGAGATCCCGAATTTTATGAAATAAAAGTATTCAATTTTTCTATTTTGGTAAATAGTTAAATTGATAAAAGTTTAAAGTTAAGGGTGATATTTGAAAATTTTGCAAAGTAAGCAAGTTGTCATATAATAATCGATGATAAAAGTATAGTAATACGCGTGATTGCATAGTAGCACACGGTATTGTACAATATCTTTGATTATTGATACTTATGTGAGAAGTCACTCAGTTTTATTCAATTATTGTCACAATATTTTATATTATTAAATTAATAATTGAGACGACAAAGTTATTCATATTATTATTTACAATATTGATAATGTCTAGAAGTTCTGTCAAGGAGAGGTTTGGTCACCTAATTGCGCGCCAATAAGGAGAAATCCTTATCGGAAAGCCTCCTCTTTCCTGGGAAGGACCTGGTTGTTAAATAATGTGAGTTATAATATTAAAGATGAATAAGTTCGTGTTGATTAAAGATGAAATTAATTGTTCCATTGTGTTGGGATTATTAGTGTTAGTGGAAATCGACATTTATTTCGATAATAATTGATGTATGGAAGTTATATTGATCAATCAGGTAATTAATCGGATAAATAAGCAATTAATTGCTATTAATTCACATGCTTATAACTATTTGCTCACATGTGTGTACTATTGATTCACATTCATGTACTATTAGGGGAGGTGGTGCAAGATTGATAATACTTGCATGACTAAGTTAAAAATAGAGGTATAGATGGAGGTACTATACTGTAATTCATTTTTTCAAATGCATAGAACTATTGATTCACATGATTGAACTATTGATTCACATGATGTACTATTAGGGGGGGGGGGGGTGCAAGTTTGATAATACTTGCAGGACTAAATTAAAAATGAAGGAAAAGATGAAGGTATTATACTTTGTAATATTTTGAGTCCCAAAACGTGCAATTATCGAAACTATATTTTCCTATAAATAGAAGCTCATTCTTCCTTCACTCTCACCAATTCACTAAGACTCTCAAGAGCAATTATATAGAGAGAAGCTATAGAGAAGAAGAAGAGAAGTCTACTTCTTCACTACTCCAAAGATCCAAATTTCTTACGAGGTAAGGGGTATTATTTATTTCATATTATTCGAAGAGATATTATTTTTTTGTATTTGAATGAATATTATTTTCATTCAATATTAAATAAGAATATCATCTTCGTTCAATATTCGTAGGAATATTATTTTTAGTTCAATGAGTTTATAAGGGGTATTATTTCTTTCGTATTTGTAAGGGATGTTATTTTCTTCGTAAATGATATTATTTATTTTAATATCATTATGCCAGAATATTGGTACGAATTTTATTATGGAATTTCTACCTTTTTGTGTCGGAGTTACTATTCACTCTAGTATTATTCACTCGGGTATTCGAGGCACTTTTCTTGCCGGAGTACTATTCATGAGTTACTATTCATGGATTACTATTCACCCAATTACTATTCACTCTAGTATTATTCACTCGGGTATTCGGGGCACTTTTCGTGTCAAAGTACTATTCACGAGTTACTATTCATGGGTTACAATTCACCCAGTTACTATTCACTCTAGTATTATTCACTCGGGTATTTGGGACACTTTTTATGCTAGGGTACTATTCACGAGGTACTATTTCCGAAGTACTATTCATATGGTACTATTTACGGGGTACTATTCACCCGAAAAATATATTTCTTTTCTGTCCAAATTATTTTTGGTACATAAATATTATTCTTGAATTTTACTCCACAAAGCAGTATCATGTTGACAATTTGGATATTTTAAACTCTGAATAAATTTAAAGTCTTTAATATTTATCCTTGATTTCGTTTGATTAATGCTTATATCATTGTCGTCATCCTCATGCTTATATTGTGATGAAAGTCATCTTTGACTTACGTGCATAGATGGACTGTTGATTATTGGTTTTACAGCTGTATATTTTTGGCTTACGTGCAAAGATGGACTATTGATTATTGGTTTTATAGTTGTATATCTTTGGCTTACGTGCAAAGATAGACAGGTGTATGACATGATCATAACCACTGGTGATAATAACGAATATCCTTAGCCCGTAGTGCATGGATAATTCGATGATGTGATTGGCAAGATCATGTCCATTAGTTAACAGTTGAATGTCTTTGGCCATAGTGCACTCACAGACAACTGATTGGTATGATCATGACCATTGGTTTTATAGTTGAATATCTTTGGCCCATAGTGCAAAGGTAGACAACTGATTGGTATGATCATTGTTATTACATTTGAATATCTTTAGCCTTTGGGGTAAGGATATTGAGTAAACGTTCTATTAAGCCTTTGTGGTAAGGAGAAACTGTTGATTTACATGATTATAAATATAAATTGTGGATTTAAATATAATCTTTGGTGGTTCAGGTGAAGACAGGTGATGATAGTTCTTTTTGTCTTGGGTATAACAAAGAATTGTTGTTGAGTATTATAGGAATGAAATATTAACGATGGACTTTTAATCTAGAAGAGATAGTAGATATTATGTTCTACTTGACTCTTTTAATGGATTGCTTATTCCGCTGTAGTTAAACTTGATGTTTATTGTATTTTATCAGTTTAACACTGTTGAAGGCTAAGGATAATTTATTCTGCATTATCTTAGTCATAATATTTCTTACTGGGCTAGTTGAGCTCACCCTTTTGCTTTCTTTTAGTCTTCAGGAAATGAGAATATAGCTGGGACTAGTCAGGGAATGGAGTGATGGTCCGAGATGGTGGCTATAGTAGTCCTCACTATTTTTATAAAATAGTGTGATAATAATTGTAATGAGGACTCCATTGAGTGTGGATATTGTCTAGAAGACAATATTCTTGTTTAAACTCTCAGCTATGTTTTGTCGAATTTTTACACGATAGTTGTATAATTAAGTTTGTAGTTAAGTTCTGTACCATGTATCTACAACTCAAGATGGGTGATGTATACAATTTGGGGCGCATTCGAATATGCCAAATACATAAAATAACTACAACTTTATGAGTTTAAAAATAACATAAATCGTCAGTTTAAAAACAAATATTGTCATCTACTCACCCAAATAAGTCCTCATTATAATTATTGATACACTATTTTACAAAATAGTGAGGACTTCAAAAACAACTTCCTAGAACCTTCATTCCATACCCACGAGCTAGTACTACGCTACATTCTAGCCTCTGAGAAGAAAAATGGAACAAAAAGGAAAAGGGTGAGCTCAACTAGCCCGAGAAAGAATATTATGACTAAGATAATATAGAACAAATTATCGTTAGTCCTCAATAGGGAAAAATATGATAGAATACAATAGACAACAAGTTTTAAATCAATATTCGCAGTGAAAATAACAATTCATTAGAAGAGTTATGTGAGAATGAAATCTACTATCTTCTATGATTTTAAAAATCCATCATCAATATTTTATCCTGTAACATCAATCAATATACATCATAAATCAAATATTCATCTTTGCACTACTGAGCCAAAGATATTCATCGATTGGTCATGTTCATCTCAACACACATACATCTTTGCACTACGGGCCAAAGATATTCATAAGAAAATCAACCATCTTTTTGCTTTCTGAGGCCAAAGATATTCATTAATATCATCATTTAGGAATGAGGATGATGAAAAAAATATTTTAAAAAAAGCGAATCCGGTGAAACAAAAGAACAAATAATAAGGATTAAATACTTTAAATAATCCAAGTTTAAAAATACTTCATAAATAACCATAGTGAAGTAAAATTCAAGAATGATCAAAACATGGATACAATCAAAGCTAGTATCCATAATAGATATTTTGGACAAAAAATGAAAATTTAATTTTTTTGTGAATAGTGTTGTATACGTGAATAGTGTCGTATACGTGAATAGTATCTCCAACACTAAAAGACAAGAATTTCACAAGAAAAATCTTACCAATATTCCGACATAATGATATTAGAAATAAATAATATCATTTTTAAAAAAATAACATCCATTACCTCGAAAAGGCAATTACTTACATTTGCAATCTTTGGATATAGTCTTTGAAGGAACTTGTATAGTATATAGCAACACTCAAAGTCTCAAAATACTCACAAGAATAAGCTCGATAATATAGAGAGAGAAAGAGAGAGAGAAAACTTGTTTCTGGTGTGATTTTCAATTCTAACCTAAGCACCTATTTTATAGGAAAATGCTTAGAACACCAAAAGTAGAAAATTTAATAAAATATTAATATATTTTATTAAATTTCCTATGACAAAACTTGGTCCAAAATCAATACACACCTCACCAAAAGTCATAAAAAAAGTTTTTTTTCATGTAAAAATCACTTAAAACTCCATAAAAAAATAATAATCAATTAATCCGAACTTCAATAATTCATAATAAATAGCCCTTTTATCAGAAAAAATTTTAATCTTATGTCCATTCCATAGGAAATTCAATTCTCTACAACTTTGTAGTTTTAAGTTTTTCAAATTCCAAATAGAAATTGAATGAAAACCACATCACAGACGATTTTACACAGTGATAATCAAATTTCGGTCGAAAATAGGGCCCATGAACATGTTTAACATGTTTTAAATATTTTTAACAACAAAAATACTCTTCCTCCTCATTTATTCATATATCACAAATTCATTGTAAAAATATCACCATTATTATATTATTATAATATAATAATATATTTAAATGAATTATTTTATCGAAAAAAGATAAAATATTAATTTTTCAACAATTGTCACTTTAAAATTTTCTCCATCTATATCCACATAAAATGAATATTTTCCTTATCATATAAATCAATAATTAATTATTCACAAATAATATTATTACGAATCACAATCTTGTGACCCGGTAGTTTCCCAAGGAAAGATGGGGCTTTCAATAAGGATTTCTCCTTCTTGGCGCATGATTAGGTGACCAAACATCTCCTTAGATGAACTTTCTAGACATTGCCAATAATGTTATCTAATAATATTATTCAAATAATATGAATTATTGATCAGATAATGAAAATACTATATAGTGACAATTATTGAAACAACAATAATATAAAATATCAACGTAACAATTATTGAATCAATAAAATAAAATATTGAGCGATAATTCTTTGTAACAATTATTGAGTAGTGCCTTCTTACGTAAGAATCAATAATTGGTGCAATACAGTAATCTTCTTGTGTTTTTAACCAATAGGAGTATTTCAACGATATTAGCATTAACAACTTCTACTGCAGATTATTTATAAACAACTTATACTTGTCGTTTTCTTCATCCAATCGCTTTTTTTTCGTTATGGGGCCCCACAAAATTTAGCATGTAAATAAATCGAATATTCCCTAACGGTAAGAATATTCCACGACCAAACGAATATTCCAAAATGATAATGAATATTTTATAACCACTTGCTTATTTGAAATATTTGCGCATTTTTCTCATAACTAACCACATTAATCAAATCAACCCTTACTATTTCAAAATAATAAATAGAGGAAATTTAATTTAATTTATAATAAGTTGGGGTCTTACAACCTCCCCTCCTTATGAAATTTCGTCCTCGAAATTGACGAACGTACTTGGTGTTTCAAAAAAGTGAGGATACCTCACTTTCATTTCCGTTTCCAACTCCCAGGTCATTTCCTCTATTGCATGGTTCCTCCACAAAACTTTGACTTGTGGTATGACCTTTGTGCGTAGGACATGCTCCTTCCTATCCAAGATCTTGACAGGTACCTCTTCGCACATTAAGTCTTCGGCTATCTCGTCTGGTTCTAAGTCAATAACGTGGTTCGGGTCTTTCACATATTTACGAAGCACAGATATGTGAAAAATATTATGAACACGAGAGACATACTTGGAGGTAACTTAGCGAGTCTATAGGCCACATTTCCTACTCGGTCAAGAATCAAAAATGGACCAATAAATCATGGATTGAGCTTTCCTCTTCTCCCAAATCTTGTAACTCCCTTCCATGGAGCAACACTGTGATAATACATGATCCCCGATACTAAATTTCACGTCCTTTTCGATGAAGATCCGCATAACTCTTTTGTCGATCCTGTGCCATTTGTATACGTTGTCGAATTATTTGGATCTTTTCTGTAGTAATACGTACAAACTCTGGTCCCAACAATGTTGCTTCACCCACCTCATCCCAACATAATGGAGAGCGACACTTTCGTCCATATAATACTTCAAATGGAGCCACACCTATACTTGCCTGATAACTATTATTGTAGGAGAATTCCACCAATGGTAAATACTTATCCCAACTCACAAAGTCTTAATAGATCTTCAAGAGTTTGAATAGTCCTCTCTGATTATCCTTCCGTTTGAGGATGGTATGCCGAACTGAATCGTAAATCCGTACCCATAGCTTTTCACAAGCTAACCCAAAATCGTGAAGTAAATCTTGGGTCATGATTTGAAACTATGGATACTGGCATGCCATGCAATCTCACAATCTCATTTACGTACATACGAGCAAGACGTTCAAGGGAATAAGTCTCTCGTATCGGCAAGAAATGAGCAGACTTGGTTAATCTATCAACAATAACCCAAATAGCATTTATGCCTTGAGAAACTGTGGGAAGACCCGTAACGAAATCTATGGTAATGTGTTCCCACTTCCATTTTGGAATCTCAAGTGGTTGAAATGGACCCTTAGGCACTTGATGCTCCGTCTTTACCCGTTGACAAGTTAAACACCTCGAGATAAACTTCGCGATCTCTCTTCATATTGTTCCACCAAAATGTATGTCGAAGATCACGATACATTTTGGTACTTCGAGATGGATTACAAAGCGGTGTATTGTGTGCCTCCATCATGATCTTGTACTTCAAATCGAGTCGTTAGGAACACAAAGTGCAGGAGTTAACTCAAAGTATTCCTTCTTCATCGATTCTTGCCTACGGATAACACCTTCTTGTACTTTCTTCTTCATACACATCGACAAGATTACGTGGCTTGAGCAACTTTAACTTTTTCGATTAAAGTCGGTTCTATCGTATACTTGACATCATCGCATGGGTCCCCAGAGTCTTGAATTCTATCTCATCGTTTGTAAATCACACAAAATGGGCATTTGTGTTGACAACATCACACTCGTTCCCGCATATGATCTTCTACTCAACGCGTCAGCTACCACATTCGTTTTTCCAGGATGGTATTGAATGGTGTGGTTGTAATCTTTCAACAGCTCGACCCAACATCATTGCCGCATGTTGAGTTTCTTTTAGGTGAAGAAATATTTGAGGCTTTTAAAGTCTGAATATATCTCCACTTTCTCCCCATATAGATAGTGCCTCCAGATCTTTAAGCAGCAACATTTGCTACTAACTCTAGATTATGAGTAGGATAATTCCTCTCATATTCTTTAAGTTGTCATGAGGCATAAGCTATGACTTTCCCATGTTGCATGAGAACACATCCTAACCCTTTGCTGAAGCATGGTTGTAGATAACAAATCCATCCGAACCGGATGGTATTGTCGAGCAGTGCGAAAATGAGTCTCCTCTTGAGCTCTTGAAAACTCTTTTCGCATTCCTAGCTCCATACGAATTTTGTATCCTTCCGAGTCAACTGAGTTAACGGAGAAGAAATTTGAGAAAATCCTTCCACGAATCTCCGATAATAACCAAATTAAGCCCGAGAAAAGCTACGTCTTGATCCTGACTTGGTTGCTCTCAACTTTGTATTGCTTCAATCTTCGTCGGGTCAGCGGATACTCCATGTTTTGACACCACGTGCCCAAGGAATGCTACTTCCTCAAGCGAAACTCGCATTTCTTCAACTTGGCATATAGCTTATTTTCACGAAGCCTTTGGAGTACCGACTTCAAATGGTGCTCATGGTCTTCACGACTTTTGGAATATATAAGGATGTCATCAATAAAGACAACACAACAATGATCCAAATATTCCTTGAATACTCGGTTCATCATATCCTTGAAAGCCACGTGGGAGCATTAGTCAATCAAAAGACATGACTAAGAATTCATAATGTCGTCTTAGGGAGTTCTAAAGGCGGTCTTTGGAATATCCTCGATTCTAATCTTGGTGATGATATCGAATCTAAGATCGATCTTTGAAAAGAATTGTGCTCCTTGCAACTGGTCAAATAGGTCATCAATGCGAGGTAGCGGATACCTATTCTTGATGGTGACATGGTTCAATTCTTGGTAGTCAATACAAAGTCGCATACTCCCGTCTTTCTTCTTTACGAATAAAATAGGAGCACCCCAAGGAGATGTACTAGGACGAATGAAACCGATGTCCAACAACTCTTGTAGTTGGACCTTTAACTCTGAAGTTCAATAGGAGCCATTTGATATGGGGTTTTAGAAATGGGCTTTGTACCAGGTTCAAGATCAATCAAGAATTCAACTTCACATTACGGGGGTGAGCCAGGAAGTTCTTGAGAAATCGTCGAAAACTCACTAACAACAGAAATATTATTCAAATCTGTTGTGTCTTTATTCAAATCCATAACATGGGCTAAGAAATCTTGACATCCGTTTTTCAATAAACGAATAGCTTTATGACTTAATATGACAGTGATTGATTTTAGTGGTTTAGTTGCTTGAATTCGTGCAACAGGTTGGTTAGGAATATGAAAACTAACAACCTTACGAAAACAATCAATTTTGGCATGATGAGTAGTTAACCAATCAATCCCTAAAATCACATCAAAACCAAGTATCTTTAAAGAGATAAGGTCAACGGGTAATGTGATGGTGCCAACTTGGATCAAACAAGATTTATAAACAGTGGATGTAATGAAAGTTTCTCCTAATGGAGTCTCCACAGATAAGTCAAAGTCTAATTTCTCCGGAGTCAAGTTTAAATGTTGAGCACAAGCAGGAGAGATAAATGAATGGGTAGCACCAGTATATAGTAAGGTATAAACTTTGCAAGAATTTATGATTATCTTACTCGTGATCACCTCGTTTGGGTTCCTCACATTTTGACCAGTCACGACAAACGCTCTTCTAAAAACCGTTGACTTTGACTTTTCTGGGACATCCTTTTGAGTCACCATCCCCGCTGGACTTGGTTTCGCTATCGTACAATCTCGAGCGATATGTCTTTCCACAATTATAACATACCTTGAACTGTTGTGGACAGTTTGGGCTGATATGTCCCTCTTTTCCGCATTTATAGCATACGATCGATGGTCGTTCTCCTCCCTTAGAACCAGTTGCTGCTGGTGCTAATGTCTTCACATTGTCATTGTTGAATCTCCTCTTTTTAAAATCTCTCCACGACTCGCTTCTTCTATTTTTATGGCCATGATTACCACCAAAGTGGTTACCGCTTTTGTCCGTATTTTTCTTTCCTCGTTGGTTATCATTATTCCGATGACTGCTGTCACCGGTATGACCCTGGTTGTGGTCCCTTGGTTGAACATACTCGTTATCTCGCTCTAATAATTGAGCCCTGTTGACAACATCTGAATATAGAGAAAAATTATGAGAAATGAGATATTGGCGTATGTCGGGTTTCAAACCTCTCGAAACATCCGCGTCATCGTTCCTCATTCTCCACCAAATGAGGTGCAACTGGATAACTCAATGAACTTACCGCCTCGTCTTTGGGACACCATCATGTTGTTACTGCTCGATCTAATAAACTCTACCTCCTTCATATGATGAATACTTTTCGGAAAGTACTTGTCATTGAACAATTTTGAAAACATTTCCCAAGACATCTTGAGTGCGGTTTGGATGGATGCGCTTCACGATCCCACGATGTCTGCCTCGTTCTGAAACATAAAGGTGGCGAATGGAACCTTTTGTTCCTCCGTGCATCCCAAGATGTTGAATATCTTGGTAATTTGCTTGACCCACGTCTCCGCCTTAATCGGATCCGATTTTCCCGAGATTACGGTGGTCCCAACTCTTTGAAGCTATGCATTTGTGACAAGCCGTGCGTTCTTATCATTTCCACCTGTATTTTGTACACGAGGTTCCTTCGTCTAATTTTGCATGAACTGCAAAAAGCTTCTAAACATTCCATCGTTCATCGTCTGATCATTGGTGTTGTTTACAGGAGGAACATTGTCGGCCTGTTGCACGTTTTCCTCATTGGTGGGTAAAGGTGTCTCCATGGTCTCATTTACTCCGCTGTTAACATTCTCGGTTGCCATTCTCAAATACTGCCATAAAACAAGGTTTAATTAAAGAAATTAACATATCATATAATATCCCTATATTACGACCAACCAACAAATAAGCTTAGGTAGGACACACTTAGCGAAGGATTTACTCGTCTCTCCCCTCTAGTTCTATTCCCGATCTCACTGGAGATCATATCCTAAGCTCTAATACCAAGCTGGTGCCCCCCCAAAATAGGTATACAACACCCATTACGAGTGCATGAAATACATGGTATAAAAACAACTACAACTTTATTAATACAATTGTAAAATGCAAAATACGACAACACATAAAGCTGTGAGTTTAAAAAAATATTGTCATCTAGACAATATTCACACCAAATAAGTCCTCATTACAATTATTGATACACTATTTTACAAAATAGTGAGGACTTCAAAAATAACTTCCTAGAACCTTCATTCCATACCCCAGAGCTAGTACTTTACATTCTACCTCTGAGAAGAAAAAAATGAACAAAAAGGAAAAGGGTGAGCTCAACTAGCCCGATAAAAGAATATTATGACTAAGATAATATAGAACAAATTATCGTTAGTCCTCAACGAGGAAAAATCGATCGATAGAATACAATAGACAACAAGTTTTAAATCAATATTCATGGTGAAAATAACAATTCATTAGAAGAGTTACGTAGAGAATGAAATCTACTATCTTCTATGATTTTAAAAATCCATCATCAATATTTTATCCTGTAACATCAATCAATATAAATCATAAATCAAATATTCATCTTTTTGCTACTGAGGCGAAAGATATTCATCGATTGGTCATATTCATCTCAACACACATACATCTTTTGCTACTGGGCCAAAGATATTCATAAGAAAATCAACCATCTTTTACTTCTACAGGGCCGAAAGATATTCGATAATATCATCATTTAGGGTAGGGATGATGAAAAATATTTTAAAAGAAAGCGAATCCGATTGAAACAAAAGAACAAATAATAAGGATTAAGTACTTTAAACGATCCAAGTTCAAAAATACTTCATAAATAACCATAGTGAAGTAAAATTCAAGAATGATCAAAACATGGATACAATCAAAGCTAGTATCCATAATAGATATTTTGGACAAAAAATGAAAATTTAATTTTTACGTGTTGTGAATAGTGTTAGTCTTGGTATCGTGAATAGTGTAATATATCGTGAATAGTATCTCCAACACTAAAAGACAAAAATTTCACAAGAAAAATCTTACCAATATTAAAAAGATAATGATATTAGAAGAAATAATATCATTTTAAAAAAAATAACTTCCATTACCTCGAAAAGGCGATTACTTACATTTGAATCTTTGGATATAGTGTTGAAGGGAACTTGTGCCAGTATAGCAACACTCAAAGTCTCAAAATACTCACAAGAATACGCTTCGATAATATAGAGAAAAGAGAGAGAAAACTTGTTTACGGTGTGATTTTCAATTCTAACCTAAGCACCTATTTATAAAAAATGCTTAAAACACCAAAGTAAAAAATTTAATAAAATATTAATATATTTTATTAAATTTCCTACTACAAACTTGGTCCAAAATCATTTCCACACACTCACCAAAAGTCATAAAAAGCGTTTTTCATGTAAAAATCACTTAAAACTCCATAAAAAATAATAATCAATTAATCTGGAACTTCAATAATTCATAATAAATAGCCCTTTTATCAGAAAAATTCGAATTTGATGACCATTCCATAGGAAATTCAATTCTCTACAACTTTGTAGTTTTAAGTTTTTCTAAATTCCAAACAGAAATTGACCGAAACCCAGATACGGACGATTTTACAGGCTATAATCAAATTTCAGTCAAGAAATAGGGCCCACGAACATGTTTAACATGTTTTAAATATTTGTGTAACAAAAATACTCTTCCTCCTCATTTATTCATATATCACACATTCATTGTAAAAATATCACCATTATTTTATTATTATAATATAATAATATATTTAAATGAATTATTTTATCGAGAAAAGATAAAATATCAATTTTCAATAATTGTCACTTTAAAATTTTCTCCATCTATATCCACAAAAATGAATATTTTCCTTATCATATAAATTAATAATTAATTATTCACAAATAATATTACGAGAATCACAATCTTGTGACCGAATTGTAGTTCTAGAGAAAGAGGGGCTTTCGATAAGGATTTCTCCTTCTTGGTGCGCATTAGGTGACCAAACTTCTCATTAGAGCGAGAACTTTCTAGACATTACCAATAATGTTATCTAATAATATTATTCAAATAATATGAATTATTGATCAGATAATGGAAAATCTTGTATAGTGACAATTATTGAAACAACAATAATATAAAATATCAACGTAGAAATTATTGAATCAATAAAATAAAATATTGAAGCGATAATTACTATAACAATTATTGAGTAGTGCCTTCTTACGTAAGAATCAATAATTAGTGCAATCTGGTGTGTCTTCTTGTGTTTTAACCAAGGTATTTCAACGGTATTACTTGCAGTATAACAACTTCTGTAGTTATTTATAAACAACTTATACTTGTCGTTTTCTTCATCCAATCGCTTTTCCGTTATGGGGCCCACACAAAGGTTGCTACCGTCAATACGAATATTTCCCGACGCAGGTAAGAATATTCCACGACCAAACGAATATTCCCCGACAACAATGAATATTTTATAACCACTTGCTTATTTGAAATATTTGCGCATTTTTCTCATAACTAACCACATTAATCAAATCAACCATTACTATTTCAAAATAATAAATAGAGGAAATTTAATTTCATTTATAATAAGTTGGGGTCTTACAACTAAAACATACCTTGGAAGGCTGTGAACAGTTTGGACTTATATGTCCCTCCTCTCCGCATTTGTAGCATCTAACTGGCGGTCGTTCTCCTCCCATAGAATTTGTTGCTAGTGCTGGTGCTGCGGGCGACGTCTTCCCGTCATCGTTAAATCTTCTTTTCTTGAAATTTTCACTTGAATTATTTCTTCTATTATCTTGGCCATGATTACCACCGAAGTGGTTACAATTTTTGGCATGATAATTTCCTCCACGATGGTTATCATTGTTCCGATGACCGTTGCCACTAGTACGATTATCATCGAGTTGTTGGTCGTTATTCTTCGGCTGAGCTGACTCATTATCGCGCTCCAATAACTAAGCCCTATTCACAACATCTGAATATAAACAAAGTTTGTGAGAAATGAGGTATTGACATATTTCGAGTTTTAAACCTCGCAAAAACATTCGCGTCATTCTCTCCTCATTATCAACCAAATGGGATGCAAATCGAGACAACTCGGAAAACTTAGCTTCGTACTGTGACACGTTCATATTATTTTGCTCCAGCTTGATGAACTCTACCTCCTTCATGTGACGAATACTTTCAGGGAAGTACTAATCATTGAACAGTTTATGAAATATTTCCCAAGACATATTGAGTCAAGCGGCGGTCATGTCGCTTCATGATTCCCACCGATGTCTGTCTCACCACGGAACATAAAGGTGGCGAATGGAACCTTCTGTTCCTCCGTGCATCCCAAAACATCAAATATCTTGGTAATTTGCTTAACCCACGTTTCTGCCTTGATCGGATCCGGCTTTCCAAAGAATTCTGGTGGTCCCAACTCCTTGAACTGTTTGGCTATGACAAACCGCGTGTTGCTATCATTTCCACCCGTATTTTGTACACGAGTCTCCCTCGTCTGATTTTGCATGCACTGTAAAAGCTTCTAAACATCCCATCATTCATCGTTTGTTCGGTAGTATTGCTTACAGGAGGAATATTGCCTTCCTGTTGCACGTTCTCCTGATTGGTGACTAAAGGTGTTTCCACAGTCTCATACACTCCATTGTTAACGTTCTCAGCTGCCATTCTTAAATACTGCCATAAAACAAGGGTTAATTAAACAAATTAACATATCACATAATATCCCTATATTATGACCGATCAACAAATAAGCTTAGATAGGACACACTAGCGAAGGATTTACTCGTCTTTCCCCTCCTAGTTCTATTTCCCGATCTCCGCCAGAGACCATATCCCTAAGCTCTGATACTAACTGTGACGCCACCAAAATAGGTATACATCACCCATTCTAAGTCGCCAAAAACATGGTACAGAAAATAACTACAACTTTATTATTAGAATTGTCGTGCAAAATACGACAACACATACTGTGAGTTTAAATACAAATATTGTCTTCTAGACAATATTCACACTCAAATAAAGTCCTCATTACAATTATTGATGCACTATTTTACAAAAATAGTGAGGACTGCTAAAACAACTGTCTAGGACCATCACTCTATACCCCGACTGGTTCTTGCTATGTTCTCGCTTCCTGAGAAGAAAAATGGAACAAAAATAAAAAGGGTGAGCTCAACTAGCCCAATAAAGAATATTATGATTAAGATAATATACAAAAAATTATCCTTCGTCTTCAAAAGGGAAAAATCTGATAGAATATAATAGACAACAAGTTTTAGATCAACAACTACAGTGGAAACAACAATTCATTAGAAGAGTTAAGTAGAGAATGAAATCTACTATCATCTATGAATTTAAAAGTCCATCATCAATATTTTATCCCTGTAACATCAATCAATATACATCTTGAATCAAATATTAATCTTTGCACTACGGGCCAAAGATCTTCATTTGTATCACCAGTTGGTCATGTTCATCTCAACACCCTATTCATCTTTGCACTACGGGCCAAATATATTTATCAGTTAATCATACATCTTTTCACTACAGGCCAAAGATATTTATCAAGTATCACCATTAAGGACTGAGGATGATGAAAAACATTTTAGAGAACGAATCCAGTGAGATAAAAGGATAAAGTTTAGAGATTCGTACTTTAGATAACTCAAGTTTAAAAATACTCCATAATAAATCATAATGGAGTAAAATTCAAGAATAAAGATCAAAAACATGGATACAATCAAAGATAATAACCATAATAGACATCTGGGACAACGAAGAGAAAATTTTATTTTTTGATGAATAGTGTCGTATTTGTGAATAGTGTCGTATACGTGAATAGTGCCGTATACGTGAATAGTAACTCCGACACAAAAAGGTAGAAATTCTACAATCAAACTCATATTAATATTTCGGCATAATGATATTGAATAAAATAATATCATTTAAGAAGAAAATAACATCCCTTACCTTAAAATAACAAGATTTACGAATTAATATCGGATGTAAAGTCAAGGAAAATTGCCTTTGAATAAAGAACTCTCAAAGTATCTAAATACTCACAAAAATACGCTCGATAATATAGAGAGAGAAAACTTATGTTTCTGGTGTGATTTTCAATTCTATCCTAAGAACCTATTTATAAATAATATATTATTTTGTTTTTCAAGCATGCCACTCCTTTGTTGAATAATCAAGCCAGCCATTTCTGAAATTTTTTTGCAGCCCACATGTTTTCAACAAAATAAAAGTGGGTCCCACCCAATTTTAATAAAAATATTTAATTTTTGAAACTTCAAAAATTCATAATAAATAGCCCTTTTATTAGAAAAATACGAATTTTATGTCCATTCCATACGAAATCAAATTCTCTACAACTTTGCAGAAGAAAGTGTAAGACCCCAACTTTTATGAATAAAAATGAATTTTCTATAATTATCATTTTTGAATATTATGGAATGAATTTGATATAATGTTATAGTTGTGGGTAATATTTATAAATTTTGCAAAAGTACGCAGAAGTTGTTGTATAATATTCGATTGGTCTGGGAATATTCGTTTTAACAGGAAATATTAAATGCGGCAGGCATAATCATTAGTGGACCCCACAAATGTAATTATTGTCGGATTGAGAAAATGATCAAAATATTTTTATAAAAATAACGGCGGAAGTTTTATCGTTAATCTTTGTTGAACTACTCGGTAGTAAAAAGTACGATGTCTGGCGTGGTTGCATAGTAGTAGCACACGGTATTGATTATTAATGCTTATGTGAGAAGTCACTCAGTTTGATTCAATTATTGTCGATATTTTATATGTTATTAAATCAATAATTGAGATGACGAAGTTGTTAATATTATTATTTGCATTATTAACGATATCTAGAAGTTCTGCCAAGGAGAGGTTTGGTCACCTAATTGCGCTCCAATGGGGAGAAATCCTTATTGGAAAGCCCCCTATTTCCTGGGAACGACTTGGTCGATTAATATTGTGAATTATAATAATGATGATAAGTGTTAAGAATATTGAGGAGATTTTTATGAAGTATTTGTTGTAAGTTTGGTGTGTTATTTAAACCCCCACTTACCCATTTTTCAAAACTGTCGATTGGAAAGTTATCTCAGTTTTATTTTATATATGTATATATATATATATATATAAGTATTATATATATATATATATATATGTGTGTGTGTGTGTGTGTGTGTGTGTGTGTGTGTCAAATTGGGTGGGGATGGGGAAATTGGTATTCACGTTGAGGGAGTATACAAGCATTATTATATATATATATATTTGATAGTGGAGGAAAGCATTATTATTTTATATATATATATATATATATATATATATATATATATATATATATATATATATATGATAGTGGATTTTGGTGGAGACAAGATGGAGTACTATAGGTATTAATTATATATATGTGTATGCAATTGGCGGGGAGGGTACAATTATTATTATTATTATTATATATATATATATATATATATATATATATATATATATATATATATACATGTGTTAATTTGAAAAGAATTCGGGAATTGGCATGTTGTATCACGGGGGTAATGACTCGTGAGTTTATAAATATATAATATATAATATAAATAGAATATATTATATTTTATTTAAAAGATTTTGGTTTAAATCTAGACCGTCCGTTTAAAAGTAAATCAATCTGGACCGTTCATGAATTAGTTACTATGCAGTCCATTCTTCTATAAATAGAAGCTCATTCCTTCATTATTTCTTACGAATTCAGTGAAACTCTAGAGAGAGAAATTATAGAGAGAAAGAAGAAAAGTTTTCTGCTACTTCACTACTTCTATATCAAGTTTTCTTATACGGTAAGGGGTATTATTTCTTTTGTATTCATGAAGAGAACTTCTGTTATTCCATCTTTATTATTCTGTTGGAATAACCTGTATACGCGGACTACCCTATACTTGGTGAAATTCTTCTGTATTCCATTCTTTATTATTCTGTTGGAATATCCTGTTTGTGCGTTTACGTCGGACCTGGTTCCGTCTTTATTATTCTATTGGAATATCCTATCTGTGCGTTTACGTCGGACCTGGTTCCGTCTTTATTATTCCTTATTATTCTGCGTGTATTTTGTCGTATTTTACACGATTGTTGTATAATTAAGTTGTATTTGAATTTTGTACCATGTATTTGGCGACTCAAGATGGGTGATGTATACCTATTTTGGGGGCGTCCACAATTAGTATCAAAGCTTAGGGATATGATCCTGGGTGAGATGTGAGATAAGAACTAGGAGGGGAGAGAGCGGAATTCCTTCGCTAGTATGACCTACCTAAGTTTATTTGGTATTTAATTGGTCGGTCAGAGTATAGGGATAATATGTGATATATTAATTAACCCTTATTTTGTGGCAGTGTTTGAAAATGGCATCCGAGAATGTTGAGAACATGAACATCAATGGAGCACAGGAGACCGTTGAGTCTCCACAGATCAATAACTGAACAATGTGCATCGAGGCGACAATCCTCATGCAAACAACAACATTGACCAAATGATGAACGATGGAATGTTCCGAGGCTATATGCAATTCATGCAACATCAGGCGAGAGCGGCTCCTGTCCAAAATACAGGTGGAAACACTGGCAACTCTCGACCGGTCCACCGCCAAACAGCTTCAAAGAGTGGGACCACCGGAGTTTTTGAGAGCCAAAACCACTTAAAGGCGAGACGTGGATAAAATAGATCAACAAGATATTTGATGTCTTGGGTTGCTCCGGGGAGCAAAAGGTTCCCTTTACCACCTTCATGTTGCGTGCAGAGGCAGATTACTGGTGGAAATCTGTAAAGCGTACTCAACCTACCGCACTGAAGATGTCTTGGGAAAAGTTCCAAGAACTGTTCAATGACAAGTACTTTCCCGAAAGTATTCGTCACATGAAAGAGGTAGAGTTCATTAAACTGGAGAAAAATAACATGACCGTGTCGCAGTACGAAGCCAAGTTTGCCGAGTTGTCCCGATTTGCGTCCCATTTGGTTGATAACGAGGAGAGAATGACACAAATGTTTCTAAGAGGTTTGAAACCTAAGATACATCAATATCTTATCTCTCATAAACTGTGTTTGTTTTCAAATGTTGTTAATAGGGCTTAGTTATTGGAGCGCGATAATGAGTCAACCCAACCAAAAGAGAGCGGTAAATGCAAAATGATAATACCAAATGATAGCGATCATCGAGCGGTGACAATAAGCGTGGAGGGAATCAACATGCGAAAATGGTAACCACTTGGTGGTAATCATGGCCAAAGCAATAAGAATGGACATTTCAAGAAGAGGAGATTCAACAATGATGGAAAAATGTCAAGACCAAAGACCACTGTTAAGGAAGGAGAACGACCACCTATCATATGCTTCAAATGCGGAGGGGAGGGACATATCAGTCCAAACTGCGCGATGTCGTCCAAAGCATGTTATAATTGTGGAAGAGAAGGTCACCTAGCCCGATTTTGTCATTCACCAAAGACAAATTCAGCTAAGATGGAGGCACCAAAGGACACCCCAGAAAAGTCAAAACCGGTAGTTCAAGGGAGAGCGTTTGTCGTAACCTCCCAGAAAGCAAGGAACCCGAATGAGGTCATCACGGGTAAGCTTATCATAAATTCTAGCGAAGTATATACCTTATTTGATACCGGTTCTACCCATTATTTATTTCTCCTACTTGCGCTCAACGTTTAAAATTGACTCCAGAGAAATTAGACTTTAACTTATCTGTTGAAACTCCGTTGGGAGAAACCTTCATTACATCCACTGTTTATAAGTCTTGTTTGGTTCAAATCGGTACCCACACATTACCTGTCGATCTTATTTTATTGAAAATACTTGCATTTGACGTAATTCTAGGGATTGATTGGTTAACTACTCATCATGCAAAAATTGATTATTTTTGTAAGGTTGTTAGCTTTCATATTCCTAATCAACCTATTATGCGAATTCAAGCAAGCAAACCATTAAAATCAATCACTGTCATCTCAAGCCATAAAGCTATTCATTTATTAAAAAACGGATGTCAAGCTTTCTTAGCTCATGTCACGGATCTAAACAAAAATACGTCAGTTTTGAATGATATTTCTATTGTTAATGAATTTCCTGACGTATTCCCTGAAGAACTTCCTGGCCTACCCCCAGAGCGTGAAATTGAATTTTGTATCGATCTTGAACCTGTTACAAAACCTATTTCTAAAGCCCCATATCGAATGGCTCCTATTGAACTTCAGGAGTTAAAGACCCAACTACAGGAATTGTTAGACATTGGCTTTATTCGTTCTAGTACTTCTCCTTGGGGTGCTCCTGTTCTATTCGTGAAGAAGAAAGATGGGAGTATGTGACTTTGTATTGATTATCGGGAGTTGAATCATGTCACCATCAAAAATATGTACCCATTGCCACGTATTGATGACCTGTTTGACCGGTTGCAAGGCGCCAAATTCTTTTCAAAGATTGATCTTTGTTGCAGATATCACCAATTGAAGATTAGAACCGATGACATTCCAAAGACGGCTTTCAGAAATCGGTACGGGCATTATGAATTCCTAATCATGTCTTTTGGATTGACTAATGCTCCTGCTGCCTTCATGGATATGATAAACCGAGTATTCAAGGAATATTTGGATCACTTTGTGGTCGTCTTTATTGATGACATCCTTATTTATTCCAAAAGCCGTGAAGATCATGAGAAACACTTGAGGCTGATACTCCAAAAGCTTCGTGAAAATAAGCTTTATGCCAAATTGAAGAAATGCGAGTTCTGGCTTGAGGAAGTAGCATTCCTTGGGCATGTAGTATCAAGTCATGGAATATCATTGACCCAAAGAAAGATTGAAGCTATTCAAAGTCGGGAGCAACCTAAATCGATGATGATCAAGTCGTAGCTTTCTCTTAAATTTGGTTATTATCGGAGATTCGTAGAAGGGTTTTCTCGAATCGCTACTCCATTAACTCAGCTGACTCAAAAAGATACAAAATTCAGTTGGAACGAGGAATATGAGAAGAGTTTTCAAGAACTCAAGAGAAGACTCATTTCAGCACCTGTTCTGACAATATCATCTAGCTCGGAGGGATTTGTCATCTATAGTGATGCTTCAGGCAAAGGGTTAGGATGTGTTCTCATGCAATATGGGAAAATCATAGCCTATGCCTCTCGAAAACTCAAAGAATATGAGAGAAATTATCCTACTCATGATCTAGAGTTGGCAGCTGTTGTCTTCGCACTTAAAATTTGGAGGCATTACTTGTATGGGGAGAAAGTGGAGATCTTTACGGATCATAAAAGCCTCAAATATTTCTTCACTCAAAAGGAACTCAACATGCGACAATGACGTTGACTTGAACTGAATCTGAAAAGATTATGATCATACTATCCAATACCATCCGGGAAAAGAAAACGTGGTAGGTGACGCATTGAGTAGAAGATCATATCGGGTATGCGAGTGTGATATTGTCAACGCAGAAAGGCCCATTTTGTATGACTTGCAAAGGATGGAGATAGAGATAAAGACTCCAGGGACCCACGTGATGATGGCGAATATACGAGTAGAACCAACTTTAATCAATAAAGTTAAAGCTGCTCAAGCTACAGACCTGGAGCTGATGCGTATGAGGAAGAAAGTACAAGAAGGTACTATGTCGAAAGTAAGAATCGATGAAGAAGGAATACTTCGAGTCAACTCCAGACTTTGTGTTCCTAACGACCCTGATTTAAAAGTATAAAATCATGATGGAGGCGCACAACACACCATTTGCAATCCATCCTGGGAGTACCAAAATGTATCATGATCTTCGACATACATTTTGGTGGGGCAATATGAAGAGGGAGATAGCGTTGTTTATCTCAAGGTGTCTAACTTGTCAACGAGTCAAGGCGGAGCATCAAGTACCAAAAGGTCCATTGCAACCACTTTAAATTCCAGAATGGAAGTGGGAGCACATCACCATGGATTTCATTCTTCGGTCTTTCCAAGGTTTCTCGGCATAGATGCAATTTGGGTCATTGTTGATAGATTGACCAAGTCTGCTCATTTCTTACCAATACGAGAAACTTATACACTTGAACGTCTTTCTCGTATGTACATAAACGAGATTGTAAGACTGCATGGTATGCCATATCCATAGTTTCTGATCGAGGCCCAAGATTCACTTCACAATTTTGGGTTAGTTTGCAAAAAGCTATGGGCACGGATTTATGATTTAGCTCGGCATATCATCCTCAGACGGACGGACAATCAAAGAGGACTATTCAAACTCTTGAAGATTTATTAAGACTCTGTGTCCTTGACTTCAAGGGAAGTTGGGACAAGTTTTTACCATTGGTGGAGTTTTCCTACAACAACAGTTATCAAACAAGTATTGGCATGGCTCCATTCGAGGCGTTGTATGGAAGAAAGTGTCGTTCTCGGTATCTTTGGGATGAGGTGGGTGAAGCAACGTTGTTGGGATCGGAGTTGGTACATATGACTACGAAAAGATTCAAACGATCCGAAGAACGTATAAAAACCTCACAAGACCGAACAAAAAGAGTTATCTTGATCTTCATCGAAAGGACATGGAATTCGATATTGGAGATCATGTGTTGTTACGTGTTGCTCCATGGAAAGGAGTTACGAGATTTGGAAAGAGAGGAAAGCTTAATCCTTAATTCATTGGCCCATTTTTAATCCTTGATCGAGTAGGGACTGTAGCCTATAAACTCACTTTACCGCCAAGTATGTCTCGTGTTCATAACGTTTTTCATATATCCATGTTACGTAAATATGTGAAAGACCCAAACCATATTATTGAGTTAGAACCGGACGAAATAGCGAAAGATTTAACGTATGAAGAGGTTCCTGTTCAAATCTTAGATAAGAAGGAACATATTCTACGCTCCAAGGTTATACCGCAAGTAAAAGTGTTATGGAGAAACCACGATGTTGAGGAAATGACCTGGGAGTTAGAATCTGAAATGAAATCAAGGTATCCTTACCTCTTCGACATACCAGGTACGTACCCTAATTTCAAGGGCTAAATTTCATAAGAAGGGGAGATTGTAAGACCCCAACTTTTGTGAATAAAAATGAATTTTCTATAATTATCATTTTTGAATATTATGGAATGAATTTAATATAATGTTATAGTTGTGGGTAATATTTATAAATTTTGCAAAGTATGCAAGTTGTTATATAATATTCGATTGGTCGGGGAATATTCGTTTTAACAGGGAATATTCGTAAGACGACACAATCATTGATGGACCCCACAACAGAATTATTGTCGGATTGAGAAAACGACAAAAATATTTTTATGAAAATAATGACGGAAGTTTTATCTTTAATACTGTTGAACTACTCGGTAGTAAAAAATACGATGTCTGGCGTGGTTGCATAAGAGTACACGGTATTGATTATTAATGCTTATGTGAGAAGTCACTTTCGGTTTGATTCAATTATTATCGATATTTTATATGTTATTAAATCAATAATTGAGATGACGAAGTTATTAATATTATTATTTGCATTATTAATGATGTCTAGAAGTTACGCGAGGAGAGGTTTGGTCACCTAATTGCGCGCCATAATAGGGAGAAATCCTTATTGGAAAGCCCCCTCTTTCCTGGGAACGACCTGATCGATTAATATTGTGAATTATAATAATGATGATAAGTGTTGTTGAGAATATTGAGGAGATTTTTATGAAGTATTTGTTGTAAGTTTGGCGTGTTATTTAAACCCCCACTTACCCATTTTTTAAAACTGTCGGTGAAAAGTTATCTCAGTTTTATTTTTTATATATATATATATATATATATAAGTATTATATATATGTGTGTGTGTGTGTGTGTGTGTCAAATTGGGTGGGGTGGGGAAATTAGTATTCACGTGGAGGGAGTACAAGCATTATTATTTTATATATATATGATAGTGGATTTTGGTGGAGACAAGATGGAGTACTATAGGTATTAATTATATATATGTGTATGCGATTGGCAGGGAGGGTACAATTATTATTATTATTATTATTATTATTATTATTATTATTATTATTATTATTATTATTATTATTATACATGTGTTAATTTGAAAAGAATTCGAGAATTGGCAAGTTGTATCACAGGGGTAATGACACGTGAGTTTATAAATATATAATATATAATATAAATAGAATATATTATATTTTATTTAAAAGATTTTGTTTTAAATCTGACCGTCTGCTTAAAAAGTAAATCAATCTGACCGCTTCATAAATTAGTTACTATGCAGTCCATTCTTCTATAAATAGAAGCTCATTCCTTCATTATTTCTTACGAATTCAGTGAAACTCTAGAGAGAAAACTATAGAGAAAGAAGAAAATTTTTCTCGCTACTTCACTACTTCTATATCAAGTTTTCTTATACTCTGAGTGAGGGTGTTATTTCTTTTGTATTCATGAAGAGAACTTACATTATTCCATCTTTATTATTCATTTGGAATAACTTTTGTATCTGGGGGTACCCTATACTTGGTGAAATTCTTATGTATTCCATTCTTTATTATTACATTGGAATATCATGTATACGTGCGTTCTGGGGACTGGTTCCGCTTTATTATTCCTTATTATTCATTGGAACATCCCGCTTGCAATTTTCGCTTTGACCAGTTTCGTTATTTATTATTCTGTTGGAATAACTTTTTCTGTCAAATCACCGCATGCATGGTGATTTCTTTTGTTATTCCATTCTTTATTATACTCAGGTTGATTAAAGTTTTGACTTCTATACTCCATGAAATTAGTGGGATATCCTTGATATTTGCGCTTCATCCAGTAGCTTTTCATGGAAATATTCTTATGAGCATTCTTGAATTTTACTTTACAAAGAAGTATCATGTTGACAATTTGGACGTTATTAGTTCCTGAATAAATTAATTCTTGAACTTGTTTTATTGAATTCTTATATCATTGTCATCATCCTCATGTTTATATTTTTTTTTTTTTGAAAGTCATCTGTGGCCTGTAGTGCATAGATGGACTTGGTATGATTATGACCAGGGATTATTCGGTGTAATCATGACCGTAATGTTACAAATAATGTAGTAAAGGTCCTCATTGGCCCGTAGTGCATTGATGGATAGTTGTTGGCATGATCATGACCATTGATGAATACACAAATATCCTTGGCCCGTAATGCATTGATAATTTGTGGTCGTGACCTTAATGAATATCATTGGCCGTAGTGCAGGGATGATGTGGATTATTTATTAAGCTGAGTCTCGGCGATAAAAGTGATTAAAAATCTTTTTAAATCATAAAAGATAGTAGATTTTATTCTCTACTTGACTCTTTTAATGGATTGCATGTTCCGCTGCAGTTAAACTTGATGTCTATTGTATTTTATCAGTTTAACACTGTTGAGGACTAATGATAATTTATTCTGCATTATCTTAGTCATAATATTTCTTACTGGGCTAGTTGAGCTCACCCTTTCTTTCCCTGTTCTCTTCAGGAAATGAGAATGTAGTCGAGACTAGTCGGGGAACGGAGTGATGGTCAGAGATGGTGTCTTAGTAGTCCTCACTATTCTATAAAATAGTGTGATAATAAATGTAATGAGGACTTATTCTGAGAGTGGATATTGTCTAGAAGACAATATTTGTATTAAAACTCACAGCGTGTATTTTGTCGTATTTTACACGACTGTTGTATAATTAAGTTGTATTTGAATTTTGTACCATGTATTTGGCGACTCAAGATGGGTGATGTATACCTATTTTGGGGGCGTCACAGAAAGTCTTTCTAAATTCCAACAGAAAATATCCGAATTCCACAAACGGACAATTTTCAACACCTCTTAAAATTCATAACAAATCATACGTTAATTTTTAACGGTTCAAAATTTGTGGACATATACTCAACTTATATATGTATAACATATCCAAAAATCACAACGATCCAACGGTCGGATTAAAAATATAACTCACGCAATAGATCTTTAAGAACAGTGATTTGATTTTTTTAATACCTCCATTTTGATAAAATACTGATAAAACACCTCAACATTAATTTCTTCATTTATATCCACATAAAAATAAATATTTTCTTCATTAATATTTCCTTATCATATAAATCAATAATTAATTATTCATAAATAATATTACAGAATCACAATAATGACAACCAGGTGGTTCCCAAGAAAGATGGGACTTTTCAATAAGGATTTCTCCTTACTGGCGCGTAATTAGGTGACCAAACCTCTCCTTGACAGAACTTTCTAGACATTGCCAATAATGCTATCTAATAATATTATTCAAATAATATGAATTATTGATTTGATAATGGAAAATATTGTGCCATGACAATTATTGAACAACAATAATATAAAATATCAACGCAACAATTATTGAATCAATAAAATAAAATATTGAACAGTAATTAATGTAACAATTATTGAGTAGTGTCTTCTTACGTAAGAATCAATAATTCAAAAATATTGTGTAATATCGTGTGCTACTGTGCAACTACGCGTATTACTATATTTTAACCATCAGGTATTCCAACAGTGTTAACGGTAATAATTACGTTGTTATTTATAAAAAATCAAACTTGTGGTTTTCTTCATCCGACAGTTATTCGCTATGGGGCCCACAAATGGTTGCGCCGTCGTACGAATATTCCCCGACAGCAAGAATATTCCAACGAATATTCCTTGACAAAAATGAATATTTTATAACCACTTGCTTATTTTGTAAAATTTGCACATTTAACCCATAACCAAAGCATTCTATCAAATTAACTCCTTATTATTTCAAGATAATGAATAGAGAAAATTCAATTTTATTTATAATAAGTTGGGGTCTTACAGTAGTTGGCAAGTTTTAATGATTACACAATTGAACTTTTAATTTTTCAAATTACCCCACTAAACTAATTATTATTTTGAAATTGGTTTATTCCGTTAAAAAAAAAAAACGAACGTTAATTTTTTATCTACAAAACTAATGAATTACCCATTGTAGTTGGCACGTTTATTGATTACACTATTGAACTTTTAATTATTCAGATTACCCCATTAAATTAATTTAAAAATAATTATTTTAAATATTTTAAAAAAAATTATTATTTTCGGTAAAAATATTAAAACTTTAATTTTTTTCATAAAATAAGTAAAGTTTCATAAAATATAAATTTAAAAAATTAAAGTTTTATGAAACCTTCTTGATTTTAAAAAAATCTTTTTTCTTTTGAAAATAAAGTTTATTTTTTTGAATCTTTATTTTATAAAATTTTACTCATTTTTTAAAAATATGAAGAATTTTCCAATATTTTCTTGATAATATTTATTTATAAAAATTATTAATTTCTTTTTTGAAAAAAAGCAATCAATTTTTTATTTATCTTTTACTATTTTTTAATTTCTATTTTTAGATTTTTTTAAAAAAAATCTACTATTAAGAATGTGTCATTCATTAAAAAATTAAGTAGACATTAATTTAATTTAAAATTACTTTAATTTTTTGAATCTATATTTTATGAAACTCTACTCATTTTATGAAAAAAAAAAAGTTTCTAATATTTTTTACTTAAAATAATAATTATTTTTAAAATATTTAAAATAATTATTTTAATTAGTTTGATGGGATAATTTGAAAAATTAAAAGTGCAATGGTGTAATCAGTAAAATGTGCCAACTACAATGAGTAATTCATTAGTTTTGTAGATAAAAAATTAACGTTCGTTTATTTTTTTTTTAACGGAATGACCCAATTTTAAAATAATAATTAGTTTAGTAGTGTAATTTAAAAAATTAAAAGTTCAATGTAATCAGTAAAACCTACCAATTACAGTGAGTATTTCTTTAGTTTTACCAATGAAATCTAAACCACAAAATATCATTTAAAATGTCTTCTTGTTGCACTTTTAGATGCAAAATCATCAATTATACTATCATATTTAATGTTTTCTAACATATCATTTTCAATGCATAATATCACTAATTTTTTATTATTTTATTTATTTTTTTTCTTTTTTTTGAGTATTTTTTTTATTTTTACTATAAATAATTATGTTTTAGTGTGACTTATGTTTAGTTTAATATATGAGAAAATAATTAATATAGTTTTTAATACTTTTTATTTGAATAATTAGATTCAACGTAAATTTTAATATTTGAAAAAAATAATTACAATTTTATTGCATTAATTTGTACTTTTATGGGTATTAAAATTTTACTTTTTAATTACAAAAAAATATTTTTAAATCTATATCACGTAAATTTTAATCTTTGAGAAATTTATTTAGAAAAAAATTGAATGACTTTATTTTCCTAATAAAATGAATTGTTTTTTTGATATTTATGTTATTTATTGCACAAGTTCATAATTTAATTAATTAGATCAAGTTAAGTGCAAATTATAATATACAAATTTAGATTTAATGGATAAATTAAACATTATAACTTAAAAGGTGTATTATACATTATATTAAAAATATTTGTAGATATTAGTTGGTCAACCACACTAGAGGTAGTGAATGTTACATATTGTATAGTTGAGGGGTATTGACCTTTACTTGAAAAACTAAAGGGGTTGTGAATGTTATTATGGTTATCTATAAGGGGTGTCATTATATTTTACTCTTATTTTTATTGTTTTATAATGTATAGAATATAATGAGTATTATAAAAGATTTGTTTATTTATTTAGTTTTTCATTCAAATTCATCTATTTTTGAATAAATAACTTTGGTCATAATTGTGGCTAAGTTTTTTTTTATACTTTTTTGTTTTTTGTTCTTATTATACTGACAAAGGTTAGTTTGCTCATATATTTTGAAAAATAATAATTAAAAATTACTTTATTTTTATATTTTGGAATAGGAAGAGAATAATTTTTTCAGTGAGTATTTGCTAATTCTTAATTTTGGTTTTACAATTTAATATGAAAGAAATTAGATGAAAATAATTTATTTAGGTCTGTCTATCAAATCTTAATAAAAAAAGATAAAAGCCTAAAAATCTGTACTAAAAGTCTATCAAAAGGATTGTTTGCTCAATGATTTCACTAATAAAATCTTGCCATATAATATCTGATAAAAGATATTCCACTTCATTTTGCCATATTAGTGTAGGACTTTATACTTTTTATTGGTCATTTGAAGTGTTAAGAACATGAATGTGTCAAACGTGCGTGTGAATAATCCATATGTTCCATATTCAGTCATATTTACCTTCTCTTTGCATTCGAGAAATAGAGTCTGTTTTTGATAATAAAATTGATTATTCATTTCTTATCAATATTACTATTATTTAAGCAGATAAATAGAATTGTAAATTGTTTCATTTTTAAATCTGAGTACGAATAAGACTCAATTTAGGACTCTAGAACACCAATTGGTTAATTCATCTTGAACCACAACAAACTCATTATCGACTGAGATCGACAGGAGCATGGGCTGTTGCCCATCACCAATGATCTCATTGCCGATAGCACAGGGGTCATTGGCAAGGGCGGATGTCTTTAAGGGGCAGTATAATCTGCTGTCCCTGCTGATTTTTTTATAAGTATAAAGAAAGGGATAGATATGTAAATTAATACACTTAAGGGTTAGATTAATGAAAAAGTTAAATTTAGAGGGGATAAAAAAATTCATAAACCAATTATAAATACACGTACAAAATTCTTCTTAGTTTTAAGATTTGGTGAAATATTAGAAATATACACAGTATCAGCGTGTGAACTGTGAGAGATTGTTTAATTCAAATTAAAATTTTTTTTATTGATTTGGTTGACTATAGTTACTGTTTGTTTGGTCTAAATTTTTTTTTATTGATTTGGTTGACTATAGTTACTGTTTGTTTGGTCTGATTGAGTTTTTGGTTTTGGGTTGTTTGATCTTCAATTGAAAATGTGATCATTTTGGTTGAGTAGTTTCAGTCTTTTATTGTGATAACTTACAATGATTTTGCCTTATTTTATAATGGGAAATAAAAAATAAAAAATGAAAAATAAATATAAGTCTTTAGCAACCCCTCATTTCTAGTTATAATTACTTTACTTCTATGCATCTAACTAATGGACCCTGTATAATTTTTGGGTGTTCTGAGTATAAATTTTGGATGATTTGTTTCTCTTATTTCAAGTAAAAATTATTTCAAACTTATAAAAAGATACCAAAACTGGTTTATGCTTTGAAATTAATTCATAATTTTGTTTGAATATAGAAAGCAAATTTGGTTTGAGACTTTGAGCATTTGAGGAATCATTCAAATTGAACTATGACAATTAACCAAAATAAAATTTTAAATTGTATCTAAATTTTTTTATTTGAAATTTATTTTTTAGTTTGGACGATAATGAATATTTATTGCAATTTATAAACATTATTATGATTAATTAATGTTTTATTTATTTAATTTTAAAACAAAAAATTAATTAAAATCCACCCCTACTAAAAAAAAATTCTCAATCCGTCCCTGGTCATTGACAACGGATTCCGTCCCTAGTCATTGACAACGGATTTGTCCGTCAGCAATGACCTATTTTTTTTTTGTATTGTTGTTGTCATAATTTTAAGAAGTAAAATATGAATTCAATATGACTTGGTTGGCATCTGAAAAAATGACAACTTTTATTTGGTTACCTAGCATTTTTTTAGGGCTATAGGTATACACATAGCTGTATAGTACACAGTTGTGCTATGTTGACAGTTTTTTTAGACTATACCGTCGAACCGGACGTCGCCATAAACCAACGGTTGACGATTGAACCGTCGTGATAGTATTAAAAAACTGTCGCCATAAACAACTGTGTACTACACAGCTGTATATATATATTTCTCTATTTTTAAATATTACGATTTGTAGCAAAAGTTTTTCAAATATAACTAAGATGATTCTCTTAATGAATGCATGTATATTTCACTGAATCAGGTTAAATTATTTGTTACTTCAGTTGTCTTATCTTTTATTTATAATAGAGCGAGTGCAATTTATATCATACTTGCTCGGGTAAGTTATTTTTTACGCTCGCTCTTGCAAGAATATATAGTTCGACTATACAAGGTAATTGTGTGGGCCTTATTAGTTTTGTTTGCTTAGTTGTACAGCTAGCTACTAAAGTAAGGTTATTTTACTATTCTACATTAAATGAGTTTCTTAATTTCTATTTATCATGTATATATTTTGGAATATTTATATCATCGAATTACAATTAAATGTCATGGATAACTATGTGGTTGTGTACAAGAAATAATGCAAAAAATTTAATAAGTTTTTATTGTTGATAAAGAAATGAGAATATTATTTTTATATGTATTTTTGATATTTTTACATAATTCATTCTCACGTAAAGATAAGATCCCCTATATAATCATGTGTAGAAGATAAGTGAAAATATCAGTTTTCTAAATAAACCAATAAATTAGAAATGGTTCCCTAGATTGCAATAAAGGGATTAGATTATTCTGTATGTCGGCCTAATTTGGGCCGCCCTGTTTGGATACGTTTCTCGTGAATTGATCGTGGTCCCAAATTTACTAGAAGCCAAACAGTCCCTTCGTCATGTACCTCTAGTCTCTAGATATTGGCTTATATCATTTTATAACCCCTGGCCCTCGATAGCTTAACCTCACGGCTTTCTTCCCCCTTGTACTACTTTTGCCCGTTGGAGATAAGACTTGGATCCATACCTAGAGATGGAGAGAGACAAAGAAAGAAGCAGGTGATGATAGGTGGGATTTGCTATAGTATATATATATATATATATATATATATATATATATATATAGGTCCGATTTCTGTAAAAAACCTTTTTCTTTGTTAAAATCACAGACTTTTTTTTTACTTTTTTTTAAAACAACTAAAAAAAATTTAATATTTATGGGCTGAAATTATTTCATGTCTGATGTTTTGGGCGTGATTCGGATACTTATAACAAAACAGTGCATGCGGGGTATGCATATTTTTTTTGGTATAGGTATCCAAATCACGCCCAAAACATTGTATTATATGAAAAAATTTCAGTTCCATAAAATATTAAATTTTTTTAGTTTTTTTTAAAAAAAAAAGCAAAAAAAAAAAGTCCGTATTTTAACAAAGTAAGGGAGCCCTGACCTGATCGTATATATTTATATATAGAGAGAGAGCAAGGATCAAGTGCATACTTCTTATCTTACTCACCCGTGCTCACCCCCCTTTAGCGACGGATCCGGCGACGGTTTCGATCATACAACCGTCGTCTATACTTTTAGCGACGGACAACATATAGCGTCGCTAAAAGCATAGACGACGGTTGTATGACCAAACCGTTATCGGGTCCGTCGCTAAAGAAAATAACAGAAAGTGAGTAAGATAAAAATATCTTGACTTGATCCGGACCGTATATATATATATATTAACTTTCTCATACTAGTTACGAACCGACGAATATTTCTACCCACAAGGCGCTTTTCAGTCATAAATAAAACAAACAAGTTATGTGGACAAATAATATTTATAAATATTTAATTAAATTATTATTTAAATATAAATTATTTAAAAGGATAACAGGTTAATTTTAGGAAGAAAAAAAAATTAATATAAGATATTTATATTATATTATCTTCAAATTAATAGAAAAATATAATTGTAATTCTTAAGTTTTGATAAATGTATAATTTTTATTGTATTTTTCTGAAGTCTAATCATGTGAAATGTTAGATAGAGATAGAGATGTGAACTATCACTAACACATTAAGGAATACCACTAACACACCTAAATTTTTGTATAAATAAGAAGGAAAAAAAACAACCAAATTAGCAAATGACATAAAATAATAATTCAAATTAGCAAATTACATAAAGTTGCAACCCAGACTATCAAATTACATAAAGTAGTAACCCAAATTTTAACAAGTAGCAACCAACTATACTAATTTTGTATTACATCAAATGTTAAATAGTGCCAACTACTGCAAAAACTTTTACTTGAATCTTCAATTAAACTGGTCCGTGGATGAAAAACTATTATTTTCTGAACTTACACTTCAATCTTCATTGCATGGAAAAAACCTACATAAAAATTAAATAGTGTCAAAATTCAAGTTAAATACCTTAAAAATGGAAAGAAAAAAAATATTTTTACTGATTTTAATTGGAGTGCTGGACAATTTCTTTTATCATATGTATGTCCAATTTTGTCACATTCATGACACATTCTAGCCTTCTTTTGTTTTGCACCAATGTCTTTTCTTTTTCTCCCACCCTTTTGCTCGCACTTGATTCGGTTCACAAAACACATGTTCATTGCTTGCACTGCATTTTTTTGAAACAACTAACATTGGACTGTTTTTTCGCCTGAAACTCTTTACACTTTTATCACGAATATTCAACTGATTAATTTTTTCAAATGCACTACCCATTTCATCATAATAAATCTTTGTACCTTCCTCACTTTCAAGAGCCTTGTCAACTACTTCCAAACCAAATTTAACCATTTCCCTCCTCTTTACAATATATTCTTTGTCATCTCTTATCACAGTGCCACTATTGTCTACAACATTCCCATATTTTGCACCTTGTGTCCATCTCTTCAAGATGTACTTAGTTGGCAATTGTTCATAATCATGAAACTTGTCAAGATATATATGCCAAAAGGTGCCTACAAGGGATTCCAGCGCTTTCAAACTTTTTGCAACTACAATAAGCATAATCCAACTCTTTTTCATAAAGAATCTCCCTCACTTTATACTTTGCCTCATTTTTTTTTTGAACTTTAATTTATACACAACAAGATTATCAACGTCTTTGACAAGTTCAAATTATATCTCAATAAGCTCGCTATATGCTCATCTTGAAATTCAAAAAAGATCTCACATGTGTAAATATTAACCATTTGCAACAAAAAATCATGCTCCAAGATATCACCTTAGGCGTTTCAATCTTGTCTTTGTTGTCAGCTACCAACTCTTGATGATGTTGTTATGCAAGTCCCTTGTCAAACTGAATCATAAAATCAAACAATGATAAACGCTTGTTCACAAACCTCTTAAAAAATGCATGAGAGCTTTCTTCTCGCTGGCTTCTTAACATATTGGTCAAAAAAACATGATTTAAATGATCAGGCACCCATTTTAAGTGAATCTCATACATTGATTTTAGTCATTTATTGTCGCTCAACCCACTTCTCCCAACAAGCTCCAACCACTTTGAGTTAAACTCTTCCTTCAGTTCTTACTTCAATATGCAATCTGAAAACTTCGAATAGTAGTTGCTAGCTATACTTAATCGAATCTAATTAGTTTTCTGAAAACTTTTGTCAAAATGTGCCAAATATATTACCTATGGTAAGTATTCGAAAGAATTTTAGACATAAAATTTGTCATTGCTGGATCTTGGTCAGTGATAATAATCTTTGGAGCATCACCAGGCAAGCTCTACAAATTGCTTGAAAAACCAAACAAATGAATCTATTTTCTCACCAGATAAAAAAACACAATCGAATACAATTGTTTGTCCATGATTATTGACCCCCACAAATGGTGTAAAGATCATTCCACAACGATTGGTGTTGTATGTGGTATTAAATATCACTACATCGCCAAAAAAATTATAAGCCCGTCTAGATGTTCCATCAACCCAAAAACAATAAGTGATATTGTTTCTTCATCTGCCTCAATTTTAAAAGTAAATGAAGGATTCCGCCTTGTTCAATATATCGTAAAATACTCAAGCAATAAATCTCCATTGTGCACTCATCTCTTTACGTCTATCCCTCTCGTAGTTATATAAATCTGTTTGTGTACAACCAATATTTTCTATCCCTCCTGCTTGCACTGCAAGAAAATTGAATTGATGATGAGATGATATATTTACCATGCTAAGTTGTTCAGACAAACATGTGTGGGCACTAGAAATAGAACAGTGAGATCTTAACAAAAATGTTCTACTTGGGGTGGACAATGGGTGGCTATGCCCTTCAACAATTACACTAACAACATACAACCCAACTTTTGACATCAAGGAAACAATTTTAGCTTGACAACACTCTTTTATTGACCCTCGACGTCTTTGTTTAGGCACCTCTTGAACTACCGAACCTTTTTCTTCTTTATAACAAACAAATTCCTTCCTTACTATTACACCATCCTTCTTCCTTCACAATTACCTCGAATACTAAATCCAGATTCTTTCGCATATGTGTTGTAAATTTTTTTAGCA
This sequence comes from Panax ginseng, assembly GCA_020205605.1. NCBI lineage: Eukaryota > Viridiplantae > Streptophyta > Magnoliopsida > Apiales > Araliaceae > Panax > Panax ginseng. Next base: position 30,597,975 of record CM035135.1, read on the forward strand.
TCCTCTACTGTTATAAATTCTTGGCCTTTTCTTGGTTTCAATTCTTCTTTCACTTGAGGATAGTAAATGTGATCCGACTCTTCAATTTCATCCCAACCGCCTCATACATTATCAAAGGAAAAACTTACATAACTCCTTACTATATCATTCTCACAACTCTTTGATTCCAAATTCATATCTTCCATTTCAATTTAGCTGTAATAATTAATAAAAAAAAATACTAATTTTAGCATAAGCTTTAAATTTAACATAACAGATGACCCCCAATTTTAACACTAAGTAACAACTCAAATTTTTGCCTAAAAGCCCTAAGTTTAAAAAATAGCTTTTATTTCAAAATATATTTTTTTTAAAATTAATTAAAGCTTTAGAAATGGTGAAAGAAGAACAAACCTAAACAATCTTTAAATTTAGGCATGAATTTAATTAAAAACAAAAAATGTAAAAAATAAAAAATAGAAAGTAAAAAGTAAAAAGCAAAAAATCTTTTTAGTCAAATAAATCAGTGAACAAAATGTATAAAAAAGGAACATAAACAATGAGAAGAATGAAAAAAATAGTAGATTTATGCAAAGAGGTCATTTTTTAAATTAATCTACCAGGTGATAAAGAGAAGAGAGAGAAAGAGTTGGTCGGTTCATAAACACATGGGGTGATAAAAGAGGGGAGAGAGAGAGAGAGAGAGAGAGAGAGAGAGATGGTTGGTTCACTATTTGATTTTTATGTAGGTCTTTTCCATGAAATAAAGATTTAAGTGCAAATTCATAAAATAATAGTTTTTCATTCACGGACCAGTTTAATTAATTGAAGATTCAAGCACAAGTTTATGCAGTAGTTGACACTATTTAACATTTGATGTAATACAAAATTGGTACTGTTGGTTGCTACTTGTTAAAATTTAGGTTGCAACTTTATGTAATTTGCTAATTTGAATTGTAATTTTATGTAATTTGCTAATTTTGTTGGGTTTTTTTTTCTTTCTTATTTATACAGAAATTTTGGTGTATTAGTGGTATTCCTTAATGTGGTAGAGATGGAGCACATCTCTATCTCTATCTAACATTTCACATGATTAGACATTTTAGACTTTAAAAAAATACAATAAAAAAGTATACATTTATCAAAACTTAAGAATTACAATTATATATTTCTATTAATTTGTAGATAATATAATATAAATATCTTATATTAAATTTTTTCCATAAAATTAACCCATTATCCCTTTAAATAATTTATATTTAGATAATACTTTAATTAAATATTTATAAATATTATAAAAATATCAGTCCAAAATGATCAAATTAACACGATAATTAATGTTCAAATGTTTAAAAATAATATCAGAGGATAATAATTTTCTACCCAGGTGATAAAGAGGAGGGAGAGAGTTGGTTAGTTCATTATTCAAATTAACTCTTTCAAACTATTTAGCGAAGTAAGTTCATCATATTTTACAGCATCTATTAAACTGTTTAACGAAACTTAAATTTATAATCTCTTTCCTGCGCTAAACAGTTTTTCAAATGTGTAAATTATTCCTTACAGAATTTTAATTTCAGTCCATTTGGACAATATAAAAACAAATTATATTTATATAGGTCAGATTTACATTTCATATTATCTTTATTATATAGGTATTATAACTTTTTACTATATAAAATACAACTTATTTTTATAAACAGCTTAAATAGACTCTCCATTATATATAAACTGTATGGAATCAAGATGTTTCCTAACCTATAGAAGGAGAGTGGTCTCAGTTTGGAGTCTTTATAACACAGCGAAAGACGGTAAAGAAAATAGAAACAATCATATGAATTGAATTTATATACTTTGCAATCACAAGAATTCACAAAATTTTGGATAAATTGACTAAATAGTCAAATAATTCATAAATCAGAATAATAATAATGAGAGTTGTCCCTAATTACATCAGCCTTGCACCATATTTATACTACTAAAAGGAATCCTAAACCTAAAAGGAAATAACAAATTGATTTGGAATCAAAATCTACCTAAAAAGATTCCTAATTACAATAGAATTGAAAAACTTCCTAAAATCAATAATAATTAAAACTACCTTACTACTAATTAATAAGTAAAAATATATTAAATATTTAAATTATCCATAAATATCAAAACATAAATTATATCGAATATTGACATATAACTCTTCCCGTGTCACTTTGTAGATGCAGCCAGTGGCGAAGCCACATTAGAGAGTCTGGGGTCAATCCCACTGAAAAAAATATATTTTATAATATATAATAAATTTAGAAAAAAATTTAAGTGTAATGAAAAAATTGACCCTACTGAAATTTTATAAATTTTTTAATATACGTGGTCAAATAAAATTTTTTATAACTTTCTCAATTCCATATTACTTTTACTCCTTGATTTATGCATCTTCCTCTAATATTTTTAAAATAAATAATAATCTAATTTATATTATTTTTATAACATAAGAAATTTAAATATTTATTAACAAATTTGTGATTAGAAAGACGTATTAGGAGTCAATAAGGTATGGGTGTGTGTGTGTCTATATATAATGTTATTACTTGTTATATTAACAATATTATAACCAAATACATATTTTACATATGCAATCGGCCAAAAACTACAAAATTATCTAAAAGAATTGGCTTGGGGTGCTGCCTCCGAACTCCAGCAAAATTATTTATCGCATCACAATTTTTTGATCCCATTGAATAAAATTTCTGGCTTCGCCACTGGATGCAGCAAACTTTTTTGAGAGAGGTCTCCGCTTCGCCGTCCGAACGTATCTCGAAAGAATAGTTTTGTGCAAATTAAAAATGTGAGCCTAGGGATACCTTGGGGAAAAAATCTATAGAAGGAGATGAAAGGAGAAAAAGGAGATGATAATAATTGGGTGGCCCTTAGGCCCCTTACATTTTCCCTTCTTAGCTTACAACCAAATGTTGCATCTCCCTTGTTTCCAAAACATCTTGTTGTACACTAAATCAACTTGCTTAAAGCTAGCTAGCTTAAGCTTAGCCCGTGAGTGAGAGCTAAAAAAAATGAGAACAAACAAAGAAAGTGGTGTTTGTGGGTCTTTATTACTTCGATATAGGGAGATTGCCATGCATGAAAAGGAGCAATAAGGGCATACTGAAAGCTATGGGCACATGCAATGCTGAGTTCACGTAAAATATAGATACGCCCGGCCACATGCAATGCTGAATTCTCGTAAAATAACACATTTATATTCTATACCATGACAAGACATATATAATTTATTTATTTTTGCCTTTTTTTTAGTCTTTGATAATATCAGAACAATTATGGTTAAAACACAAGTGTAAAAATATTAATAAATGCATATTTGCTCGTCGCAACATAAAATATTACTCGAGTCAACATGCAATAGGTTTGAGTTAAAAACAAGAGTTAATAATATAAATTTCCAAAACAAAGGCATAATTAAGATGAACTTATTATTATTATTATTATATACGCTCAATAATTTGAATTAAAGAAAATTGTTATTATGTGGATAAAATTAATAATTTGAGAATGAAACAATTTTCTTATAAACATCAATTTGGTGTATATAGAACCAGTAGTAGACAATTGTCATAGTAATAGAAGTAAATTACAGTTAAGAGTAAAATGCAAAATTTATTGTTAATTCAGGTTAATTTAGAACAGCTCCGTAACCAAATTTAACTACTTTCCAACTTATAAGTTGAATACCATAATAATTAGTATGATAACAAAAAAAATTTGTATTTTCTTACAAATTGAGTATATTGAGAATATTGCACAGAAGAGTAAAGATAAAGAAATATGTAATAGAGTATTATTTTCTGTTTTTTATAAGAAATTAGTGGCATAAAGTTACTAACATGATATTATTTAGGGAACTAATATTTTTATGCGTATTTTTAATATTTTCACATGGTTCTCTCTCATATGAATATACAGTGAGTTCAACCTTCATGTGAGAAGGAACCATGTGAAAATATTAAAAAAAATTATGGAAATAATGATCCCCTATTACTTATATTTTAGGTAGATTGAATACTATCATCCCATCACTTCTATATATTTAATAAAATATTATGAATATATTTCAAAAATAAATAAATTTTTCAATTTACTATATTCATCACTCTTGTTGTTGCCTTTTAGACTTCATAACTTACTGTCAATAATATTCGAACTTTCGACCTTTATATCGATAAATCATAAAAGTGAGTCATACCGAGAGGACATCTTTCTCCTCTTCCTCGTTTTCCAAATGAACCTGATATTTCTAACGGTACCAGAAAGTCAAGCCCGTTGAAACAATTCAAGCCCAAAAATCATATAGGCCTAAGTAGTAGTTAAATAAGATTTGTTTCCATTCAAGCCCAATAGGCCTACAATGGTCATGAATCAACCCACCTCCATATAATCAAACATGTAACACCCAAGTCCCACATCGAAAGATAAAAAAATTTGTCAGTATATAAGAAATTAAATTACTACCAACAGTACTTTCAAGTCATAACCTTTTGGGTGAGTTTGTGGTGGGATACGATGAACCAAGAAGATACTACAGTAAAACCTCAATTTAGGAATAGACTTGGGACTAAACTATTTGTATTCTAATTGAGAGGTTATTACTAAATAGAGGTATTAACACAAAATATTTTTCGAACACCCAAAAATATCCACTTTAACAAAAATATAGATTTTATAACAAAAATTAAAGAAAACATAAATTATTTAGATTTTCAAACTAGAAAAATGTAGTCTTTTATAGGAAATGTAGTCTTTCATAGGAAAAATGGTCTTTTATAGGAAATGTAATCTTTTATAAGAAATGTAGTCTTTTATAGGAAAATATAGTTCTTTATAGGAAATGTAGTCTTTTATAGAAAATGTAATCTTTTAAAATTAATATTGTCTCTCTCTATATATATATATATATATATATATATATATATATATATATATATATGAAATTATTACTATATAGAGGTATAGTTTCTCAATACGGGACTTAAAAAGTCTATAACATATTACAATTTAGAAGTTATTCCTATTTATAACTGGCCCAAATTGGGACCAAATTTTTTTATAATATTGTAGAGGTTATTCTTATATAGAGTATTCTTAAATAAGGGTTTTACTGTATTAGGCCAGTGGTTTAAGGACCTTATTTGGATGGATTTGTTAAATATAAGTGAAAGTGTTTGAAGCAACAACCTTGAAGTTTATTGAATGAAAGTAGCTACATATATAGCCTTACAACTGGGAAGGAAAAACTGCTCACGTTCAGTACTAACTGGTGTGAGTAATACATGCATGTAAAGAAAGAGTCAAACTCCTAAACCTACTCCCAAATAACATGGACTTATTAACAGAACCAAATGTATAAGTCAAAGCCATAACAAACTTCAACATTTCCTCCCTTAAACTGATTACATATACAAATCAGTTTAGAGAAGGATTTTTACATACTCCCATCATGCAGCGCAACTTCTCAAAAGAATCCAGCTTAAGAGGTTTTGTTAAAATATCAGCAATTTGCTCATGAGATCCACAATGTATTAACTTCACTATTTTATCCTTGCTTAGATCTCGAAGAAAGTGGAACCTCACGTCTATATGCTTACTTCGACCATGTAAAACTGGATTTTTTGAAAGTTTAATAGTTGAACTATTGTCATAGTAGATTACCGTGGACTCTTCTTGAACATGATTTAACTCTTCCAGCAACCTTCTAAGCCACACAGCTTGGCAAGCACATGAAGATGCTACAACAAATTCAGCTTTAGTGGTGGATAACGTGACTACCGGTTGTTTCCTTGAAGAACACGACACTGCTCCTGAACTTAACAAGAACAAATATCTCGATATGCTTTTTCGATCTTCTTAATCGCTGACATAATCACTATCCGTGAATGCCATAAGTTTTTTGTTTCCTCCTTTCCTATAGAAGATACCATAGTACATTGTTCCCTTCAAATATCTGAGCACTCGCTTAGTTGCTTGTAGGTGCAAATCTGTTGGGCGTTCCATGTACCTACTAAGCAAGCTGACAACAAACATGAGATCAGGTTTGGTGGCTGTTAGATACATGAGACTCCCAATCATCTGTTTAAAAAAAAGTGTTGTCTACGGATTCTCCATTGCTGTCTTTCCCAAGCTTAGCCCTAGGAACTATGGGATTGAGTACTAAGTTGGACTCTGTCATTCCAAACCTATCCAAAATATCTTGGAGATATTTTTTTGATGAATGAAGATTCCATCTTCTTACTGCAATACTTCCATACCCAAAAAATATCTCATCTTTCCCAAATCAATCATATCAAACTCCCTTTTCATGGACTGTTTGAAAGCCATGAACATGTCTTCATTGTTGCCAGTAAAAATTAAATAATCAACATAGAGGCATACAATTAGAAATTTACCTCCTGGTAAGGTCTTGGTGAATAAGGTATGCTCATATGGACATTTAGTAAACCCTTCCTTCTTAAAATAGGACTCTATTTTGCTGTACCATGCTCGTGGAGACTGTCGTAATCCATACAATGCCTTTTTCAGCTTGTACACTTTCTGCTCATTGCCCTTTTTTTCATATCCAGGTGGTTGTACAACATATAACTCTTCATCAATTTCACCATGTAAAAACGCCGACTTCACATCCAGCTAGAAGATTTTCCAGTGCTTTTGTGCCGCAAGAGAAATCACAAGTCTAATGGTATCAAGCCTGGCTACAGGTGCAAACACTTCTGTAAAATCAACCCCATGTTGTTGGACATAACCCTTTGCGACGAGTCTCGCCTTATGCTTATCGATTTCACAATGCTCATTCAACTTCATTTTGAAGACCCACTTAACGCCAATTTTCTTTCCTCCAACAGAAAAATCAGTTAATTCCCATGTAGAATTCCTTTCAATGGCAGCAATCTTAGCATCTATGTCCACTCTCCACTTCTTACTCCTCGCGGCTTCTTCAAAATATAGCGGGGTCCCTATCAACAAACAAATCCAAGAGAGAGTTCTCACCTTCACCTTCTGAGTCTTCTAATTCAGTGACATAATCTCTCATCCAGTTTGGTTGTTTCCGTGTTCTTCTTCTATTTGGACTAGAAGACTCTCCAATGGATAGATCTCCAAAGACATCTAGATCTTGCTTGTTACCTCTCGTCGTTGTTGCCTCCTCATCCTCGTGTTGCTTCAACGATCGCATCCTCAATAAGACTTGCTATCTTCCCATATCTTACTATCATTTTCCATATCATTCCAAAGGCGATTCGATTATAAGACCGTCTTGATTCTCATTTCAATTCCATCCATCGCCTCCCTAAAAATTACATCTCTGCTAACAATGATTTTTTTTGAAATAGGGTCATAAAGACGACAAGCCTTTGATTCTTTGTTGAATCCTAGCATTACGCACCGTAAACTTTTGTCTTCCAACTTGGTGCGTCGATGATCAGCTACATGGGCATAACAAATACAACCAAAGATGCAAAAATGGGCAACTGATGGTCTCGGCCCACTCCAAGCCTCCTCAGGAGTTATGTTGCACACATCAATAGTTGGACTTCGATTGAGTATGTGAGCAGTCCACCGAACAGCTTCTGGCCAGAAAGTCTTAGGAACTTGTCTTCCCCGGAGCATACAGCGTACCATGGTCATGATTTTACGGTTTTTCCGTTCTGCCACGCCGTTTTGCTGGGGAGTGTAAGCACTGGTGAGTTATCTTTGTATGCCATTAGAGGAACAAAAGGTGACAAACTCATTTGATAAAAACTCTCCTCCGCGATCTGTTCTTAGACCTCTGATGCAATCATTCTTCTCTTTTTCAACTAGACTTTTGAATAGCTTGAATGTAACAAAGGCCTCAGATTTCTCCACCAGAAAATACACCCAAACTTTACAACTAAAGTCATCAATGAAAGTCGGGATGTACCTCTTGTTGCCATTGGAGGTAGGAGAAATCGGTCCATAAATGTCAGCATGAATAAGTTGAAGGATCTCCGTAGCTCGCCATTTGCTTTGCTTTGGAAAAGAATTTCTTGAGTGTTTTCCCATAACGCAATCTTCGCAAACCACTTCAGGATCTTTAAGCTGAGGTAGACCTGTCACCATCTACTTCCCATAGAGTGTCTTGAGTCCTCCAAAACTGAGATGACCATACCGATAATGCCAAAGATAATCCAAGTTGTCGGTGATAGATTGAAAACACTGTGAAGATTGAATTTTTGAGAGAAAGATGAACATACGATTTTGAGACATATTGGTTTGCATAATGAGGCCTCTTTCTGGATGATAGATCTTGCACATGTTGTTTTGAATAAGATGGATAGGCCCTTTTCTTGCAATTTTCCAATGCTCAATAGGTTGTTCTTCAAATAGGGAACATAATATGCCTCAGTAATAATATGTGTATTTGCATTCGAATACTTCCTCTACCCATAACATTGAGATAAGTATTGTTCCCAAGCTTTACCGAATCTCGAAAGTCTTCATTCAGAGAATTGAAAAATTCCTTCTTACCACACATGTGGTTACTACATCCTGAATCCAAAAACCAAGATTCTCACTGGGATCTTTCTGTATGTCAATTTATGCAATAAGAAGTATGTCTTTACTTGTTTCTACCAAGTTTGCCCTTGACTCGTTGTCTTTATTTGGACACTCATACTAAAAATGTCCTAGATCATGGCAATGATAGCATTCAACAATGGATTTATTAAAAGCTGATCTACCACGACCTCTACCCCTGCCTCGATATGCACCATGTCCACGACCTCTTCTTCCCGTGTCATCAGCATACTCCACCTGAAAAGCGTGCTCCTCGACAACATGATTGTTCATCCTTTGTTCATGAACCAAAAGACTGCTTTGGAGCTCATCAGTTGTTATGGTGACTAAGTCATTAGACTCCTCAATGGAGTAAACAACATAGTCAAATTTGGAAGTCATAGATCGTAGTATCTTTTCCATCACAACAACATCTTCCATTTTTGTCCATGAATCTGCATTTTATTAACTACGGTGAGAGTTTGAGAAAAATACTCATTCACATCTTCTCCTTCCTTCATATGGAGAATCTCGAACTCCTTTCTCAGTGCTTGGAGTTGTGCTCGTTTGACACGATCTGTCCCTTGATATTTCTTCTTTAAAGAGTCCCAAATAACTTTTGAGGTGTCTTTCTGCAAGATGGTCTCCAAAATCGAACAATTAATGGCTTGAAAGAGGTAATTCTTGGCCTTTAGGTTTTTTAGTTTTTGATCTTCAAGTGTCTTGGTCTGTACAGCGGTGAGGACTGCCCCTGTGACTTCTCCGGGAAGACCATTCTCCACCACGCTCTAATATTCTTTGGAACACAAAAAGTTTTCCATAAGCATGGACCAGTGATCATAATGGCCGTTGTGACGCCCCCAAAATAGGTATACATCACCCATCTTGAGTCACCAAATACATAGTACAGAATTTAAATACAAACTTAATTATATAAATGTCGTGTATAATACGACAAAACATAGCTGAGAGTTTTAACAGGAATATTTTCTTCTAGACAATATCCAAACTCAAATTCAATCCTCATTACATTTATTCACACTAAATTGTGAGTACAACTAAAACAACCATCTCAGACCGTCACTCTATTCGCCGACTAGTCCAGGCTACGTTCTCATTTCCTGAAGAGAACAATGAAAGCAAAAGGGTGAGCTCAACTAGCCCAGTAAGAAATATTATGACTAAGATAATGCAGAATAAATTATCGTTAGCCTTCAATAGTGTTGAACTGATAAAATATAATAAACATCAAGTTTAACTGCAACGGAACAAGCAATCCATTAGAAGAGCCAAGTTGAGCATGATATCTACTATCTTCTATGATTTAAAAAGTTTATCATCAATTTTATCACTGAGACTCAGCTTAATAAATAATCCACATCATCGAATCATCCCTGCATTACAACCAAGGATATTCATTAGTATCACGACCACGAATTATCCATGCACTACGGGCCAAGGATATTCATGTTTTCACCAATGGTCATGAATATGCCAACAACTGTCCATCAATGCACTACGGGCCAATGAGGACTTTTACCACATCATTTGTAACATTACGGTCATGATTATACCGAATAATCCCTGGTCATAATCATACCAATCAACAATCCATCTATGCACGTAAGCCAAAGATGACAACTTTCATCACAATATAAGCATGAGGATGATGATAATGATATAAGAATTCATTTAAAAGAAAGAAAAGGATAAATTTTTAAAGATTTATAATTTAATTTATTCAAAATTTAATAATGTTTAAATTGTTAACATGATACTACTTTGTGGAATAGAATTCAAGAATAATATTGAATCAAAAATAATTTGGACCGAAAAGAAATTAATTTTTGTTATGAATAATGTCCCGGGTGAATAGTACCCCATGAATAGTAATTCAGGAATAGTACCCCGTGAATAGTACTCCGACATGAAAAAGTTAAAACTTATCAAGAATGTTCAGAATAATATTTTCATGAAAAGATATTGGATGAAACACAAATTTTAAGGATATTCTACTAATTTTATGGAGTATAGAAGCCAAAACTTAACAAAATGAGTGTAGAATTCGGAATCTGAAACGAAATAATATTACTTACATACTACAGAGTATGGAAGAAAATATTATTTCATACGAATACTGAACAAAAATAATATCCCTTACCTTAAAAAGAAGAGTATTCCAACTGGTATAGCGGGGATATTCTTGAAGAAAACTTTCACTGTTTTCTACGCTCAAAGCTTCTTAAAACTCTAAAGAAATACGCTCAATATTATAGAAGAAGAATTCTCTAATTCTGGTGTGATTTTCAATTCTAAACTAAACATCCTATTTATAGGAGAATGGAAGGATACTATTTAGAAAATAAAATCACGGACTACACAGTGGAAAGAAAAAAATCACGGACGAAGAATTCGAAGGCGAAGATTTTATTTTGATTTTACTATGCAAATACTATGCAGACACTATGCATAATAAAATATAATATATTCTATTTTTCATAAAAACACAAAACTTATAAAATATATTTATATATATAACCTTTCCTCCACTTCATGCCATCCACTTCTTTCTTCTTTTCCCGTGAAGAATTGTTCCCCCTCCCAAAATGTCATAATCATGTGGGCCCCACCATATAATATATATATATATATATATAGTGAATAATTTTCTACCGATTATTTTGAAAAATGGGTAAGTGGGGGTCAAAATAATACGCCAAACTTACAACAAATACTTCATAAAAATCCCCTCAATATTCTTAACAATATTTATTCATCAATAATATAACTTACAATATTAACAACCAGATCATTCCCAGGAAAGAGGGGGCTTTCCGATAAGGATTTCTCCCTATTGGTGCGCAATTAAATAACCTAACCCCTTTGCTCGATAGAATTTTCTAGACATTGTCAATAATGCAAATAATAATATGAATAACTTGTTATTTCAATTATTGATTTAATAATATAAAATATTGTAACAATAATTGAATTAATAACGTGAGATACTATGCAGCAATTACTATGACAATAATTGAACAAAACTGAGTGACTTCTCATGTAAGCATCAATAATCAATATCGTGTGCTACTATACAATCACGCGTATTACTGTACTTTTACCACCGGGTATTTCAACAGTTAACGGTAAAACTTTCACCGTTATTTTTATAAAAAGTTATTTCTATCATTTTCTAACTTCGACAATAATTCCGTTGTGGGGTTCGCCAATGATTGTGACGTCGTATGAATATTCCCTGTTAAAACGAATATTTTCCGACCAATCGAATATTTTTAACAACTTGTTTACTTTGAAAAATTTATAAATATTACCCACAACTTTAATATTATATCAAATCCACACCTTATTACTCAAAAAATATTTCGAGAAAATTAATCTTTATTCACAAAATTTGGGGTCATACAGCCGTCAAGACGAGGAATTACCTATTTGTACATAATTTTTTGTCTCGATGCCATTGTTATTCTTCTTTGCCAAAAGTCGAGAAAATCATTGTTGTGGCTCTGATACCAAATGTTAAATATAAGTGAAAGTGTTTGAAGCAACAACCTTGAAGTTTATTGAATGAAAGTAGCTACATATATAGCCTTACAATTGGGAAGGAAAAACTGCTCACGTTCAGTACTAACTGATGTGAGTAATACATGCAAAGAAAGAGTCAAACTCCTAAACCTACTCCCAAATAACATGGACTTATTAACAGAACCAAATGACCAAGTCAAAGCTATAACAAACTTCAACAGGATTTGATTTGATTTGATTCGATTCGATTCGAATTTGTGATTTGACCCTAAATTTGTTCCGAACTCAGAATTTGATCGGGGTTATTTCATATGGTATCAATGCCAACTCTCGAAAACTCGGGTCAGGTTATCCGATCGGGTTGCCGAAGGTGGGGACACGAAAGCTGGTGGTATTTTTTCACAATAGAAAGATGGAGTTCCAGAAGTGGGGACACGAAGTCAGTCGGTATTATCCCACAATGGGTAGAGAGGCAAAGATTTTTGGACCATGTGTGTGATCGGTTCTGATGGGAACGTCAAAAATTTAAGTGGAGGAGTTTGTAACACCTCACTCACACATCGAAAGATAGGGGAAAATTTGTCTGTATATATGGAAATAAGTTACTACCAACAGTTCCTACAAGTCATGACCCTTTGGGTCACGAGCCTATGATGGTCTACGATGACCCAAGAAGATACTATTGAGCCAGTGGTTTAAGGACCTTATTTGAATGGATTTAATTTGATTAGGACTTGGGATTTGACTCGAGATTTGTTTTAAAAAAAATTCCGGACTCGGAATTTGACCCAAATTATTTCAAAACAAGAAAATAAGGAAATGAAGGTTACTCTCTCCAATCCCTCTATTTAAAAATCAATGAAGGAAATAAAGCATAAAAGGTTAAATTTCATAATTAAAATCAAAGTGGATGTAACTGTGAATCATGTACTCCATCTATTTAAAAATTAGAGACATTTCTAAATCGAAGAATTTTTTCAAAAAAATTCATCCTTAACATTTACTAGAAATATAGTAGCAGTAACATGATTATACCAAAAATATAAGAGTAAAAATAGTGGCATGTTAAAAAATTATTTCACTTTATACTTAAATGTATAGCTTTGGATTGTGCGAGAATATTATTACAAAGTATTCCTTCTGTTCTAAATTATAAGATTAATACTGACATTCTAAAAATCAATTTTTGTTATAAAATTATGTATGTTTAGATTCATAATATTATGGATGTCTAGATACATGTAACTCCCATGAGTTTTGAAACTCATGACTCTTGAGTTTGTAACTTTCTAGTAGTATTGATGTTCTTATTTCTATAAATAAGACCATTGTAAAGTGATTATTGAATATACAAAATATTATGCAAATACACTCTTTTCTTTAATCATCTTTGATCTTGATTTTAGTTATCTTTTATAATACGTTATCAGCACGAGTTGCTCCTCACCTTCATCTTGAAGATAATCATCTTTGGTTTGAAGCAGAAGAAGGTATAAATCTCTATATATATATGTGTGTGTTTGATTATTGCATGGTCATCATGCATGCCTGTACTATTTTTTTTCTTTTTGATAATTATTCTATGCATGTGATCACAAATAATTCAATTATTCTGAAAAATCAATAGCTTGTTTGATAATTATTATCTGGAATTTGCTAAAAGAAATATCTGATAGTTATCATTAGTAGGGGTGTTCATTTGGATCGGTTTTTTAGGTTTTTCGGTTTTTCGAATCTAAACCGAACCGAAATCATTCGATATAAAAGAGTTTGGTCTCGGTTAAATTTAAAAAAAAGATATATCTGGGTTTTTCGAACCTAGGATTTTTCGAAGATTTTTATGATTCTAATAAAAAATCCTCAACCTTAATTCAGGTATATACTAGGTTTTATATTTTTTATTATTAATAATAATAATAATAATAAAATAATGATTATAATAATAAAATAATAATAAAATAATGATTATAATAATAATAAAAATAATAAAATAATAATAAATAATAATAAAAATAATAATTATATTAATTTTTAGTAAAAATCGATCAACCCAAGATCGTCGATTCTAAGATATTTTATCCAACCTAGATATCTAGATTGGTATTAAGATTTGGGCGATTTCGGTTTCGGTTCGGTTCGTTACCGGTCCAGTAAAAATCGGTTGAACACCCCTAGTCATTAGTACTGCATGCCAAACAAAGTTTTAAATATTCATTCCCTTTTATATTATTATTGCATACTATTATCTAGATCTACATAACTTTATGGAAGAATGGTAAGCATTGAGGTAAAGCGGGGAAAATATATCAGTCTGCCAAAAGAGTATCTGTTACTATATTTGTTGGTATTATATGCCTATACATATGTACAAGTATATTTGAGAAATTTTATCTCAATAATATATAGGAAAGCATATTAGGCTATGAATATTTGTTGGAGCACAAGTATATACTCATGTAATATTACCATCCTCTATGGTACTGTTTAGTACTATTAAAAAAAATAGTTTTCTAGAATTAATCGACACGGTTTCATGAATTTTTCTAACTGAATAGTATTCTATTACAAGGCTTAGCAATGTATAATTTGAAATAAAGGAAAACTTTTGTAACTTCAAATGGTTGTAGAAACCACAAGTTCTATGTAAACGAGTGCATCATTTAAAAGGTATTCATTATGATAAGAGGCATAAACTATTATCATTTATTCTTTACATTTTTATATACCTCATGCAAATTTTTTCAGTCTTTGAATGGTGATAGTTACATAGCGTTGTTATATTATAATAAATTAAATTTCTAATGATTTTTGATATTTTTTTGTATGAAGTTACAATGACAAACCTTGCCAAACTTGAGTTCGTGGAACTTGATATTATGGGTAAGAATTATTTGTCATGGATCTTTGATGCCGAATTTCATCTTAATGTCATGGGTCTTAGAGACACCATTAAAGATGGTAATGAAACACCTAGTCAAAACAAGGTAAAGGCCATGATTTTCTTACACCATCATCTCCATGAGGAGTTGAAATTAGAGTATCTCACAATAAAAGATCCTCTTATTCTTTGAAAAAATTTGAAAGAAAGATATGACCATCAAAAGACAGTTATTCTCCCAAAAGCTCGTTATGATTGGATACAATTACGATTGCAAGATTTTAAATCAGTAAGTGAATATAACTCTGCAATGTTTAAAATCAGTTCTAAATTGAAATTATGCGGAGATAATATCACTGATGGAGATATGTTAGAAAAAAACATTATCTACTTTTCATGCCTCGAATGTGCTCTTGCAGCAGCAATATAGAGAACGAGGTTTTAAGAAATATTTTGAACTGATTTCATATCTCCTTGTGGCTGAACAAAATAATGAGCTTTTAATGAAAAATTATAAATCGCGACCAACTGGTTCAGCTCCATTCCCTGAAGTGAATGTTACAAGACATAATAATAATTATGGTCGTGGTCGTAATAGAGGTCGTGGTCGTGGTCGTGGCCACGGGCGAGGAAGTTTTAATTACCGCAACTATGATACCAAATTTTCAAAGAATGAGGAGAAACAAGAAAAGGGGAAGAATATAAATAACAGAGATACCAAGAAGGAAGAAAATATTTATTACCGGTGTGGAATTAAAGGACATTGGTCTCGTACCTGTCGTACAACCAAACATCTTGTTGATTTATATCAGTCCTCATTGAAAGAAAAGGAGATGAACATAGAAATAAAATTTTCTCATCCACATTAAGATAACGATGATATTTATTTTGATCCTATGGATATGACACACCTTGTCATTGCAGATTTCTTTGAGCAAAATAATGAACAAGTTAATATTTCTTGTAATGAAAATAACTAGTTCAGAATTATATTAGTCCTTTCAAGTGTGTTTATTTTATGCTAATGTATTTTCTTTATTCCTTTCATGTTGTCTTATTTAATGTATTTTGTTTTCTTTGAATTGTGTTATTAAATATATATAATATTATGTCTTATTATGAACTTTTTATATATTTATTCCTTTTATGAAGAAAATATGGATATGCGTCATGCTATACATGAGCCTAATATCAATGGTGGATATATATGCTTAGCAGATAGTGCAACGACACATACCATTCTCAGACATAAGCAATATTTTTCAAATCTAAGAATGATGAAAGCAAAAGTGAATAAAATATCAGGTTCAGCAAACTTAATTGAAGGCTCTGGAAGAGCCAATATAATGCTTCCTAGTGGAACAAAATTTATTATTGATAATGCTTTATTTTCCACTAAATCAAGGAGGAATCTGCTAAGTTTTAAAGATATACGACTTAACGGGTACCATATTGAGACAGCCAATAAAAATGGTATTGAATATCTTTACATTATATCAAATGTCTCTACTGGAAAATAAATATTGGAAAAATTACCCGTTTTATCTTCAGGTTTGTACTATACAAGTATTAGTACAATTGAAGTCAATGCAATAATGAACCAGAAGTTCAATGAACAAAATAATTTTATTATTTGGCACGACCGGTTGGGTCATCTTGGATCAATAAGGATGTGAAGAATTATTGAGAATTCACATGGCCATCCATTAAAGAACCAGAAGATTCTTCAATTTAAGGAATTCTCATGTGCTGCTTATTTTCAAGGCAAATTGGTCATTAGACCATCACCAGATAAAGTTGGGATTGAATCCCCAAGGTTTCTAGAACGTATTCAAAGAGATATTTGTGGTCCTATTCACCCACCAAGTGGACCATTTAGATATTTTATGGTTTTAATAGATGCATCTACAAGATGGTCACATGTGTGCTTATTATCAACTCGCAACCTGGCATTTGCGAGATTACTTGCTCAAATTATTAGATTGCGAGCACAATTTCCGGATCATACAATCAAGACTATTCATCTTGATAATGCTGGTGAATTCACATCCCAAACATTTAATGATTATTGTACGTCTCTTGGGATAAATAATGAACATCATGTTGCCCATGTTCATACTCAGAATGGTCCTGTTGAATCATTTATTAAACGCCTCCAGTTAATTGCAAAACCATTGCTCATGAGAACAAAACTTCATGTCTCTATTTGGGGGCACGCTATTTTACATGCAGCAGCACTTATTCGCATTAGGCCAACATCATATTATAAATTCTCCCCATTACAATTGGTTTTTGGTCACAAGCCAGATATTTCCCATCTAAGAATATTTGGTTGTGCGGTATATGTTCCAATTTATCCACCACAACCCACAAAGATGGATCCTCAAAGGAGGCTGTGAATATATATTGGGTTTGAGTCCCCATCAATAATTAAATATCTTGAACCTTTAACATGTGATTTATTTACGGCACGATTTTCCGACTGTCATTTTGATGAGACTATGTTCCCATCATTAGGGGGAGAAATTAAACAGCTGGATAAAGATATTACATGGAATACATTGTCATTATTAAATTTTGATCCTCGTATAAAATAATGTGAACAAGAAGTTAAAAAGATACTTCATTTGCAAGATATAGCAAATTAGCTACCGAATGCATTCACTGACTCAAAAGGAGTAACCAAATCTCATATACCAGCTGTAAATACTCCAGCTCAGATTGAATTCCCAATAGGACAATCCGCAAAAAATGTAGCAAATGAGTCTAAGGCACGCCAGAAGTGTGGTAGACCAATCGGTTTGAAATACAAAAATCCTCAGAAAAGAAAATAAGTAAATAAACAAGTTGACATTATTGAGGAGAAAAATATTCATGAGGATATAGACATAAATAATCATAAAACCCCAGAAGAGGTTCAGGTACCTGAAAACAATAAAAATGATGAGATCTCGATAAGTTATGTCTCTACAAAGAAAAGATAGAACCGAAGTGAGATAGTTGTTGACAACAGTTTTTCATATAATATATCTCTTGATATAATTAATGAAAACGGTGATTCTGAACCTAATTCTGTCGAAGAATGTAGATACAGAAATGATTTTCCAAAATAGAGAGAAGCAATACAGGCAGAATTAAATTCACTTGCAAAACGTGAAGTTTTTGGACCTGTAGTCTAAACACCCGAAGAAGTAAAGCCAGTTGGATACAAATGGGTCTTTGTGCGAAAAAGAAATGAGAAAAATGAAATCATAAGATATAAAGCACGACTTGTGGCACAAGGGTTTTCACAAAGACCTGGCATTAATTACAATGAAACATATTCTCCTGTGGTAGATTCCATTATATTGCGGTATCTTATTAGTCTAGCAACTCATGAAAAATTAGATATGTGCCTAATGGATGTTGTTACGGCCTATTTATATGGGTCAATTGATAATGATGTTTATATGAAAATCCCTGAAGGATTTAAAATGCCTGAAGCATATAATTCAAATCCCCGGGAAGTTTACTTAATCAAGTTGCAAAGGTCCCTATATGGGTTAAAGCAATCAGGACGCATGTGGTACAATCGTCTTAGTGAATATTTATTGAAAGAAGGGTATAATAATAACCCTATATGCCCATGTGTTTTTATAAAGAAGTCAGAATTCGGTTTTGTTATCATTGCTGTGTATGTTAATGATTTAAATATTTTTAGAAATCATTGTAAGATTCCAAAAACAATGAATTATTTAAAGAAAGAATTTGAGATGAAAGATTTATGAAAAATAAAATTTTGTCTCGGCCTGCAGATCGAACATTTAGCATATGGAATTTGATGATTGGGTAATATCCCCATGAATTGGATATACGTGGGCTTAAATTGTTGTTTTCTCGAGTCTTTTAGAAGCATTTTTACTGTGTTTAGTTGTTATTTTGCAGATTCAGGAGATACAGGGGCAAATTGGTGATTTAAGTAAATGAATGGCAATTTGGTAATTAAGTTGAAGTACTGTATTTGGCGCGCTAATTAGCTAATACTATCTTCAAATAATGAGCACTCGGAGCCCAAATTTCATGTTGACGGAGATCGTCGCGTGGGATGAAGAGTTGACTTAGATAAGGGACTTAATTAAGTTGTTGATTGGGAAAAGGATTGTGGTTAGATGAGAAGGGCATATAAAAGCTACTTTACTGAATTAAAAGGGGATCTACCATAATTTAAGGCTGGGCAAGGGATTACTTGAAGATTGAAGAATTTACTTTGGAGTTTCTTCTTCTCCTTATTTTCAATTTGTGTAATTACTTAAGGATGATTTTCAAAAGATTGTTGGTTTTAAATTTTGTTATGAACTAATTCTTTAATTAAGACTACAATTGAACCTTTTATGTCTATAAATTAATTATTTGATTTATTCTAATTATTTATGTCAAAGTGAATTGTTTATTATGTCTTATGCTTATTGATTAATTATTTGGCCAGTAATTACCTTGTTACTCTAAAAGGATTCGGGAGAGGAGATCTAGGGTTAGAATTGGACATGATAACATGCATGCTTAATTATTTGCATGATGAATAATTATGGTCGTGAATTGAATAGGAATATCTGTTCACTGCATGTAACAAAATTGGGAATTGGGATTGAAGGAGTTTAATTTAATTGTTTTGCATAGGAATATCTCAAGATTAGTTGAATTAAATAAAAGTTAATTGATCACTTGGAAAAGGGCTTTTGACAAGTAGAATTCCTGTTAACAATTCGGTAGGCATAATAATTGGGATAATTGGATAATTGGTTTATAGTTCATAATTGGGGATATTGAAGTCTTAACTTTTATTCATCTGAATTCATTCGTCAAATTTTAGCCTTTATTAATTTGATTTAATTTTAGAATAATCTATTTTAATTGCTTAATTTAGTTTTCATATTTTGAAAAATCACACTTTATGGTTGTTTAAATAAAATTGGATTGATATAGTGCTAGTAGTTGGAATTTATTGATTAGAATTCTTTGTGAGATCGACACTTTATTTTATCACTTTATTACTTGTTGACTGTGTATACTTGCATAAATATTTGCTTGTGAAATCAACCAACAAGTTTTTGGCGCCGTTGCCGGGGAATTCTTTATTAATATTACTTCCATATTAGTTATAATCAATTCGGTCTTAATTTAAGCGTTATTTATTTTTCTTCTTGTATTTGCAGGAATTCTTTGCGAGTGTATGCACACTAGATCAAGGGCTAAAAAGGAACTTTTTCTTTATACAGACGATATCGAAAGGAAGTTCCGGAAATTGCAGTTGACTAGTGTGGTGTCACATGTGGAAGAAGATCTGGAAGCACAAGAAATACCAGTGAACATGGTAGGGGAAGAACAAAAATCACTTAGGGATTATGCCATGCCGAATGTCACAGATATACAGTCAAGTATTAGGAGGCCGACAATTAATGCAAACAGTTTCGAGATAAAATCGGGAACGATTCAGATGCTTCAAAATGCAGTCCAGTTTGGGGGTAGTTCGACGGATGATCCTAACGAGCACATCTTGAGTTTCTTTGAAATTTGCGACACCTTCAAACTCAATAATGTTTCGGAAGATGCTATAAGGTTAAGGTTATTTCCATTTACGTTGAAGGATAAAGCTCAGAGTTGGTTACATTCACTGCCTCCTAGTTCAATCACAGCTTGGGACGACTTAGCTCAAAATTTTCTAGCTAAGTTTTTCCCACCAGCAAAGTCAGCAAAACTACGGAATGATATTCACACCTTTGCACAGTTCGACTCAGAAACTTTATATGATGCGTGGGAAAGATTCAAGGATATGTTCCATAAATTCCCGCATCACGAAATTCCACAGTGGATGCAGGTTGGGATATTTTGTGATGGATTGCATGCGCCCACAAGATCCAGTATTGATGCAACAGCAGGTGGAGCGATCATGGCTAAAAACTTTGACGAGGCTTATCAACTACTAGAAACGATGGCCAAGAATAACTATTAGTGGCCCATGACTAGGTCTAATCCTCCGAAAACACCGGGAAAGTTTGAAGTGGATACAGTGACAGCGTTGATAGCACAGGTGTCCGCAATAGCTAAGAAAATGGAAACATAGAGTCCACCATCTGCGCAGCAAGTAGCAATGGTGTGTGAGTTATGTCTTTGAGTCATGCTACGATCGATTGTGCCATCAATTCAAATCACCTCGGTTAAAGGAGCTATAATCGATCAGTCCAACCGTATCCGAATCAAAATGCATATAATCCAGGTTGGAGAAATCATCCGGGATTTTCTTGGAGTAATAATCAAGCTCAAGCACCTAGACAGCAAAACACATACGGATTTCAAAATTAGACTCAACAACAGCCAGAGAGGAAAACAAGTTTGGAAGAAGCTTTGGAAAAATTCATTTTAGCTACTGACAAAAGGATCGGTGAACAAGATAAGTTATTGAGTTAAGTAGATATGAATGTGAAAAGCCAAGGTGTTTCTATAAAGAATCTGGAAAATCAATTGGGGCAGATAGCCCATGCGTTGAATAGTCGTCCACATGGAACACTCCCTAGTGATACAGAGATAAATCCGGGCAGAGATGAGCATTGCAAGGCTGTGACTTTACGTAGTGGAAAGGAATTGCAAGAGACACTCAAGGACAAGGAAAAGAGGGACAGCGCAACAAGGGAAATAGGGGAAGTTTTGGAAATCGGAAAATGTCAAGATGAGACATTAGAGCAGAAAGCACCAGAACAAACCCTCATAATGCCTCCCATACCGTATCTGCAGAGATTTCAGAAAACCAAGTTAGATAAGCAATTTTCAAGATTTTTGGATATTTTCAAAAAACTGCATATCAACATCCCATTTGCCGAAGCCTTGGAACAAATGCCGAGTTACGCCAAGTTCATGAAGGAGGTCCTATCGAAAAAGAGAAAACTGGGTGATTTTGAGACAGTGGCATTGACTGAAGAGTGCAACATAATTATCCAGAATAAGTTACCTCTGAAGCTCAAGGATCCAGGTAGTTTTACTATTCCTTGTGAAATTAGAAGTCAGTTTTCGGGAAGAGCATTGTGTGATTTGGGGACCAGTATAAACTTGATGCCACTATCCATCTACAGCCAGTTTGGACTTTAAGCACCAAAACCGACGAATATCAGTTTGTAGTTGGCGGATCGGTTCGTTACATATCCACAAGGTATCGTTGAAGACGTGTTAGTAAAAGTGGATAAATTCATCTTCCCCGCGGATTTCTTTATCTTGGATTGTGAAGTAGATAGGGAAATTCCCATCATTCTTGGGTGGCCATTTTTAGCAACGGGGAGAACGTTGATTGGTTTGCAAAAAGGTGAATTGACGATGCGAGTTGAAGATCAACAGGTCACTTTTAATGTATTTAAGTCGATGACTTATCCAAAAGAAAAAGGTGAATGTATGCGGGTGGATGTCATGGATGAATTAGTTAATCACAAGTTCAGCAGAAATTATTCAGAGGACCCACTAGAATCCGTTTTATTCGGGATGGATTACTATGATATTGAGGGTGACATTGATTATGTCAAATGGCTAGATGCATTACCCTCCACCCGGAAAAGTAATCAAGCCTTTGACACTCTTGATAGGCCTGAAACGGAAGGTAAAAAGTTCAAACCCCTCGATAGAAGAGCCACCGATGTTGGAATTAAAACCGCTACCATCTCATCTGCAGTATGCCTATTTGGGAAAAGATACTAACCTACCAGTCATTGTTTCGATAGAGTTAACTGACATGCAAAAAGAGAAACTGCTAAGGGTATTGCGAGAGTTCAAAACAGCAATCGGATGGACTATAGCGGATATTCGAGGAATTAGTCCATCATTTTGTATGCATAAGATCTTATTGGAAAAGGGAGCAAAACCAACCATTTAGCAGCAAAGAAGGCTAAACCCTATTATGAAGGATGTGGTGAAAAAGGAGATCATAAAGTGGTTGGATTCCGATATTATTTATCCAATCTCGGATAGTTCATGGGTAAGTCCTGTACAGTGCATAACAAAGAAAGGGGGTATGATAGTGGTGAAAAATAAAGCTAATGAGTTCATCCCCACTAGAACCGTTATAGGATGGAGAGTATGTATGGATTACCGCAAACTAAATAAAGCCACACGCAAGGATCACTTCCCCTTGTCGTTCATTGATCAGATGTTGGATAGGTTAGCGGGACATCAGTTCTACTGTCTTTTGGATGGATATTCCGGATATAATCAGATTGCCATAGCCCCGGAAGATCAAGAAAAAACCACTTTCACATACCCTTACGGTACGTTTGCCTTCCGTCGTATGTCCTTTGGGTTATGTAATGCGCCGACAACCTTTCAACGGTGCATGATGGTGATCTTCTCAGATATGGTAGAACAAAATTTGGAAGTATTTATGGATGACTTCTCCGTGTTCGGTGATAGTTTTGATTTATGCTTGAATGATCTGGTCTTAGTGTTGAAGCTCTGTGTTGAGACTAACCTAGTTCTTAACTGGGAAAAACACTTTATGGTGCAAAAGGGGATAATTTTGGGGCATAAGGTTTCTGCAGCAGGGTTAGAGGTGGATAAAGCAAAAATTAAAATGATTGAGAAACTACCTCCTCTATCATCTATCAAGGGAATACGGAGCTTCTTGGGACATGCGGGATTCTACAAACGCTTCATTAAAGATTTCTGAAAAAATTCGAAACCCTTATGTTCCCTCTTGGAGAAAGACGTACCGTTCAAGATGGATCAGTCATGCATCGAAGCTTTTGAAGTATTAAAGAAGAAATTGGTGTCAGCTCCAATTATAGTGGCGCCCGATTGGTCTTTACCGTTTGAATTGATGTGTGACGCTAGTGACTACGCAGTTGGAGCAGTATTGGGACAACATCGCGAAAAAAAAATTCACACTATCGACTACTCCAGCAAGACGTTGATGGATGCTCAGTTGAACTACACGACCACCGAAAAAGAATTACTTGGGGTTGTGTTTGCCTTCGACAAGTTCAGAGCATATGTTATAGGGACCAAGGTAATTGTCTACACTGATCATTCTGCTATTAAGTATTTAATTGAGAAGAAGGATGCCAAACCGCGGTTAATACGGTGGGTACTGTTGCTACAAGAATTTAACTTGGAGATCCAAGATAGAAAAGGTACCGAGAACCAGGTGGCGGATCATCTTTCTCGGTTAGAAAATGCGGAGGTTCAGCAAAAAGACAACGCCATGATTAATGAGAGGTTCCTTGATGAATAGCTTCTTCGAGTAACAACGACTTTGCCATGGTATGCAGATTATGTGAATTATTTGGTTAGTAAGGTGCTACCCCCGGATTTGAATTCACAACAACGAAAAAAGTTTCTCCACGATGTTAGACAATATTATTGGGACGAACCATTTCTGTTTAAGACTTGTGCGGATCAAATGATTAGACGATGTGTGCCACACAAAGAAATGGATAGCATATTAGGTCATTGCCACTCATCAGATTACAGAGCCCATTACGCCGGTGATCGAATAATGCCAAAGTGTTGCAATCGGATTCTTCGGCCTTCTATTCAAAGATGCATATCTCTATGTGCTAAAATGTGATCGGTGTCAACGAGTAGGCAATATTTCCAAACGTAATGAAATGCCACTCAACACAATTTTGAGGTTGAATTATTCATGTGTGGGAGTCGACTTTATAGGACCTTTCCCATCATCCTTCAATAATCGATGACATTCTATTGGCGGTCGATTATGTATCCAAATGGGTAAAAGTCGCGCTTTACCCATGAATGATGCCAACGCTATCCTATGGTTTTGAAGAAAAACATCTTCACATAATTTGGGACGCCGAGGCGATAATCGATGATGAGGAACTCACTTTTGTAATAAGCAATTCACTAAAATGCTTATAAAGTATGGGTCCGTCTATAAAATTGTAGCCGCTTATCATCCCCAAACCAATGGTCAAGCGAAAGTCTCGAACCGGGAAGTCAAGAGAATTCTGGAAAAGGTGGTCAATCCATTACGAAAAGATTGGGCCATGCGACTAGATGATGCATTATGGGCATATCGAACAACGTACAAGAATCCTATCGACATGTCACCCTACAGAATGGTCTATGGAAAGGCATGTCATCTCCTGGTCGAATTAAAACATAGTGCACACTGGGCCATTTGGAAACTGAATTTCGATTTACAAGAAGCGAGGGAGAAAAGGTTACTTCAATTAAATGAGATGGACAAATTCGGTTCAATGCCTATGATAACGCAAAACTCTACAAGGAGAAAAAGTCAAAACTTGGCATGATAAGAAAATCCTTGATCGAAAATTCAACCGCCAACAAGTCTTGTTTTTCAACTCATGATTGCATTTATTCCTAGGAAATTGAAATCTCGTTGGTCCGAGCCGCTTAAGTGATTATTTCACGCACCACATGAAAACATCAAGTCGAGGAATCTAACTTGAAGCAAACTTTTAAGGTGAACGCCCAATGACTTAAGCATTATTGAGGTGGGCCCATCGAACGCCAATCTACTACCGTACCTCTCCGATCCGGTGTACAATTGAGTAACCCAGTAAAGTCGGGCTGACGACTATAAACCAAGCGCTATGGGGAGGTAACCCCAATAGTTTGATTTTCTTTTGATTCGTTAGTCAATTTTATTTTTATTCTCTTTCCTTCAGTATTTCAATTTACACAAGATAGTATGATATCTCAATACACCACTAATAGTAATGCATTGTTTGTGTCTTACATACAGGACAACATGTGCTAAAAAGTTGGTATGCCAGAAGCTCACCAAGCCAAAGTCGAGAAGGCAGCGCCTCGGCTAATTTTTTTACTTGTTCATGGCGCCCCAAATAGAGTCTCTTGAAGTTATCGACTTACGTCACCAGACGCTCTGATAGGCCATTCTACAAATACCGACTCTCGAGCTTGATCCCAACATCGATTAGCAAATACCAACGCCAAGTCATATATAAAGCGGCGCCCGTGGCTATGGTCTCTGCCAAATCCTAATGGCCAGCCACCGACGCCTAATCCAGTAAAACCTAGCGCCCGGCGCTAGGCGATTAGATTCAACTTGTTTACAAGTCTACATTGCACACACTTCTTATTTCCATTAATTGCACTACACGATTGTCTCACTTCCAACAGTCAATTTTTTTTTATTTCTCTTCCTCTCTTCCTTTCTTGGGTAACTGCATATCCTTTTTATGTTTGGAAAATAAGAAGATTGTGCTTGACCTGGGTTAATTTTTCAAATTACTTTCATTTTCTTCCCCTGAATTGACGGTACGTTTTCTACTTCTTGTGATCCGATGTTATGTCCTCTTGCATGTGTCTTACATCATGTTTGTGTTCCTGTACTTACTAGTAATTGTTATGATTTGGAGTTTAGATTGATATGCAACTACTTGTGCCCATAAAGTATTATATTTGCCCACAAGGTGTTTGATGTTTTGCCTGACTCAATGTTCAAGGCTAAGTATGCACAAAGCCATATCCAACCCTGACTGTACTTACATTCTACTTGCATTCATGCTATCCCAATATCATAGGACTACTGCTAAATGGATATATCATTAGTATGGGGGGGGGGCTAAACTGTAGTGATGCTTATTCCGGGCCAAATTTCTATGGGACTATTATTTTGTCGGATTTGCACATACCTTAACTACTTGATTGTAATTCCTCAAAATTTTAGCCTATATTGTTTTATGCTACCCATGTACCGAATGTTTAAAGTCGTTTTCCATAATATTTGTACATGTCACATCTTTTTTCCATGCACTTCTTTGACCAATTATGCTATAAAGACATAAAATGAGACTACTTGTTCCAATTTTAACTTTCCTGCTATTATATGTCTCATTCCACCCCCAACCAAGTACCAACATGAACTTATTTTGAAGTTTGGGGGATCATCTTTCTCGGTTAGAAAATGCGGAGGTTCAGCAAAAAGACAACGCCATGATTAATGAGAGGTTCCCTGATGAATAGCTTCTTCGAGTAACAACGACTTTGCCATAGTATGCAGATTATGTGAATTATTTGGTTAGTAAGGTGCTACCCCCGGATTTGAATTCACAACAACTAAAAAAGTTTCTCCACGATGTTAGACAATATTATTGGGACGAACCATTTCTGTTTAAGACTTGTGCGGATCAAATGATTAGACGATGTGTGCCACACAAAGAGATGGATAGCATATTAGGTCATTGCCACTCATCAGATTACAGAGCCCATTACGCCGGTGATCAGACAGCGGCCAAAGTGTTGCAATCGGGATTCTTCTGGCCTTCTCTATTCAAAGATGCATATCTCTATGTGCTAAAATGTGATCGGTGTCAACGAGTAGGCAATATTTCTAAACGTAATGAAATGCCACTCAACACAATTTTGGAGGTTGAATTATTCGATGTGTGGGGAGTCGACTTTATAGGACCTTTCCCATCATCCTTCAATAATCAGTACATTCTATTGGCGGTCGATTATGTATCCAAATGGGTAAAAGTCGCGGCTTTACCCATGAATGATGCCAACGCTATCCTATGGTTTTTGAAGAAAAACATCTTCACACAATTTGGGACGCCGAGGGCGATAATCAGTGATGAGGGAACTCACTTTTGTAATAAGCAATTCACTAAAATGCTTATAAAGTATGGGGTCTGTCATAAAATTGTAGCCGCTTATCATCCCCAAACCAATGGTCAAGCGAAAGTCTCGAACCGGGAAGTCAAGAGAATTCTGGAAAAGGTGGTCAATCCATTACGAAAAGATTGGGCCATGCGACTAGATGATGCACTATGGGCATATCGAACAACGTACAAGAATCCTATCGGCATGTCACCCTACAGAATGGTCTATGGAAAGGCATGTCATCTCCTGGTCGAATTAAAACATAGTGCACACTGGGCCATTTGGAAACTGAATTTCGATTTACAAGAAGCGAGGGAGAAAAGGTTACTTCAATTAAATGAGATGGACAAATTCCGGTTCAATGCCTATGATAACGCAAAACTCTACAAGGAGAAAGTCAAAACTTGGCATGATAAGAAAATCCTTGATCGAAAATTCGAACCGGGCCAACAAGTCTTGTTTTTCAACTCATGATTGCATTTATTCCCTAGGAAATTGAAATCTCGTTGGTCCGGGCCGTTCGTGATTATTTCTGTCGCACCACATGAAAACATCGAAGTCGAGGAATCTAACTTGAAGCAAACTTTTAAGGTGAACGGCCAATGACTTAAGCATTATTGGAGTGGGCCCATCGAACGCCAATCTACGGCCGTGTACCTCTCCGATCCGGTGTACAATTGAGTAACCCAGTAAAGTCAGGCTGACGACTATAAACCAAGCGCTATGGGGAGGTAACCCCAATAGTTTGATTTTCTTTTGATTCGTTAGTCAATTTTATTTTTATTCTCTTTCCTTCAGTATTTCAATTTACACAAGATAGTATGATATCTCAATACACCACTAATAGTAATGCATTGTTTGTGTCTTACATACAGGACAACATGTGCTAAAAAGTTGGTATGCCAGAAGCTCACCAAGCCAAAGTCGAGAAGGCAGCGCCTCGGCGCTCAATTTTTACTTGTTCATAGCGCCCCAGCGCTAGGAGTCTCTTGAAGTTACTGACTTGCAGCGCCCCGACGCTCTGTATAGGCCATTCTACAGCGCCCCGACTCTCGAGCTTGATCCCAAATACTGATTAGCAGCGCCCCAACGCTCAAGTCATATATAAAGAATACCCCGTATATGGTTCATCGCCAAATCCTAATGGCCAAATACCACGCCTTGAATCTAGTGTAAAACCTAGCGCCCCGGCGCTAGGGGCGGTTAGATTCCAACTTGTTTACAAGTCTACATTGCACACACTTCTTATTTCCATTAATTGCACTACACGATTGTCTCACTTCCAACAGTCAATTTTTTTTTATTTCTCTTCCTCTCTTCCTTTCTTGGGTAACTGCATATCCTTTTTATGTTTGGAAAATAAGAAGATTGTGCTTGACCTGGGTTAATCATCTTTCTCGGTTAGAAAATGCGGAGGTTCAGCAAAAAGACAACGCCATGATTAATGAGAGGTTCCCTGATGAATAGCTTCTTCGAGTAACAACGACTTTGCCATAGTATGCAGATTATGTGAATTATTTGGTTAGTAAGGTGCTACCCCCGGATTTGAATTCACAACAACGAAAAAAGTTTCTCCACGATGTTAGACAATATTATTGGGACGAACCATTTCTGTTTAAGACTTGTACGGATCAAATGATTAGACGATGTGTGCCACACAAAGAGATGGATAGCATATTAGGTCATTGCCATTCATCAGATTACAGAGCCCATTACGCCGGTGATCAGACAGCGGCCAAAGTGTTGCAATCGGGATTCTTCTGGCCTTCTCCATTCAAAGATGCATATCTCTATGTGCTAAAATGTGATCGGTGTCAACGAGTAGGCAATATTTCTAAACGTAATGAAATGCCACTCAACACAATTTTGGAGGTTGAATTATTCGATGTGTGGGGAGTCGACTTTATAGGACCTTTCCCATCATCCTTCAATAATCAAGACATTCTATCAAGGTCGATTATGTATCCAAATGGGTAAAAGTCGCGGCTTTACCCATGAATGATGCCAACGCTATCCTATGGTTTTTGAAGAAAAACATCTTCACATAATTTGGGACGCCGAGGGCGATAATCAGTGATGAGGGAACTCACTTTTGTAATAAGCAATTCACTAAAATGCTTATAAAGTATGGGGTCTGTCATAAAATTGTAGCCGCTTATCATCCCCAAACCAATGGTCAAGCGAAAGTCTCGAACCGGGAAGTCAAGAGAATTCTGGAAAAGGTGGTCAATCCATTACGAAAAGATTGGGCCATGCGACTAGATGATGCACTATGGGCATATCGAACAACGTACAAGAATCCTATCGGCATGTCACCCTACAGAATGGTCTATGGAAAGGCATGTCATCTCCTGGTCGAATTAAAACATAGTGCACACTGGGCCATTTGGAAACTGAATTTCGATCTACAAGAAGCGAGGGAGAAAAGGTTACTTCAATTAAATGAGATGGACAAATTCCGGTTCAATGCCTATGATAACGCAAAACTCTACAAGGAGAAAGTCAAAACTTGGCATGATAAGAAAATCCTTGATCGAAAATTCGAACCGGGCCAACAAGTCTTGTTTTTCAACTCATGATTGCATTTATTCCCTAGGAAATTGAAATCTCGTTGGTCCGGGCCGTTCGTGATTATTTCACATGCGCACACATGAAAACATCGAAGTCGAGGAATCTAACTTGAAGCAAACTTTTAAGGTGAACGGCCAATGACTTAAGCATTATTGGAGTGGGCCCATCGAACGCCAATCTACGGCCGTGTACCTCTCCGATCCGGTGTACAATTGAGTAACCCAGTAAAGTCGGGCTGACGACTATAAACCAAGCGCTATGGGGAGGTAACCCCAATAGTTTGATTTTCTTTTGATTCGTTAGTCAATTTTATTTTTATTCTCTTTCCTTCAGTATTTCAATTTACACAAGATAGTATGATATCTCAATACACCACTAATAGTAATGCATTGTTTGTGTCTTACATACAGGACAACATGTGCTAAAAAGTTGGTATGCCGGCTCACCAAGCCAAAGTCGAGAAGGCGGCGCTTCGGCTACTCAATTTTACTTGTTCATAGCGCCCAAATATTAGAGTCTCTTGAAGTTATCGACTATGCAATACCGACGCCTCAGATAGGCCATTCTACAAACCACCGACTCTCGAGCTTGATCCCAACATCGATTAGCGGCGCTTCAACGCTTTCAAGTCATATATAAAAGCGGCGCCCGGCCATGGTCTCATCGCCAAATCCTAATGGCCAAATACCGCCATCAGAATCCAATTGTAAAACCTAGCGCCCGTTGCTGCTAGGCTATTAGATTCCAACTTGTTTACAAGTCTACATTGCACACACTTCTTATTTCCATTAATTGCACTACACGATTGTCTCACTTCCAACAAATCAATTTTTTTATTTCTTTCTCTCTTCCCTTTCTTGGGTAACTTGCATATCCTTTTTATGTTTGGAAAATAAGAAGATTGTGTTTTGACCAAGGTTAATTTTTCAAATTACTTTCATTTTCTTCCCCAATTGACGGATGACGCTTTTACTTTTTGTGATCCGATGTTATGTCCTCTTGCATGTGTCTTACATCATGTTTGTGTTCCTGTACTTACTAGTAATTGTTATGATTTGGAGTTTAGATTGATATGCAACTACTTGTGCCCATAAAGTATTATATTTGCCCACAAGGTGTTTGATGTTTTGCCTGACTCAATGTTCAAGGCTAAGTATGCACAAAGCCATATCCAACCCTGACTGTACTTACATTCTACTTGCATTCATGCTATCCCAATATCATAAGACTCTCTTAAAATGGATATATCATTAGTAGTATGGGGGCTAAACCGTAGTGATGCTTATTCCGGCCAAATTTCTATGGGACTATTATTTTGTCGGATTTGCACATACCTTAACTACTTGATTGTAATTCCTCAAAATTTTAGCCTATATTGTTTTATGCTACCCATGTACCGAATGTTTAAAGTCGTTTTCCATAATATTTGTACATGTCACATCTTTTTTCCATGCACTTCTTTGACCAATTATGCTATAAAGACATAAAATGAGACTACTTGGTCCAATTTTAACTTTCCTGCTATTATATGTCTCATTCCACCCCCAACCAAGTACCAACATGAACTTATTTTGAAGTTTGGGGGTAGTTTTATGGGCATGTTTATACATATTCGATTTATGTCCAATTCTAATACAGGTGAATGCACTTTCGTGAAGATTTTTCTCAATGGCATCGAAGTGTCAACGAGGAGAGGGGTCCGAAACCACCTCAGCTCCTCCAAAATTTGATAGCCGAAGGTTTGTCAGCGTCGAGGCACAGGAACGCTACAATAAGATGGCCACCCACTCTCTCATCCCCGAACGAGGTTTAAGGCCTGATCAATCCAAAGACGGGGACATAGCGGTCATGATAGCTGAGAGGAATTGGTTCACACTCACCGAATAACCCGATCCAGCAGTGATTGCAGTCGTTAAAGAGTTCTACGCCAATGTTTCCGAGCACTTCCACTATGGGGTGTATGTGAGAGGCAAGACTGTTGAATTTGGAGAAGAAGACATTAATGGTTGCTACCAACTGCCGTTAGAGGGACACAACGATGAGTATGCTAGTCTTGTGAGTCAAGGGCCAGACTATGAAAAAATAATCTGCAAGCTTTGTCAACCGGGCACCACGTGGACATTGCATGAACGTGGCAGCATGACCTTCCCTCTTTCTCATCTCAGTTTATATGGAAAGGCGTGGTATGCCTTTATTTGCGCCAAACTATGCACACATGTGAGCCATGTCACCAAAGAGAGGGCTGTACTGCTGTATTCCATTATTCAAGGCTTGAAGATAGATGTCGGTCACGTCATTAAGCAATCAATTTTGCAAGTTGTACGAGGAGGAACCACAAGAGGTTTACCCCATCCATCTCTCATTTGCGTGTTATGTGCAAAATTTGGGGTCAAATGGAAGTCGAATGAGAGGATTTAAACCCCCATGCCGGTGTTGGACCACAAGCTGATTAGTAGGTATAAAGTATGGACTGGTGGGGAGAACCACCGTAGGGGATTGGGTTTTATAATTCCCCAAGTTGAAGCTCCACAAGTTTCACAACCTTCGGCCCCACCCACATATGGTTCTTCCTCCGCAGCTCACCGTGGTGTTGTTCCTGAAGCTGTCCAGCATGAAATTGACGGGTGTTTCTATAATTTAGAATTTCAGAATGTCCGCCTGTCTGAACGTCAAGATGTCATCTACAAATTTTTGGTCGACCAATTTGCTGCCCAGAATGCTATGAATGCTCAACTGCATGCTCGCGTTAATCTTAGCTTGATTCCCTCTTGCTTCTTGTTACGCTTTGTGTTTCCTCCGTCCCATCAAGAGATGAGCGAGAGGATGATGATGCACTTTAGGAATAAGCTCGCTGTGGAAGTCCTCTATTATTTTTTATTGCTACATTTTTCGCATGAGGACATTGCTCTTTCTAAGTTTAGGGGTAGTTTAATATTTATTTGCATGAGTAGATTTTTAGTAGTTTGTGGATGGTTTGTGTTTTTATTGTTGGTTAAGTGTTGCATTTAGGATTGCATATTAATTCCAGTTGTTTAATAGTTACGTATGTTTGGGGCCAATGATGAAATTAAAAATTGCATGAACAAGTCTAGTAAGGATTGTTAAGATGGTGATGTGATTTTCTTGACATAATTTAAATCTTTATATGTTCGAAACTGATGTTATCATGAAAGCACTTGTTAAGAAATGACCATGTTAGCTGAGAAAGTTTAAATGGATAGATAATAGAGTTCTAAAGGATAAATGCTAGTGGAATGAAAGAATAATATAAATAGCTAGTGATGGCTAAATTAAGACATAAATTTAAGTTTGGGGGAAAAATATTTGGAAAAAAAATAAAAGAAAAAAAAATTAAACACCGTGGCATGCTTGTCTAGTTTTGTGGCCTTTATTACTTGAGTAAGTAAGCCCGAGGGGATTGTCTTTACACCTAGCGCCCTAAGGCGTTAATGGCTTGGGAGTCGTTAGTCGAAAGCTCATTAAGGTAGCACTGGAAAGCCTAAGGGAATAGGACAATGCACAACAATGAGTAAAATAAAAAGAAAAAGAATAATAAAACGGGAAAAAGTGAAAAAAGCCCCCGTTTAAAAAACAAAAATTTAGTAAAGCATAAGTATTCCATTTTGACCCTTGGACTTTAGTAAATATTTGATTTTAGCCAAATCTAGTTTATTTGAGGAGTTCTCGAGTTTGCACTGTATGATGCCTTCAAAGAACTCTATTATGTTTCATATTTTTCTTTTTGACAGTTAACATGGTTGTTGCACACACACGATATCAGTAATAACAGATTTAGATTTATTGATTATTGGGATATTATTGATCTATTTTGATATGATGTATTAGTATGTTATTGTGATTTTTCTGAGGCCTAATGAGTATACGGTGTCTATTTGATTGCTGGAATTACAAGCATGTAGATAGTTTTAGGTGCATTTGCATGTTTTGTTTAGTTTGTCGTGTTGTCTTGTGTTTTGTTGCTTGAGGACAAGCAACGATTTAAGTATGGGGTATTTGATGATTGGGTAATATCCTCATGAATTGGATATACGTGGGCTGAAATTGTTGTTTTCTTGAGTCTTTTAGAAGCATTTTTACTGTGTTTAGTTGTTATTTTGCAGATTCAGGAGATGCAGGGGCAAATTGGTGATTTGAGCAAATGAATGGCAATTTTGTAATTAAGTTGAAGTACATCGTCGGGCGCCTCCAAATTAGTACTATCTTCAAATGGCAAGGGCTTTGGAGCCCGCTCATGTTGACGGATCTTGGCGTGGGATGAAGAGTTGATTTAGATAAGGGACTTAATTAAGTTATTAATTGGGAAAAGGATTGTGGTTAGATGAGAAGGGCATATAAAAGCTACTTTGTTGAATTAAGAGGGGATCTACCATAATTGAAGGCTGAGCAAGGGATTACTTGAAGATTGAAGAATTTACTTTGGAGTTTCTTCTTCTCCTTATTTTCAATTTGTGCAGTTCCTTAAGGATGTTTTTCAAAAGATTGTTGGTTTTAAATTCTGTTATGAAATTCTTTAATTAAGACTACAATTGAACCTTTTATGTCTATAAATTAATTATTTGATTTATTCTAATTATTTATGTCAAAGTGAATTGTTTATTATCTCTTGTGCTTATTGATTAATTATTTGGCCAGTAATTACCTTGTTACTCTAGAAGGATTCGGGAGATGAGATCTAGGGTTAGAACTGGACATGATAACATGTATGCTTAATTATTTGCATGACGAATAATTAGGGTCGTGAATTAAATAGGAATATATGTTCACTGCATGTAACAAAATTGGGAATTGGGATTGAAGGAGTTTAATTTAATTGTTTTGCATAGGAATATCTCAAGATTAGTTGAATTAAATAAAAGTTAATTGATCACTTGGAAAAGGGCTTTTGACACTTAGAATTCCTGTTAACAATTTGGTAGGCATAATAATTGGGATAATTGGATAATTGGTTTATAGTTCATAATTGGGGATATTGGAGTCTTAACTTTTATTCATCTGAATTCATTCGTCAAATTTTAGCCTTTATTAATTTGATTTAATTTTAGAATAATCTATTTTAATTGCTTAATTTAGTTTTCTTATTTTGAAAAATCACACTTTATGGTTGTTTAAATAAAATTGGATTGATATAGTGCTAGTAGTTAGAATTTATTGATTAGAATTCTCTGTGGGATCGACACTTTATTTTATCACTTTATTACTTGTTGACTGTGTACACTTGCATAAATATTTGATTGTGAAATCAACCAACAGAATTCTCATTCATCAGTCAACTTACATAGACAAGGTCCTTAAAAGATTTTATATGGATAAAGCTCATCCATTGAATAACCCAATGGTTGTTAGATCACTTAATGTGAAAAAGGACCCTTTTAGACCTCGTAAGGATAATGAAGAATTACTTGGTCCTGAAGTACCATACCTTAGTGCAATTGGTGCATTAATGTATCTTGCTAATAATACACGACCTGATATAGCATTCTCTATGAATTTGTTAGCAAGATATAGCTCTTCTCCTACCCGGAGACATTGGAATGAGGTTAAACATATTTTTTGTTACCTACGAGGAACTATAGATATGGGCTTATTTTATTCAAATAATGATAATCATAAATTAGTTGGGTATACTGATGCGGGATATCTATCTGATCCACATAAAGGCCTTTCTCAAACAGGTTATCTTTTAAGTGTGTTGATACTGCTATATCATGGAGATCTACAAAGTAAACATTAGTTGCCACTTCATCTATCATGCTGAAATACTTGCAATCCATGAAGCAAGTCGAGAATGTGTGTGGTTGAGATCAATGACTCAACATATTCGTGAAACATGCGTTTTATCCTCCAGCAGAGGAACTCCAACCATTCTGTATGAAGACAATGTTGCATGTATAGCTCAATTAAAAGGAGGATACATTGGATGAGATAGAACAAAGCATATCTCATCGAAATTCTTTTTCACGCATGACCTTGATAAGTGTGGTGACATTGATGTTCAACAAATTCGATCAAAAGATAATCTAGCAGATTTATTCACCAAAGCATTACCAACTGCAACGTTTGAAGGATTGTGTCGCAATATTGGAATTCAACAACTGAAGGACTTAACGATACATTCATGAGGGGAAGCTAATACACGTTGTACTCTTTTTTCCTTAACCAAGGTTTTTTCCCATTGTGTTTTTCCTGGTAAGGTTTTTAATGAGGTAGCTTTCAATGCGCATAACTATACAATAGAAATCCAAGGGGGAGTGTTATAAAATTATGTATGTCTAGATTCATAATATTATGGATGTCTAGATACATGCAACACTTATGAGTTTTGAAACTCATGACTCTTGAGTTTTGTAACTTCCTAGTAGTATTGATGTTCTTATTTCTATAAATAAGACCATTGTAAAGTGATTATTAAATACACAAAATATTATGCAAATACACTCTTTTCTTTAATCATCTTTGATCTTGATTTTAGTTATCTTTTATAATAATTTTAAATATTTTTAAACTCAAAATTGACATGAATTTATGTAGTTTATTTCAATACAATTATGAATATCATAAAATAATTACACCCACACCAAGGGCGTCACCATTGTTATCTCTAATAACAAAGCCGAGACCCACAATGCTATTTCCCCGGACCGATTGAAGCATCACAATTTATTTTGGGAATTGTTAAATCCAAAATATTTTTTTATTATTTTTTCAACAAAAGTGTCGATGTAGATGTATAGCGACAGTGAAAACCATCGCTATAGAATTTATAGCGACACGTATGTTGTGAAAACAATATTTAGATATTAGACTAGAATATAGGGCCGGGGACCGTAGTCCTCTCAGTTAATTGTTTTGCCCACTAAAATTCTT
The DNA here is from genome assembly GCA_020205605.1 of Panax ginseng. Classification (NCBI taxonomy): domain Eukaryota; kingdom Viridiplantae; phylum Streptophyta; class Magnoliopsida; order Apiales; family Araliaceae; genus Panax; species Panax ginseng. The sequence goes on from CM035135.1 coordinate 30,635,023, forward strand.
GAAGGATTGAATTAGAACTTACTCTTTGTAATAAATAATAAATACAAGTTTTTAAGTTATAGAATTCGAATTTTAACAGTATACATTTCCGCTCAATTTCAAATGAGATTATTTATGTTGGTTTGACATTTTTTTAAATACAAAAAATAGATGTTATATTCTTGAACTCAACACTCTTTTGAGGATTAAAAATAAAATTACATTAGGACTTTCATTTGATTGAGTTATAAACTAATCGAGTCGAGTCAGAGTTTGACTTGTCGAGTTCAAACTTATTTAAAATTTAAATGAGTCGAGTCGGGTTTTGATGAGCCTAGATTAATTTGAACTCGGCTTGTTTAGTAAACAAGGCTAGCTTGAATCAGATTTATGTAAGCCGAATTTAGTCGAGCTTAAGCCCTACTCATTTAAATTTTTTATTACAATTTTTTTAGTTAAATTCTAAACGAATTAGACTTGCTCGAGTCGGGCCTAAATAAGTTGAACATAAACGAGTTGGGTTCAAGCAGGACACCACACTGGACGCGTTAAACTCATTTAACAAAGTGGGAAATAGAGCTTGTTCGAGCTCGGCAAACTCCTTTAACAAGCTCAAGGTGGAGTTAGCTGAATCAAACTCGCAGACAACTCAGTGTTCGTTTACACCTTACAAAAAAACATAAAAGATGACCATTGCAGATTGCACAATGGAAACATCAGGTACCTAAAAGAAGTGTTGGGCCTTGGATCATAAGAGACTTGTTAGACAATTGGAAATTGGCTGCCCAAACCTCCATATGTGTTTGCTACAATCCTTAAAGGGTCCTTTACAATAATATACAACAAATAGAATGTAATTACAAGAATAGTGCATCAATCAAATAATTATAATAACAGTGCAATAATGTATAATAATATCAAGAATAGTGCAATACACGTCATATTTTCCAATCCAACAGAAATAGAAAACCCTTAATTCAAGGAGAAAACTACTCCACTGAGTGCGGTAGTTACCAACTTACCCAAACATTCAAAAATCACGTCAAAAAAAGGAAGAATCCATAAAAGAACAAATAGAAAACTTCATAGACCATTAAAATCTGTAACAAAGGAGCAATCGAGAAGAAGCATAATCATTAATAGAAAAGAAGCCGAATTCAAAAGCACAAAGAAGCAAAAACAGAGCAGCCAAAAACTGACATGCACAAACCGATCAAAGGATTCCGAAACAAAATCAAAAAATTGATTCTGAGACTGCAAACTGAATCTGTAAAGTGACTACAAAGGTACGAAACAATTAATCTATATATTGAAATCTATTAATTTAACTTTGTATCCAACAAAGATTGTAAGATTTATAACAATAACAAAAATAGAACTGAATATACGGATTAATAGCTTTTTATTAATGGATTTCAAATCAGTAAAAAAATGATTGTATGATATAACTATTAAATTAGTCTTTGCAGGTTCAATACAATTTTGTTACAGTATGTTTCAAAAGCATTGATACTAATAACGTATATTTTGGTTACTGTATAATGTTGATTTGGTAACCAATAAAATAGTAGTATTAATTTCAGTCACCAAAGAGTATTTGTTACACATTCATATTTTGGAAGCATTCATATAATAGTTTGGCAACATTCATATAAAGGTTTGGTAACCTTGATTTAAGTGTTCATTCTTTAGTATTTCACCTTCACGACATCATAATTTGTGATTTGTTTATAAACAAAATAAAAACAGTATGTTACAGAAGCATTGATACTAATTACGTCTACTTTGGTTACTGTATATTGTTGATTTGGTCACCAATTAATGAATAGTATTAATTTTAGTTACAAAAGAATATTTGTTACACATTCATATTTTGGCAGAATTCATATAATAGTTTGGCAACATTTATATAAAGGTTTGGTTACCTTGATTTAAGTGTTCATTATTTAGTATTTATCCTTCACGACAGCATAATTTGTGATTTATTTATAAATTGAAGGAAAACATTATGTTACATAAGAATTGATACTCATTACGTCTATTTTGGTTACTGTATAATGTTGATTTGGTCACATATTAAAGAATATTAATTATTTTAGTTACCAAAACGTATTTGTTACACATTCATATTTTGGCAGCATTCATAAAATAGTTTGGTTACATTCGTTTATATGTTCATTCTTTAATTTGACAATGCAAACACTGTGTTAAAAATTTATGATTACTAAAAAAATGAATCTTGAATGTTGTGTACTATTGATTTGGTCACTATTTACATTATTGTATTAATTTTAATGTTTCAATTTTTGGACCATGGATATGATTCCAATTGTAATTTACTTCAACGGTACGTGGACTAACAGTAGCCAATACCAAAATTTCAAAGTTACCGGCATACTAGTCCCTTCAAATTGTTCACTCACATAAATGCACAACTTGATATGCACTGCATTAAGTCTAGACTGCAACACAACAAAATTGTCAATCAAATTTCAGATTAAAAGCAACATTCCTCCGATCAAGATGAAAAATGAAGCAACCTTAAGATTCCATATGGAAGTCAGTAGAAAATCAGGTGAACATGGCAAGTTTCCACTAATTATAGATTCTGAATACAGCATTGGAGGCACTACAATCTTACAGAACGTGATAAATGAAGAAGAAAATAGAATGCAAGCTGAAATGCCAATGAGATTGACACAATGGAATTCTGAACTTGTATCGTTGACAACACAAGAAGACCAAATTAGATCACAATATGTTGAGTAGCTGGCCATTGAAGCTATTGATAAAGAAAAAGATAGACAACAAGACATAGCAAACACTGGAGAACAATGTGATGAGGTCATATCAGATCCGAATAAGTTTGAAGTCAAAATACATCAAACTTACAAAGACAAAAAAATTCTAACACAAGCAATAAGGCTACTTTCAATAAGGCAAAACAGACAACACAAGGTTGAAAGAACAAGTGGTCGAGACTTTGTCCTGGTATGCATCGACAATGAAAATTGCAAATTGAAACTAAGAGCATCAAAGTTTTGGAAAATAACGTTCAAGGTGAGAGAATTTAATGATTTACACACTTGTTCGTCCGACATATTGCTTGGCGATCACAGACAAGCAAATAGTCAGATGGTTAGTGAATGCATAATGCATAGATTAACGAACTTCAAGAAAATTTATGCACCAAACGATATTGTGGAAGACATGATGACAAAATATAATGTGTCCATCTCCTACCAAAAAGCATGGAGATCAAAGGAAAAAGCAATGGAAAATGTAAGAGGAAATCCACACGACTACACTCTGATCCCTTCATGGTTGCACATGCTGAAAAAAACAAATCCAGGTAACAATTGGAAACTGTTATTAAAATTTTAAAATAGTTTGGTTACCCAAATTAAATGATTTGGTTACCTAATAATGAGGGTTTGGCTACTAACTGTAGTATTAAAATATAAATAAAAATTATTTTTTTGCAGGCGACCAATATCTACATGAAATATAACTATTAAATAGCATTTTAGACACCATCTAAACACTATGGAAAATATTAAATGCTAAGTAATTGGATACCAGTAATAATACACATAGTTATCCTAAACTACAAATTTGGACAATATTTATTAATATATTTACATTAACCTAACTAAAAATTCATTTCAGGTTCCATCACATCCTTGGAGTTGAAAAAAAATGATCGCTTCAAATATCTCTTCTTTGCAATAGGAGCATCCATTGAAGCATGGCACCATTGTTTCCCAATCATTATAATTGATGGCACATTCATACAATCAATCTACGGGGGTACACTTGTCATAGCAAGCACACAAGATGCAAACAGAAACATTATACCCATTGCTTTTGCAGTGGTTGACAGTGAAAATGAATTATCTTGGAGATGGTTTTTCATCAATTTGAGAGATGTTTTTGGAGTTAGAGAAGGACAATGCATTGTTTCGGATAGACATGAAGTAATTATAAAGGGCCTTAATTGTGTGTTCCCTGATGTCATGCATGGTTCATGCACATACCATATTTTGAAAAATATAAAAAATAGATTCAAAAAGAAAGGAGAAGAACCCAAAAAAGCATACAACGCGCTTGTAGAGCTTACACTATTGAAGAATTCAACATACACATGGCTCAACTTGATGCAATTGATGCTTTAATAAGGATATATTTGGAGGAAGAAGTTAAGCTAGAAAAGTGCACGAGGCTCCATGGGACTGTAAGCAGGTACGCAACAATGACTTCAAACACCGTCGAATCTATTAACAATGCAATCAAGGGAATCAGAGATCTTCCAGTTGCGTCGATGATTGAATGCCTACGTTGTATGGTTCAAAGATGGTATTTCACAAACAAACAATCAGCAATATCAACTTTCACTACCCTTTCTACAACAGCTAAGAAAAGATTGCAATCTAATATCATTGAGTCAAAGAAACTTAAGGTCAGTCATACAACTTTTAAATTTTTAGCTGCATACCTACAAAAAGTTGCATTTGCATTTAAAGGAAACCATATTATGCATTTTTGGTTACCAGTATAAACTGTAAAAGTTACCAACAGTACATATGACTTTCATTATTCCGAATTACATAAAAAAAATTATTATACATACTAACTACACCATTAAATTCTGTTATAGGTTGAGACATCAAACCTAGTGATTTTCACTGTTTACGATGTCACCAAACAATTTATCGTGGACATGGAACAAAAGACATGCACATGCCATAAATTTTAGTACCATGAGATGCCTTGCTCACACGCTGCTGCTGTTATTAACAAAAGAAATTTGAGCTGTTATGATTTTTTTCTCAAAATACTATTCAAAGACAACTTTGGTAGACACGTATTCAACTTCCATCATGCCGTTAGATGACAAAGAGAATTGGGATGTACCAGACGAGATTAAAAACATATGTGTCAAACCACCAAATACAAGAAGACCAGCTGGAAGACCAAAGATAGGTAGGTACAAGCATGTATCTGAAAATAGAGTTCAAAATAAATGTAACAGATGCTAAAAAAAAGGACACAATAGGAAAACATGCAATAATCCACCAATTTCGAGACCAAGAAAGTTCTGATATAATACAACATCAAAAAATTGTAACAAACTCCTTGAAGTTTACTGTGGTTGCTCAATAGCCATATATATTGTAATCATTTTATTGGTGTAAGAAAACCAAATTTATCTTGCACAATATTGAAAGATGATTATTTTCTTTAATTTCCTTTTAACATAAAGTAATTCTATCTTCAAATAACAATATACATAAAAGACGTACATGTCATGATTAGTTAACTAATTTGTAATTTTTTTTATGACTATCTGGTTACCCACTAAAACTAAAATGGTTACCTTTGGATGAAGGGTTGACTACCAACTGTACCATATAAAAACAGATATTTTTAAGCTTGATAATTATTTTATAATTTTTTTATTACTATTTTTTAAGCATAAAAAATAAAATGTATACATTTCTTTGGATGCTTGGCTACACTCTAAACCTTAAAAAATACATAGAATCGAGAATTGTTTAAGTGATTTTTAAATTACTATAACTATCTGGTTGCCCACAAATACTGATGATTGTAACAGTAACCAACATTATTTGGTAACCTTTATATGACTGTTTGCAAACCAACTGAACTATAAAAAACAAATATATGATATAAATTGTTAACTGTTTTAGAATTTACTGTTAGGACTGTTTAGTTACCGACAACAACTAAAATTGTTACCTTTGTATGCAAATTTGGCACCGAACTGTACCATAACAAAAATCTTTACAATATTATTTGTAAAAATAAAATAGTAGGCAAAAAAAATAATGTGAACTAACAAAACTATATCATACATCTAATAGTAAAAATTAATACATCATTCCATCAGCAGGAAATTTACAAAACATTTCACAGTCAATAACCATATCAAATGGTATCAAATGTCCAAAAATAAAACATGATGCATAACCAAACTAGTCTTCACTAACGAATCTGCTTGGGTATTCTGAATCAGATTCATATCCGCTTACTTGCTTGTTCCTCGCATGAATGAACAAGTTAACGCATAGTTTCTTGCGGTATTGAATGATTGGAAATAGATTTGGCATTTTAGAAATCTGTTGGTGACGAATATGTTTCGCAAAACAAATAGTAAACATTCCGCAGTCACTGAAAAAACAATCAAGATATAAAGTAAATCAAAACAAACATCATAATATATGGAATACTTAAAAAAATAGAAACAATGTAAACCTTACCCATCAACTTGTTCAGGTAAACCCTCAGCAAATTCAAGATCAATAATATCATGTTCTCCTTTGGTGCGATATGGTTCGCTATTGAAATCAATATCATACATATTCTTCCAAAAATCGCACCTAGACAATATTATGGGTAGAATGAAAATATACAGCTCATACACATCCATAATATTTGTTCGCATGATATTCCTATTCTGTTGTAGAGAATTTTAAACTACTTAAACTCTATGATGCACATCAAAAACCAGCAAAAACCAATGACCAAGAACTGTCATGTGAACGGGAAATATGACATAATCAACAGCAACCCACGGTGTGTTTACATCCATAAAAAAACCACGAATATACTCAGTAACATCACCATTGCCCAACAGAAGATTCTTATCAGCATTCTTATGACAATATTCCCCATATAAAGTAGTTAACTTGACATAGAACCAACAATCTGTTGTAGTAACCCTTATTTGAATATTGTTTGAGTGCCTAGCCAATTTACGAAGGTAATACAAACAAATGTTGATATGCTGAACCAAAAATAAAACCAGAAAAACAATCAGAGATAAACAAATAAAAAATAAAAATAAAACTTTAAATAAAGGTATCCAAAACAGACACAGATAGTAACCAAAATAATAAAATAAGGTAACCGAAACTAACAAACATAATTACAAAGAACAAAAAAACTCACATCGTCATCAAGCCACTGACCAGGGGTCTTCAACTTGTAAAACCACATTTTTAACGATATTGGCACAGACCCAAATCTAAATGAAGGCTCGATTTTGTCATGGTTTCCCGCAAATGTTTCAATCCCTCAAAACAATAACATATTGGAAAGAGAAAACAAATGATTTTATTTCCTAGAAAAAACATAATATAAAAATCTTAAACTCCAACAAACATACCTTTTTCTGTTATTTAAGCCAATTCTAACCACTGCTCAAACATAACATCTTCAAATTTCCACTACAAAAAAATGGGCCTTTAGCAACGATTTTTTGGGCAATGACTTTATAAGTCGTTGCTAAAAAGTATATATTTTAGCAATCGAAACTTGTCCTTCGTTTCTTGATTGTGTCAAAGCTTTCACTTTTTTTGCAACGAAATTTATAAGTAGTTGCAAAATTTGGAAACAAAATTCATTAGAAATTTGTTGCAAAATTTATAACCACTTAATTTCTCCTCATCGTGGGCAACGAAAGTTTTTTTGTTGCTATATTTCGTTGCCTAATATGTACCACATTCATTGGCAATAATTTTTATTTTCGTTTCATATGTTATACAACTTTTTGCAACGACTATTAACATATATGTTGCCTTAAATTAAGATAATAATAATAATACTAATAATAATAGTACTAATAATAATAATAATAACAATAAAATTAATAATAATAATAATAATAATACTAATAATAATAATAATAATAATAATAATAATAGTAATAATAATAATAATAATAATAATAATAATAATAATAATAATAATTAATAATAACAAAGAATAATAATAATAATAATAATAATAATAATAATAATAATAATAATAATAATAATAATAATAATAATAATAATAATAAATCGTAATAATAATAGTACTAATAATAATAATAATAAAAACAATAATAATAATAATAATAATAGTACTAATAATAATAATAATAATAACAATAATAATAATAATAATAATAAAACTTTATTGAATATTACTTAATATAATGGTTAATAATAATAATAGTTACTACCAATAGTACCTTCAAGTCATGACCTTTATATAATAATAATAACAATAATAATAATAATAATAATAATAATAATACTAATAATAATAATAATAATAATAAAATTTTATTGAATATTATTTAATATAATGGTTAATAATAATAATAGTTACTATCAATAGTACCTTCAGTCATGACCTATAATAATAATAATAATAAAAATAATAGTAATAATAATAGTAGTACTAATAATAATAATAATAATAATAATAATAATAATAATAATAATAATAATAATAATAATAATAATAATAATAATAATAATAATAATAATAATAATAATAATAATAGTAGTAATAATAATAATATTAATAATAGTACTAATAATAATAATAATAATAATAACAATAATAGTAATAATAATAATAATAGGTAGTAGTAGTAGTACTACTACTACTACTACTACTACTAATAATAATAATAATAATAATAATAATAATAATAATAATAAAATTTATTGAATATTACTTAATATAATGGTTAATAATAATAATAGTTACTATCAATAGTACCTTCAAGATATGACCTTTTGGGGTGAGCCTGTGGTGGGCTAAGATAACCGGAGAAGATACTATTAGGCCAGTGGTTTGAGGCCTTATTGTAAGACCCCAACTTTTATGAATAAAGATGAATTTTCTATAATTATCATTTTTGAATATTATGGAATAAATTTGATATAATGTTATAGTTATGGGTAATATTTATAAATTCGCAAAGTATGCCATTGTTATATTATATTCGATTGGTTTGGGAATATTCGTTTTAACAGGAATATTAAATGCGACCAAGACAATCATTAGTGGACCCCATTAACGGAATTATTGCCGGATTGAGAAAACGACAAAATATTTTTATGAAAATAACTATGCGGAAATTTTACTGATTATCATCATTTGAAACACACGGTGTTAAAATACAATGAATACTGCGTGGTTGCGTAGTAGCACCTAGTATTGATTATTGATGCTTACGTGAGAAGTCACCGCTTTTGTTCAATTATTACTATAGTAATTCTGCGTAGTATCTCACGTTATTTTGATTCAATTATTGTCGATATTGTATATATTATTAAATCAATAATTGAGACGACGAAGTTATTAATATTATTATTTGCAATATTAACGATGTCTGAAGTTACGCCAGGAGAGGTTTGGTCACCTAATTAACGCTACCAATAGGGAGAAATCCTTATTGAAAAGCCCTCTTTCACAGGAACGACACAGTCGATTAATATTGTGAATTATAATAATAATAATAATAATAATATATGTTGTTAAAAATATTGAGGGGTTATTTTTATGAAGTATTTGTTGTAAATGTTGCTTATTTTATGGACCCCCATTTTGCCCATTTTTCAAAATAGTTGGTAGAAAATTATTTAATATTATAAAGGTGGGGGCCACATGTGGGGCCCATATATGTTGAAAATCAGAAATTTGAAAATTCAAGTTTACGTAAGGGAAGAGGAATTTTATATATATATATATATATATATATATATGATTGATAATGACATATGGGCGGGGCTCACATGTTGGGAGAATGATTTTGGGGAGTGGAAATTTGCTGGGAAAGAGTACTGGATGTATTATATATGTATATATATAGTAGTTGAAAAATTGGCAGGAAGGGAATACAATGGTTATTATTATCATGTGATAATTTGCAAAGTTGGCAGGTTGTATCACGGGGGTGATGACCCGTGAGTTTATATATATATAATATATAATATATATTATATTTTATTTAAAAGATTTTGCTTTAAATATGGACCGTCCGATTAAAAGTAAATCAATCTGGACCGTTCATGAATTAGTTACTATACAGTCCATTCTTCTATAAATAGAAGCTCATTCCTTCATTATTTCTTACGAATTCACTGAAACTCTAGAAAGAGAAACTAAAGAGAGAAAGAAGGAAAGTATTCTGCTACTTCACTACTCCGATATCAAGTTTCTTTACGGTAAGGGGTATTATTTCTTTTGTACTCATGAAGAGAACTTTTGTTATTCCATTCTTTATTATTCTCATTGAATAACTCAGATACGCTGCTACCCTATACTTGGTGAAATTCTTCCATTATTTCATTCTTTATTATTCTATCGAATATCCATGTCATGCATTTTATGCCGATCCGTTCCGCCTTTATGGTTCCGCTTTTATTATTACGTTGGAATATCCTGTCTCGTATGCTTTTTGTGGGACCGGTTCCGTTATTTATTATTCTGTTGAATAACTCGCATATGCATGCGCACCGCATGCATGGTGATTTCTTTTGTTATTCCATTCTTTATTATACTCAGTTGGTTAAATTTTTGACTTCTATACTCTATGAAATTAGTTGAATATCCTTGATATTTTCGCTTCATCCAGTATCTTTCATGGAAATATTCTTCTGAGCATTCTTAAATTTTACTCTACAAAGAAGTATCATGTTGACAATTTGGACATTATTGGTTCTTGGACAAATTAATTCTTGAACTTGTTTTATTGAATTCTTATATCATTGTCATCATCCTCATGTTTATATTATGTTGAAAGTCATCTGTGGCACAGTAGTGCATAGATGAACTTGGTATGATTATGACCGAGGATTATTCTATATAATCATGGCCGTAATGTTACAAATGATGTGGTAAAAGTTCTCATTGGCCCGTAGTGCATTGAGGGACAGTTGTTGGCATGATCATGACCATTGATGAATACACGAATATCCTTGGCCCGTAGTGCATGGATAATTTATGGTCGTGATACTAAAGAATATCATTGGCCGTAGTGCAGGGGTGATTCAATGATGTGGTTTATTTATTAAGCTGAGTCTCAGCGATAAAAATGATGAAAAACCTTTTAAATCATAAAAGATAGTAGATTTTATTCTCTACTTGACTCTTTTAATGGATTATATGTTCCGCTGCAGTTAGACTTGATGTTTGTTATATTTTATCAGTTTAACATTGTTGAAGACTAATGATAATTTATTCTGCATTATCTTAGTCATAATATTTCTTACTGGGCTAGTTGAGCTCACCCTTTGTTTCACTGTTCTCTTCAGGAAATGAGAACGTAGCCGGGACTAGTCGGGGAATGGATTGACGGTCCAGAGGATAGCATTAGTAGTCCTCACTATTCTATTAAATAGTGTGATAATAAATGTAATGAGAACTTATTCTGAGAGTGGATATTGTCTAGAAGACAATATTTGTACTCACAGCTATCTTGTTGTATATTAAAGATTATTTTTGTATTCTGTACCATGTATTTGGCGACTCAGAATAGGTGATGTATACCTATTTTGGGGGCGTCACACTTATTTTGATGGATTTGATTCGATTTCGGAATTGGGATTTGACCCGAGATTTGTTCTGGACTCGAGATTTGACCCGGGTTGTTTAATCATTTGTTATTATTTAGTGTTTGACAATAACTTAAATTTTAACTCTTTTTTTTTTTTTTACTTATAAGTCATTATTAAATTTTTTTCATGCTTCATGTGCTATATTTTTTATGTATTAGATAAATTTTACTACCTATATATATATATATATATATATATATATATACACACACACACACACATATTCTTTTTCAAAATTTCTTGTCAAACTCAACATTAAACTAAATATATATAAAGTAACTATGAATATTTTTATATATAAATATATATATGTAAACAAATATTCATATAAATATTTATAAATTTATCTCTAAATATTCATATAAATATTTATAAAAAATATTCATATCTAAATTTTATAAATTTTAGATGAAATATTTATAAATTTATAAATAAATATTGGTTTATAAATTTTAAAGATAAATTTATATGAATATTTAGAGATAAATTTATAAATATTTATATGAATATTTGTTTATATAAATGAAACTCATTCAAAGAAATGAACAAAATATTATTTATTAAGAATATATATTTCAAAGAATGGTCGATTTTACATTTAACTCAGTATATATAGATAGTAATAAAATTTATCTAATACATAAAAAATATAACATATAAAAGCAAAAATATCACAAATTTAGGTTTTTGAACCTAAGACCTATAAATTAATTATATATATATATATATATATAGGTATTAGCTTGTTACAAATTTTGTACTTTCAAATTTACTTATTTATATAATAGGAGGCAATAACAATGGATAATATAATTTTATTATTAAAATGTGTTAGGTTCGAATTAATTTAGAATTAATGAACTATATTTTAAAATTTATTATTTTTTTTCTTATTCTATTTATAATTGTAATTAAAGTATTCATACAATTCAGATCAAATTTGAGTAATGAATATTTGAGTCGAGTCAAATTTGACTAGAGTTTTATAAATGCAATTCAAATCCAAATCGAATTCGATTATGAATTCAAATTTAAGTAGAGTATTGAGGATAAATAATAAATAAAAGTCCCCATAAACATATTATTAAAGTTTTAATCAAGTATTTGAGAAACAAATAATTAAATATTCAATGTAAACTTTTGAATCTAACTATAGATTATAAATATTTATACACACACTACGAGATTATTACTCCACACATAAAAAGATATCTACTTATTAATGGACATCTAAACATTAATAAGTAGAGCATTCATTTTGAAATTTAGGATTTTAAAATGATGAAAACTTATTTTAGTTGTAATTTAGAACATTATTATTTATACTTAAAAACTCATTATTATTATTTTCTTATTATATTTATAGTTGTAATTAGAGCATTCATTTTGAAATTTAAATTTAGGATTTTGAAAATGATGAAAACTTATTTGAATTGTAATTTAGAGTATTGATTATTGTATTTAATAAAATAAATAAATTAACATTCATTAATTAATGAACTATACTTTAAAACTCATTATTTATTTATTCTTATTCTAATTATATTTATAATTAGAGTATTTATTTTGAAATTTAGGATTTTGAAAATGATAAAAATTTATTTGAATCGTTAAACATCTTTATTTGCATCGAAACAAATGCGAAAAATTTATACCAGGGGGTAATCAATACTCTAAATTACAATTCAAATATGATTTATTGTTACATCATTTGTCTTATATATTATTATATTCTATATATTGCAATCAAATTTAAGTTATTTATTGTTTACAATTAATTGTAGACACATAAAAATTATACAACATAAATATTTGGGCTGAAAAAGATAAATCTCATATATTACTATCAAGCGTAATATTTTGTTTTTTTACGATTAATTTTATAGATGGATAAATTATTCAACAGTAATACATAGGGTGGTGCAAATAATTGGGTTTTTTCTTGGGTTTATTTGCTAATTGTAAACCTTCTACGGCTTCTGCCTTCATCCCAAAGACCCAAATCAAAACCGATCTCCTCTCGCTCTCTTCTCCGACTCACCATTTTTACTCTTTCTCTCTCCACTCTTTAGTCTCGTCTGGTCTGAGTCGTCTTCGGTCTCGTCTGAGTCATCTCCGTTGCTGCCAAAATTCGTCCCTAGTATGTCTAGCGGATTGGGCGGAACGGAATAACCCTAGAAGCAATCATCAACAATTCGGCAAAAAGTTATCGAAATTAAACCTTGTTCTTCCAAATTCGCAGATCACGCAGGTATGTCTACAGTGGAATATCCAAAATCTGGATTTAAACATGCCATGCATTCTTTTTCTACAGATCGATTGTATTTTTTTTATTTTATATTTTCTTGGAAGTTTCAAAGTTATATAATCTTGAAACCTACATTTGTGGGACAAATTGCATTTTTTTGGGTTCACATTTAGCTCTGTTATAGTCATGAGATACATAATGTTTTTTATTTTGAAACAATATCAAATATAGCTCTGTTATAATTGAATCTATTGAATATGATCAAATAAAAATGATGCACTGATTATGCTAAATTACTACAATTTGCTAATATTTAGTTCCATAGATGTTAATAATATGGTGCTTTTTTTTCATTCTCATTTTATCAATGCTACTTGTCTTGTTGAAAATTTTGTATTTTAGATCAGTTTAATGCATTTAGGTTTCTTTGGTTTTTAACTTCATGCTGAGGTACGAGTTATACTCCCTCCGTCCTAAAAAATTATTCTATTATTAAGGTTTGCATACCACATACATAGTTTATTTCAATAATAAGTTTGAGTATGTAAAGCTTAATATTGAAAAATATCATCTAAAAAAGAATATTCTTTTCTTTGGACGCTGGAGTGATCAAGTGTTCTATGCTATGTACGCTGAGAGTGCCTTAAGTGTTCTATGCTATTTTGAATTTGTTTGACCAAGTGTCATGCTTCAATGGATAATTTGAGATTGATCTTCTATGCTCCATAGTTTCTGCAGTTCATGTTATGTCTTTTTATGATTTTTTTTTCTTTCTAATATTAACATTAAATACATTCCTGCAAATATACTATTGCATTTACATTCTGCAAATGCATTGAACTTTACAGTAAGTTACCTTTGCATTGCATAAGCCTTGCGATATTTGATCTCGATATGGACCCAGCTGTTATTAGTTGAGCTCTAGCTAGGTGATGAATTACTGTTGGGTGTAATATTGGATAAACTACATCATACTCTTCTACATGTTTAGTTAATGTGAGATTATTTATTTTCTTATAATTCCTTTGACAGGAACTGTATTTTGACCCTGATATTGGTGGAGAACCAATGAATTTTTATGATGTTTTCCTTCACAGTCAAGCTCTTGAAGGCATGACATTATCCATGGTAAGTTGATTTTTTTAGTTTTCTTTACACTATTTTTTTTTAGCTTGACCCAGTAACTGACTGCAAGATGTAAAAGATGGAAAAGGAGAGTAATTTTTTCTATTGTCAATCTATCTACCTAGTAGTTTTGTCAGAGTGTGTGATTTGTTCTTTAAATTTTATAGATTGATCAAGTTTCTCAATTTGGTCTTAGGCTGTCAAATGTGAAGTGGAGCCTCATCTTGCCAGTTTACAATATGGTTTTATTAATCTTTTTATTCTTTATGATAAATGGAAGTCCATATTTCATTTGTGCACCAAGTTCAAGTGTTTGGATTAATTCTTATGCTAGATCTGCTAAGATGTTCTCTTTTTTTCTTTTTTTTCGACATTTTTTACTTTTACTTTTTGGGTGTTAGACTATTTTGAGGCTCCTATCATCAATTAGGTATTTTCCTGTGTATATAGTTTCCATGCTCAAATATTCCGCCCATCTATAGTCGGCAAGTAGTCTAAAATTTTGTTTTTATTTTTTTTGATAAGTAAATTGGGGAATGGCCCTCAAAAGAAACTCCTACTACTAGTTCACTGGGCTTTATTTTCGATTCGATTTTAGTCTTCACCTATATTTTTCATGAAGGATATATACTCTGATTATCATATTATTGCTTCATCGCCATCACTATAAAGTGATCACATTTAAGATATCTGGATGATCATAGAAATGAAGTTACTTCATGTCCAGTTGTTTTTTCAATTGTATGATATTGTTGCTTACCTTAATTGTGAACTTACATATGCCAATGCAATTTATGCTATTTTTTGCTTTCACCAGAGGACCTCTTTGGTGGTCCACATCTGCATCTGCAGCAGACTACTTCTCAAGCATACCATAAGATTGGACTACCTTCAAAACCTATTCACCCACCAGGCATGATGTCCTGTAAGAAACAAACTTCAGCAGGTATTCCTCCTCCTGCACGACCACATTCAGTGAGCAGCAGCTTGGACTCTGAGAAGCCATTTTTGCAGCCTTCATCAGGTCTTAGTTTGGATCAAAAAGCACATTTACATATGAGGAACTAGCATCAGCGACTGATGGTTTCTTTCATTTGGTGATGCTGTCTACAATTTACATCAATTTATATTTTGCTATTTTTGAGAAAAAGAAGCACAACGGACTGCATTTGGTCAGCTCTTATTAGTCATATCATCTTCAAAGAAAATACTTGCTTAATTCTTATATATGCCATAAAACTATGCCTTACATATGTAACAGGTTTCATTTTCTCCGTCCCTTGCAGGACTTCTTAGACAACCTAAGTGGGGCCACCTAAAAGATCTGCACAAGGCCATAAAGCTTTGCTATGGTTGAAGAGCCTGTACAAGGACTTCTTAGAGGTATGCCTGTACTTCTATGCTCCTTGATCAATGTCGATCAAAAGGGATGAACAAGTCCCGACATTTAGTTACTATGGTTGAAGAACATTGCATTCATCTCCATCTCCATTACGAAAGAAATGTGCTTGTGTTGCACCCTTTTGGGGTTCTTAATTTTTGTGAACTTGGAGGCCAGAAATTCATTTAATTATAACACACAGAAACTCTTGTAGCATCATAGTGAGCTCAGTCATGCAAGATTGTGATTACAAATTATGCTTGAAGTAAAACTAAATGGATCTGCTAGTTTCACATACCAAGTGTTCTGGGTAAACTACTCATTGTTGGGAAGAAAATGTGATCATTATTGGGAAGAAAATGTGAACTAAAGATGCATTATATCTAAGGCGCCAATGTAGTGATAATATTTATTTTTTCCTTTTCTTCTATTAAGCAATTGCCTCTCTTTTTGCTGTTGTAATTTGTGTTATGTAGCTGGCTCTTTGGTGATGTGAATCGTCCTGTTTTTAGCATTTAGTTAAAAGTCTTCTGTATTCTACTGGAAATGAGTGTCCTACTATTTTTGTTAATTAATTAATTTATTTATTGTTTTAATTTTATTTTTTTTGGGGAATCTTGAGGTTTAAATAATTAGTCTTTAAATTTAGTATTGAAAAATTTTATCCAGAAAACTTATGCCACTTGTCTTGTACAAACCTTAATATTTGAAAAATAAATGTCAACAAAAAGGTAGGATCGATCCTCATTTCCAAATGGAGGGAGTATGTTTTAGTCACGTTATGTGCATGGTGGTCAAGCAGCTTAACTGACAAGCTTATGGATGAAAGCAATACCTTAACATGTGATGTATAACTATTGAATTTGCAATGGGGTTTGCTTTGATAGTTGAAGTTTTCTTTTGTATTATGGCATGCAGGGAACATCCTATGAGAACATGACAATTATTGTCCTAAACTATGTGGAGAACTTGATTTCCAAGTATCCTTACTGGAACAGAACCCTAGGTGCAGATCATTTTTTTGTCACTTGTCATGATGTTGGTGTAAGGGCAACTGAAGGACTTCCACTACTGGTGAGTAATTCTTCTTTGGTCAAACTTAATTCAGCTTCACTCCAAATTCTTTATTATGGTGCCATAGGTGTTGAAGTGTATCAGGCTAACATAACTAAAAATGTATGGATAAATTAATTTAGATATAGACTATTTGTTCATGCCTTAATGGGGAAGCTGCTCCTAGCAAGTCCAACTATTAAGAGAGGCTGGTGAGCTCCTTAGATACATATGCATCTTATGCAGTGTTAAGGGAAAACAATCAATAAATACATCTTTTTAGCAGTCTTATGTATTTACCTAACTTTAGCTTCAGCGTAATCTAATAAATACCAATATTTTGACTTTTAAAGGTGTTTGATTGAGCTTTTTAACTTTTGTACTCCCTCAAAGTTTTTTCTGCGTTATCTATTTACTATTTTGTAGTCGTGAAATAATTGATGGCATTGGCCCTCAGTTTGAGATAGTTTATTGGTTACTAACTAGTATTTGCCTTTTCAGTTTGAGATAGTTTATGTTCAGTTTTACAGTTGGAAGTTATTAATATGATGGTTAACAATTTTGATGCAGCAAATGTCTACCACCGAGATTTGAAACCAAAAAATTATTTTGGCAAATATAAATTGTAAACTTAAAATTTGTGGTTTTGGCTTGGCGAGAGTTGCATTCAATGATACACCTACTACTATATTTTGGACGGTATGTGATCTAGAACCATGATACATGAATTTTCAACTTTCACTCGTTCACTTTTATACATATGTTTTTGAATTATACTGTATGGACTATATGAGTCATTATTAACTTTTATACTGATATTTTATAGGATTATGTTGCTACAAGATGGTATAGAGCTCCAGAATTATGTTCTTTTTTCTCTAAGATGGTATTGAGTTCCAGAATTATGTGGTTCTCGTAGAATCTTTTCCTTCTCTACTATTCTTATATTATTACATACTATGTCACATGCAAGTTGTTCTTATGCTTTATAAATTTCATTTCTATATTAAGTGTGGACCTATTCATGGTTCAAACAATGAATACCTCATGTTCTTATGTTATTAATTAGCTCTAATTATTTGCTTTTTATTCTCCAATTAAAGTAAAAGGAGAGACAGAGTTGTTGTTTTCTACTTTTTCATTCTCAATTACATTCAAGGCAAGAACCTAACACATAATTATATTTTGTAGAATGGATGGCCCATTCAAGGCTAGAATGCATTCCCGTTATGGCCATTGGGATGCTTTTTCAATAGCAGTAGATTTTCTTTTAACGTTTCGTTCCAAATTAGTTTCCTACAACAAATAGAGTATAACAACAATTACTCTAGGTATGACCACTAATGCTGCTTACATAGAACCACCTCAAGAAATTCCCAAATGGCATGGTCCATCTCCTGAATCTGGAGAAATGGTCAGTAATTTGATAGTAGTACTAATTCCTAGTTATCTCATATAAGAAATAAGATCTAATTACTAATGATTAACGATTGTTTTAACTTTCAGGTTATTAGCTTAGAATGGGGAAATTTCAAATCTCAAAGAATCACAAAGAAAAAAGGGCATGTAGGCAAGGTTACAACCTATAAATACTAAGTGCATCTGGTGACTTATTTGCTTCATTTTTTTGACTTGTTATTATTTTTAAATATGTGCAGGAAGACTGCTTCTACGACCTGCCTTACAATACTGGGTATTAAATTTACGTGCTACGTTTATGGAAGACAAGGGACAAAATTATGAAGTGTACTCTCTCTATATATGTAGATATATACTTTAATTGAAGAACTGTGGTAGCTTTAGATGGTTAATTGTAAAGATAATGAATGATTATGTAGTGGATGGTTTTATTAAGTTAATAATATTTTAGTTTTTTGTATTTTTGCCATTATATGCTATGGGGACATTGAGCCAGCCAGGTACACAAAAAGAATGTCAAATTTTGATTTGGCAACAATATATTTCGTTACCAAAACATTAGACAAGTTTTAATATAGCAATAATTTTTTATACATCTAGCAACAAATTTTTGTTGCTAATGGCATTAAAAATATAATATTTGGCAATGAAAAATTAACCTAATAACAATGGAGAGGATATTGTTGCTAATACTAACATATAAGGCAATATTTTTTATCGTTGCAAATCATATCAACTTTCGTTGCATATATAAAAAAAATTGAAGAACATATAATGTCGCTTTATTTAATCGACGACTTTCGTTCTTTATTGAAAAATAACCAACAACAAACATTTTCAATTCGATTCAAAGATAATGTCGTTATCAAATAATATAATCAGCAACGAAAATCGTTGCTAAAAAGTTTACATTCTGCAACAAAAACAAGTTTAGGCAACAATTTTCATAATTTACTGCAACAAAAAATGTCGTTCCAAAATGGTGTCAATTGCAACGAAAATGTATAGTCATTGCAAAAAAAAAAAGAGTTCATTTCGTTGCCAATTAGCAGGCTTTTGCAACGAAATGGGGTTTTTAGCAACGAAATTTTAATTATTCTGCAACAATACATTTTGTTACTAAAGGATCGATGTCTCTGTACGAAAGCCAAATTTTGTTGCAAAATGTATTACTTTTGGCAATGAAAAAAAAAGTTCGTTGCGGAACAATTAGCAACGCTCATTGCGCAACGAAAGACGCAACGACAGTAAAGTCATTGCCAAAACCCTTTTGCAACGAAATTTGGCACCTTTAGCAACGAAAATCGGTTGTTGCTAAAGCCCCATTTTTTTGTAGTGTTCGAAGGCATACCCATATAGACATTTGGAAATGCAGACAGTCCTCTGCTTAATGGTCTATCATCCACAACAGAAGAAGTTGAATCAGCTGAACTGAACTTCGACGTATAAGGACTCTTCAACACAAGATTTTCTTCACACGAGCGTTAACGCAGCCTACCAAATGGTTTAGATGCAGTTTTCTCAACTTCAACACAATGGAGTATATCCTGTGTCGTTAAAACCATTTCATCAAGTAGCGACCTGTCTGATGCTTCAATTTTATTCCCCTTTAATGATTTTCAAGACATGACACAAAAAACAAGTACAATATTTAATTAAAAATTCAAAACAGAATCAATAGTAACATAAACACTGTATCAAAGTAACTAATGTAAAATGTAAAGGTAACTAATGTTGAAAATAAATACAAACCTCAATGGGGGTAAAAACAACAATTTATTTTTCACTAGACTGACTTAAAATATCAAAACTTGGAATGTCATTGATCTTTTCAGCCTGTAAACAAAAAAAAACATTCAATTGATCAATATACCACGTAAAAATATAACATAAAATGTGACGCCCCCAAAACAGGTATACATCACCCATCTTGAGTCGCCAGATACACACTACAGAAATCAAATACAAACTTAATTATACAACTGTCGTGCAAAATACGACAAAATATAGCTGAGAGTTTAAACAAGAATATTGCCTTCTAGACAATATGCACTCTCAATGGAGTCCTCATTACAATTATTATCACACTATTTCATAGAATAGTGAGGACTACTAAAGCCACTTATCCCGGACCATCACTCCATTTCCCGACTCGTCCCAAATTTATATTCTCATTTCATGAAGAGAACAATGAAAGAAAAGGGTGAGCTCAACTAGCCCAGTAAGAAATATTATGACTAAGATAATGCAGAATAAATTATCCTTAGCCTTCAACAGTATAACAACTGATAGAATATAAAAGACAACAAGTTTTAGATCAACAACTACAGCGGAACAAACAATCCATTAGAAGAGTCAAGTAGAGAATGATATCTACTATCTTCTATGATTTAAAAAGTTTTTCAACAATTTTATTGCTGAGACTCAGCTTAATAAATAAACCACATCATCGAATCATCCCTACACTACGAGCCAAGGATATTCATGAAATCATCAATGGTCATGACTATACCGAATAATTGCTGGTCATAATCATACCAACAACTGTCCATCAATGCACTACAGGCCACTAAGGACTTTTAACACATCATTTGTAACATTACGGCTCACGATTATACTGAATGATCCATAGTCATAATCGTACCAATCAACAGTCCATCTATGCACGTAAGCCAAAGATGACTTTCATCACAATATAAGCATGAGGATGATGACAATGATATAACCATTAATCAAACGAAATCAATGATAAATTATAAAGACTTTAAATTTATCCAAAGTTTAAAAATATCCAAATTATCAACATGATACTGCTTTGTAGAGTAAAATTCAAGAATAATATTTCTGCATCAAAAATAATTTGGACAAAAAAAATATTTTTCGGGTGAATAGTACCCCGTGAATAGTACCCTATGAATAGTACTTCTCGTGAATAGTACCCCGACATGAAAAGTACCCCAAATACCCGAGTGAATAATATTCGGGTGAATAGTAATTGGGTGAATAGTAACCCATGAATAGTAACTCATGAATAGTATTCCGACATGAAAAGTACCCCGAATACTCGAGTGAATATTATTTGAGTGAATAGTAACTGGGTGAATAGTAACCCGTAAATAGTAACTCATGAATAGTATTTCAGTATGAAAAGATCAATAATTATCAAGAAAGCTCAAAATAATATTTTCATGAAAAGATACTGGATGAAGCGCAAATATCAAGGATATTCTACTAATTTCATGGAATATATAAGCAATACTTTAATAGAATGAGTGTATAATCAGGAATACGAGACGAAATAATATTACTCGCATACTACAGAGTATGGAAGAAAATATTATTCCTATGAATACCGAACAAAATAATATCCCTTACCTCGTAAGAAGATCGGATATCGGAATAAGTGAGAAGTAGACTTCTTCTTCTTTCTCTCTCTATAGAGTCTCTCTCTATAGCTTCTATCTCAATAATTGCTCTTGCGAGACTTAGTGAATTGGTGAGAATGAAGGAAGAATGAGCTTCTATTTATAGGAAAATATAGCTTCGATAATTGCACGTTTTGGGGGTCGAAATATTACAATATAATACCTTCATCTTTTCTATCATTTTTAATTTAGTCCTGCAAGTAATATCAAACTTGCACCACCTCCCCTAATAGTACATCATGTGAATCAATAGTTTAATCATGTGAATCAATAGTTCTATACCTGTGAAAATACGAATTACAGTATAGTACCTCCATTTTTAACTTAGTCATACAAGTATTATCAATCTTGCACCACCTCCCCTAATAGTACATGAATGTGAATCAACAGTACACACATATGAACAAATAGTTATAATCATGTGAATTAATAGCAATTAATTACTCATTTATCCGATTAATTACTCGATTGGTCAATATAACTTCCAGACATCAATTATTATCGAAATAAATGTCGATTTTCACTAACACTAATAATCCCAACACAATGGAACTATCAATTTCATCTTTAATCAACACGAACTTATTCATCATTAATATTATAATTAAAAATATTTAACAGCCAGGTCGTTCTCAGGAAAGAGGGGGCTTTCCGATAAGGATTTCTTCTTATCGGCACGCAATTAGGTGACCAAACCTCTCCTTGACAGAACTTCTAGACATTGTCAATATTACAAATAATAATATGAATAATTTTGTCGTCTCAATTATTGATTTAATAATATAAAATATTATGCAAATGATACTGTGACAATAATTGAATCAATAATATGAGAGATATGATGCAGCAATTACTGTAGCAATAATTGAGTATAACTGAGTGACTTCTTACGTAAGCATCAATAATCAATACCGTGTCCTACTATGTAACCACGCCAGACATCGTACTTTTTACCAATCGGATAGTTCAACAGTTTTAACGGTAAAACTTTCACTATATTTTTATAAAAAGATAATTCTGTCGTTTTCTAACTACGACAATACTTCCGTTGTGGGGTCCACCAAGGATTGTGCCGCCGTACAAATATTCCCTGTTAAAATGAATATTCTCCGACCAATCGAATATTATATAACCACTTGTTTACTTTGCAAAATTTATAAATATTACTCACAACTATAACATTATATCATATCTACACCATAATATTCAAAAATATATTTCGAGAAAAATTAATCTTTTTACATTAAAGTTGGGGTCTTACATAAAATAAAAAAAATGCCTAACCTTTTCATCCTCAACATCAATGTGAACCCCTCTAGGGGTAAAAACAACAATCTCTTTTCCATTAGAATTTAAATTTTCATTCTTGTTCTCAATCTGTAAAAAAAAGAAAAAAAATTAAGCATTGACTTAATAAACATGAAACACAAATGAAAATCAAACATATATGTAAACCTTTGCATCGTCTGCTTCAAACTAAATCCCACCAACCCCACCAACATCGGCATCAACACTTCCATGAAACTGTTTTGCATTGTCGGGAACTTCAACTACAACATCATCCTCAACAGTTATAACATCATCAACTACAACATTAACATTTCCACCATCAACATTCTCATCCAACTCATCATCATCATCATCATCATCATCAACAGTTACATTACCCCGTTTGCTATAACTAGACTGGCCATATAACTGCTTTTTCAACATCTTCTTTATGTCCCTACAAATCTGAATATGAAACACTTTCAATTGACCTTTTAATTTAACACCCAGATTCTCAATTTCTTTCTTCACCTCCATCACCTTCCCTTCCAAAGGCTTCACCCGTGCATCAATAATTTTTTTCACATCGGAAAGAGAAAACCTAAGGTCTTTATCCTTCCTGGATGTTTCAACTTTAATATCAGAAATATTAGCTCCGTTATCACTTCCACTGAAAAAATAAAAATCACCTAAATCCAATAGCACCTTCTCATCCTCAGTAGGAATAAGATTTTGAATAATCAACTGAAACATATTAATAGAAACAAATATATCATGTCAGAAACATTGAACATAAAACAGAAACAAGACAGTACACAAAAAAAATAAAAATATTTAAGTCAGTAACCAATAACATATATAAAGGTAACCAAATATAATGTAAATGGTAACCAGCATACCTGACCAGACCCAAAAACCAAGTCATTCAACTTCTCATTCTTAGGAGCTTTCCTAACTCCCTCCATCTAAATAATCTGAATTCTGAAACATGATCATCAATAAAAAAGCCCCTGACTTTCAATGTAGGAATTGTTTCAAATAAAAAAACTTGAAACACATAAGGTAATCCATTAAGCTTGTAAGATTTACAATAACTTTCCCTGTAAAAATTGTATATCACCCCACCATACTTATCCTTCTTTACATGTCCTTTTACAGTAAGGGATAGTGAATTCTTTGTCTATTCAAAAGAAAATTTCCCCCACGGATAACTTTCAATATCCCCATAAGACAAAAAGTTAAACAAAGCTTCATCAAAATAATTGTCAGAAACAATAGCTAATATGAAATTAAAAACCAAGAAAATGATGGACATCCTAACTGCCTCATCATCATCATCAAAAAAAGAACTCCTATATATCCTCCCGATACTAGAACGGGTTACAACCTCATTTCCAAAAAATTTCTCCACCAACAAATTTTCAATCCCCTTGAAACCATCAATGTCTTCATCTCCTTGCCAATTTAAACCAGAAATTAAACAAAATTCAGGCAATCCAAACCTTACCCTTCTCTCACCAAATATAAACCACATTTCCCTGTTATCCCTTTGATAAACTTCCTTAACCAAAGCATGATGGATTATCTGTGAAAACATCTCGGGCTGCCCAAAATCTAAATTTTTTCCAAAACAAGACAACTTAAACTTATTCAACTGGACTTCAGACAATTTATTCTTAATAATATTTGGCACTTCCATATCACACCAATAAATAATTTTTGCTGTAAAGTTTCGATGATGCTCCTCATAGAATAGATCCCAAATTTGAAAATACAATAAATTACATTACGAACACATTAACCAAATCAAAATAGAACATCAATTAAACTTTAAAACCAAAACTATTAAATCAACAATATCCAAATATACTATCAGTAGTAACCAAATAATATCAGCAAGTGACCAAAGCCCAAACTAATCAGACTATTTAATATATAACAAATTATATACTAACCAATTTAGAAAATAATACTAACAATACATCCACTCGGAAACAACATAACCATTTTAGCACATACAATATAAAAATTCATCAATCTCCAACTCTAGTGTAATAAAATATATTTTAACAACTATGTAATCATCAGTTTCCAAACATATAAATGTTGGTAATCAAAACTCAATTAGCAAGTTACCAACACAACATAATCAACCTGTATAATGACAATAATGTAATCTAGTGACCAAAACATAATATACTAGTATCTGACACTCCAATCAGAATGAAAACAATAATTTTAACAACTATAATTTGACCAATAATGACACTACTCAGAAACCAAATTAAACAGCACCATACACCAAAACATCACCATAAACAAAAACAAAAACACAAGTAACCAAAAACAACTAAAAATTCCATATTCTTAAAAAAAATTAAAAATAACAAACCTTAAGATGTTTTTGGAGGGGAATAATCTCCAACTCTAATGTAATAAAATATATTTTAACAACTATGTAATCATCAGTTTTGAAACATATAAATGTTGGTAACCAAAACTCAATTAGCAAGTTACCAAAACAACATAATCAACTTAAATAATGACAATAATGTAATCTAGTGACCAAAACAAAATATACTAGTTTCTGAAACTCCAATCGGAATGAAAACAATAATTTTATCAAACAACAACTTGAACATTAATGACACTACTCAAAAACAAAATTAAAAAACACCATACACCAAAACATCACCATACCCAAAAATAAAAACACAAGTAACCAAAAACAACTAAAAAATCTATATTCTTAAAAAAAATTAAAAATAACAAACCTTTAGATGTTATTGCCAGGTAACAATTTTTTCGGTTATGAGCCTCAACTTCATCTTCTTTCCCAACTTTTTTTGGAGAACCTTCAAAATCATAATCGATATATACTAATGATTTAGCCTTCTTATTCATATGTCTCCCCAGTTTCTTATCTTTAACATCTGATTTCACCACTATCTTCTTCCCCTATTTTGGAGACTTTGACAGACTATCCTTCACCTTTACATATGTCTTCAAATCCTTCACATAATCATCATCTCTAACTCATTTCCTCTTCCTATCACTCTTCTTATCCCCTATTCCCTCCATACTCTTCCTCGTAGACACCATCACAAACAAAAACAAAAGAAATCAAAAAATATAGAACCAATAAATGAGAACAAACCGAACAACTTACGGATAATCACGAAGTGAAGAAAAAGATGACAACGACGAACTAAATAACCAAAAGCCGACGACGAATAACTACCGGGAAGAACGACCGACTCAACTCAGAAGAAAATGGGTTTGCTTAAAAAGTTTCCAAAACACAGAATAAGGGTTTCCAAAATAAAAAGAGACGTCAAAAAGATAAAAACAAAATTTAAATTGAAACACGATCCCACAAAAAGCGTGAACAATTTTTTTTTTTTAAAAAAAAAATTGAATTGCCATGTCATCATCACATTAAATCACACAACAAAATTAAAGGAATAATAAATTAACTAATAATGTAAATAAAAATTTAAATGCATTAATTGTGTAAATATTTAATGAGTGCACTATTGTTGTAATTATTTTTTAAATGCAAAATGTGTTATGGGCATATATATTTTCATTCCTTTAAGGCCTAACTTTCCCGTTTCCATTTGGAAAATAATTTAGAAACCCAATAATCAACTCTCTTTTTTATCTTTATTATATAGGAGTAAATTGAGTAATACACCATTTTCAAACAAACAAAAATGTGCCCTACCGACAACCGCTATTTATGTTCATCACTGTCCACCCTCCAACTGTATATGTCCTTTTCTATATACCACTCTGGCCTTTCCTACTTATTACATACGTGGGTTAAGCAAAGAAATATGTTTTACGGATCCTAATGCTTTTTGGAATAGGAAAAAACATGTTATCTCTTTGCCTTACATAGAAGGATTCAATGAAAGGCTTATTCCTACTAAAGCTAGGCCTATTCAGATGAATGAAAGGTTCCTTAAGCTTTGTCAAGAAGAGATTAATGATATCTTAAAAAAGGGATTGATAAGAAAAAGTTACTCACCATAGTCATGCTTGGCGTTCTATGTGAAAAAAGCTGCAAAAATAGAAAGAGGAGTTCCAAGATTGGTGATTAACTATAAACCTCTAAATAAAGTTTTGAGATGGATCATGTATCCAATTCGAAACAAGAGGGATTTGTTAAATAGATTGCTTAAAGCAAACGTCTTCTCAAAATTTGACATGAAGAACGGATACTAACAAATCCAGATTAAAGAAGAAGATAAATATAAAATAGCGTTTACAATGCCATTTGGACATTACGAATGGAATGTTCTAGGATTTAGCCTTAAGAATGCGCCATCTGAATTTCAGAACATTGTGAATGAGATCTTTAATCCATTTATGGATTTTATGATCGTTTATATTGATGATGTCCTAGTTTTCTCAAAAGATATTTCTCAGCACTGGAAACACTTAAACGTGTTCAAAACAGCTGTGAAGAAAGAAGGCCTTGTGGTTTCGACTAACAAAATATAATTATTCCAAACCAAGATAAGATTTTTGGGTTTTGAGATTGCTGAAAGGCGATATATCCCAATTGATAGAGCTATTGCCTTCGCTGGTAATTTCCTGATAAAATCCTGGATCAAAAGCAACTCCAGAGATTTATGGGAAGTGTTAATTATGTCAGAGACTTCTATAAAGATCTGGCGAATGATTCTGCCCCTTTATACAAAAGGCTAAATAAAAAGCCTATGTCGTGGACAGATGAATGTACCCGGGCGATTAAAAAGCACTACAAGAAAAAGCGTTATTTCCGACGGAAATAAGGTCGACTGAACACATTCAGTCGACTTTAATCTAAGACCGACTAAATATTTTGTCGACAATAAGTCAGTCGACGTTAATTTATCCTCGATGAACATCCGACGGAATTAAGCCCTCCTCCTTGGCGCGAAGGTTTCCCGCCAGCACGAATATAAAGTCGACAGAGTATGTGTTATCCTCGACTGAATCATTCGTCGAAATTAGCTTATAGTCGAAAGACATAACCTCGACGGAATTCCGTCGAGAATAATCATTAAAAACCTAATCAGATTATTTTCTCCAATGCCTCCTCGTCACTCACTCTCTCATCTCTCTCTCAGTTTATCACTCTCACTCACTCTCCAGCCACCAGATTCCTACTGTGACGACTACTCTGACGACCACGCCTCCGACAACCACCGCCTCTGACCACCATCTCCGGCCCTCCGACTCTCTCTTTCCCTACTCATTTCTCCTCTTGTAATTCAAGGTATATACTGAAATTCCTAATTTTTTTAGCTAGGGTTAATATTTATTCTACTGATTTTGATTGGAATTGGTTTAATAAGTTACAATTGCATCTGATTTGGTGTCATGTGTTAATATATATCATAATTTGGAGTTATAAGGTTTAATAAGTTACAATTGCATGCATCTAATTTGGTAAGTTTCGTAGTATAATTTGGGGTCAGCAGTACATGCAATTGCATCTGATTTGGTACTAATTTGGGGTCAGCAGTCTAATTTGTATCTGGTTTGGTTCTGTTTGGCCAGTGAATTTGATGTATCTGAATTTGGTTCAATTTTTATGCCTTTTGTTGCCATATGAAGTGAAATGCAGTGTGATAAACTTATAATTTGCAGTGTTCTAATTTCTGCCTTTTCCAGCATTGTGAATTTTAATATGTGAATCAATTGAAGACTTCTCTTATTTTGGTTTTGAATATTAATTTCATTTAAATTTTCAATGAATTCTCGTGGAAGTTATAGATGATAATAAATAAATATTTAATTAACTATATAAAAGACAATTAGGACTTAGTTTGCCACTAAAACTAAGTAGTAATACTAGAAAACTTAAATAAATTAATAAATTAATACAAAAAATACTAGGAGATTTAAATAACTTTAATAAATTATATAATATAATAAACTTTAAAATAAAATAAGTTTAATAACATAAAATAAATTTAATAAAATAAAATAAATTTACTTTATTATTTAATATAATATAATTAAAAATAAAATAAAATAAAATAAATTTAATTTAATATAATAACATAAATTTACTTTATTATTTAATATAATATTATAAAGAAATAAAATAAAAAATAAATCTAAATAAATAAATAAATTTAATTTAATTTAACTAAATTAAATTAAAGTAAAGTAAAACATATAAAACAAAATAAAATAAAATAAATTTAATTTAATTTAATAAAAACTAGAATAAAATAAAATAAAATAAAATATAGTAGCATTTGCTTAGTTTTCCATTATATTAAAAATAAACCGAATAAAATAAAATAAAATAAACTAAGTAGAATTTGCTTAGTTTTCTACAAGTAAAAGTAACTGAATAATAAGTTGTCTACATATTCAATAAATAAAATAAAATACATGTTGACTGGGTAACATTTACTTAGTTTTTCATTGGTAAAATAAACTAAATACCATTTGCTTAGTCTGCCATAATTTTTAAATATAATAACATATAAATTAAATTAACTACAATATAATAACATATAACTTAAATGAAGCACTTCCTTTTATGCAGGGTTCGACATAGCAGTTGTAGCTAATAGTACTCCAACCGGTTCCTCGACAGCAATTTAAAAAAAGGGTTGTAGTTTCTGTTTGTGTTTTATACTCGAATAATAAAGTTAATTGAATTATTGTAGACATTCCTCACTGTTCCATCATAACAGATGCCAATATACGGAAGGAGTGCCATTAAGTTGTTGAACAAATTTCTAGGTTAAGCAACCCTCTAGATGAGCGAACGATCACTTCTCTACAAGGAATGAATCATTGCCTGATATGGGTCCAATCCATAACATAGACAGCTTCTCACCACTCCAAATTCCTCAGATGGGTAGTTCTCACGAATGTCTCACCTCTTTTCTATGAGAACTACCCATCCGAGGAATTTGGAGTGGTGAGAAGTCGCCTATGTCATGATTGAACCCATATCGTGCAATGATTCATTCCTAGTAAAGAAGTGATCGTTCGTTCATCTAGAGGGTTGCTTAACTTGGAACTTTGTTCAATAGCTTAATGGAATTCCTTCGGGATGTTGTTATCTGTTATGATGGAACAATGAGGAATGTCCGTAGTAATTCAATTAACTTTATTATTTGAGTATATGATACAAACATGAACTACAACCCTTTTTTTTTGTCCGATTGCTACCGAGGAACCGGTTGGAGTAATATTAGCTGCAACTGCAACTAATATGAAACTTAGATTGACTCTTCTCCTAGTAGTCATTACAGCTACAACTGCTATGAAACTTAGAAACCTATTTGACAAGTATATAGGAGTGGATGTCGAACAGTAATCTCTATAGATTCTAAATAACAATTCTCATAAACTAATGAAGTACCACTTACTTAGTTTATCATTGGCAAAATAAACTAAGTAGCATTTGCTTAGTTTGCCATAATTTTCAAAAAACTCAATAATACTCTCCCTTTACTCTTCAATACACTCAATAATATATATATGTAATATACTTTGGAACATAGAAACCCATTTGACATTCACTCAGTAGGAGTGAATGTCGAATAGTCCCCATTTGGACTCATTCTTCGGATTTTATGTCTCTCACTTAGTTTGGTAGTCTTAATTCAAGGTGCGTGTTTATAATATTTTGAGGATTTTTTAGCTGGTGTCTCTACATATGTTCTTCGAGTGAATACTTAGACTAAGTTGTCTTGGTCTATTTAATGTACTTGGAGACCATGGGGAGGTGATGCTAAAATTTTCTTCAAATATTATAAACACGCACCTTGTGAATGGCACTAGTGAGGAGACGCATCCAGGAATGGGATAGAAGCCTAACCCCTGTAGAGTGGAGATATATACTAGGTAAACTAAATACATGCATGTACCATATTCATAATTATTCTTGATCTAATTGGGTATTTTCTTCAATTAAAGATGTCAGCCGATCGGAGTTGGATGTACCATAGGATACCAATTGATGGGAGGGGATTAGTTGATGCGTACTGTGAAGGGGTGTCCAATTTTATAAACAAATCAATAGAACATGTTGATGATCCGAATGGAAAGATGAGATGCCCGTGTTTCAAGTGTAAGAACATGATATGGAAGACTGCCGATGAAGTTAAATTTGACTTATACAGTTGTGACAACGAAGACTCGACCATTTGATGGTACTAATCTGTCTGGAATGGATGACCTGTTGCAAGAACAAGTTAGCAATCCCAACCACGTTGTGTTATATGATGACGATGTGTTGATTGATGATGTCGTTGACATACTCGATGTTGACGAAGTGGAGGAAGATGTGGTTGTCAGTCCGTATGTGATGGTAGAAGATGATACTGAGGAAGAAATTGATATAGAAGAGGAAGAGACAGAATCAGAGGATGAAAATGATTTTGATTCTGACGGGTTTGACGACGTACTACTTCTTCACTAATTGGTGTTTTGTAAATATTATACAACTAAAATCAATCATTATATATAATAATTACAATGAAATTTAATTGATGTCATCGTATCTATGTCTGTTATTTCAGTAGTACAACTATATATGCCTCGACATAGCGGTGGAGGTGGCCGTGGTGGCGGTCGCTTCGGATCGGGTGACGGATCCCAGGGAGGGTCGTCTTCAGATGCTAGTGAGTTGATTTATTTTTTGGCTCAGTAACATTTTTTTCATAACTATATTATACATTCATTTACTATTTTTTGACAATGTCATAACTATATTAAACATACAGATGCTAGATATCGGCGTCAGCGAGGGCCTAACCTCGGTCGATTAGGTCGTCTAAGCGGCGATTGTTCGATACGATTTGATTGGTGTCGACATTGTCGTGTAGGTTTCAACTATAATATATCACTTATGTTCAATTAGAATGATATTATCATGTGATTAATAAATTAAAATGTTCTTAATAAATTTTGTATTCTAGTATTATGGATCATGTCGCTAAAGTGACCGTACAAGCCATTTTGGTTCGGCGCGATTCCCCTACCGGGTCGGCATCACGATTTAGCTAATACGCTATTCTACGATGCTAGCTTTATGGTGACAATGTTGCGGGAGTTTCATGTAAGTCGAATTACATATATTAAATCAAGGTCCATGTTATTTACATATTGTTTAAATAATTACTTATACGTATGTTATGTTTGTTTGATAGAGATACTACAGATACGAGGCTGGCATCACTGAGGCGGATGGTGAAGCCGTTATCATTGCCCACTTCTCGAAGAATTATGCCGGCTGGTTGTACGAGATGCGACAGAGGGCAGTTCGGGCGGTAGAAGAATAGCCCGGGACTACTTTATGAGAGCATTAGCCTTCGGTAGTATCAGATGCAACATGGGCTACGATGTGTGCGTACTGGGATGATACTGCGTTCAAGACCAAGTCAGAGCAGATGAAGAAGAATCGCGGCAAGTTGCGAGTTGTACATACTTCTGGCTCGTAGTCGTTTTAGGAGGTTAAGTCGGTATGTATTTCCCTTTAGTTTAGTTTAATATTAAACTGAAACTATAGTAAATTAAGGTGATATTATTTAATGTATATGATTTAGGCCATGCAGAGTAGCTTGGGCCGACCTCCTATTATGATCGAGTTTTGGGATAGAGTCCATACGCCGAAGGGCTCTACTTCGGGGTCGATGATATCTCCAAAGAAGACTAGTCATGCGGGTAATACATTTACTATAATAAATATTATTTAGGATAATATTACGTAATTTATATGATGATACCAAGATAACTCACTTGTATATCAAATTACGGAGCGGTTTGAGAAGCTCCGCATGACCATATAAAGAAAGTTGCATGTCGCTAGGGCGATCTCTTTGACGTTAGATTCCATCATCCTCCGCCCGAGATTAGTTTATCTCGGACGAGGAGATGGCTCTTTGGGTCGCGGCCTCGTGATACTCCCACTAGTACTACCTACCGCAGACGAGTCTTTGGGGTTACAGAGGATACCAACCTATATACTGCCAGGAAGTATAATATTTTAGTTTATTTCTTGTTTATGAATAAAGTAAACTTATAATAATATTCATGTTATATTTATTTTTGTAGGCTCTAGCCAGCGTCTGCGTCCGAGAGCCCACGTGGGACCATCACATACGGGCACTGGCTTAGAAGATGCTTTGTTCTAGCGTGTTATGGCTGTGGTGTCGGAGAGGTTTGAGACCGATCCGCTATTCCATCGTCAGGACCCGCCCACTGTTTCGCCTCCATCACCAAGGCAGACGTTGCGATTGGTGCCGCCACGAGAATACGGGTATCCCTCCCGAAGCGATGGTAGCGATACGCGAAGAGATTGTTCGGATGGTGATTACCTTAGTCGAGGACGCGTTTGGGCCGATGTTGAGTTAGCGCTCGACTGCTCAGGTATACTTAGTTTTAAATAAAAATATATATTCTACATGTTATTTAATTTTCATTTAGTTATCTTTAACTGAATCATATATATGGACTAATGAGTTACATTATATTGTATTAACAGGGTGACGAGCGGACTGACGAGCGGGATGATGATGATGGCGATTTTCATACTCCAGAGCAGCGTCGATGCCCGCCCGATGATCCTCCTCACACTGGGGGCTCTACTAGCTTGACATAGTTTACATTCTTTTGTAGTTTACATAATTTTGACGTATTATAGTTTAAACCTTGTCATTACTTTGGTTTTGTATTTGGTTTGACATTTAGTTTAACCGCACCTTAATGGGATGTTTGATATAGTTTAGTTTAGATTAATGGGATGTTTTTGACCTTTTTATTTCTCATTTATTTGGTTTTTGACATATTGTTGGCCTTGGTAATTGTAATTCATGTTATTGGCCATATTGGTAGCTTGTGTATGCGCTGTTGGGAAAACAGGTACAGGTATAAGTTGTGGGTTAAATCCCTGGATATTGCAAAAATAAATACAACATTTTAAAAAAACACTATTCTCGACGGAATAGTAATATTATCGACGGAATTCCGTCGGTAATAAGTCCTTAATATTTTGGTTATGTGCCATGTGGCACGTATATTCTCGACGGAATAGTAGTATCATCGACGGATTTCCGTCGAGTTTAAGTTGTTTTCCATTTTCCTAGCATTGCCACGTGGCATGATTATCCTCGAGCGAATTTCCTTGATAGACTAGTTTCAATCGGACTTATATTAAGATCGACTGAATATTCAATCGATGATAAGTCCGTCGACAGTAAGTATCCCCGACTGAAAGACCGACGAACTTAATTTTGACCTACTTATATACGACCAAATTTCTGACCGAATATTCCGTCAGAAATGATATTAACCTCGACGGAATATCCTTATTCCTGATGAAATATTCCGTCAAAAATAAGCCTTTTTGTTGTAGTGAAGATCAAGTCTCGGGTGAAATCTTTATCGTGTTTACATTTCTCTGACCCCGATGCTCCTAAAATTGTCGAGACTGATGCTTCTGACAAAGGCTATGGGGGCATTATGAAACAAATTATAAACTCTAAAGAAGTCTTAGTTTGTTTTGTTTCAGGAAAATGGGATGATGCACAAATAAACTACTCTACTATTAAGAAGGAAATATGTTCTATAGTTCTGTGTATTGATAAGTTCCAGGGAGATCTCTTAAATCAGAGATTCCTTCTTAGAGCTGATTATAAATCAGGAAAAGAAGTTTTAGAGAAGGATGTTAAATACATCGCTTCTAAACAGATTTTTGCTCGGTGGCAAGCCTTGTTATCAGCCTTTGATTTTGATATTGAGTTCATTAAAGGAGACTCAAATTCTTTGCCAGAATTCTTAACTAGAGAGTTTTTGCAGGATATTCCTAATGTTTGTGTGTTAAATCTTGACAGGTCTCCTAGACGTTCGGCTAAACCAGCTATGGAGAGACCCTCTTATGAATTCCTCAAAGAGAAATCATCAGGATCTCAAAAATAGAGCAACAAAGGAAAGGCTCCTGAGCTTAAAGTTCAGGTGGATTCTCAATATATTGATACCATGATTAGAGAGATAGTTGATATTGAAGATATTGATGCAGTTAGATCTCCGGAGCAAGTAGCAAATCTTTATCTGTCTTACTCTCATGATTTACCAGTGTTTCTCCCTAAAACTAGGGATTTTTTTTGAAAATATTCTGGTAGAAACTGGATCCATTAAAGTTTCTCATAAGCCAAGGGATCGTTACAATCTGGATTTCTCTACGGTTAAGATCTTTAAGGTCTTGTGTCCTTTTGATTGGGTAGGCGACTTAAGGACTCATAAATATTTTGAAACAAAATCTATGATTCCTAAATATTTTTTTTATTTTGATTACACTCTAGCTTGGGAAAAGTTTTTATACTATCAGAACGAGAATTATACCCATAGCTGGTTTCTTCACCCTAAGTTTCCTAAAACCATCAAGTCTCATGATTTTCTTGCATGGTTTCAATCTTGGTTCTACTACTGGGGACTAGTCTTGGATTTTCTTCCCCCGAATGTTGAAGATATATTTGAAAAATATTTTCAAACTTCTAATTGCCTCAATGAAAATCAGGCATTATTAACTTTTTGTTGTGCTAATGAAATCCCTTGGATCTTTAAATGGTCATATGCTATTACTCAACATGGAGGAACATGGGTTCATTGTAAGACCCCAAATTTTATGAATAAAGATGATTTTTCTATAAATATCATTTTTTAATATTATGGAATGAATTTGATATAATGTTATAGTTGTGGGTAATATTTATAAATTTTCAAAATCATGAAGTTGTTATATAATATTCGATTGGTTGAGAAATATTCGTTTTAACATGGAATATTAAATATAACGTCATAATCATTGGTGGACCCCTGGCGAAATTATTATCGGATTGAGAAAACGACAAAAATATTTTATAAAAATAACGGAAAGTTTTACCGTTAATTGTTGAAACACGGTGTTAAAAGTCTGCGATGTCTGGCGTGGTTGCATAGTAGCACCACGATATTGATTATTATGCTTACGTGAGAAGTCACTCGGTTTTGTTCAATTATTGCTACTACGATAATTGTTTGCGTAGTATCTCACGTTATTTGATTAAATTATTGTCAATATTTTATATATTATTAAATCAATAATTGAGACGACAAAGTTATTAATATTATTATTTGAAATATTAACGATGTCTAGAAGTTACATCGAGGAGAGGTTTGGTCACCTAATTACATGCCCATAGGGAGAAATCCTTATTGGAAAGCCCTCTTTCCTCGGAAACGACACAGTCGATTAATATTGTGAATTATAATAACGGTGATAAATGTTGTTAAAATTATTAAGGTGATTTTATGAAGTTTTGCTTATTTTATGGACCCATATTTACCTATTTTCAAAATAATCGGTAGAAATTTCTTAAAAAGGTGGGCCCACATGTATACCACATGTAAAATTCATGAAAGAAAAAATGGGGGTGGGGGAATCAAAGTCAGTTTAAAGTTTATATATATATATAAATTTGTTTTATTATTATTATAAATGTAATAAAATAGAAAACTTTTATATAAAAATGTAATACTTTTATAAAGTTTTGTTTTATTTGATTATAAATAGAATATATTATATTTTATTATGCATAGTGTTTGCATAGTAAAATTTTTTATATAAAACATAATACTTTTATAAAGTTATTTGTTTTATTAGATTTTAAATAATATATATATATATATATATATATATTTTATAAATTTTGTTTTAATATATAATTATAAATAGAATATATTATATTTTATTGCATAGTATCCTTTCCATTCTCCTATAAATAGGATACTTAGTTAGAATTGAAAACACACACAAAATTGAGAGAATTCTTCTTACATAATCTTGGCGTATTTCTTTAGAGTTTAAGAAAGCTTTGGCGTAGAAAATAGTGCAAATTTTCTTCAAGTATATCCCCATCCTACCCAGTCGGAATACTCTTCTTTTTTCTTTTTAGGTAAGGGGTATTATTCTTTCGTATTCATGAAGAAAGTTATTTTCTTTCAATACTCGTAGGGGTTATTATTCCATTTTTATTATTATGTTGGAATAACTTTTATATGTCATGCAATCTGCGCATACATGGTGAAATTCTTACATTATTCCATTCCTTATTATTCTGTTTGGAACATCACATGCATGCGGATTATCGCATGACAGTGTTTCCATTCTTTATTATTACATTTGGAACATCCATGCGGATGTAATTATTATTTGGACATCACATGCATGCGGATTCTGGCGCGGTTTCATTCTTTATTATTACATTGGAATATCACATGCATGCGGATTACGCATGACCTAGTTCCATTCTTTATTACTCTGTTGGAATAACATGTCTATGGGGATTACCGCATGCATGGTGAATGATCCTTTGTATTCATTCCTTATTAACTTGTGGAAATGATCTGTCTAAGTGGATTACCGCACGGCGGACGAAAATCCATTTGTAGTTTCATATATTCTATTATACTCAGTTGGTTAAAGTTTTGGCTTCTATACTCCATGAAACTAGTAGAATATCCTGGATATTTGCGCTTCATCCAGTATCTTTTCATGAAAATATTCTTTTGAGCATTCTAAAATTTTTACTCCACAAAGCAGTATCATGTTGACAATTTGGACGTTATTAGTTCCTGGATAAATTGATTTATAAATCTTTAAAATTTATTCTTGAACTTGTTTTATTGAATTATTATGTCATTGTCATCATCCTCATGATTATATTATGTTGAAAGTCATCTGTGGCCTGTAGTGCATAGATGGACTTGGTATGATTATGACCAGGGATTATTCGGTATAATCATGGCCAGTAATGTTATAAATGATGTGGTAAAAGTCCTCATTGGCCGTAGTGCATTGATGGACGAGTTGTTGGCATGATCATGACCATTGATGAAAACACGAATATCCTTGGCCCGTAGTGCATGGATAATTTGTGGTTGTGATACTTAATGAATATCCTTGGTCGTAGTGCGGGGGATGATGTGGATTATTTATTGAAATGAGTCTCGTGATAAAAGTGATGAAAAACTTTTAAATCATAGAAGATAATAGATTTTATTCTCTACTTGACTCTTACAATGGATTATTTGTTCCATTATGATTAAACTTTATGTTTGTTATATTGTATCGGTTTAACATTTGTTGAAAGCTAACGATAATTTATTACGCATTATCTTAGTCATAATATTTCTTACTGGGCTAGTTGAGCTCACCCTTTTGCTTTCATTGTTCTCTTCAAGAAATGAGAACGTAGCAGGGACTAGTTGGGGAATGAAGTGACGGTCCAGATGATAGCATTAGTAGTCCTCACTATTCTATGAAATAATGTGATAATAAATGTATTGATGACTTAATTTTGAGTTTGAATACTGTCTAGAAGATAATGTTTGTATTAAAACTCACAGCTCATGTTGTATATTTTAGATTGTATTTGTATTTTGTACCATGTATTTGGCGACTCAGAATAGGTGATGTATACCTATTTTGGGGGCGTCACGATTAGTATCAAAGCTTAGGGATATGATCCTATGTGAGATGTGAGACAAACTACTAGGAGGGAGAGCAGGGAATTCCTTCACTAGTATGACCTACCTAAGTTTATTTGGTATTTAATTAGTCGGTTAGAGTATATGAATAATATGTGATATGTTAATTAACCCTTGTTTTGTGGTAGTATTTGAAAATGACATCCGAGAATGTTGAGAATAACAATAGAGCACAGGAGACCGTTGAGTCTTCACAGATCAATAATCAGGATATTGTGCATCAGGAAGGCGATAATCCTCATGCAAACAACAACACTGACCAAATGATGAGCGATGGAATGTTTAGAGGCTTTATGCAATTCATACAATCGAGGTCAAAATGCGGCTCTGTCCAAAATGCGGTGGAAACTCTTGGCGACTCTCGGACGATCACCGCTTAGCGATTCGAGGCTGGGACCACGAGATTTTTGGAGAGCCAAAACCACTTAAAGGCGGAGGCGTGGATAAAGCGGATCTGCAAGATATTTGATGTCTTGGGATGCTCAGAGGAGCAAAAGGTTCCTTTTCCACCTTCATATTGCGACGGAGGCGATTCTTGGTGGGAATTTGTAAAGCGTACTCAACTGCCCATGCTTGAAGATGACTTGGGAGAAGTTCCAAGAATTATTCAACAACAAGTACTTTCCCGAAAGTATTCGTCACATGAAAGAGGTATTGTTCATCAAGTTTGGAGCAAAACAACATGGCCAGTGTCGCGATCTGAAAACCAAGTTTGCTTAGAGTTGTCCGGTTTCACGTCCCATTTGGTTGATAATGAGGAGAGAATGGCGCTGAATGTTTTAAGAGGTTTGAAACCCGAGATACGTCAATATCTTATCTCTCATAAACCGTGTTTGTATTTAGATGTTAATAAGGCTCGATTATTGGATTAGCGATAATGAGTCAACCCAACCAAAAAGAGGGCGGTAGAAAAAAATGATAATACCGGTGATAACATTCATCGAGCGGTGACAATAAGCGTGGAGGAATCAACATGCTAGAAATGGTAACCACTTGGTGGTAATCATGGCCAAAACAATAAGAATGGACATTTCAAGAAGAGGAGATTCAACAATGATGGAAAGGCGTCAGCATCAGCACCCGTTGTTAAGGAAGGAGAACGACCACCTATCATATGCTTCAAATGCGGAGGGGAGGGACATATTAGTCCAAACTGTGCGCAGTAGTCCAAAACGTGTTACAATTATGGAAGAGAAGGTCACTTAGCTCAATTTTGTCATTCAGGGAAGGCAAGTTCAGCTGGGATGGAGGCACCAAAGGCCGTCCCAGAAAAGTCAAAGCCGGTAGTTCAAAGGAGAGCGTTTGTTGTGACCTCCCAAAAAGCAAGGAACCCGAACGAGGTCATCATGGGTAAGCTTATCATAAACTCTAGCGAAGTCTATACCTTATTTGATATTGGTTCTACCCATTCTTTTATTTCTCATACTTGCGCTCAACGTTTAAATTTGACTCCGGAGAAATTAGACTTTGACTTATCTATTGAAACTCCGTTGGGAGAAACCTTCATTACATCCACTGTTTATAAGTCTTGTTTAGTTCAAATCGGCACCCGCACGTTACCTGTCGATCTTATTTCTTTGAAAATACTTGCATTTGATGTGATTCTAGGGATTGATTGGTTAACTACTCATCATGCAAAAATTGATTGTTTTAAATAAGGTTGTTAGCTTTCATATTCTAACCAACCTATTATGCGAATTCAAACAACCAAACCATTAAAATCAATCACTATCATCTCAAGCCATAAAGCTATTCGTTTATTGAAAAATGGATGTCAAGCTTTCTTAGCTCATGTCACGGATCTAAACAAAAATATATCGATTTTGAATGATATTTCTATTGTTAATAAATTTCTGACGTATTCCACGAAGAACTTCTGGCCTACCCAGGGCGTGAAATTGAATTTTGTATCGACCTTGAACCGTTACAAAACTCATTTCCAAAGCCCCATATCGAATGGCTCTATTGAACTTGAGTTAAAGACCCAATGCGAGAATTGTTAGACATCGGTTTCATTCATCCTAAATCGTCTCCTTGGGGTGCTCTGCTCTTCTATTGTGAATAAGAAAGATGGGAGTATGTGACTTTGTATTGATTATCGGGAGTTGAACCATGTCACTATCAAAATAGATATCCATTGCCTCGCATTGATGACATGTTTGACCGATTTGCAAGGCCCCAAAATTCTTTTCAAAGATTGATCTTCGTTAGG
The DNA here is from genome assembly GCA_020205605.1 of Panax ginseng. Taxonomy (NCBI): domain Eukaryota; kingdom Viridiplantae; phylum Streptophyta; class Magnoliopsida; order Apiales; family Araliaceae; genus Panax; species Panax ginseng. The sequence continues at coordinate 30,676,106 of CM035135.1, forward strand.
ATATCACCAATTGAAGATTAAACCGATGACATTCCAAAGGCGGCTTTGAAACTTCGATGCGGGCATTATGAATTCCTAGTCATGTCTTTTGGATTGACTAATGCTCCTACTTTGCCTTCATGGATATGATGAACCAGAGTATTCAAGAAATATTTGGATCACTTTGTGTTCGCTCTTTATTGATGACATCCTCATATATTCCAAAAGTCGTGAAGATCATGAAAGCAACACTTGAGGTGATACTCCAAAAGCTTCGTGAAAACAAGCTTTATGCCAAGTTGAAGAAATGCGAGTTCTGGCTTGAGGAAGTAGCATTCCTTGGGCACGTAGTATCAAGTCATGGAATATCTGTTGACCCGATAAAGATTGAAGCAATTCAAAGCTAGGAGCAACCTAAATCAGTGACCGAAGTACGTAGCTTTCTCGGTTTAGCTGGTTATTATCGGAGATTCGTGGAAGGATTTTCTCGAATCGCTACTCCACTAAATCAGCTGACTCGAAAAGATACAAAAATCGGTTGGAAGCGAGGAATGTGAGAAGAGTTTTCAAGAACTCAAGAGGAGACTCATTTCAACACTGTTTACGACAATACCATCGGCTCGGAGGATTTGTCATCTATGATGCTTGGGCAAAGGGTTAGGATGTGTTCTCATGCAACATAGGAAAGTCATAGCCTATGCCTCTCGAAAACTCAAAGAATATAAGAGGAATTATCCTACTCATGATCTAGAGTTGGCAGTTGTTGTCTTCGCACTTAAAATTTGGAGGCATTACTTGTATGGGGAGAAAGTGGAGATCTTTACGGATCATAAAAGCCTCAAATATTTCTTCACTCAAAAGAACTCAACATGCAACAACGACGTTGGCTTGAAGCTGTTGAAAGATTATGATCATACCATCCAATACCATCCTGGAAAAAGCGAACGTGGTAGGCGGCGCATGAATAGAAGATCATATCTTGAGTGCGAATGCGATATTGTCAATACAAAGGCCCATTTTGTGTGACTTGCAAAGGATGGAGATAGAGTTAAAGACTCCAGGGACCCATATGATGATGGCGAATATACAAGTAGAACCGACTTTAATCGATAAAGTTAAAGCGCTCTCAAGCTCTGAGGACACAGAGTTGATGCGTATGAGGAAGAAAGTGCAAGAAGGTCTATATCTTGGGAAGCAAGAATCGATGAAGAAGGAATACTTGATTCAACTCCGGACTTTGTGTTCCTAACGACTTTGATTTAAAGTATAAAATCATGATGGAGCGCTAACACGTTTTGCAATCCATCTCAGGAGTACCAAAATGTATCGTGATCTTAATCACATTTTTGGTGGAAGCAATATGAAGAGAGAGAGATAGCGCTGTTTATCTCAAGGTGTCCAACTTATCAATGAGTCAAGGCGGAGCATCAAGTACCAAAAGGTCCATTGCAACCACTTAAAATTCTAGAATGGAAGTGGGAGCACATTATCATGGATTTTGTTACTGGTCTTCCCAAGGTTTCTCAAAGCATAGATGGAATTTGGGTCATTGTTGATAGATTGACCAAGTCTGCTCATTTCTTACCAATACGAGAAACTTATACACTTGAACGTCTTGCTCGTATATACATAAACGAGATTATAAGACTGCATGGTATGCCAGTATCCATAGTTTTTGATCGAGACCCAAGATTCACTTCACGATTCTGGGTTAGTTTGCAAAAAGCTATGGGCACGGATTTATGATTTAGTTCGGCATATCATCCTCAGACGGACGGACAATCAGAGAGGACTATTCAAACTCTAGAAGATTTATTAAGACTCTGTGTCCTTGACTTCAAGGGAAGTTGGGATAAGTTCTTACCATTGGTGGAGTTTTCCTACAACAACCATTATCAAGCAAGTATTGGCATGGCTCTATTTGAGGCGTTGTATGGAAGAAAGTGTCGTTCTCGATTATCTTTGGGATGAGGTGGGTGAAGCAACATTGTTGGGGCCGGGAGTTGATACGTGTATGACTACGAAAAAGATTCAAACGATCCAATAACGTATAAAAACCTCACAAGATCGACAAAAGTTATCTTGATCTTCATCGAAAGGGCGTGGAATTCGATATTGGAGATCATGTGTTGTTACGTGTTGCTCCATGGAAAGGAGTTACGAGATTTGGAAAGAGAGAAAACTCAATCCTCGATTCATTGGCCCATTTTAATCCTCGATCGAGTAGGAACTGTGGCTATAGACTCGCTTTTCTGCCAAGTATGTCTACGTGTTCATAACATTTTTCACATATCCATGTTACGTAAATATGCGGAAGACCTGAATCACATTATTGAGTTAGAACCAGACGAAATAGCGAAAGATTTAACATATGAAGAGGTTCCTGTTAAAATCTTGGATAAGAAGGAACATGTTCTACGCTCCAAGGTTATATCTCAAGTTAAAGTTTTGTGGAGGAACCACGATGTTGAGGAAATGACCTGGGAGTTAGAATCTGAAATGAAATCAAGGTATCCTTACCTCTTTGACATACCAGGTACGTACCCTAATTTCGAGGGCAAAATTTCATAAGAAGGGGAGGTTGTAAGACCCCAACTTTTATGAATAAAGATGATTTTTCTATAAATATCATTTTTGAATATTATGGAATGAATTTGATATAATGTTATAGTTGTGGGTAATATTTATAAATTTTGCAAAATACATGTTGTTATATAATATTCGATTGGTGGGGAATATTCGTTTTAATAGGAATATTAAATACAAAGGCACAATCATTGGTGGACCCCTGGCGGAATTATTGTTGGATTGAGAAAATGACAAAAATATTTTATGAAAATAACGGCGGAAGTTTTACTGATTAACTGTTGAAACACCGGTGTTAAAAGAAATGCGATGTCTGGCGTGGTTGCATAGTAGCACACGGTATTGATTATTGATGCTTCGTGAGAAGTCACTCGGTTTTGTTCAATTATTGCTTCGATAATTGCTTTGCATAGTATCTCACGTTATTTGATTCAATTATTGTCAATATTTTATATATTATTAAATCAATAATTGAGACGACAAAAGTTATTAATATTATTATTTGCAATATTAACGATGTCTAGAAGTTACATCGAGGAGAGGTTTGGTCACCTAATTGCGCGCATGATATGGAAAAATCCTTATTGGAAGCCCCTCTTTCTTGGGAGCGACACAGATGGATTAATATTGTGAATTATAATAACTGATGATAAATGTTGTTAAAATTATTAAGGTGATTTTTATGAAGTTTTGCTTATTTTATGGACCCCTATTTTACCCATTTTTCAAAATAATCGGTAGAAATTTCTTAAAAGGTGGGCCCACATGTGGGGCCCACGAAAGAAAAATATGGGGGGGGGGAATCTGGGAAGTCACGGAAGTTTATATATATATATATATATATATATATATATATAAATTTTGTTTTATTATTATTATAAATGTAATAAAATGAAAAACTTTTATATATAAAAATGAATACTTTTTATAAAGTTTTATTTTATTTGATTATAAATAGAATATATTATATTTTATTATGCATAGTGTTTGTATAGTGTCTGCATAGTGTTTGCATAATAAAATCTTTTTATATAAAATAAAATACTTTTATAAAGTTATTTATTTTATTAGATTTTAAATAATATATATATATATATATTATAAATTTATGTTTTATTATATAATTATAAATAGAATATATTATATTTTATTGCATAGTATCCTTTCCATTCTCCTATAAATAGGATGCTTAGTTAGAATTGAAAAACACACCAGAAATTTAAAGAATTCTTCTTCTATAATCTTGAGTGTATTTATTTAGAGTTTAAGAAAGCTTTAAGCGTAGAAAATAGTGCAAGTTTTCTTCAAGTATATCCCCACCCTACCCATCAGAATACTCTTCTTTTTAAGGTAAGGGGTATTATTCTTTCGTATTCATGAAGAGAGTTATTTTCTTTCAATACTCGTAAGGGTTGTTATTCCATTCTTTATTATTATGTTGGAATAACTTTATCTGTCTGCGCAATCTGCATACATGGTGAAATTCTTACATTATTTCATTTCTTTATTATTACATTGGAACATCACATGCATGTCGATCTATCGCATGGATTGATGCATTGTTACTTCTTTATTATTATTTGGAACATCACATGCATTATTCGCATGAATATTCCATTCTTTATTATTACATTGGAATATCACATGCATGCGGATTCTGCGTGACTGGTTCCATTCTTTATTACTACATTGGAATATCACACGTATTCCATTCTTTGTTACTACATGTGGATTATCGCATGCATGGTGAATGATCCTTTGTATTCATTCCTTATTAACTTGTGGAAATGATGCATCTGCACGTGGATTACTTTGCATGGCGTAAAAAATCCATTTGCGATTTCATATATTCTATTATACTCGGTTGGTTAAAGTTTTGGCTTCTATACTCCATGAAATTAGTAGAATATCACGGATATTTGCGCTTCATCTAGTATCTTTTTTCATGGAAATATTCTTACGAGCATTCTTGAATTTTTACTCCACAAAGCGATGATCATGTTGACAATTTGGGCGTTATTGATTCTGGATAAATTAATTTATAAATCTTTAAAATTTATTTTTGACTTGTTTTATTGAATTATTATGTCATTGTCATCATCCTCATGTTTATATTATGTTGAAAGTTATCGTGGCACATAGTGCATAATGGACTTGGTATGATTATGACCGAGGATTATTCGGTATAATCATGGCCCGTAATGTTATAAATGATGTGGTAAAAAGTCCTCATTGGCCCGTAGTGCATTGATGGGCGATTTTGGCATGATCATGACCATTGATGAAAACTCGAATATCCTTGGCCCGTAGTCGCATGGATAATTTGTGGTTGTGATTCTAATGAATATCCTTGGCGAAAGTGCGGGGATGATGTGGATTATTTATTGAGTTGAGTCTCGTGATAAAAGTGATGAAAAAACCTTTTAAATCATAGAAGATAGTTGATTTTATTCTCTACTTGACTCTTTTAATGGATTGCTTGTTCATTGCAGTTAAACTTGATGTTTGTTATATTGTATCGGTTTAACCTTTGTTGAAAGCTAACGATAATTTATTACGCATTATCTTAGTCATAATATTTCTTCTTTGGGCTAGTTGAGCTCACCCTTTTGCTTTCATTGTTCTCTTGAAAATGAGAACGTAACGAGGGGACTAGTCGGGGAACGGAGTGACGGTCCGGATGATAGCATTAGTAGTCCTCACTATTCTATGAAATAGTGTGATAATAAATATATTGAGGACTTATTTTGAGTTTGAATAATCTTAAAATAATATTTGTATTAAAACTCACAACTCATGTTGAATATTTAAGATTGTATTTATATTCTGAAGATTTGGCGATAAAATAGGTGATGTATACCTATTTTGGGGGCGTCAATTCATCGCTTATGTCGTCAACTCGTATACCACTGCCTTTCCTATTATTACATAGGTATGTATTTGATACCATTAATTTATCCTACCAAAAAACTCCTATATTGGGCAAGATATTTAGTGCATGTATTACAAAGAGAATTTTAAAAAAAAAAATTAAATTAGTGATACATATTTAATCTAAATTTTAAAATGATATAAAATTTCTAACTTATCAATATTTATGTTTTAAATAGGTTTGATTCTGATGTCATTAGAGATACGATCAAAAATTGTATATAACAGAACTAACTGTGTTGGAAATTTTTGAATAAGTGTTGGTTGATTTAGTAATCAATAAATACGTGCAAGTATACACGGTTAACAAGTAATATAAATTAAGTAGAGTATCGTTCTCACGATAAATTAATTTTAATATTTTTCAAATATCAATTTCATATCAAACCAATTTAATTCAAACAGATAGAAGTTTAATTCATAACATATAAATTAATATTTCCCAAATATTAATTAACATATATCCATGGAAAATACAAGTAAGAAATAGTTAAAGAAGAAAAACTTTTGTGAAGACATTTCAATCTCCAAGCATCCTTCAATTCCTTGCCTCTATTGGTGTTAAAAGAGTTGTTGCACTAGATCTCCAAACCTAAATTCTAATCACCGTGATAAAAGGATTAACTATTCCAATAGCCTTTTACCATGTATTTATAGGCCCCCTAATTTTCTAACCCTAAAAGCAATTAAAATACAATTAAAATTACATACACAATATCATGATTTTAATAAACTACTATAAAAAAATTCTTAATTATTTTCCTTTTTCTAAAATTGATATTGATTCATTAATCTCCTTTCTTTCAATTCACCTTGGGACCCACTAGAATATAATAATTTGCAGCATAGTGGAAGGTAACATATTTTTCAAAAATCGTGTTGGACCTTGTGAGCTATTTTTCTATCCGATAACGATCGAATTTTGACTTGGACTCTTCATAAAAATTGTAGCCCTGGAAGTGTACATGAATTTAGGCTTTTGAATCACCTGATTTGGACTTCGGAAGCTCAAGTTATGACCCGTTAAAGTATACTGGTCCGAACAGGAATCCAACTCCAATCAAGATTCGGATCAGCTTTTCAAATCTTACTTTGACACACTGTTTGGACACCTAAACGAACTCGGATTTTCATCCACCATAAATTTTTGAAAAGCTTAAGACGTCCTCTATAAACTTCAAGAAGACCACTTTCTCATTCCGAAATTCGAACGCCATCTAAAACTCAAGTGAAACTCCAAAGGTCAATCTGCCCAAAAGCTAAAATTGCAAAATATACTTTAATTTGACTAAAATGAACCCAATTAGCTCCAATTAAACTAAAATACAACCAAATACCTTTAAACTTCATTTCCTACATAAAAACACATAAAAAGAATAGAAAATACTCAAAAACTCACAAATCATCAAGCTAAAAATACTTAATTTATAGGTATAAATATCCCAAAACTTGAATATATTCTTGTCCTCAAGCAAAACACAAACAAAAACTATAAAAATAAAACTAATGACCAAACTACATAAGCATTGAATTAATTTGAAATTAAACATGGTCTCAAAAATATTTTATTTTAAATGATAATTCTTAGAAAATTTCAAAACTATGCCAAGCCCAAAATTTTAACATCTTATTAGTCATACCTTACTCAAGACCCTTTGTGTGTTTGTGTGTGTGTGTGAATCCAAACGTATCAAGCTAATGAAAAAAACTCAAGGAAGCTCATATAATCAAACGCATCATAAAAGATATCAAAAGGGTTAGTATTACATCAAGAACTGTATAAGCTTATTTTTCACATCTCAAAGTGAATACAACCAAACATAAATAGAGGATCACAAGGTTATTTAAAACATTTAAGCCCCTTTAAACCCTCCCCGAGAATTTTTTTTTCTTTTATCATTATATATATATATATATATATATATATATATATATATATATATAAAGTAAGTGCATTTTACGCTCCATATCAACCCACCACATGATCCATTCTTTCAACTGGGGAAGGTTCAAAATTTTCATTGTTTTCAAATTAACCAAAATTTCCCCCAAATTTTATTCTACCTCATATTAATCTTTAAGTTGACATTTAACATATAAACTTCCTCAAAGTTAAAATTATCTCAACCAAATGGATATGTACATAAAAGAATTAAAGGGTCTCAAATAAAATAAAAACTAACAAAAAGCCAAAATTTAAACTAAGCAATATTTATCCTTTTTCTAAGAATTATTAAATAAAAATCAAAATTTCACCGTAGACCAAAAATCTTAAATTCAATTAATTACTTGCCTAAAAATAGTTCTACCCCATTTTCGTAGGAAACATGATTGCACTTACCATGTGTAACAAACCTTTAAGCCCCAAGGTTACCCCAAGTGAATGAGTTGTGTCTCGTGAAAGTTTGCAGTGAATATACCCACAAAATTCAAAATAAAATTTCAACATAGATCTACACATAAAAAAATATAGAAAGATCCCCAAACTTGAAATTGACATTATCCTTAAAGTATGTAATAAAAAAAATTAATACAAGAACTTCCCTGAAAAGAGGTTAGTTATCGCTCTCGGTAACCATATTCTATTATCTGCTAAGATGCACGATCTGAAAAAAAACAAAGTTGAATATACAAAAAATTAACAAAATTTTGTATTTATTTATTTTTACCTTATATATATATAATTGTAATAAAATTGTGTTATGTAAAATCGGACTGTAAGGCCCTAACTTGCGCCAAGTCTTGTACAAGAGCTACATTTACTTACAGTATTGTCAACTCCCTAATTCATCTAGTGTATCACGCTAATTTTTGGCCAAACAATTAATCAATAAGCATAAAATATGATAGAAAACTCAATTTAAATAAATAATTAGACTTCGATAAATAATTAATTCATAAACATAAAAGGTTCAATTGTAGTCTTAAATGTAAATTTAGTTCATGCTGAAAATTAAAACCAAAAATCCCAAATAAGTCTTCACAAATAAATTACAAAACTAAATAAGGAAGAAAAGAAAAACTCTGTAGATGTTCTGTACTCTTCAAGTCTTCAGCCTGAATTCCTTGTGATGGTCTGCAACCATCAATATTTCTCTCCAGCTATCAAAGTCGATTTCTATATGTGTATCATCAGCCTCCTCCCTTTTATAGTTATCAGTCCTTTCCATGTCAGCTTTAATTAAAATCCTAAACTGAGTAGAAATTGACATAAAAGTCCATATCTTGAAAAGACCCGTCCAAGCCATTATGTTCCTTAGAGCCCCGTCGATGGGTTTTGTTCGTGGGACAGCGCCCCGGCGCTGTAACATTCTGGTAATTATCAAAATGCCCTTTTAGGCCCAAAATTTTCTACTTTGCCTTTACCTGCGAAATAATAACTAGACAAGTAAAAATGTCCTAAAGTACTCATAAACTATAAGACCCCAAATTTTATGAAATGAAAGTATTCAATTTTCTTATAATTATTATTTTATTTCGTAAATGGTTAAATTGATAAAAGGTTAAAGTTAAGGGTGATATGTGAAAATTTTATAAAGTAAGCAAGTTATTATAAAATATTCGATTTGTCGGGGAATATTCTTTTTGTCGGGGAATATCCGTACAACGGCACAATCATTGGTGGACCCCACAACGGAAGTATTGTCGTAGTTAGAAAACGACAGAAATATATTTTATAAAAATAACTACGAAAGTTTCTAGTTAAACCGTTGAACTACCCAGAGTAAAAATACGATGTATATGTGGTTACATAGTAGCACACGGTATTGATTATTGATGCTTACGTAAGAAGTCACTCAGTTATACTCAATTATTGCTACAGTAATTGCTGCATCATATCTCTCATATTGTTGATTAAATTATTGTCACAATATCATCTGCATAATATTTTATATTATTAAATCAATAATTGAGACGACAAAGTTATTCATATTATTATTTGCAATATTGACGATGTCTAGAAGTTTTGTCAAGGAGAGGTTTGGTCACCTAATTGCGCACTAATAAGGAGAAATCCTTATCGAAAAGCCCCCTGTTTCCTGGGAATGACCTGGTTGTTAAATATTGTGAGTTAATTATAATATTAATGATGAATAAGTTCGTGTTGATGACCTGGTTATTAAATATTATGAGTTATAATATTAATGATGAATAAGTTCGTGTTGATTAAAAATAAAATTGATAGTTCCATTGTGTTGGGATTGTTAATGTTAGTGTAAATTGACATTTATTTCGATAATAATTGATGTCTGGAATTTATATTGACCAATCGGGTAATTAATCGGATAAATGAGAAATTAGTTGCTATTAATTCAATGCTTATAACTATGTGTTCACATGTGTGTACTATTGATTCATATGTATGTACTATTAGGGGAGGTGGTGCAAGATTGATAATACTTGCACGACTAAATTAAAAATAGAGGTATAGATGAAGGTACTATACTGTAATTATTTTTTTTACATGTATGGAACTATTGAGTCACATGATTGTACTATTTATTCACATGATATACTATTAGGGGAGGTGGTGCAAATTTGATAATACTTGCAGGACTAAATTAAAAATAAAGGAAAAGATGAAGGTATTGTACTGTAATATTTCGAGCCCCAAAACGTGCAATTATCAAAATTATTTTTTCCTATAAATAGAAGCTCATTCTTCTTTCATTCTCACCAATTCACTAAGTCTTACAAGAGCAATTATAGAGAAAGAAGCTATAGAGAGAAAGAAGAATCGAACTATGCTACTTCACTATTCCAGTATCCAGTCTTCTTCTGAGTTAAGGGGTATTATTTATTTCATATTTTAAAGTGATATTATTTTTCATATTCGTATGAATATTATTTTCGTTCAATATTTGTAAGGAATATCATTTTTGTTCAATATTCATTGTCTTCGTTTAATATTCGTAAGGAATATTATTTTCGTTCAATATTCGTAAGGGGTATTATTTATTTCATATTTTGAAGAGATATTATTTTTCGTATTCGTATGAATATTATTTTCGTTCAATATTCATAAAGAATATTATCTTCGTTCAATATTTGTAGGAATATTATCTTCGTTAAATATTCGTTAGAATATTATTTTCGTTCAACAGTTGTAAGGAATGTTATTTTTGTTCAATATTCGCTTGAAATAATATTTTCTTCTATACTCTGTAGTATGTAAGTAATATTATTTCATTTTAGATTTCGAATTCTATACTTATTTTGTTAAAGTTTTGGCTTCTATACTCTATGAAATTAGTAGAATATCCTTAAAATTTGTGCTCCATCTAGTATCGTTTCACAAAGATATTTTCAGCACATTCTTGTTAAATTTTAAGCTTTTTATGCTGGAGTACTGTCCATGAGTACTATTCATTTATACGGTACTATTCACAAAAGTACTATTCACGGGTACTATTCACAAAGTACTATTCATAAAGTACTATTCATGAAGTATTATTCACGAGTACTATTCACAAAGTATTATTCATGGGGTACTATTCCTGAAGTACTATTCACGGGGTACTATTTATAAAGTACTATTCTCGAAGTACTATTCATGGAGTACTATTCATGATAAAAATTGATTTATTTTCAGTTCAAATCATTTTTGATACAATATCATTCTTGAATTTTACTCCACAAACAGTATCATGTTGACAATTTGGATATTTTTAAACTCTGGATAAATTTAAAGTCTTTAATATTTATCCTTGATTTCGTTTGATTAATGCATATATCATTGTCATCATCCTCATGCTTATATTGTGATGAAAGTCATCTTTGGCTTACGTGCATAGATGGACTGTTGATTTATATGATTATGGCTAGGGATCATTCGGTATAATCATGACCCGTAATGTTACAAATGATGTGGTAAAAGTTCTCATTGGCCTGTAGTGCATTGATGGACAGTTGTTGGTATGATTATGACAAGGGATTATTCGGTATAATCATGACCATTGATGATTACATGAATATCCTTGGCCGTGGTGCAGGGATGTTCGATGATGTGGTTTATTTATTAAGCTGAGTGTCAGCGATAAAGTTGATGAAAAACTTTTTAAATCATAGAAGATAGTAGATATCATGCTTTACTTGACTCTTCTAATGGATTGCTTATTTCGCTGCAGTTGTTGATCTAAAACTTGTTGTATATTTTATTCTATCAGTTTTTATACTGTTAAAGGCTAAGGATAATTTATTCTGCATTATCTTAGTCATAATATTTCTTATTGGGCTAGTTGAGCTCACCCTTTTCTTTCACTGTTCTCTTCAGGAAATGTGAACATAGCTGGGACTGGTCGGGGAACGGATTGACGGTCCAGATGGTTGTTTTAGTAGTCCTCACTATTCTGTGAAATAGTGTGATAATAATTGTAATGAGGACTCCATTGAGAGTGGATATTGTCTAGAAGGCCATATTCTTGTTTAAACTCCTAGCTATGTTTTGTCGTATATTACCCGACAGTTGTATAATTAAGTTTGTATTTAATTTATGTACCATGTATTTGGCGACTCAAGATGGGTTATGTATACCTATTTTGGGGGCATCACAGTTGGTATCAAAGCTTAGGGATATGATCCTTGGCTGAGATGTGAGACAAGAACTAGGAGGGAGAGACGGGAAATTCCTTCGCTAGTATGACCTACCTAAGTTTATTTGGTATTTAATTGGTTGGTCAGAGTATAGGGATAATATGTGACATGTCAATTAACCCTTATTTTGTGACAGTAAAATGGCATCTAAAAATGTCGAGACAAGCAATGAAGCACATGAGATCGTTGAGTCACCAACGATCAATACCCAGGATAACGTGCATCAGGAAGACAATAATCCTCAGGTAAACAAAAACACCGATCAGATGGTGAACGATGGGATATTCAGAGGCTTTATGCAATTCATGCAACATTAGGCGAGAGAGACTCCTGTTCAAAATGCAGGTGGAAACACTGACAACTCACAGATGGTCACCGCTAAGCAATTCAAGGAGCTGGGACCACCGGAGTTTTTGGGAGAGCCAGAACCACTTAAAGCGGAGACGTGGATAAATTAGATCACCAAGATATTTGATGTCTTGGGATGCTCCAAGGAGCAAAAGGTTCCCTTTGCCACCTTCATGTTGTGAGGAGAGGCAGAATACTGGTGGGAATCAGTAAAATGTACTCATCCTGCCGCACTAAAGATGTCTTGGGAGAAGTTCCAAGAACTGTTCAACAACAAGTACTTTCCCGAAAGTATTCGTCACATGAAGGAGGTAGAATTCATCAAGTTGGAGCAAAAAAATATGACCGTGTTGCAGTACGAAGCTAAGTTTGTCGAGTTGTCCCGGTTTGCGTCCCACTTGGTTGATAATGAGGAGAGAATGACGTGGATGTTTCTAAGAGGTTTGAAACCTGAGATACGTCAATACATCATTTCTCACAAACTTTATTTATATTCAAATGTTGTGAATAGGGCTCAGTTATTGGAGCGCGATAATGAGCCAGCCCAACCAAAAGATAATGACCAACAACATGATAATAATCGCACCGGTGGCAGCAGCACCAACACCAGCAACAAATTCTAGGGGAGGAGAACGATCGCCAGTTAGATGCTACATATGCGGAGAGGAGGGACACATAAGTCCAAACTGTTCACAGTCTTCCAAGTTATGTTTTAGTTATGGAAAAGACGGTCACATAGCTCGATTTTTGTCACTCAGAATAAAATCAAGTCCGAGATAGGGACGGTGGCACCATAAAGCGGGATCTGATAAAACAAAGTCGGTGGTTTCAGGAAGAGCATTTTTCGTGACTTCTCAAAAAGCGAGTAACCCGAACGAAGTTAGCACGGGTTAGTTAATTATAAATCTTGCGAAGTCTATACCTTATTAGATACCAGTTCTACGCACTCTTTTATTTCTCCTACTTGCGCTCAACGTTTAAATTTGACTCTGAAGAAATTAAACTTTGACTTATCGGTTGAAACTCCAATAGGAGAATCCTTCGTTACACCCACTATTTATAAATCTTGTTTGATTCAAATCGGCACTTTCACGTTACCTGTCGATCTCATCTCTTTGAAAATACTTGCATTTGATGTGATTTTAGGAATCGACTGGTTAACTACTCATCATGCAAAAATTGATTATTTTTGTAAGGTTGTTAATTTTCATATTCCTAACCAACCTATTATGCGAATCCAAGCAACCAAACCACTAAAGTCAATCATTGTCATATCAAGCCATAAGTAAAGAGCCCCGAGCCTTTCGTTGGTGACTTCCTTGTGTGGAATGCACCGAAGCCAGACTTTCCGTAGGCGACGCCATGAATGACGATGGCAAGTTGATAGGTATCAATGTGACATGCTATCCAAGTCTTGGGATGAGAGTCACAATTTTGAATGATATTTCTATTGTTAATAAATTTCCTGACGTATTCCTAAAGACTTCCTAGCCTACCCCTAGAGCGTGAAATAGAATTTTATATTGACCCAGTACAAAACCCATTTCTAAAACCCTTAAATATTTCTTCACCTAAAACGAACGTAACATGCGCCAAAGACGTTGGCTCGAGCTGTTGAAGATTACGATTATACCATTCAATACCATCGTGGAAAAATTGAACGTAGTAACTGACGCGTTGAGTAGAAGATCGTATGTGTTTACAAGTGCGACGTTGTTAACATAAAGACCCATTTTGTATAACTTATAAATGATTAAGATAGAGTTAAAGACTCTAGGGACCCACGTGGTGATATCAAATATACGAGTAGAATCAACTTTAATCGATAAAGTTAAAGGCCGCTCAAGCTACAAACCCGGAGCTGATAAATACGAAGAAGAAGGTTTAAGAGGGCGTTATTCTAGAAGCAAGAGTCGATGAAGAGAGGAAATCTCAACCCTCGATTTAATTGGCCCATTTGAAATCCTCGATCGAGTAGGAACGTTAGCCTATAGACTCGCTTTACCGCCAAGTATGTCACGTGTTCATAACATTTTTTACGTATCGATGTTACGTAAATATGTGGACGATCCGAAGCACAATATTGAATTAGAACTAGACGAGATAGTAGAAGATTTAACGTATGAGAAGATACGTGTTAAAATCTTAGATAAGAATGATCATATTTGACACTCAAAGGTTATACCTCAAGAGTTAGAATCTAAACAAGGTATCCTCACCTCTTCGGTATACCAGGTGCGTACGTAAATTTTGAGGGCAAAATTTCATAAGGAGGAGAAATTGTAAGACCCCGAATTTTATGAAATGAAAGTATTCAATTTTCTTAGAATTATTATTTTATTTCGTACATGGTTAAATTGATAAAAGGTTAAAGTTAAGGATGATATGTGAAAATTTTGCAAAGTAAGCAAGTTATTATAAAATATTCGATTAGTCGGGGAATATTCTTTTTGTCGGGGAATATCTGTACGACAACACAATCATTGGTGGACCCCACAACGAAAGTATTGTCGTAGTTAGAAAATGACAGAAATATATTTTTATAAAAATAACGACAAAAGTTTTACCGTTAAACTGTTGAACTACCCGGTAGTAAAAGTACAGTAATATGCTTGGTTGTATAGTAGTACACGGTATTGATTATTGATGCTTACGTAAGAAGTCACTCATTTATACTCAATTATTGCTATAGTAGTTGTTGCATCATATCTCTCATATTATTGATTTAATTATTGTCACAGTATCATCTGCATAATATTTTATATTATTAAATCAATAATTGAGCCAACAAGGTTATTCATATTATTATTTGCAATATTGACGATGTCTAGAAGTTCTGTCAAGGAGAGGTTTGGTCAGCTAATTGCGCGCCAATAAGGAGAAATCCTTATCGGAAAGCCCCTTTTCCTCGGGAACGACACAGGTTGTTAAATATAGTGAGTTATAATATTAATGATGAATAAGTTCGTATTGATTAAAGATGAAATTGATAGTTTCATTGTGTTGGGATTATTAGTGTTAGTGGAAATTGACATTTATTTCGATAATAATTGATGTTTGGAAGTTATATTGATCAATCGGGTAATTAATCGGATAAATGAGCAATTAGTTGCTATTAATTCACATGCTTATAACTATGTGTTCACATGTGTGTACTATTGATTTACATGTATGTACTATTAGGGGAGGTGGTGCAAGATTGATAATACTTTCATGACTAAATTAAAAATGGAGGTATAGATGAAAGTACTATACTGTAATTATTATTTTTACATGTATGGAATTATTGAGTCACATGATTGTACTATTTATTCACATGATATACTATTAGGGGAGGTGGTGCAAGTTTGATAATACTTGCAGGACTAAATTAAAAATAAAGGAAAAGATGAAAGTATTGTACTGTAATATTTCGAGCTCCAAAACGTGCAATTATCGAAACTATTTTTTCCTATAAATAGAAGCTCATTCTTCTTTCATTCTCACCAATTCACTATATCTCACAAGAGCAATTATAGAGAGAGAATCTATAGAGAGAGAAGCTATAGAGAGAAAGAAGAAGCGAAGTATGCTACTTCACTATTCCAGTATCGAGTCTTCTTCTGAGGTAAGGGGTATTATTTATTTCATATTCTGAAGAGATATTATTTTTTATATTCGTATGAATATTATTTTCGTTCAATATTCGTAAGGAATATCATTTTTGTTCAATATTCATTGTCTTCGTTTAATATTCGTAAGGAATATTATTTTCGTTCAATATTCGTAAGGGGTATTATTTATTTCATATTCTGAACATATATTATTTTTTGTATTCGTATGAATATTATATTCGTTCAATATTCATAAAGAATATTATCTTCGTTCAATATTCGTAGGAATATTATCTTCGTTAAATATTCGTTAGAATATTATTTTCGTTCAACAGTTGTAAGGGATGTTATTTTTGTTTAATATTCGCTTGAAATAATATTGTCTTCCATACTCTGTAGTATGTAAGTAATATTTTTTGCGCTTCATCTAGTATCGTTTCACAAGGATACTTTCTGCACATTCTTGTTAAATTTTAAGCTTTTCATGCCAGCAGTCACCGTCCATGAAGTACTATTCATTTATACTTGATTATTATTCACAAAAAGTACTATTCACAGGTACTATTTATAAAGTACTATTCACAAAGTACTATTCCTGAAGTACTATTCATGGGGTATTATTCACCCGGGTACTATTCACCCGGAGTACTATTTATGATAAAAAATGATTTATTTTCGGTCCAAATCATTTTTTGATACAATATCATTCTTGAATTTTACTCCACAAAGCAGTATCATGTTGACAATTTGAATATTTTTAAACTCTGGATAAATTTAAAGTCTTTAATATTTATCTTTGATTTCGTTTGATTAATGCTTATATCATTGTCATCATCCTCATACTTATATTGTGATGAAAGTCATCTTTGGCTTACGTGCATAGATGGACTATTGATTTATATGATTATGACTAGGGATCATTCGGTATAATCATGACCCGTAATGTTACAAATGATGTGGTAAAAGTCTTCATTGGCCTGTAGTGCATTGATGGACAGTTGTTGGTATGATTATGACAAGGGATTATTCGGTATAATCATGACCATTGATAATTACATGAATATCCTTGGTCGTGGTGCATGGATGATTCGATGATGTGGTTTATTTATTAAGTTGAGTCTCAGCGATAAAGTTGATGAAAAACTTTTTAAATCATAGAAGATAGTAGATATCATGCTCTACTTGACTCTTCTAATGGATTGCTTATTCCGCTGCAGTTGGTGATCTAAAACTTGTTGTCTATTGTATTCTATCAGTTGTTATACTGTTGAAGGCTAATGATAATTTATTCTGCATTATCTTAGCCATAATATTTCTTACTGGGTTAGTTGAGCTCACCATTTTTTTTTTCTTTTTCTCTCTTTAGGAAATGAGAATATAAATGGACCCCGGCTCGGGGAGCGGTTGACGGTCCAGGATGGTTGTTTTAGTAGTCCTCACTATTCTGTGAAATAGTGTGATAATAATTGTAATGAGGACTCCATTGAGAGTGGATATTGTCTAGAAGGCAATATTCTTGTTTAAACTCTTAGCTATGTTTTGTCGTATATTACCCGACAGTTGTATAATTAAGTTTGTATTTGATTTATGTACCATGTATTTGGCGACTCAAGATGGATGATGTATACCTATTTTGGGGGCATCACATAAACAAACAATATATTAAGTGTAAAAATACTTAATTCATGGGTATATTACCCACTCATCAATAAGACAAAGAACACCTCAAAAAATTAGCAAAATACCTTAAAATCCGCTAAAGGGTATTTCCCATGTGTGGACTCAAAATATAGAGATGATCAATAGCATAGCTATGTAGAAGTTAACATTGTGCATCCCTTTATAAGTTGATGGAAGAAGGTATAGGGGCGTTTCCCTGTAGGTCGGAGCATTGGCGAAGTACGGATTTGTATTCAGTTGGATCAAAATATTGTGATGTAATAAATACTAAATTTAGTAGGGGTTGGGGGACAGCGGCCCCGAGTCAATTTTTTTAAATAATTTTGAAGTTTTTGGCCGATTACATATGTACAACATGTATTTATTTTATAATATTGTTAGTATAACAAGTAATAACATTATATATATATATATATTACATATTTATATATATATAAATTTTAATTACAAATTTATTAATAAATATTTAAATTTCTTATGTTATATATAAAAATAATATAAATTAAATTATTATTTATTTTAAAAATATTAGAGGAAGATGCATACATCAAGAAGTAGAAGTAATATGAAATTGAGAAAGTTATAAAAAATTCAATTTGATCCCGTATATTAAAAAATTTATAAAATTTCAGTGAAGTCAATTTATTCATTACACTTAAATTTCTTTTAAATTTATCGTATATTATAAAATAATTTTTTTTTTAGTGGAATATATTAACCCCACACCCTGCTATGTGGGCTTTGCCCCTAGGTTGGAGTACCCAATAAAGGAGGTTTATTAGTTGAGTCAACTTAAGATTGAATTTCTAATTAATTTTGATTTCATAATTTTTTTCAAAATATAAAATTGTGATAAAGACTGGCTTGGTCTTGATGTGTACTTGTACAGTTCCATGTCCTCTTCACAATGCAACCAACAGATTTTTTTATGTACTTTGTTTTTAACATACTAATTAATGTAAAGTTATTATAATGTCTAAAAATATGTTAAAATAATGTTATATATATATATATATATATAATTGTAATCTGAAAAAAGGTTTATTCCAATTCTATTGGAAGACCAAATTAAATATTATATTAATAATCAATATGCATGTATGCTTAGTATTTTTCTCACACGTTATAAGGCTTCCAAAACATGATGTGACTTGTATTAAGAATTGGACGTGATGAAAACATCACAATTAAGATATTTAGCAAAACCTAAACACGCCAAGGAATCCACAGTTCCACACTAGCACGTAATATAGATATAGCTAAATTTCCACTAATACTAACTTATTCCAATAAAAAAATATAATTTAAAAATATATTTATTTCTAAGACAAATATATATTTTTAATTTATCAACATATAGTGTCATTGTGGTGTTATCGTTACTAAATTAAAATTATATTTATTTCTAAGACAAATATACATTTTTAATATTTATAAATTTTGTAAATATGACTGTTTTTGCAAAACCGAGAGAATATATTTTTTTAATTGCTTACCTCCGTCATAAAATAATCTATTCGAAACTAAATTTTCATTATTTTTTTTTTCAAGTTTTTATCATATTCAACAATAATCTCTTGACATGATGGACTTTTACCATAAAAAAGAAAATAAATAAATAAGAGAATTATTATTTTTAATAGTAAAATTGATATTTCTATACAATCTCGTTCACATAAATATAGATTTTATTTATTATTCATATGAAATTATTAATTTTTTTATGAAAATATCAATTTTCATTAATAAATATCTCTTAACATGATGGATTTATTGGATACTGATTCTAACAAGTGGAAGCAACATATATTAACCAAAACACATGTTATCCTTATCTTATTAATTTCTCTTTCATCATTTTCTTTTAAATTTTAAAAATTGTGATAAAGACTGGCTTGATGTGTACTTGTACAGTTTTATATCCTCTCCCCAATTCAACCAACAGATTTTGTTATGTACATCAGGTTTTTAACATACTCCCTCCATCCCATTATATCTAACATTTAAAAATTCTCTGCAACAATTAAGAACTATTAAACATAATTTTTTCGTCCATAATAAATGAATTAACCAGACAAGAATTAATTACTCCACCACGTTAAAATCTTCATCAGTTTTGTTTGTTGCCGTAATTGTAGATAGAAACAAGGAAGAAGATGGAACTCCAGTGACTCATCTAAAGTTAGCAGATTTGAGAATAGAGTAATGCTACGGACACAAACTATTTTACAAATATTTTACAAATTACTGATGTGATATACTCCACCTCAGCATATTGATCAACAAATTAATTTAATGTAGTATTCGGCCCCACATAAAAGCTGAAATGGAATAGGCCACATCAGCCAGTTTGTAAAATATTTGTAGAATAGTTTGTGTCTCTAGCATTATTCTTGAGGATATATGTATAGAGAGAGAGAGAGACTGAGTAAAAAAATAATAATTAAAACTGTGACGCCCCGAAAATAGGTATACATCACTCATCTTGGGTCGTCAAATACATGGTACTGAATACAAATACAAACTTAATTATACAACATGAGCTGAGACTTTTTACACGAATATTGTCATATAGACAATATCCAAACTCAAATAGAGTCCTCATTACATTTATTGGCACACTATTTTATAGAATAGTGAGGACTATTATAACACATCTCGGGTCATCACTCCGTTCCCCGATTAGTTCTGGCTACGTTCTCATTTCCTGAAGAGAACAATGGAAGTAAGAAGGTAAGCTCAACTAGCCCAGTAAGAAATATTATGACTAAGATAATGCAGAATAAGTTATCATTAGCCTTCAACAATGTTAAACTGATAGAATATAATAGACAACAAGTTTAACTGCAGTGGAACAAGCAATCCATTAGAAGAATCAAGTAGAGCATGATATTTACTATCTTCTATGATTTAAAAAGTTTATCATTAACTTTATTGCTGGGACTCAGCTTAAGAAATAAATCACATCATCGAATCATCCCTGCACTACGGGCCAAAGATATTCATTAGTGTCACGTCCACAAATTATTCTTGCACTACGGGCCAAGAATTATTCGTGTAATCATCAATGGTCATGACTATACTGAATTATCCCTGGTCATAATCATACTAATCAACAGTCCATCTATGCACGTATGTGACGCCCCCAAAAATAGGTATTCATCACCCATCTTGAGTCGCCAAATACATGGTACAAAATTCAAATACAACTTAATAATACAACTGTCGTGTAAAATACGACAAAACATAATCTAAGAGTTTTAATACATTATATTGTCATCTGGACGAAGATACAAACTCAAAGGAGTCCTCATTATATTTATTGTCACACTATTTAATCGAATAGTGAGGACTACTAATCCTATAATCTGGACCGTCACTCCTTTCCCCGACTCGTCCCAGCTATATTCTCATTTTCTGAAGAGAACAGTTAAAGAAAGGGTGAGCTCAACTAACCCAGTAAGAAATATTATGACTAAGATAATGCAAGATAAGTTATCATTAGCCTTCAACAATGTTAAACTGATAAAATACAATAAACATCAAGTTTAATTGCAGCGAAATAAGCAATCCATTAAAAGAGTCAAGTAGAGAATAAAATCTACTATCTTTTATGATTTAAAAAGTTTTTCATCACTTTTATCGCTGAAATTCAACTTAATAAATAATCCACATCATCCCTGCACTATGGCCAAGGATATTCATTAGTATCACAACCATAAATTATCCATGCACTACGGGCCAAGAATATTCGTGTATTCATCAATGGTCATGATCATGCCACAACTCATCCATCAATGCACTACGGGCCAATGAGGACTTTTACCACATCATTTGTAACATTACGGTCATAATTATACCGAATAATCCCTAGTTATAATCATACCAAGTCCATCTATGCATTACAGGCTGTAATAACCCGAGATTTCCTAAATAAAATAAATAAGAAAATTTGCATATAATTTTTTTTTATTTAATGACGAGAATAAGTGAACCATAAATACGAATATATTTATTTCTTTAAAAATTAGAAATAATTTTGGAATTATTAATTACTACAAATTATATTTTATGGTAATTAATTTCTGTAAGCAGAAATATTTTTATTAATTATTTTTCATGATAACATGATTGGAAATAATATATGAAGTGATAATTGGAATTATATAATAAATATTTTATTATATGATTTGTTCAGAATAATTAAGTTAACTATTTTAACTTGATTACTGATGTTGTGTAAGAAAGAGAAGTCAGATATGAGATCCAAACCCTGAATTGGGATTGTGATCAAGAGATGAGAATAATAATATTATATTATTGTTATAATGATTTTACAAAGACAATAATTATGTACTTGTGTATGTGACCGAGATAATATTGAAAGATAACGATCCAATTAGGTCATAGCATATTACCTATTTGTGAAACCCTAATTATTAAACTCGATTCTGAGATATGGTAGTAGTGACTTTATATATGAAGGTTCTTGTGTATAAGATGTGTCGGTAATTAAGAAAACCCTAATTATCATTGTATATCGATAATTAGACAAACCCTAATTATTACAACCCTAATCGGTTGAAGTTAGAGATAGTAACGATCGTGTTAGAACATACACGAGATAATTAGAGAACCCTAATGGTCAATTAGAAACCCTAATTGATGGCGTTAAGAAACCCTAATTAGAAAATCCTAATTTTCATAGAAAACCCTAATTTAAAATTATCGGGTTTAATTACGATGTTAATGTATAAAAGTTTTAATTTACCAAAGGATAGAATTAATTGGTAAATGGTAAGAATTATAATCTAGTGATTAAATACTACATTTAATTGCTATGTACAAAAATGCCCATGAAATTATATGGGAAATTACCAAAATGCCCTTTTGGCTTATTAGTGTATTATTAGTGTATTATTGGAGGAATCTTGCTAGCAAAGCATGGCAAACATACTTACCCTACCAATTAAGCATCCAAGACTCAATTATGCAGATTCAATCAACCATTGAGTAGCATCCAATGCATCTAACTTGGTTTATATATAGATTGGAGAGAGATAATATATTTTGTACACTAAAATTCATCCAACTCTCATCCTTAAGCTTCTCTCTCTAAAACCTACGAATTATTGTAGCATATCAGTCCCTAAACAAAGCCCAACCATCACAAACAACAAATCAGAAGCATCAAAGCCAAAAAAATCAAAAATCGAAGCTAGAAAAGGTATGAAATTCTCTAATTTTGAAATCCTTCGATTCGATGTTAATTGATGCAATTGATTGTTTAAAGTAGTGTAATAGGGAGTCTATTAATGTTCTGGGTTGTAAAAACACCGGACCCATAACATCAAAGTGCACGAATTTGAAGATTTAAACAAGTTGGAAAAACCGAATTCTGTGATTTTTCATCAAATGTCGTAGGCTTATAACTCTTTGGTCGATCATGAGTTTTGTTATTTAAAAGTTGTTATATGTAGCCCCGATATATGTGCTCTTTAATCTCCAAAAGGAATAAAGTTCATAGCTATTGTAGATCGGGATTTATAAGCGGTCAAAGTGGGTTGGCCGATTGACCGATCGCTCTTCAAACCCGAAAATATTCTAAGTGTCCGTAAAATATTATTTTGGAAAATGTCGGGCCTTATATCTCGGTTATCTTTAATGTTTTTGTGTTCTAAAGGTTTTTATGTGTAGCTTGTTATGTTGTATTTAACCTCCAAAAAGAATCAGTCCATATATATTATGGATTAAGAGTTATTTAAGGTCAAAGTGGGTTGGCCAAAGATTGACGGAAAAATTAAAAGCAACCCGAAATTTTCTAAGTGTTGATTTTTCCGACAATGTTTGACCATACTTTATCTGCTTGATTTCTTGTTGTTATGATGATGTTAAGTGTTAGCGTTGTAGTCCTACATGTTGTATACACACTAGAAGTGATAGAGCACAAAAAATGTTACATGATCACCAAGTTATAGAGGTCCAAAGTAGGCACCTCGAGTCATTTTTTCGTGAAGAAACGACTTTGGCGATACTTTGAGGTTCGATTTCTCCCAGATCGTTTTTTAGAGGTTATGATTGTTGGTAATTGTAGTCTTGTATTTCCTCTACAAGACCCAATTTATATATTGTCCAAATTCGTTAAGATGAGAGAGTTATTCACGGTCAAAGTAGCCCTTGCGGTTACGCCTTATGAAGATCTCAGGTAGGCTCAAGAACACCTATAATGACAGTTACATCACTATAGGGGCCTTTAGCGACGATTAGCATTTTATTTTCCTAAAAATTAATTTAAAAATTAGAAAAATTAGATTTTAATTATTAAAAATACCAAATAAATTATGAAAAATTATTTAAAAGTCCTAAAAATAGTTTTTAACTATTTTGAGTATATTTCAAAAATATTTAGTATTTTTGGAATATAAAAAGGTATTTATTTATTTAATTATAATATTAAATAAATTATTTAAAAATAGTTTTAACTCATGAAAATCATAAAAAATTATATTATGGTATAAGAAAATATTTTAAGTTATTTCCCATGACTTTTAATATTTTGTGATGAATTTCATTAATTAATTATATATTAATGATATTAAAGATATTTATTGATTATATTAAATAATTAGTTTAAAATGATTTTAATATTTTAAAAAATCATTTTAAATGAAAATAAAGTATTTAAAATATTTTAAGTTATAAAATATAACTTTTAATATTTAAAGGATAATGTCATTAATAATTTAATATTAATGATATTAAGATAATATTAATGATATTTAGTTTATTTAATAATTATTATTAAATAAATAGTTTAAAAATGGTTTTATTTATTTAAAAATCATTTAAAGAGGATATTAAGGATTTAAAAATATTTTAATTTATAATTAATGACTTTTAATATTTGGATGAATAGTACATTAATATTTATATATTAATGGTGATTATTTAAAAATGATTTTAATTGTTTTAAAAATCATTTAAGGGTAATATAAATGTTTTAAAAATAGTTTGAGTTATTATAAATAACTTTTTATTTTGGCAATGGTTTCATTAATAGTTTAATATAAATTAATTATTAATGATAATGGAATTTTTAATGTTTAAGTCATTTAATTATGATTAGATGTTTGAAAGTTATAATTACCAAACTAGTGATTAGAGAACCTAGGTTATGAAGTCCGAGGATTTGATGAAGAGCACCCATAGTAACAGATTATATCACTATAAGCCCTTGGTAATGATTTGATTTATTTTAAATTTTTCAATTTACGGAAAATTCAAAATGATTAAAAGTAAAATGTCCGATATTTACGAGATGTTGAGGTATAGAATAAGAGTCTTAGACTCAAGATTTACCCGATAAAAAAAGCTTCGATGCTGCAAACAAATGTCGAGACTCTATAATAGAAAGAAAAGGCTCTTTGTAAGAACATGGATGAGATATTTGAAAAATGTATAAAAATATTTCAAGTGTAGAATATGAACTAAAAGTATGATCACCGCGATTATGTGATGGCGTGATTAGACTATGTGTTGTTGTAATAGAAGCGATTACTATGTGTTATGATATATTGTTCTAATCGAATCGAATGATCCGATTCTTGATAGGTTGTGATAAAGAGATAAAACCTAAGTTGAGATTTGTAATCGACCGTCGAAAAGTATCTTACCTTTGCATTTCCTTTATGCAATGGACATGAGTAAAGAAGTTTCGAATTATTCTATTCTGCATGCATTATGTACGCTTTGATTATCAACATGTTAGCTTCGGATATATATTACATTAAGTTGATTTCTAAATGGTTATACAAGTGTCCCCACTTGGATAATCATGGCATTTATTCACATGTTGATATATCTTTGTCAATTACCCGTATACATATATGTTGAATTACATATTATTGTTGAAAGCAAGGTTAAAACCTTCGGGTTTGGAACCGTGCATGTATGAACATCCCGATAATGGGAAAATTTTTATGCGCTTGACGTGGACAAAGGGTGAGCGATGAATTTCGTTCAAGTTATGTAGTATTGATCAATACAGGTACAACCTGGTGATCACCCTCAGTGTGCCGTAAGTTATGACGGTTTGCTTATGGATGAATTCTGCTAAACCTTTTCGAAAATGAATAACCATGTTCATAGTATGTTTCTTAAACCCTATTCATGGGTGGAGCCTAATTTCAAGAAATTGAAAGAGAGTTGTTATGTGAATCTTTTATCAAGATGATTACTTCACAACTTTTGATTCGTTTAGAAGTGTTATGTAAAGAGAATACTTATATTCTTTCAAACTTATATATATAATTGTTATTACTTAGCTTTGGGCACTCAAATGCTCATCCTTGCTTAAACTAAATGTTTTCGATTCGTGCGATCGACACGAAGGCTCGAGCACGAACAAGGAAAAGAAAAGGCATTCGAATGAGATTTAGTATGAGTTAATGGTTATAGTTAGTAAGACAAATGGAATCTATTGTCAGGTATTGTAAGGAATGTATTTGAAGGTCACGTACCTGGGGAAGTAAACTTTGATGTATGTAAATTAAGTTCGAATGTATTATTATTTAGTATTATTCAGCTTAAAGAAATGGTATCGTGGAGAACCGAGTTCGGGTTGCAAGTACCCGGATTTGAGGTCGCCACACAGGCCACATATGACTTTCAATAAAATATAAACATGAGGATTTTGACAATGATATAAGAATTCAATAAAACAAGTTCAAGAATTAATTTATCCAGGAACTAATAACGTCTAAATTGTCAACATGATACTTCTTTGTAGAGTAAAATTCAAGAATGCTCAGAAGAATATTCCATGAAAAGATACTGGATGAAGCACAAATATCAAGGATATTCCACTAATTTCATGGAGTATAGAAGCCAAAACTTTAATCAACTGAGTATAATAACGAATATATGAAACTGCAAATGGATTTTCACCCGCCATGCGGTAATCCACGTATACAGATCATTTCCACAATTTAATAATGAATGAATACAAAGGATCATTCACCATGCATGTGGTAATCTACATAGACAAGTTATTCCAACAAAATAATAAAAAATGGAATAACAGAAGGATTCACCATGCATGCAATAGAGACCATGAGAGAGCGAAGTTATTCCCAATGAATAATAAATAATGGAACCCGTTCAAGACGTAAACGCATTGCAGACGAGATATTACGATACAATAATAAATATGGAATAATAAATAGGGAACCGGTCCGGCGTAAGCGACGCAGCGGAGATATTCGGCGTAATAATAAATACGAAATAATAAATAATGGAATCAGTCCCATGTGAACGCACGCATGAGATATTCCGACAGAATAATAAAGAATGGAATAACAATGAATTTCACCATGTATGCGATCAGATAAACAAAGTTATTCAACAGAATAATAAAGAATCTAACCAGTCGTAGCAAAATTACACCGCGGCGATATTCCAAATGTAATAATAAAGAATGGAATAATAGAAGAATTTCACCATGTATGCGGTACTTCGCATAAACAGGTTATTCCAACATAATAATACATAATGGAATAACAGAACAATTTCACCATGTATGCGGTACTTCGCATAAACAGGTTATTCCAACATAATAATGAAGAATGGAATAACAACTCTTACGAGTATTGAAAGAAAGTAATTCTCTTCATGAATACGAAAGAATAATACCCCTTACGAGTATTGAAAGAAAATAATATCCCTTACCTTAGAAGAAACTGGATATTGGAATAGAAAGGTAGCTGACTTCTCTTCTTCTTTCTCTCTATAATTTCTCTCTCAAGAGTTTTAGTGAATTCGTAAGAAATAATGAAGGAATGGACTTCTATTTATAGGAGAATGGACTGAATAGTAACTAATTCATGAACGGTCCAGATTAATTTACTTTTAAACGGACAATCCATATTAAAACTTAAAGCAACGGTCCATACTGATTCACTATTAAAACTTTAAACCAACGGTCCATATTGGTTCACTATTATAATTTCAACCAACGGTCTGAAAAATTAGCACATCTCCTCATAGAATAATATTGTACCCAAAAATGATTTGGACCGAAAAGAAATATATTTTGTTCGGGTGAATAGTATCCCATGAATAGTAACTCGTGAATAGTAACTCATGAATAGTAACTCATGAATAATAACTCGTGAATAGTAACTCATGAATTGTAACTCGTGAATAGTACTCCGACACGAAAAGTGTCTCGAATACCCGATTGAACAATATAACCTCCAGACATCAATTATCATCAGAATAGATGTCGATTTCTACTAACACAAATAATCCCAACACAATGAAACTATCAATCTCATCTTTAATCAACACGAGCTTATTCATTATTAATATCATAACTCACAATATTTAACAACCAGGTCGTTCCCAGGAAAGAGGGGGCTTTTCAATAAGGATTTCTCCCTATTGGCGCGCAATTAGGTGACCAAACCTCTCCTTAACAGAACTTCTAGACATTGTAAATATTACAATTTAATAATATGAATAACTTTGTCATCTCAATTATTGATTTAATAATATAACATATTATACATAAGATACTGTGACAATAATTGAATCAATAATATGAGAGATATGATGCATCAATTACTGTAGCAATAATTGAGTATAACTGAGTGACTAATCACGTAAATATCAATAACCAATACCGTGTGCTACTATGCAATCACGCGTATTACTGTACTTTTACTACCGAGTAGTTCAACAGTTTTAACAGTAAAACTTCTGCCGTTATTTTAATAAAAATAATTCTGTTGTTTTATTACTACGACAATACTTCCGTTGTGGGGTCCACCAATGATTGTGCCGTCGTACGAATATTCCTTGTTAAAACTAATATTCCCTGACCAATCGAATATTATATAACCACTTGCTTACTTTGCAAAATTTGTAAATATTACCCACAACTATAACATTATATCAAATCTACACCATAATATTCAAAAAAAATATTTCGAGAAATTTAAATCTTTATTCATAAAATCTGGGGTCTCACAATCTCCCCTCCTTATGAAATTTTGCCCTCGAAAATTTACGTACTTACCTGGTCTGCCGAATAAATGAGGATACCTTGACTTCATTTCAGATTCTAACTCTTGAGGTATAACCTTTGAGGGTTGAATACGATCTTTCTTATTCAAGATTATAACACGTATCTCCTCATACGTTAAATCTTCCGCTATCTCATTCGGTTCTAAAACCACCATCAATGGTCCATCAATTATCATCAGACATCAATTATCATCGGAATAGATGTCGATTTCTACTAACACAAATAATCCCAACACAATGAAACTATCAATCTCATCTTTAATCAACACGAACTTATTCATCATTAATATCATAACTCACAATATTTAACAACCAGGTCGTTCCCAGGAAAGAGGGGGCTTTTCAATAAGGATTTCTCCCTATTGGCGCGCAATTAGGTGACCAAACCTCTCCTTAACAGAACTTCTAGACATTGTAAATATTGCAATTTAATAATATGAATAACTTTGTCATCTCAATTATTGATTTAATAATATAAAATATTATGCAGATGATAATGTGACAATAATTGAATCAAATAACGTGAGATACTATGCAATAATTACTGTAGCAATAATTGAGTATAATGGTGACTTCTCACGTAAATATCGATAATCAATACCGTAAAGTCTACTATGCAACCACGTGTATTCTCAGTACTTTTACCACCGGGTAGTTCAACAGTTTAACGGTAAAACTTCCGCTGTTATTTTTATAAAAAGATATTTATGTCATTTTCTAACTACGACAATACTTCCGTTGTGGGTCCACCAATGATTGTGCCGTCATACGAATATTCCCTTTTAAAACGAATATTCCCCGACCAATCGAATATTCACTAACACAATGAATATTTTATATCAACTTGTTTACTTTGCAAAATTTTCCAAATATTACCCACAACTATAAAATTATATCATATCCACAACATAATATTCAAAAATATATTTCGAGAAAAATTATTCTTTAGTCAAAAAAAGTTGGGGTCTTATAAAAACTCTAGCAATGACGACTTCTGCTTCATCAACCCTCTCTCTCAAAAAACCCTCTCCTCTTTCTCTCTCATGGAAGAATTCTTCTCTATCATCCGCCTTCCGAGTTGCCATTTCTCTCCCCCGGTGAACCAAAATGGCGCCGCTCCTTGTCGTCTTCGCAATGGATGCCAAACCAACGATCCTCGTCACTGAGAAGCTCGGTGAGGCGGGGCTCGATTTGCTTAAAGGATTCGCCAACATCGATTGCTCGTATAACTTGAGTCCTGAAGAGTTGTGCACGATGATCTCGCTCTGTGATGCTTTGATTGTTTGAAGTGGCACGAAAGTTAACCGCGAGGTGTTTGAGTCGTCCGGTGGATGGCTCAAAGGGAAGTATTGGAATAAAAGTGGACAATTTAGCTTTGGACTTATAAAACTTCTATTATTTTGGGAAAAATAAAAACCACTTAAACGTCAGATATAATGGGATGGAGGGAGTATTAATTAAGGTTAAGGTTATTATACGTATAAATATATGTTAAAAAAATGTTTCAAATATAAATGTATGTAGAGACAATCTACAGCCATCATGAATTAGAGACATATATATATATATATATATATATATATATATATATATATATATATACGACCACTGATCTATAAAATGAGATTAGTCTTACAACAAATTCTGATCGTCTATCTGAATATCTAACGATTAATATAACTCTTGTCCACAGTTTAATTTCCAGTATTCTGCAGTTTAATACTGCAGACCGGACAAATGTCCAAAATGCTCCCCCTTTACAAGTCTCCGTCCGTAGTATTAAATTGTGGACGCTAAGTTTCCTTTTGAAAAATAATATGTTGTCATTTTATTCTAACTGTGAATTCTAGGTCCTCCCAAACGACACCCCGATTTAACCAAACGACGCCAGAAACTCATAATTCGCGTTCGTAGTAAACTGCGGACGCTGAGTGAGATTAAAACATGCACTGGGAAAGTGAGAAGGTCAGGAATCTTAGAAGTCACGTCTGCAGTTTAGTACTGCGGACGCTAGGTCTCTATTATAAATACTGTAAACTCTATAG
This sequence comes from Panax ginseng, assembly GCA_020205605.1. Lineage (NCBI taxonomy): Eukaryota > Viridiplantae > Streptophyta > Magnoliopsida > Apiales > Araliaceae > Panax > Panax ginseng. The sequence goes on from CM035135.1 coordinate 30,706,947, forward strand.
TTCAAAGCATGACTTAGTTTGAATTAAGGCTCAAAAATTTTTTATTTCCTCTTCCCTATTCTTATTCTTCGTGAGTCATGTGATCTGTGATAAAAATTCATGTTGTTGTCTCCTATGCAAATTACTTTTTTTTCAAATCTTAGTATTATTGATAACATGAATCTGTAACAACTAACAAGAATATGGAAGAGAAATAGAGGTTTTTTAGCTTTAACATCTAACAAGAAATTCATACAAAAAATCTCACTAAAATCCATACAGAGAAGTTTGAAAAAGCAACCATAAGGTTTAACATCTAATAAGAAATGTGCTGTCAGGATGGGTCAATTATTTAGCTATTTTATGCAAATCTTGGAGTGTTATCACAACATGTTGAGGTTATTCCTGAATAAACTCAATATAATAACCTCAACATTTTGTGATGACACTTATAATTTTTGCATAAAAGAGTTAAACAATTGATTCATCCTTGTTTTGACCTAACGTCTGCAGTATTAAACTGCTGACAAGACTTACTTAAAAAATTGCGTCGTTTCCACCAGCTGTTTTACCTTCTAGAGTCCGCAATTTAATACTGTAGATGGGACTTATTAAAACGACGTCGCTTCCTTCTTTTAGCGTCCACAATTTAATACTTTGGATGGGAGGCCTACAATCTCACAATAATCCATACAGAGAAGTTTCAAAATGCAAAAAGGTTTTATTAACATGCAATTACATACATGTAAATACAAAGATAGAGCAACAAAAAACATTAACATTACTCAAGTAACTATTTCTCAAAATCCATACAGAGAAATGAAATTATGAAGCTTCAGGTCTTTTCAACCATAAATCTTTATAATGGTTCCGCTTATCATGGTTTGTAAATATTCCATATATTGCACACTTTTGAAGTGACTTTTGTTGCGAATTGTTCAACAACACTTTTCAATCGTGTTATTTTTTTACGACCTTTAGTCTGTAAACATATTGGATTAAACACTGCATCATTGAACGCATCAACATCATCAAAATCATCAGCATCGTGCAATTTCATAGCTTCCTCGGCCTTAATAAAAGGTTGTACATTGTCGTCCGATCTTATTTTGACACCTTCAACAAGGATTTTGGCCATAATTTTTTCCTCACAATCTAGCATTTCATCAACATATCTAGTGGTTACTTTAGAATATAAAGCATCCAACATAAAACCCAGAAATCGTTTGGAAAAATGATTTAACCGACCGGTTTGTGTCTCGGCATAATTTGTGACCGAGATGAGAACGTACAGGGCGACACCGCTGATTTTATTAGCATCTTGATTCCATCGGTTCTGTATCAATTCTTCAGGAATCTGAACCAAGTTCTTTAATTAAGGTTAGTAGCCTGAGAATGTGAAGACATATAGTAGCAAAATGTTCAAACATTTTGCAATTATATTTCGCCATCCCGGTATCTATATATGGCACAACTGTGAAATACCTACGGCGAGATTCAGGAACCATCACTTTGAACACCAAATAGTTTTTTGAATCAGAAGTTGATAACTCAGGCACCTTTTTAGAAGTTAACTTGTGAGATTTAATCAGTTCAATTTGAAAACGCCGAAACATTTCTTTGGTATATATTTTAGCTGCATGTATCTCTAATGGATCTCCAATAAAAAATTTCCTTGCACAATTGACTGTGATATAATCATCTTGTTTCTCTCTAATGTATTTCTTCTCAATAGCTTTCTGAGAATTTAAAACAAAATCTATAATCCCCGTGGAAGTATTGACAAATTTGTGGAAAAAAACTGTTCATACTTTCACTCCTAGAAGTAGTAGTCATTCCCACTATGAATTTATTTTTGAATACACCCCAATCCTTTTTTTCTTTTATTTAATTTCATACAAAGATTTCAACCATTCGTTATTCTGCAGACCGTAGTTTTCAAGCAACAAATTTCACCTGTCCTCAAATTTTGGAATAGTCAAACACTTAAAAGACACAATAGTTAAAATTTGACTTAAAAGTTGGATGCAATGAATAGATATGCCCAAGTTTTTTATGATATTTTTTCTAATGTATTAGGTACACAATGCATGGTGTGTATTAGGAAAAACCCTAGCAATCGCATTCGATATAGCACGATCTTGATCAGTGACAATGGTTATGGGATGTTTATAATCCATTGCTTCAAGCCACTAATCAAACAACCATACAAATGTATCATCAGTCTCATCGCTCATGAGTGCACACCTAAACAGTACAGAATGATAATGATGATTTACACCCGTGAAAAGAGCAAATGACGTGGAATATTTGTTTATTCGGTATGTGCTATCAAAAGTAACAATGACACCAAATTTATGATAATCAATTATTGACCGATAATCTACCCACATAATACATCTGATACAATTATTCACACCTGGTTTGACACTAAAATAAAATCTGCTCGAACTCTCACGCTGCAACTTTTTCAAGTAATCTATTGCTCCTTGTGCATCATGCGAATCAATATTATCGCGTCTAATATCTTTAACTATATTTCACACATCTATTTCAGAGAACCCAACATTGCTTATACCTCATTCGAATAAGCTCAGAACATTATTAAAGGTTTCAATCAAATCCCTAGCAACTACTGAAATATTTTTGTGTGTTTGAATTTGTGAAACTTTACTTGGGGACATAAATTCATGATTATGATTCAATTCAAGTGTAGACACAAATCATTTATCTTTACTCCAATCATGCACAACACAAAATTTTTCTCTACATTTTGTTATAGCAATAGAGTCTCTCCTCCGCTTTTCCTTAACGACATTATTATCTTCATCATCAGTGACAATCTCATTTTTCTTAACAACCCTATATCCAACTTTACGACACTAATTCAATCTAGAACAAAAATCTTCATATCTCACATATTTTTTGCTAATTTTTATTCTTACTTCAAATCCAACATATTTCGCATATTTTTTGTAAAAAAATTCAACATCTTCCAACGTATCAAATATTTGACCAATATATAGAATGGTGTCCTCAACTAAAGCAGTTTCATCAATATTATCATTCAATTTTTCCTCAATACTTGATATTGAATGAAATGATTCTTCAACAAACAAATCCATAACAAAAAAATGAATCAATTGTAAAAATGAAATTATAGATTACCGATTCTTGGTGATGTTTATCTGCAGGTATGCTTGCTTGCTAGTAGGCTATGCGCTCTCAAGTTGATTGAACCCTTTATCGATAAAAGAGAATAGAAAAAGTCGTTTGTAATTAGGTTTTTATCAGTCAAAATTCGCAGTTTAGTTCTGTGGACGTATATTTTTATTAAAAATGGCAGTGTTTTAATCATAAACTAGTGTCTGTAGTATTAAACTTGGAACTGGGACTTTAGATAATAACAATTCAATTTAATATTTTTAGTCTTCCATTTTCTGGGTATTATTGTTGCAGATTCACCATCTTATCTAGGATGATGATAAGATTACCTATGAACAAATGGAAAACTTAATAGCATTATATCGAACTATACTCAACCGAGATCGGTAATGTAAAAATGAGATGAGATCAAACAATATATATATATATATATATATATATATATATATATATATATATATATCAATCAAGGCTCAAGAATTATTTATGGCTCAAGAATTATTTATTTCTCTTGCATATTCAAGTTGGTTATTACTGATTCAAGTAATCAATAACAATAATAACAATATGCAAGAAGAAATAGAAAATTTCTTCAACCTTAATTGGAACTCTTCTACTTCTCCAAAAGAAACTGTCAAAATGAGATTAGATCCTAAAGTCATTATATGAAGTATGAAATTTTTAGCAGTACTTGGCCTTATTTATAATTTGATCTAGCGTCCGCAATATTAAATTGCGTACGGGACTTATGAGTTTCTTGGGGCATCGTTTGGGAGATTGAAACGACATCGTCCCATTTCCATAAGGATCTAGAATCCGTAGTATTAAACTGCGGACGGTTGTTTATAATAAAACAACAACGTATTAATTTTCAAAAGGAAACTTAGCCGCAATTTAATACTGCGGACTATGACTTGTAAAGGAGGGGCATTTTGGACATTTATCTCATTCACAATATTAAACTACGGAATACTGAAAATTAAATTGCAAATAGGAGCTATATTAATCGTTAGATATTTGGATGAACAATCAAGTTTTATTGTAGAGCTAACATCTTATATATATATATATATATATATATATATATATATATATATATATATATATATATATATATAAAAGTCCGATTCTCCAATGAACAAGTGAACATGGACTATGACAACGGAAACCGTCAAAATTATTATAGCCGTTATAGCCCTATAACGATTTATTTTACGGCTATGACGGTCCCGTTTATTAGAGAACCTGATATATATATATATATATCATCCACTATTAATTTATTAACTTATACATCATCCACTATTAATTTATTAACTTATACCAATAAAATATATTTATCTAATTTACATATAGATATAAATAAACATATTAATTAGACTTTCGTCATAATAATATTGTCATGTTATCACTATTAAATTAAAAACTTATTAATTTTAAGATAAATATGTGCCAAATATACATTTTTAGTATTTGCAAATTTTGTAAATAGGGTTGTTTTTGTGAAACGGAGGATTTTTTTTTTTCTCACATCATTCATCAAAAATCTATTCAATTCAATAAAATAATCTATTCGATGCTAAATTTTCATTATTGTCTTTTCAAGTTTTTATCGTATCAAATAAGAAATCTCTTAATATGATGGAATTTTACCAAAAAAATGGAAAGGAAAATAAATAAATAAATCATGTTATAAATGTAATTTAGAAAGGAATTTCATTACAACTCAACAAACCAAGACATCACATGTTACTCTCTCTCAATGTATCCACATAATTGTATGGCTAAGTACCTGCTTCAGTGGGACAAGTCTTCTCAATTATTTGAAGAGTTAAATGCTTGTATCCCTAACTTTATCTAGTTTTACGCATTATATTTTATATTAAAAAATGTGACACTTTATCCTCATATTTTTAACAATCAACACATAATCTAAAATTTGTCACAAAAAATATAAAATTTATCACTTTTAAACACTAACCCATCATTTTTAATGTGAATTTTGGGCCGAAAGATGTTATGTGCTAGTTTGCTTAAAGTGAGAAATATAAAATATTATATTTTAAAATATATAATACAATGTGTAAAATAAAATAAAATTGAGAGATACAAAGTGTATTTAACTCTTATTTTAAAATTGCCTTCTTTCTCTTAAGGCAACAATTGCAGTTTGGTATCAATTTTTATGGCTTGCAATATATATGTGTATGTGTGTGTGTGTGTTTGTTTGTTTAATGGTGTAATGGTGTAGAAGAGTTGGCTTATCTATATTAATCTTTTCTATATCTAAAATGATACTCATACCGTTTAATATAAGATTATTATTGAGTTTTTAAAGTTTGATTAAAGATTTTAAAGTTTATATAATTTATACGATACAATCATAAAAATTAAAAATTATCTAATAAGTATTACTAATTAATTAAAAAATTCAGTATTTACCATCAAGTGTATATACAGTTTTAATCAAAATTTAAATTATTGAGAATTGGTATTAACATTAAAATGATAATTTGTATAGGAATTATATTTTTCTTGTAGAACTGATAAGATCATTATGATCTTCCCATTAATTTTTTTTTTTTTTTTTGTCGCTATCATTAAAAAACTATTATATAGAAATTGGGAGAAATGTAATAGAGATAATCAACCTCCATGTCTACGTTATAACTTAGGTGATATTTGTTTGTGTCTAAATATTTCTTAATTTATCTGTGATTTGGTCAGAAACAAATTTGTATGATATTTTTTTTGACTCTTCATGCCTCTTTATCGTTAAGACAGAAACTCTAATCTTAACTATTAAGAGTTGTCTCTTAATAATTTATTTAAAATTTAGAGTAAAATACAGTGACACTCCCTCTAAATAACCATAATAACACTCACATCCCCTATAGTTTTTTAACAGTTAGCACCCCTGCAAGTTTTTAAGTTGACTAAATAGATAAAATTATATATTTACCATTGTATGCTATCAAATTTTAATTTCTAAATAATATATATATGTTTAATTATCCTTTTAATACAATACATTTTAATTATAATTTTATTTGTAATTAATACTATCTCATTCAAATAATTTAATTTAATTAACACATATTTTTGGATAAGTGATACAAATATTAAGATTTTTAAATTAAATTATTAATGGAAGTTTTCTTAGTTTCATATTATGATTTTTATATGTTCAATTTTCTTGAGTATATGTCAAAATTTAGAATGTTTATGATTTTAATTACATTTTTTAGTATAAAGTCGGTGTTATTTTCATACAATATTAAATAAAAGAAATATAATAATATTTATTACTACCTCTATCTTATTAAAAGAATTTTTTTTAATATATTTTTTCTTTTTTGAGTAATAACATTTGTCATTTTTATTGTAAATAAGTATGCTTAAGTGTGACTTATGTTTAATTTAATATTTTAGAAACATAATTAATATAATTTTAATACTTTTTATATGAATAATAAGATTCGTTATGTAATAATAAGTTTATTTTACATAAATTTTAATATTTGAAAAAATAATTATATTTTTTTCGTTAATTTGTACTTTTATGTTTATTAAAATTTTATCCTTTAATTACAAAAAATATTTGAATGTATATTACATAAATTTTAATCTTTAAGAAATTTAATTAGCAAAAGGTGTATGACTTTATTTTCTTGATGAAATAAATATTTATTATTTTTTGATATTTATGTTATTTATTGCACAAGTTCATAATTTAATTAATTAGATCAAGTTTATAGCATATAAATTTATATTTAGTAGATATATTTAACATTATACCTTGAAGGGTATATTAGATATTATATTTAAAATATTTTTGAATATTAGTTGGTCAACCACATTAGGGTAGTGAATGTTACATATTATAGACTAGAAGAGTACTGACTGTTATTTAAAAAATTAGATGGATGATGAGTGTTATTATAGTTATCTACGGAGGTTTCAATGCATAAAATAGAAAAATCACATAAAAAAATATTTTAAAATGTAATAAAAAAAAAATTAAAATTGTAATCTCTGACCTAAAATTTAACCCGAACTTAAACCCCGTTAGTTTAGGATTAATTGAATATAAAACTCCATTTTCGTTAATCTCTTTTTCTCTGCCTCTCCTTCATCCCATTTTCTAGGAAAACACATCAGAAAGTTGCAGAGAATCAACTCAAGAACCATAAGCATGAGCACCTCACTAATTCCTCTAAACCCACACTTTTCTATCTATTAATTTCAATCTCTCTATTAATATATCCCTTCCACTTCTTCTCTCACCCAAGAAAAACAGCCCCAGATCAAGAAGCCACTATTGATGTATGTTCATCACCCACTTTCTCTCTCCTCATCATCTAATTCACTTTCTGGGAAATTTTCATTCTCACCTTCATACCCACCTCTAATTAATTTCTCTTTTTCCGCAATTTCCACCTTCATCCCCGCACACTTCTCATTCTTTTTCTTTCCATTCACTCTCATCTTTGAATTTTCCTGTGCTTTTTAGCCTCGATATCGGCCATTAGATTGTCATTTAGGGTAATGGTTTCCTTTACCATGCATCTTCTAAAGAGAATTGTATTAATTGAATGTTCCAGGATAATTTACTTTATTACTTGTCATACATGTATATATATATATAGGGTTAAATGCAAAGTCGACTATTGAACTTTAGTGATTTTTGAGTATTGAGCCCCCTTCTTCCGGTCAACACAAATTGAGTCATTTCTATTCAAAAATTTGGACTTTAAACCCATAGGGGCCACATGTTAACCTGATGATGTGGCGCCTACGTAGCACACTTGACAGATCTGACGTAGTATTTTATATTGTAATTCAGATTTTAACTCGCAACCTCACATTTGGAACCTTGGTCATATGACCGCTAGAGCAATAAAGGTCAACAGTTAATATTTTGTAAGAATTAATCTTTATATCAAAACATTTCATTTTCCTCAAAAAAATTAAAATACTATACAGATCCTCGTCTTGCCTAACATTAGCAGTTGTAGTACTAATAATAACAATAACAATAATAATAATAACAATAATGATAATAATAACAATAATAATAATAATAATAATAATAATAATAATAATAATAATAATAATAATAATAATAATAATAAAATAAAATAGTAATAATAAAAAATAATAATATTAAAAATTAAAATAAAATAAAATAAAATAGTAATAATAATATCAATAACAATAATAATAAACAACAATAATAATAATAAAAAAAATAATAAAAATAAAATAAAATAAAATAGTAATAATAATAAAAATAATAAAATAAAAATAAAATAAATAAAATAAAATAAAATAATAATAATAATAATAATAATAATAATAATAATAATAATAATAAATAAATAAATAAATAAAAATAATAAAAAGTACAATAAAATAGGACCGTGGCTATTTACAACAATCTCAAGTCGCATGTAATTTGTAACTTTTAGGACCATAGAGGTAAAATAAGCTTTTGGGCAATTTATAGTGTTAGTAACATTGAAAACCAATGAACTTTTAGCTGTTTCTAATTTAAACAATAAAGTTTGTATTTTTTTATTTTTTTTGACTAAATCGTACACCATTTGCGCTAAAAACATATTGTTATTTTAAGTTGTCGAAGTAATAGTAATATTTATGTTGTTGTAAATAGTCACGATCCTATTTTATTTTTATTTTTATTATTTATTTATTTATTTATTTATTATTATTATTATTATTATTATTATTATTATTATTATTATTATTATTATTATTATTATTATTATTATTATTATTGTTGTTGTTGTTGTTGTTGTTGTTATTGTTATTGTTATTATTATTGTTATTATTATTATTATTATTATTATTATTAGTACTATTATTATTTTTATTATTATTATTATTAGTACTATTATTATTATTATTATTATTATTATTATTATTATTATTATTATTATTATTATTATTATTATTATTATTATTATTATTATTATTATCACGCAATTAGTTATGTACATTTATGTATGTATCTCAAGACTTTCATGTACATTTAGTTATTTAAAGTAAATGTATATATATAATCTCTTTGAATTTTAAACATATGTATTTATTTAAATATATGACTTTTGAATTTTTGCATCCCATGTCTCATATATCTATGTATCTCTTTGAATTTTAAATATATCTCTATGTAGAAAGATGATCAAATATTCTGATTCATGTTCTTGAAAGAAATATAATGTGACGTTCCCAAAATAGGTATACATCACCTATTCTGAGTCGCCAAATGCATGGTACAGAATATAAATACAATCTTAAATATACAACATGAGTTGTGAGTTTTAATACAAACATTGTCTTCTAGACAGTATTAAAACTCAAAATAAGTCCTCAATACATTTATTAACACACTATTTCATAGAATAGTGAGGACTACTAATGCTATATATAGTTTAGACCGTCACTCCGTTCCCCGACTAGTCTCTGCTACGTTCTCATTTCCTGAAGAGAACAAAGAAAGTAAAGGGTGAACTCAACTAGCCCAGTAAGAAATATTATGGCTAAGATAATGCAGAATAAATTATCATTAGCCTTCAACAATGTTAAACTGATAAAATACAATAGACATCAAGTTTAACTGCAGCGGAACAAGAAATCCATTTAAAAGAGTCAAGTAGAGAATAAAATTTACTATCTTTTATGATTTAAAAGGTTTTTTCATCACTTTTATCGCTGAGACTCAGTTTAATAAATAATCCATATTTTCCCTGCACTACAGCCAACACTACAAGAAAAAGGTTTATCAGTGACCGCCTATCAGCGACCGCAGACGGTCGCAGATATCTATCAGCATGGTCTAGGGCCAAAGCTGACGTGGTCCACGTGCGGTCGCTGATACCCACAAATATTTAGCCGTCGCTAATAACTATAAGCGACCACATGCGATTGCTGATATGGAAAAAAATAAAAAATAAATTTTTGTTGTTTTGCAGAATTCCCAAAAACCTGTACCTATTTTGTACCTGCTTTATCCCAACACACATACCCAACAACAGCATACACAACAATATAAACATCCATCGTCCACCAACACATACACCAAACTAGTATATAAACCTTTAATAACCAATATGATTTGAATAAATATAATAACATTTCAAAACTTGTTTAAGTAACATACAAACATCCAAAGAATGAATATACAAGTATAAGCTTTTATTATAACTACAAAACTAATCTAAAGCAGGTACGTCAAGCATCATCGCCTCCTTGATCACCCTGTAATTAATAAAATAATAAAACAAGTTACAAATATATACTAACTATGTTAATATTGGTATATTACGACAATATATACAACAAATTAATTTTATACCTCGTCATCATCCCTCTTGTGATCTGTTGTCACTGCTTGCTTACTACTTCAAATTTAACTCCTCAAAGACTCAGAGCCCCCAGATGTCCCCCCAGTATCTTCAAAAGATCGCGATATCGACATATAGCTCTCACACAGTCAGTCGGAGTATGAACAACTGGATGGCTCGATGACCGTGGTAGACCGGGTAAGAGCGGCTGAGCCATCAAGGATGGGCGTCGTCGTTGTCCTTGACCTTTAATGTAGTTCTTCTTCACAATAGACGCCCTCTCCCACAACTCTTGATCGATAGACGGACGTGGAGTGCCTTCGAGATAACGCTCATTCAATAAACTCTTATAAGTGTCCTGTCATCATGTTAACAATTAAATAGTTAAAAATAAATTAATTACATGGCATTGATAAACAAGATCAAGTTGTTAAAATTTATTATCATTATCCGGATATAGCCTCGTGCAAACCATCACGGGTGGCCACATACACATCCAGCCAATGGATAAGTTGACCTTGAGACTGAGACTCCTATACAAAAAATAGCATAATATTACTAAGTAAAAATATGATATATTTTCTATAATTCATGATTGTAAACATATTAAAACTTGTAAATACGTACCCTGGCAGTGATATGCCACAACTGTGAAATACTACCGCCCTTGTATGCCCCTTTAGCCTTTTTTCCATCGGGTACACTCGAGGATCTGTTGGTGGCGGCAGTCTTTCATCTTTTCACCCACTCTCGACTCCATTGGTACACATCTCAAAATTATATGGCTGGATGCATCACCAGGGGCTATGCTCGTGCATGTAATCTTCTCCTTGGCCTGGATGGTCGATCTCGGCATTGTGAAGGGCTTTTTGTCTTTCTTTATTCAAATTATCTTTGGTGCGGACCGCGCACTTCTTCCAGAATAATGTATGTATCACTGAAGCATGCGCGTCCTCCCATCTATACCGTTTCTGCAAATAAAACAACAATAATAACATTACTAAATAATTATCCTTTGAATATTAATTATATTAATATTATACTAATATAATCTGTCATAATTAAAAAAACATACCTGAAATTCTGCCCAAACAGCACCTTGTGGGCGATAGGTGTGCTCGCCCACGTAATCACAGGTGTAGACCAATTCTATAAACACAGCTGTGATATGCACTTAACGATCTTATTATCTGAAAAATCACTATAATATACAACATCAATTAGCATATATTAAAGCAATTTACATCTAAGTTATAATACTTATGAATATTTTCAAACTTATATTTATAATACTTAAAAAAATTCGCCAGTTGAGTCTCCCCTACAATATAGACTAGCCACATGCATTTACTCGCATGCATATATGGACATTTCTAGGCACCCAAGACACAAACTAAGAGAAATATACAAATTTTCAATACAATAAGACCAAAACAATAACGATTGAATGCAAATTAAAGCAGTAAAAAATTCAGACCCATATACATTACCTATATAATATCAATCAAAACATTACCAATATACAATAAATGGAATCTTAAATGCTTATATATAAATGATATATGCGGGACGTACGTGCTATTTGGAGGAGGGCGAATCTGAATAAGAATCCAATCATCCGGATTAGTAGGGGCCTTTGGCACATGATTAGGCCCCCTACCCAAGCCGCGCTTTTTCTGCGCTGCTTCAGAAGCCATCTGTATATTACAAATTTCAAGATGTTATTATGAGTCATGTTTGATTACATGTATATATGACAATAAACATACGATGATGATATAAACATGTATATATATGAATATAAAATGACAATAAACAAAAGTTACATTTAAATAGTTTAGTACATAAACATGACAGTGATATAAACATGTATATATATGAATATAAAATGACAATAAACAAAAATTGCATTTAAATAGTTTAGTACATAAACATGACAATGATATAAAAAACATGTAATGCTAAACATACATTTCATTTGTTCAAGTGTCAATGTTTGATTCAGAATCATCTTGTATACGTGTTGCAGATTCATAACCATCATCTGCTTCAGATTCAGTGTCAGATTCAGTCAATAACTCTTCCTCCTCAGTATCAATGTCATCTGACACAAGTATTGACTCAGGATCTAATTCATGTGGTTCATCTCCACCATCTAACTGGATTACTTCATTGTTGTCCTCCACATTTATTATAGTTGGAGTACACAGACCTATGGAGGTCAATATCGACGATTCCATGTCTGTCAACACGTATCTCTTTTTCTTAATTAAACCAACGGCACTTGAACAAGTGAATATGACCCCAGTACGTGCCCTTATACGACAACTCTACGATTTCCTTCAACTCCCCATAAAAGGCACGACCAAGCTTATTGTAACAATCTCCTTGGACACACACTCCAGAGTTCGTTGTTCTTTTACCGCGCCCATATGCCTTTGTGTGAAATTCACAACTATTTATTTTATAACCATTGCGGTGACTTGGTCCCCTGCTCCGGTCCCATAGCTAGGACTTGTACATTAGCTAGAATCGTTGATCCCTCACCAAAGCCTACAAAAACTCCATCTTATTAAATGAAGTCATAGTTAACATGGAGTATATATATATATATATATATATATATATATATATATATATATATATATATATATATATATACCACGTGCTTAAAAATTGAACTTACTTTGTCCTTTAGCCAAAGTGCAAATTTTTTATCCCGATTGATTTGAATATCTTTATCAGTTATGCCGGGATGCTTCACTTTTAACTTGTCATCGTACAATTTATACCATGTTATAAACATTAACATATTGGAATAAATTTTCAACTTAAAAGATAAATTATCAAGTTTACATGTGTACCTCACAAATTCGTCAATCTCCTCGCAATTGAGAAGAATGTAAGTATGTGCAGCATATAATTCTTGCTCAGAGAGGAATATGCGCTTCCCTTTTCCATAAGCGCGGCCCGATAGACCAAATACAGAGAGCCGACCATTTAGTTCAACATTTCCCCCATCATCATGTCTCGATACTTGATTGGCCTTTGTCAAGACTTCGTCCGGAAAATAGTCTGAGACAAACGTAGATATCTCATCGAAACTGTATGCCTCACATATCGACCCCTCGACATAAGTTCTATTCTTCACCTTCCTCTTAAGGTTTCCCATCACCTCTCGAAAGGGTACATCCATCTATATTGAATCGGACCCCAACACGAGCTTCATAGGAAGATGGATTTGCAAATGCTCCATGGAGTCAAAAAACCGGTGGAAATATTTTTTCCAGCTTTACACGTGATCTCTATGATGTTCTTCTCAAGTACAAACATGTCCTTCTCATTTAATGATTTTGAACATAAGTTTTTTAAAAAAACGACTAAGATCCGCCAAAGCATCCCATATTGGTTTATCAAGCGATCCCGAAATGCTATAGGCATGAGTCTCTCCATGAACACATGATGATCCATGACTCTTCATTCCTTGCAATTTCCCACCCGTAATACACCTTGCAATGTTTGACGATATCCATCCGGTAGTTTCAGAGACTTAACCCATGTGCACACATCTTCAACTTGCTTTTTGGAAAATGTGTACCTTGCATGCGGTTTAACAATCTTACCATTAGAGAGATTAATAAAGTTCTAATCCAGACGCTTACAAATATCTTTCATGTCCAAAAGTGCCTTATCGTTATCTTTTGTCTTCCCCAGAACATTCATCACAAAGTGTTAAACACATTGTCAAACACATTCTTCTCAATATGCATCACATCTAGATTATGATTTAATCAAATTTGTAGACCAATAAGGCGCTTCCCAAAAGATGCTTCTCCGAACCCAGTTATGAGATTCTCCAAATCCATTGATTATGTTTGTGGCATCAACCTTACCAAATGGGATAACCGGCAATCTCATCACACGATCTCGCATCTCCATTCCCGACAATCGCGGTGCAGGCATATCATTGTCTACTTTCTCTTTCCTGAAGTGTTTTCTATTTCTTCAAAACGGGTGATCTGCCGGTAAGAATCGACGATGACAGTCAAACCAACAAGGCTTTCGACCTTTTGATAGAATAAACGACTTTGTATGCTCCATACAATACGGACAAGCCAACTTCCCTTGTGTACTCCATCCAGCTAACATACCATAAGCTGGGAAGTCACTTATAGTCCACATAACCGCTGCCCTAAGGTTGAAATTTATTTTCGTTGCAACATCCCAAGTCTGTACTCCATCCTCCCACAATACCTTTAACTCGTCTATAAGAGGTCTCAAGTAAACATCTAAGTTCTTTTCAGGACTCTTAGGACCAGGAACCACGAGTGAAAGAAACAAGTATGGCTGTTTCATACACATCCAAGGAGGCAAGTTGTATGGAGTAACAATCACAGGCCAATATGAGTACGGAACAGCTGAGTGGCCAAACAGATTGAAACTATCGGTGGACAATCCAAGCCTCACATTTCTAGGTTCCAATGCAAATCCAGGATGTGCTAAGTTGAAATCTTTCCAAGCCTGCCCATCTGCGGGATGATTTAGTTCTCCATCTTTAGCTGGAGATTTCGCATGCTAACTCATATGTTCAGTTGTTCTTTAAGACATGTACAATCTTTTTAGCCGATGTGTTATTGGAAAATACCTTAGAATCTTAAACGGTATACTTGATTTTTTTTGTAGTCACACCCTCTTTATTAGGCCTAAACCGATCATCTGTTCATTTTCCTTATAAAACAACATGCAATCGTTGGGACATGCATCGATCTTTTGGTATCCAAGACCCAACTTCTTCACCATTTTCTTACAAAAGTAATAGTTACTAGGTAATTTCTCACCTTCAGCAACATACTCTTAATGGCCTTCAAGAGCGACTCAAACACACTCATGGCTCATGTTGTGATCATCGACCTTGATGTTAAGTAATGTCGCCATCGCTGCAGACAATATAGTGTGTTTGGTGCAACCATGCCACAATGGCTTCAGTACCCTCGCCTAACAACTTAAAGAAGTCTTTGGCATCGTAATTCATAGGTTGCTCTCTCCCTTGTTCCCAATCAAAATCGCCCCGCAATATCATGAACCATTTCATTCATAATGATGAGTACTTTCGCTTTGTTAGGTACTCGTGATGCCACCATCTCTTCTCCGCCCATGTGCCCACCAAAGATTCTTCGTAATTTCTCATGAACCCGTAAACAAGTAAATGATAGTTTATCATGTCTCTGTCCATATAATTTACATTCTTACACTTCAAACATGGACATCGTATCTGCGGCTTACCATTCAAACATTCCGGGTGACTATACGCATACTCCAAAAACACTTGGCAACCAGCTCTAAATTCAGTTGTAGCACCTATCTGGGCACTTGACTTTCGTCGTTCCATCCAACTACGGTTTGAATAGAGGTCCATGATTCCACGGTACCTACTACAGACAACATTATAAATGTTAACATATGACTTGAACATACTTATAAGCATGCATATGATTAACATTTAAGCATACTTGTAAGCATATGAGTTGAGCATACTTGTAACCATATGACTTGAGCATACTTGTAAGCATATGAATGAAATTTAAGCATACTTGTAAGCATATGACTTGAGCATACTTGTAATCATATGACTTGAGTATACTTGTAAGCATATGATTGACATTTAAGCATACTTGTAAGCATATGACTTGAGAGCATACTTGTAATCATATGACTAGAGTATACTTGTAAGCATACGAATGAATGCAAATTAAAGCAGTATGAGAAACTTTAAATGTTATTAAATTTAGTATGAGAAACTAAGTAAATGCTAGTTAGTGTAATAGTTATATTATATCATGTTATTTTATTTTAATTTGTTTTAAATTTGTTTTTATTGTTTATCGTAAGTGAATACGTAAGGTATTTCATTCATGCTAGCTTTATATCAGAGTTTGCTAACTCATTTATACAACTTTTGAGTATCTTGGAGATTCATTCATATCAACTAGCACTGCCTATTTTGGCTAACAGCCCCCTAATAGCTTACCATGCTAACAACCAAGCTTGGCTTGGCCCCATGAGGCTTGGCTAAGCTTGGCGTGGCCTCGCGGCCCCAAGCCCAGTCCATCAGCTCCAACATCCCCTTAATAGGTTCTAGTGGATCACCAATAGGCTCGTTAATAGTATAAATGTTCGCAACTACCCGACCAATAAATTTTTTTGCAAAGTCTCTTCTCTGTAATATGGACTAGCCACATCCACGACAGCATGTATATAAGGTCATTTCTAGGCACCCAAGACACAAACCAAGAGTCCACATGATTTATCTTGCATAAGTATAAGTAATGTGAAGAAAAGCCTAACTATTACCCATGTATTTATCTTGCATAAGTATAGTTCTCATATAGGCATAGATTTGACTATAATTTCATAAATAAATTCACATGTAGGCAAAAAAGAAACCTTTAGGCATTCAAACAACTTTAAAATAATGATAATAAAAGGTACTTTAGGCATGATTAAATACTAAATTATACTAACAGTTCATACAAGGTACTTTAGGCGTGATTAAGTACTAAATTATACTAACAGTCCCCAAGCCTTCCATTATAAATATTATTACATCAAATAATTGCTATATACTTTGTATTCACGGTTTTCATGATTTTGACCAAAACATCCCCTTTATAGTAATAGAACAAATCACAGTCAAGAGACAGAAAACAATTGTAAAATTCAATAACTTAATGAAGATCTCCAACACATTTTAAGACCACGTACTCCACTCCAATCAACAGAGACAAAAGAAAGCATCACTTTAAAATGAATCAATAAACTATTACAATTAATCGAAAACTATGAAACAGTCGCAATGAATCAAATTCAAGATACCCAACCCAAGACCCACAAACACAAACAAAATTCAATTAGGCATTGCCCCATCTAATATGCAAAGGTCTTAAAACTTTGCATATCATACACTATTTGGGACATTTTGCTTCCATCTAATATGCAAAGGTCTTAAAACTTTCTGCAAATTCATAGGAAAATAGGGCATTGAACCAAAAGTTATAAAAAAAAATTCAATTAACCCTACTAACAATTCATATAATCAAGATACCCAACCCAAGACCCACAAATTAACACAAAGGAAATTCAATTAACCTAATAAAAAAGGGACAGAATACCTCAAATAGCGAATGGGCGAGAATGAGGGACAGAATACCTCAGGTGGCGGAATAGGCAAGGCGGTGGCGGGGCGGAATGGGCGAGGCGGTCTCCTTCTTCTCCCCCTATTTCCTTCTTCTCTCTATCTGCTCCCTCTTTTTGTTTCTTCTTCGCGTTTGTGTCGAGCAAGTGACTGAAACTGATAACATTAAGAATGATCAGTGACCGCCTTCTGCGACCGCATGTGGTCGCTGATTTTTAATGACGTGGACGCTTTCAGCGACTGCATGCGGTCGCAGATAAGGATTAGTCACAACAAAAAAATGCACCAGGGTTTCGCACCAAATTTTTGGGGGGAAATTCATATAAGGGACCGATCAGCGATCGCCTGCGGTCGCTGATATCAACTAGCGACTAGTATTAATCTCGGTCGCAGGTAGTGGTCGCTACTACTATTATCAGCGACCGGATATGCGGTCGCTGATATTATTGGTTGCAGATAGGCCTTGTTTTATAGTTCAAGGATATTCATTAGTATCACAACCACAAATTATCCATGCACTACGGGCCAAGGATATTCGTGTATTCATCAATGGTCATGATCATGCCAACAATTGTCCATCAATGCACTACGGGCCAATGAGGACTTTTTTCACATCATTTGTAACATTACGGTCATGATTACACCGAATAATCCCTAGTCATAATCATACCAAGTCCATCTATGCACTACAGTCCACATATGACTTTCAACATAATATAAACATGAGGATGATGACAATGCTATAAGAATTCAATAAAACAAGTTCAAGAATTAATTTATCCAAGAACTAATAACGTCCAAATTGTCAACATGATACTTCTTTGTAGAGTAAAACTCAAGAATACTCAGAAGAATATTTCCATGAAAAGATACTGGATGAATCGTAAATATCAAGGATATTCCACTAATTTCATGGAGTATAAAAGACAAAACTTTAACCAACTGAGTATAATAAAGAATGGAATAACAAAAGAAATTACCAGGCATGCGATAGACCGCACAGACATGTTATTCCAACAGAATAATAAATAATAGAACCAGGTCATGCGTAAATGCACGCATGTGATATTCCAATGTAATAATAAACAATCTGAACCAGTGTCATGCGTAACGCATGCATGTGATGTTCCAACAAGATAATAAATAATCTGAACCAGTCATCATGCGTAACGCATGCGGGATGTTCTAACGAATAATAAAGAATTGAATAATGTAAGAATTTCACCATGTATGCGGTACTTCGCATAAACAGGTTATTCCAACATAATAATAAAGAATGGAATAACAAAAGTTCTCTTCATGAAGACGAAAGAAAGAAATAATACCCTTTACCTTAGAAGAAACTGGATATAGGAAAAGAGAGGTAGCATGTCGTTCCTCAACATTTTAATCGAATTCCTCAATATTTTAACAATATTTATCATTATTATTATAATTCACAATATTAATCGACTGTGTCGCTCCTGTGAATAGGGGGCTTTCCAATAAGGATTTCTCCCTATCACAAGCAATTAGGTGACCAAACCTCTCCTTGGCAGAACTTCTAGACATCGTTAATATTGCAAATAATAATATTAATAACTTCGTCGTCTCAATTATTGATTTAATAATATATATAATATCGAAAATAATTGAATCAAATAACATGAGATACTATGCAGAAATTACTGTAGCAATAATTGAACAAAACTAAGTGACTTCTCACGTAAGCATCAATAATCAATACTGGTGTGCTACTATGCAACCACGCCAGACATCAGACTTTTTTACTACCGAGTAGTTCAACAGTTTTAACTATAATACTTCCGCCGTTATTTTAATAAAAATATTTTTGTCGTTTTCTCAATCCGACAATAATTCCGTTGTGGGGTCCACCAATGATTGTGTCGTTATACTGAATATTCCTCGTTAAAATGAATATTCCCCACCAATCGAATATTATATAACAACTTATGTGACTTTTGCAAAAAATTATACATATTACCCACAACTATAACATTATATCAAATTCATTCCATAATATTCAAAAATGATATTTATAAAAAAATCATCTTTATTAAAAAAAAGTTGGGGTCTTACATATAATATCTAGCTTCTTGATCATTTCAGTTGAGATTATATTAATGGTATGTAGTGAAGGAGAAAAAAGGAATATATGGCGGAAATCTCATGTTTTTGATTTAAATATTAATCCTTGCAAGATATAAACTGTTGAGATGTGTTGCTCCAGCGGTCATATGACTAAAGTTCCAAATGTGAGGTTGTGAGTTCAAATTTGTGCAAAGGTAATTTTTTGGAAAAATTTAACAGATGCCACGTCAGCAATGCTCACATGTCAAATTACAATATAAAATATCACGTCAGATCTGCCACGTGTGCCACATAATCAGGTCAACGCACATGTGGCGCCTGGGGGTTCAAAGTCCAAATTTTTGAATAGAAAGGGGTTTGCGTTGACCGGAAGAAAGGGGCTCAATACCCAAAAACCACTAAAGTTCAGTGGTCGACTTTGCATTTAACCCTATATATATATATATATATATATATATATATATATATATATATATATTATCCTTATAACATATTTCCGTCGTCTATTTGTTCTTCAAACGACAAAACTGATATTCTGTTCGCAATTTAATATGGGGATACGTAATATAATTATGCGGACAAAAAAATTGACTAAAATACCCCTCCAAATTCAAATTTTTTTTTAGTTTTTTGGAATCCAAAATATTAAATTGCGAATGCCAAATTTAATTTATTTTTTAAAAAAAATTTCTTAGTTCTACGGATGCCAAATTCAACTCCAAATACCTCGACTCTCTTTATCTCGCTCCTGATACTGACTATCAATTTTCCCTAATTATCAAAAACTCAGATGACAGAGCTAACAAGTTGACAAGAAATTCAAATCCATATGACAAAACTAACAATTGGGCAATATAATCAAAAGCATATACAAAATCAACCAATACGATAAGAAAATCAATGAGAAACTTATGTAGCGGAATTGCACAATACATCTCACATCAATTCATCACACACCTGTGTAGATTAGCCCAATAAGCATGTTGAACTACCTCCTTACCTAAAAGGTTAACTTGTTAGGTTGAGACTCCACCAAACTTAGGATATAATAATTATGCAATGTTACTATAAAAACCAAGATACATACTTGAAATCAAAAATATATTGCAAAGATTAACAAAGAGTTGCTGCTTTGTTCCAACCATGTGATTTGTAAATCTAAGAGATCACCCAAAGGAATTTTTTGCTTTGGTGTACTCTGCCATCTGTTTGAATCTTATTCATGAGTGGACAGTTCAACAGTTTCCTACAAAACATTATTCAAATTTTATGAGAGATAGCAATTCACCAAGTTTTGTAAAATTAAACTTGAGACTGTAGGCATCATTAAAGATCCATGATGGTATCTATGATGGAAGACAGGTTACATTATAATTTTAGACATCCAGTTTTATCCATTGAACTCACATGGTGATGCAGTAAAACTAATATTAGAACATAAATAAACAATAAAAAGCTCATTGTAAAAGTATTAACGTAAAAACTCAAAAATAAACAGTAAGCTAAAATTTAGAAAGATGACAGTAACTGAACTAAAATAGCAATAATGCACAAATCAGGACATAATCAAATTCTTGATAACTAATAATGCACAAATCATGACACAAATCACATAAATGTACACATAAATAAAAATAAGGCTTACAAATCGATCTAGTTCTAAAGATTGGAGCAACCACTAAAAATCGAAGGTGAAAGTGAAGGAGATAACACTACAAAAAAATAGGGCATTACCGACGAGAGTACTACCGACGATAGAAATGCCATCATGAATGACCGTACTGCCGACGGCATGGCCATCGAGAATGGGTCCCGTCGCCAATGTGTACTGATTCCTTTTTCGCGCTCAATTTTCCTCTTCCCGGGCGCGAGAAAAATATAGGTCGACAGACTTATTGCATAGGCGACGGCATTGCCGTCGAGATTGACATTAGAAGCGATGGTGATATTGACGACGACCTTACCGTCGAGATTAGGATTGTATTTAATTTGGTCAGTTTAATTTTTTTCATTCTGCTCTTTCGTTTTTTCCTTCCCTCCCTCGCGATCCCTTCCTGCCATCGCCCTCTTCCTTCTTGTCGTCGCCCTCTGGATGGTTCTTGCCATCGCCACCATCCTCTATTTGTCGTCACCATCCCTCTCTGTCTTTCGAGAAGCAAGGTATGTTTTCCCAAATCCAATTTTCCCCCAAATGTAACCTAATAATCTATGTTTCTACACTTTCACTCTATTTTCCCCCAAATATCAGTTGCTGTGTAATACAAATTTATAGTTTGCAAGTTTTCATGACATGAGATACCCAATTGCAATGTATTGGAGACTTTATAGTAATGAATTTTTAGCAAATTTTGGACTTCTAATTTTGATGTTTCTCTGAGTTTTGGTGTGGTTTAATTATTTTTTTCCCATCAGTTTTTTGAGGTGTCAAGTTCTCTGTTCCTTGTGAGGTTATAAAGAAAGATCTCAAACTCTTTTGACCATCTATTATATTTCTTATGAGATATGATCTACAGTGAGTAATCTGATTGTCAATCTTCCTTATATATGGATGTTCAAGATGTACCCTAAATTTCAGTGGAACTGAGAAAATTTCTTCCCCTCAGTTGAGATTCTATTTTTATTTTCACGTCCAAGTTTTTGGCGACGGAATCATCTATCTATTACTCATGAGATGGACTTTCAAGATTTCTTGAAGGCGGATGATACGAAAATATGAAGCTGTTTATATTTGAAATGATGCATATTTATTCTCTAGTTAACAACCCTAATAAGACTGCTTGGAACATGATTTTTTATAATGCAGATTGGATGTGGGGATCTTCAAGCATCATTGAAATTTTCCTAGAAAAACAATACCTAATAATCTATGTTTCTACACTTTCACTCTATTTTTCCCCAAATATCAGTTGTTGTGTAATACAAATTTATAGTTTGCAAGTTTTCATGACATGAGATACCCAATTGTAGTGTATTACTTCATTCTATTTTGCGTGTTTGGATGCATATATCTCTCTAATTTCAGACTTTGCTCACAAGGACACACTAGTACTGTTAAGTTAATGTTATCAAGAAATAAATTGTACATATATGTTATTAATATGTAGTATTCAAAAAAACTTGTGAAAATAGTTGAGTTTAGATGTGTTCATTTAGCTTTTTAGGGGAAATTAAAGGGTCATATTCGTGTATATATGATCATATTCAAAATGTAATTACTATGATCATATTCGTGTATATATATGGGTGAGATTTAGGGGAAATTAAAGGGTCAGTTGGAATTTGGATAACTTTTTTGAATTTGTTTTCAAAAAATTAGTTGGCATTCAAAACACCAAAACAAAATTGGCATTGAAAACACAAAATAGTATTGGCATTGAGGAGGAAAAAATGTAACACATTTGTTTATGGTTGTCAAGTGTTTGTGAGTATGTTGCTAAGAAAATATGAGTAAGTGTAAAAATAACAGTTATTCCATGTGACTTGACATGTGCATATTTTCATATAGACAGTTGTCCAAGATGTCTGTTGATCGAAGTTGGATGGAACGTAGGGTAGCCACTGATAAGAGTGGGCTTAGCTCTGAGTACCGTAGTGGGGTTGAACAGTTTCTCAATTTTGCGTTTGAGGAAGTCAGCGGCGATGAGATCAGATGTCCTTGTAAGAGGTGTGTGAATGAAGTGTGGAAGGAAAGGAGTGATGTCATGTGCGACTTATTTGTGTATAGGTTCAAGCAGGGTTATACGACATGGATCTATCATGGGGAAACATGGTTGGATGAACATGAATCAGAATCGGAATCTAGAGGTGACGAAACCTTTGACTGTACTAACATAATAGTTGAAGCTGCTGGTTCATACTTCCAGTAGAATACAGAGAGGGATGACAGTAGCGTCGAGCAAGAGCCAAATGACGGGGCTAAGGGTTTCTATGAGTTATTACATGAAGCAGTGACGCCATTGTATGACGGGCACGAAAAGTACACCGTCTTATCTGTCGTGACTAAGTTTTTACACTTCAAGAACAAGCATAACTGTAGCAAGAGAGGTTTTAATGAACTGCTAAACATTGTGAAGGAGTGCTTACCTGCAGGTAATAAGTTACCGAACTCGTACTATGATGTGAAGAAAATGGTCAAAAGGCTCAATCTAGGGTATGAGAAGATTGATGCTTGTGAGAATGACTGTATGTTGTATTACGGTGATGTCAATAAAGATAAGAGGTCATGTGATATTTGCGGTACAAGTAGATACTGTAAACAGCGCAAGAAAAAGGGAAAAGACGTGTCAAGAAAGATCTTATGTTACTTTCCCATTGCATCGAGGCTTCAGCGGTTGTTCATGTCAACACATACCGCCGAGTATATGAGATGGCACTCTACACGGGACATAGTTGATGGTCAACTGACGCACCCGGCAGATGGGTTTGAGTGAAATTTTTTTGATAAAAATCACCCCTCATTTTTTGAAGAGGTTCGCAATGTTACGCTTGGACTTGCTACGGATGGGTTTAATCCGTTTAATGGGCCTTACACCAAGCCCTACTCAACTTGGCCGGTGATTATTGTTGTGTATAACCTCCCGCCTTCGATGTGCATGAAAGATCCCTACATGTTCATGCCTTTACTGATTCTGGGTGATAAGATTCGGAATAAAGACATCAATGTATACCTCAGTCGGTTAGTTGATGAGTTGAAGATGTTGTGGGATAAAGGGGTTCTTACTTATGATGTATCTCTTAAACAGAACTTTGACATGAGGCCAGCTTTACTGTGGAGCATAAATGACTTCCCGACGTTAGGAATGATCAGTGGATGGTCGACTCATGGGGCCTTGTCATGTCTCATGTGTATGGGGTTAGTTAAAGCTATGCGGCTCAAACATGGGGGGAAAATGAGTTTCTTTGCAACATCCAGATAGTTTTTTCTGATTGAACATCGTTATCGACAGATGAGTAGACAATTCAATCGAAAAAAAAATAAACGTCAAGTACCTGGACGTCTTTCTGGGACAACAGTGTTGAGTTGGATTACTCACTTGAAATTTCCACCTCCAGGGAAGAATCACATATTAGAGTGAGCTTATGGATACGGCAAGGTTCACAACTGGACACACAGATCCATGTTCTTTGACCTTCCTTATTGGGCTACACTATGCATCCGTCATTGTTTAGATCCGATGCATACTAAGAAGAACGTATTTGATAATGTTTTTTATACAGTCCTAGATGCAAGTGGTAGAACAAAGAACAACAACAAGTCGAGGCTTGATTTGGTAGAAATGAACATTAGGGAACATATGTTGCTGTATCAAGAGGGTAGTAAGACGGTAACGCCTAAAGCTGATTATACTTTGACCAGGGAACAGTTGTTATTGATATGTAATTGGATCAGTGGACTGGAGCTCCCAGATGGATATGCTTCGAATATAGCAAGGTGTTGTAAAGTCGAAGAGTTGAAGTTTTGGGGTCTCAAAAGTCATGATTGTCATGTATTCATACAGAAGTTGATCCCCATGGCATTTATCGACTTGTTACCGAAACGTGTGGTTGAAGCACTGACGGAGCTTTCTAATTTCTTCAGAGATCTATGCTTAACGGAGCTACAACTCAAAGACATAGATAAAATGGAAATGCAGATAGTGGAAATAATGTGCAAGTTAGAAATGATCTTCCCTCCATCGTTTTTTGATTCAATGGAGAATTTGCCTATTCACTTGTCGTACGAAGCTAAGTTTGGATGCCCCATGCAATATAGATGGATGTATCCATTCAAGAGGTAATAACATTAATGTTTTTAATACGCTAAAATGTGCATTCTTGTTTACTAATTTATGCATGCATATATAACACATAGGTATATGCGACGTCTAAAACAAAAGGTAAAGAATAGAGCCCGTGTAGAGGGGTCAATTGCTGAAAGTTATGTTATGGAGGAACTTGTTAATTTTTGCTCGTTGTACTTTGAGCCGAATTTTCAGACGAGGCACAATCGCTTACATCGGAATGAGGCTGTCCCACACGAGGAAAATGGGGAATTAATGGCCTTTAGTCATCCCGTATAACCATTTGGCGGGAAAAAAGGTGATTCTTGACCGATAGTGAGTATGCAGCTACCACATTGTATGCACTTGTCAACATAAATGAAGTAGCGTCATACATTAAGTAAGTAGCCATAACTTTTCAAATGTTGTCTTGTGTTACTATGCCTATAAGTTCCTTCCATACACATTAAGTATATATAACTGTATTGCAGTCAATATGATGTTGAGATACGTGAAGCGAATCTAATTATATCGGACGGGGATTTGCAAAATTTGAGTAATAGAGAATTTGTGCAATGGTTTAAAGATCATGTAAGTTTAACCGATTTGCAATTCAATGAATTTACAATCATAGACATAATCTTATGGCGTAATTAACTTTATAATATGTTGTGTTCATGTACATTAGGTCCTCACAGATGAGTTAGCTGACATTCGGCTAAAGCTTATAGCCGATGGCCCTAAAAGATCTGTAGATACTTATACATGCTGCATTGTCAACGGTTAAAGATTTAAGTGTTGCGATATTGGGGAAGTTGCTTCTTTTGATTCTGGTGTTGTGGTTAAAGGTAGCTGCTACGATAATCTTTGGGATGACTAGTATGGACGATTGCTAGAAGTTGTCGTTCTCAAATATTGGGGTCATAAAGAGTTAGTTTGCTTCAATTGTCACTGGTTTGATGTTGAGAATGGAGTTAGAGTAGATAAAAATTCAGGACTGGTGACTGTTAATGTTAAGTCAAAACTAAACTCAAACGAGCCTTTTATTTTAGCAAGTCAAGCAACACAGGTGTACTACGCACGGAGTGTTAAAACTCCTACAAGCCCATGGTATGCTGTAATAACCACCAAAGCTCGTGGTTTTCAAGGCACGCCTCCTCGTCCGCATTTACGAACCTTTACAAGTCGAAGTCTACTAGTGTCACACCTGCTGATGTGACAATTATTAGTGAGTCTAGTGAAGAAGAGGATGATGTCCTCGCTGTCGAAAGTGAAAATGATGTTCTTGAGGAGGTAGATATAATTGAAGAAATAGTTGAGGATGATGAAGATGATGATGACAATGATATTAAAGATTTACTACTTGAAGATGATGAATCTGATATTGATGGCTTCGACGATATAAATGATTAGGAGTATGTACTCTTTGTGTCCTTTTAGTTGTATTCAAATGTAATAGTATGTCGACTTGTTACTATTTATGTTGTATCCTTTTAAAATGACTATTTATGTTGTATTCTTTTAGTTGTATCTGTATGTTATCCTCTTTGTTACTGTTCAAAAATATTGTGCCTACGAATGTCTAATAATGTTTTTTTGATGATTTAACAGTATATATACATATGGCGCGTATACCACACGGCGATCGTGGTGGGCGTGCAGGTCGTGGGGGTCGCGGAGGTAGTGGGGGTGATGAGCAGGCCGGGTCATCATGTATAATTACATATTTTGTTGGGATACATCTTATTATTTTTTATTTTATATAGTATTGACATTATATTCGTTTATATAAATAATGATGTATTTCACTACATAGGTGATCGTCGTAGGCCTCCGCGGGGACTAGCACGTGGCTTGCTAGGGAATCCCCCTCAGGCGCCGATTATTTGTCGTGTTGGGACTAATAGGTAATTTCATAGTCCTATATAGTATTGACATAAGTATTTAGTTCTTATATATTCTTTCTAATTTTCAAATATATTAATTTCAATTGTAGTATCCTTGACGCGATGTCGAGGAACACGTTGCTTGGGATCGTCCGCAATTGATTCTCAAGCCCGTGGATGAGATGGGCGGATGTGGATGACCGTGACACGCCAAATTGATTATTCTTTGAGTTCAGGGTAAGATGTCATTCATTCATTCATATATAGGTTAGTTTTATATGCATTCATATGTTAGTTTGATTTATGTTATCTACTAAGTTTCTTAATGTGTAATGTGCAGAGATATTACCGCTTTGAGGACGGGAAGGAAGCCCATGGCATGACTATTCTACATAAATACTTGGAGATGAATTGGCACAAGTGGGTCCACGACTGGAAGAAGAAGGCCCAGACAAAGATGGCTGATGGACAGACACTTAAGGATGTCCGGCTATATTTCATCTTTGTTGCGGTGTGGGACCAGATGTGCAGCATTTGGGACGGCGAGGCCTTCAAGAAGATGTCAGACAACAGACAATATGCCTCGACAAAGAGTCGCCTCTCCAAGACCGCACGGGGTCTCGGTCGTCACGATCTCTCTGAGAGAGAGACTCGAGGTGAGTCTAAAGCATGCACCCTCCCGCTTGGAGTTTTGGTGGCACGCCAACTAGAAGAAAGGTGAAGGTGGTTATATATCACATGAGGCAGAACGCATTGTTGTAAGTTATTTAATTCACTTATTTAGTATGTATTTAAAATTCAGACATTCTTTTGTATTTTTTTGTTTTATATCTTGCGTATCATCTATTAATGTGTTTTTTCAGCGATGATTCGAGGACCTTGCTGTGGCCCGAAGCAGCCAGAGAGGTGACACTGCAGTCGATGATTCTATGCGTGCGGATGAGGAGATGGAGGATTGGCTGCAAGCTACAGGGGGACCGAAGAAGGGTAGAGTTGTGGGCATTCCCCATGTCCTAACCTACACCATAGTCCCTGCTGCGAGATATCGGCGGTGCCCACCCACTGGAGGTAGTGGTGCGAGTGGATCAGGCGTCAGCCCTTCATTATTAGACGATTTCTTCCGGCAGATTATAAAGGGGTGCATGGAGAGCAGTGTTGTGCAGTCAGGCGCACCATCACGCGAGCGGATCTACCAGCTGGCTCTGGAGGTTGTCCACGGCTCCATAGATTTTACAGCTGCCGCTGACGACCTCATGGGTGTAGTACTGGAGGAGGCCATCCGTGTATGTACGGTTGTCTTGGCCAACATCGTACCACCACATATTCGAAAGGTAAAAATAATTATACTTGTATTTCTTTATGTAATTTATGAAATTTGTAATTATATTAATTATATAAAGTTGCGTATCAAGCACACACTCCTGAGCTATTAGGCACACAAACATATACATAGCACCGCATAGGCATTAGGCACGCATTGCAACTTACGGGACTCGATTTCGATATACGGATACCGAGTTATCAACCGTTTTGCCCGTTGAACCAACAGTTAGTCAAAAAGCCAAAAAAGAGACCAAAACCCGCCTCGGTCGTCCGAATGACATGCAAACACACACATAGAACCACATAGGCATTAGGTACGCGTTGCAACTTACAGGACTCGATTCCGATATATAGATGCCGAGTTATCAGCCCGTTTGCCCGTTGAATCAACAGTTAGACAAAAAGTCGAAAAAGAGACCAAAACCCGCCTCGGTCGTCTGAATGACACGCAAACATACACATATCACCGCATAGGCATTAGGCATACGTTTCAACTTACGGGACTCGATTCCGATATACGGATGTCGAGTTATCAGCCTGTTTGCCCGTTGAACTAATAGTTAGGAAAAAACCCAAAAAGGAGACCAAAACCCACCTCGGTCGTTCGAATGACACGCAAACACACACATAGCACCGCATAGGCATTAGGCACGCATTGCAACTTACAGGACTCGATTCCGATATACGGATACCGAGTTATTAGCCCGCTTGCCTGTTGAACCAACAGTTAGGCAAAAAGCCGAAAAAGAGACCAAAACCCACCTCGGTCGTCCAAACGACACGCAAACACACACATAGTACCGCATAGGCATTAGGCACGCGTTGTAACTTACGAGACTCAATTCCGATATACGAATGTCGAGTTATCGGCCCGTTTGCCCGTTGAACCAATAATTAGGCAAAAAGCCGAAAAAGAGACCAAAACCCGCCTCAATCGTCCGAACGACACGCAAACACACATATAGAACCGCATAAGCATTAGGCACGCATTGCAACTTATAGGACTCGATTCCGATATACGGATACCGAGTTATTAGCCCGCTTGTCCGTTGAACCAACAGTTAGGCAAAAAGCCGAAAAAGAGACCAAAACCCACCTCGGTCGTCCAAACGACACGCAAACACACACATAGTACCGTATAGGCATTAGGCACGCGTTGCAACTTACGAGACTCAATTCCGATATACGAATGTCGAGTTATCGGCCCGTTTGCCCGTTGAACCAACAGTTAGGCAAAAAGCCAAAAAAGAGACCAAAACCCGCCTCAATCGTCCAAACGACACGCAAACACACACATAGAACCGCATAAGCATTAGGCATGCGTTGCAACTTATGGGACTCAATTCCGATATACGGATGCCGAGTTATCAGCCGGTTTGCCCGTTGAACCAACAGATAGGCAAAAACCCAAAAAAGATACCAAAACCCGTCTCGGTCGTCCAAATGACATGCAAACACACACATAGCACTGAATACGCATTAGGCACGCGTTGCAACTTACGGGACTCGATTCTGATATACAGATGCCGAGTTATCAGCCCGTTTGCCCGCTGAACCAACAGTTAGGCAAAAAGCCGAAAAAGAGACCAAAACCCGCCTCGGTCGTCCAAATGAAACGCAAACAAGCACATAGCACCACATAGGCATTAGGCATGCTTTGCAACTTACGGGACTCGATTCCGATATACGGATGCCGAGTTATCAGCCTGTTTTCCCGTTGAACCAATAGTAAGGCAAAAAGCTGAAAAAGAGACCAAAACCCGCCTCGGTCGTCCGAATGATACGCAAACACACATAGCACCGCATATATATTTGGCACGCATTGCAACTTATGGGACTCGATTCTGATATACAGATGCCGAGTTATCAGCCCGTTTGCCCGCAGATCCAACAATTAGGCAAAAAGTCGAAAAAGATACCAAAACCCGCCTCGGTCGTTCGAACGACACGCAAAGACACACATAGCACCGCATAGGCATTAGGCACGCGTTACAACTTACGGGACTCGATTCCGATATACGAATGCCGAGTTATCAGCCCGTTTGCCCGTTGAACCAACAGTTAGGCAAAAAACAGAAAAAAGATCACAACCCGCCTCGGTCGTCCGAACAACACGCAAACACACACATAGCACCGCATAGGCATTAGGCACGCATTACAACTTATGGGACTCGATTTCGATATACGGATGCCGAGTTATCAGCCTGTTTGCTTTCTGAACCAACAGTTAGGCAAAAAGCCAAAAAAGAGACCAAAACTCGCCTCGGTGGTCTGAACGACACGCAAACACACACATAGCACTCCATAGGCAATAGGCACGCTTTGTAACTTACGAGACTTGATTCTGATATACGGATGCCGAGTTATCAGCCCGTTTGTTCGTTGAGCCAACAGTTAGGCAAAAAGCCGAAAAAGAGACCAAAATCCGCCTTGGTCGTCCGAATGACACGCAAACGCACACATAGCATCGCATAGGCATTAGGCACGCGTTACAACTTATAGGAGTTGATTCTGATATACGGATGTCGAGTTATCAGCCTGTTTACCCATTGAACCAACAGTTAGGCAAAAAGCTAAAAAAGAGACCAAAACCCGCCTCGGTCGTCTGAACGACACGCAAACACACACATAGCACCGCATAGGCATTAGGCACGCATTGCAACTTATGGGACTAGATTCCGATATGCGGATGCCGAGTTATCATTTCGTTTGCCCATTGAACCAACAGTTAGGTAAAAAGCAGAAAAAGAGACCAAAACCCGCCTCGGTCGTCCGAATGACACGCAAACACACACATAGCACCGCATAGGCATTAGGAAAGCGTTACAACTTATGGGACTCGATTCCGATATACAGATGCCGAGTTATCAGCCCGTTTGCCCGTTGAACCAACAGTTAGGTAAAAAGCCGAAAAAGAGACCAAAACCCGCCTCAGTCGTCCAAACAACACGCAAACACACACATAGCACCGCATAGGCATTAGGCACGTGTTCTAACTTGCAGGACTCGATTCCGATATACGGATGCCAAGTTATCAGCTTGTTTGCCCGTTGGACCAACAATTAGGCAAAAAGCCAAAAAATAGACAAAAACCCGCCTCGGTCGTTTGACTGACACGCAAACACACACATAGCACCGCATAGGCATTAGGCACGCGTTGTAACTTACGAGATTTGATTCTGATATACGGATGCCGAGTTATCAACCCGTTTGCCCTCTGAACCAACAGTTAGGCAAAAAGCCAAAAAAAAGACCAAAACCCGCCTCGGTCGTCCAAACGACATGCAAACACATACATAGCATCACATAGGCATTAGGCACATATTGCAACTTATGGGAGTCAATTTCGATATACGGATGCCGAGTTATCAGCCCGTTTGTCTGTTGAACCAACAGTTAGGTAAAAAGCCAAAAAAGAGACCAAAACCCACCTCGATCGTCTGAATGACACGCAAAAATACACATAGTACCGCATAGGCATTAGGCACACGTTACAACTTATGGGACTCAATTCTGATATACGGATACCGGGTTATCAGCCCATTTGCCCGTTGAACCAACAATTAGGCAAAAACCCGAAAAAGAGACCAAAACCCGCCTCGGTCGTCCGAATGACATGCAAACACACACATAGCACCGCATAGGCATTAGGTACGTATTGCAACTTACGGGACTCGATTCCGATATACGGATGATGAGTTATCAGTCTGTTTACCCGTTGAACCAACTGTTAGGCAAAAAGCTGAAAAAAAGACCAAAACCCGCCTCGGTCATCCGAACGACACGCAAATACACACATAGCACCGCATAAGCATTAGGCACGTGTTGCAACTTACGAGACTCGATTTCGATATACGGATGATGAGTTATCAACCCGTTTGCCACACTTGGAAAACACAAACTAAAATAATTTAAATATGCTTAGTTTTCGACTTCGTTTTTAATATATTACTTTTGTAGGGTCTTGTTGAGGAGACTAATAGGGGTGGAGGCTGCGGCACAGGCGATGCATGTGGCGGAGATGGTGATGACCGCCGAGCTGATGCTGATGAGAATATGGAAGGTGGGACCGAAGGTGGGATGTGATGCCCCCAAAACAGGTATACATCACCCATCTTGAGTCGCCAAATACATGGTACAAAATTCAAATACAACTTAATAATACAGCTATCATGTAAACAATACAACAAAACATAAACTGAGAGTTTTAATAAGAATATTATCATCTAGACAATATCCACACTCAAAGGAGTTCTCATTACATTTATTGTCACACTATTTAACAGGATAGTGAGGACTACTAATGCTATCATCTGGACCGTCACTCCGTTCCCCGACTCATCCCAGCTATATTCTCATTTCCTGAAGAGAGCAGTGAAAGAAAGGGTGAGCTCAACTAGCCCAGTAAGAAATATTATGACTAAGATAATGCAGAATAAATTATCATTAGTCTTCAACAATGTTAAACTGATAAAATATAACAAACATCAAGTCTAACTGCAGCGGAACAAGCAATCCATTAGAAGAGTCAAGTAGAAAATAAAATCTACTATCTTCTATGATTTAAAAAGTTGTTTATCACTTTTATCGCTGGGAATCAGCTTAATAAATAATCCACATTATCAATTCATCCCTGCACTATAGGCCAAAGATATTATTTAGTATCACGAGCACGAATTATCCATGCACTACGGGCCAAAGATAATTGTGTTTTCATCAACGGTCTTGATCATGCCATAAAACAATTCATCTTTGCTCCCTTGGCCGAAGAGAATCCATAGCTAAAATCATACCAAAAACTGTCCATAAATGCACTACGGGCCAATGAGGACTTTTTCCACATCATTTGTAACATTACGGTCATGATTATACCGAATAATCCCTGGTCATAATCATACCAAGTCCATCTATGCACTACATGCCACAGATAACTTTTAACAAAATATAAACATGAGGATGATGACAATGATATAAGAATTCAATAAAACAAATTCAAGAATTAAATTATCCAGGAACTAATAACGTCCAAATTGCCAACATGATACTTCTTTGTAGAGTAAAATTCAAGAATGCTCAGAAGAATATTTCCATGAAAAGATACTGGATGAAGCGCAAATATCAAGGATATTCAACTAATTTCATGGAGTATAGAAGTCAAAACTTTAACCAACTGGGTATAATAAAGAATGGAATAACAAAAGAAATCACCATGCATGCGCGGTATTGCAGATGTACGGTGTTATTCCAACAGAATAATAAATAACGGAACTGTGCCAAAGTAAATTGCACCGCGGGATGTTCCAACGAGAATAATAAAGAATGGAATAACAACGAAATCACCATGCATGCGGTATTGTGATAGACAAAAGTTATTCCAACGTAATAATAAATAACGGAACCAGTCCCAAGCGAAAACGCATGCATGTGATATTCCAATGTAATAATAAAGAATGTAATAACAACGGAATTCACCATGCATGTGGTACTTCGCATGTAATAACCGTGAATCTTAAGTCACCATGTATGTATGTACATTTTTTTTAAACTTTGTATTATATGGATACATACATTTATGGATTTCATTAAAAATGAAAGCCTTGTGACCTAATTATACATTAGGTAAGGATATTAAATAACCTAAGGGTTATGGTAACACGAAAAAGTTAGTATTTTATACGTATACTAACTTAAGTGGGTAAACTTAGTATTTCAAGTGACTAATAATTTTAAACCTAATTCTTGTAAATCTAATTAGGTTATGAGATAAAATCATATGTATAAGTAATTAAACTTCATATGATTGGAGATGAAAGCCCTAAATTATCAAATTGGGTAACATTATTAAAATTGTTGGACTATGTTTTTATCTAGCCCAAATCAATTAAAAGAGAAGCCCAATGAAAATAAATTGTAATCCAATACTTAGCCCACTTGATTGGGGGTATTCTAGACATTTGATTAATCAAAATTGGGTATTTAAAATAAAAGCTAAATGGTGGATATTATGAGGATCCTAAGTGGAATAATTAATCTAGCTTGTCCATTAGTAGACATGAATAAACATAAGGACAATGTGGTAAGGCTCCCATTGGTTGCCACTCCATTATGCACATTTAATCATGTTTAACCTGAGGTAAGTAATAAACAAAGTGTTTTACCTATGTGGGAGAATTAATAATGAATTGTCCATTACATTTTGAATTCACATTCATTCTTCCAACATCTCATTCTTACAACATTTCATTTTCTCTCCATCTTCTTCATCTTCTTCTTTTACCTCTTGCTCCCAAGCTAGCCAACTTCAAAGAGAGAAAAGAAAGAGAGAATTCCAGCCATAGGAAGAAGAATTATAGGAGTTCTAGTGGTTTATGCCCCCTAAGTTTATTATTTACTTTGGAAAATCAAGGAAGGTAGCCACTAAGTCAAGGTATAATGTACCTTCATCTTCTTCTCTTACCTTGTTTTGATAGCTTGAGTTTTGATGGGGTTATGTACAACTACTCAAGATACACTAGTTATACATACCATCATGCATGGAACTAAGTATCTTGAGTGTTAGATCAAAGACTTAGAGGAAGAAAATGAGCATATGTTCTCCAAGGGTGAAAACTCTTGTTTTTCTTCCACTAAATCTTGTGTAACTCAAGTTCTACGACTTGAATTTATGATCCGTCGAAGGGGGGTGCTAGATACATGAGTTATCTAGTAAACCCAAGTGGTAGATCACAAATCTAGCATGTTTTGGAACCTTTAAGATTATTTTTCCCAAAACAATCCACTTTATATGCTAAAGCCTTGAAATCCAAAATCAGCTACTGACTTATTTTTCATGAGGCTGTTTCGGCTAGTTCCTTGTCTTGTAAAAATCTGGAAAAATATTACAGAGGTACCTCATGAAGTTATCTACGCGTAGGAAAAAGAACGGACACGTTTTGAGTTATATATTGTGCGTAATGACTATTTCCGTAAAGGACTCCATAAATATTATCCTACGAATATCTCACTGTGTATACACTGGAAAATTCCAAAATTTTTACAGTAGCTTCATATACATTAAGAGAGCATACCCTGAAAATTTCAGATTTTTCTGAGCAAAACTCAATGTTTTACAAATAGAGCAAAATCTGAGTGTTTTGAGCACTTTAAAAATAGTAAATCATTTTCTAAAATTCTAGAAAAATTAGAGGATCATTGTTGGTTCATATTCTGTTAAAATCCAGAAGCTGAGAATTTTTGGAATCATTTTGCTATTTTTCCTAAAAATGATTAGGTTGTAAATAAAAGGAAATAAATAGTTAAATGATGTCTTTAATGAGAAAAATATGATTTTTATGCTTGAATGCTCATAATATATTATATCATGACTATCTTAGGGCATTTTGGTAATTTATAATAATAAATATTACTTATGACCTTTTATGGATATTAAATAAGAGGTTATTAAAGGATGAACAATTAGAATAAATTGTTTATTAATTTAATAAATCATTGAATATTATTATAATACTAATAATATTATAATATGATGTTGTTATGTAAATAAAAATATGAGATTAGAGTATTATTATTAAATAATAATATTCGAGATTAAATAAAATATTATTAAATGATTAATAATATTAGTAAGTGAATAAAATATTATTAAATGATTAATAATATTAGTAAGGGATAAAATATTATTAAATGATTAATAATATTAGTAAGTGATTAAAATGTTGGTAAATGATTTAAAGTATTATTAGTGAACCAATAATACTAGAAGGTGAATTAATATTATCTAAGTTAATAATATTATGTGAATTAAAGGTAGTCGTTAATTAATAATAACACTATCTAGGCATGATAATGTTTATAAGAACTTATTGTAATGTATGATATCTATGTGATTAGATAATCTGATGTTATGAATTGACTAATTGAAAGACTAATTATAGGTCTCTCAAAGGAAGATAATTTAACTACATAGTGGATAGAAATTTATTTCAGAATGCTTGTAACTCTCGATCGAGGCAAGTTTCCTAACTCAACTTGAGTTATTATTTTCAAAGCATATTAGTGAATAATTATTGATGATTATTCACGTCTTTATTGATTATTGAAATTAAGCACTTTGTGCAATTGAATTCCGTTCTACTGCCATTGAACTGTGAATTAAATTAAAGTTCTTCATTTATGAACTGTTTATGGGATAGATCTATGCTAATTGTATCGCCTAGATCAAGCATGTCTAAATTTGTTAAATCAAATGGATTTTAAATAAGCTGTTTTATTAATTGATATGGTAAGAACTCTTGAATCGAGAAATGAACAAATTTGATTAAGGCATGATATCAATGTCGGATTATTAAGTGTTTATGCATAAATCAAGGGTATGAAAGGTCGATCCCTTGAATACCAAAACTTATTAAAAGGTCCGCTTTAAATCATCGAGCACCTTGGCAAATGTTCATGGTTATTCAAAACCACTCGCCCATGTTATTCAATTATCGAATATTCAATTGTTGATTATTAATTCATGTTCCTTCACAATCTTATATTATTGTTGAACATTGAAGGCAATATTTCTTTCTACGTCATGATATATCTCCTTTGTCTTTTTAAACTTGTGAAGCAAATTAGTTGCTTACTCTTGCTATATCATGACCTCTATTTTCAGTTAAGCCCGAAGGATCTAATGCGAAGGACAAGGGCAAGGACAAGATCCAGGAGTAATTTTAGAATGAATGTTAAATTAGTTATTATCTAATGGAATTTCTTGAGTAAACTGTTTGTATTATAAATGGTGTATTTAAAGTTAAGGTTAGAGAGACCTTGGGACCATGTTTTGAGACTTTTGTATAATGAACAATGTATGTTTATTATTTCGAAATAGTTATAGAATGCTTATGATGATGATAGGATCGTGAGCACTGAATCTGAGGTTAGAGAACCTGGATTTGGGGGCGTCACATCGCATAGATAGGTTATTCTAACAGAATAATAAATAATGAATCCGTGTCCAACAGATAACGCATAAAAACAGGATATTCCAATGTAATAATAAAGAATGGAATAATGTAAGAATTTCACCAAGTATAGGGTATTGGTAGCATACAGTATACAAAGTTATTCCAACAGAATAATAAATAATGGAATAACGTAAGAATTTCACTCAAGTATAGGCCGTAGGTCAGCGTGTACAAAGAGTTATTCCAATGAATAATAAAGAATGGAATAACGTAAGTTCTCTTTATGAATATGAAAAAAAAATACCCCTTACCTTATAAAGAAAAGTACTCCAATGGTAGGGTGGGGATATACTAGAAGAAACTTGCACTACGCTCAAAGCTTTCTTAAACGCTAAAAAATACACTCAAGATTATAGAAGAAGAATTCTCTCTACAGTTTCTCTCTCTAGAGTTTCAGTGAATTAAGTAAGAAATAATGAAAGCAATGAGCTTCTATTTATAGAAGAATGGACCTAATAAGAATCAATCCATGAACGGTCTAGATTGATTTACTTTTAAATGGACAGTCCAGATTGGTTTATAATAAAATATAACATATTCTATTTATAATCTAATAAAACGAATAACTTTATAAAAAGTATTCTATTTTATATAAAAAGATTTTATTATGCAAACACTATGCAGGCACTATGCAAATACTATGCATAATAAAATATAATATATTCTAATTATTGTCTAATAAAACAAATAACTTTATAAAAGTATTCTGCTTTTATATAAAAGGGTTTTCTGCTTTATTAAATTAATAATACTAATAAAACGAAACTCATATATATATATATATATATATATATATATATATATATATATATATATATATATATATATATATAACAATCGACAATAATTGAATCCAATAACGTGAGATACTATGCAGGGAACTCTCGTAGCAATAATTAAACAAAAGCGAGTGACTTCTCACGTAAGCATCAATAATCAATATCGGTACTACTACTATGCAACCACGTGTATTCTTCGTACTTTTACTAATGGGTAGTTCAACAGTTTTAACGGTAAAACTTACTAGTTATTTTCATAAATATATTTTTGTCGTTTTCTCATTTCGATAATAATTCCGCTAGGGGTCCACTTAATGATTACTTGCGTTGTACGAATATTCTCTCTAAAACGAATATTCCCCAACCAATCGAATATAATACAACAACTTGCATACTTTGCAAAATTTATAAATACTACCCAAAACTATAACATTATCTCAAATCCATACCGTAATATTAAAAAAAAATATTTCGAGAAAATTAAATCTTTATTCGTAAAATTTGAGATTTTACAATCTCCCCTCCTTATGAAATTTTGCCCTCGAAATTTACGTACGTACCTGATATGCCGAACAGATGAGGACACTTTGTCAAATTCTAACTCTTGAGGTATAACCTTTAAGCGTAAAATATATTCCAGGATTTTAATAGGTACATCTTCATATGTTAAATTATTCGCTATCTCGTCCGGTTCTAAATCAATAATGTGGTTCGGGTCGTCCACATATTTACGTAACATCGATACGTGAAAAACATTATGAACACGCGACATACTTGGCGGTACAACGAGTCTATAAGCCACAGTTCCTACTTGATCGATGATTTCAAATAGACCAATTAAATCAAGGGTTGACATTTCCTCTCTTCATCAATTCTTGCTTCTAGAATAACGCCCTCTTAAACCTTCTTTTTTCACATTCATCAGCTTCGGGTGTGTAATTTGAGCGGCTTTAACTTTATCGATTAAAGTCGATTCTACTCGTATATTCGTTATCTTCACGTAGGTTCGTATATTCACACTCATAAACGCATACGATCTTCTACTCAACGTATCAGCTACCACGTTCTCTTTTCCACGATGGTATTGAATGGTACGATCGTAATCTTCAACAGCTCGAGCCAACGTCTTTGGCGCATGTTACGTTCATTTTAGGTGAAGAAAATATTTGAGGGTTTAAGAAATGGGTTTTGTACTGGGGTCAATACAAAATTTAATTTCACGCTCTAGTGGTAGGCTAGGAAGTCTTCATGAATACGTCAGGAAATTTATTAACGATAGAAATATCATTCAAAACTGTGACCCTCATCCAAGACATGGATAGTACGTCACATTGATACCTATCAACTTGTCATCTTCATTCACGATGTCGCCTACAGAAAGTCTTGCTTCGGTGCATTCCACACAAAGAAGTCAACAACGAAAGGATCAGGCTCTTTACTTATGGCTTGATATGACAATGATTGACTTTAATGGTTTGGTTACTTTGAATTCGCATAACAGGTTGGTAGGAGTATGAAAGCTAACAACCTTACGAAAAACATGATGAGTAGTTAACCAATCGTTTCCAAAAATCACATCAAAGGCAAGTATTTTCAAAGAGATAAGATCGACAGGTAACGTGAAAGTGTTGATTTGAACAAGATTTATAAATAGTGGAGGTAACGAAGGTTTTTACCAACTGAGTTTAAACAGATATACCAAAGTCTAACAGAATAGTGAGGACTACTAATGCTATCATCTGGACCGTCACTCCGTTCCCCGACTCATCGCAGCTATATTCTCATTTCTTGAAGAGAACAGTGAAAAAAAGGATGAGCTCAACTAGCCCAGTAAGAAATATTATGACTAAGATAATGCAGAATAAATTATCATTAGTCTTCAACAATGTTAAACTGATAAAATATAACAAACATCAAGTCTAACTGCAGTGGAACAAGCAATCCATTAGAATAGTCAAGTAGAGAATAAAATCTATTATCTTCTATGATTTAAAAAGTTTTTATCACTTTTATCGCTGGGACTCAGCTTAATAAATAATCCACATTATCAATTCATCCCTGCACTACAGGCCAAGGATATTATTTAGTATCACGAGCACGAATTATCCATGCACTACGGGCCAAAGATAATTGTGTTTTCATCAACGGTCCTGATCATGCCATAAAACAATTCATCTTTGCTCCCTTGGCCGAAGAGAATCCATAGCCATAATCATACCAAAAACTGTCCATCAATGCACTACGGGCTAATGAGGACTTTTTCCACATCATTTGTAACATTACGGTCATGATTATACCGAATAATCCCTGGTCATAATCATACCAAGTCCATCTATGCACTACATGCCACAGATGACTTTCAACAAAATATAAACACGAGGATGATGACAATGATATAAGAATTCAATAAAATAAGTTCAAGAATTAAATTATCCAAGAACTAATAACGTCCAAATTGTCAACATGATACTTCTTTGTAGAGTAAAATTCAAGAATGCTCAGAAGAATATTTCCATGAAAAGATATTGGATGAAGCGCAAATATCAAGGATATTCCACTAATTTCATGGAGTATAGAAGTCAAAACTTTAACCAACTGAGTATAATAAAGAATGGAATAACAAAAAAAATCACCATGCATGCGGTACTTCGCATAGACAGGTTATCCCAACAGAGTAATAAATAACGAGAATCAAGTCGGTAAAATTGCGCCGAGCGAGGATGTTCCAACGAGAATAATAAAGAATGGAATAATAATGAAATCACCATGCATGCGGTATTGCAGATAGACAAGTTATTCCAATGAATAATAAATAACAGAATTCGGTCCGGCGAAAACGCATGCATGTGATATTCCAAATGAAAATAAAGAATGTAATAACAACAGAAATCACCATGCATGCGGTACTTCACATAGACAGGTTATTCCAACAGAATAATAAATAACGGAACCAGGTCCGGCGTAGAATGCACAGACAGGATATTCCAACAGAATAATAAAGAATAGAATAAGAGAAGAATTTCACCAAGTATAGGGTAGCCCGCGTATACAAGTTATTCCAACAGAATAATAAATAATGGAATAATAGAAGAATTTCACCAAGTATAGGCCAGGTAGACCACGTATACAGGTTATTCCAAC
Organism: Panax ginseng; assembly: GCA_020205605.1. NCBI lineage: Eukaryota > Viridiplantae > Streptophyta > Magnoliopsida > Apiales > Araliaceae > Panax > Panax ginseng. The sequence continues at coordinate 30,748,637 of CM035135.1, forward strand.
AGAATAATAAAGAATGAAATAACAAAAGTTCTCTTCATGAATATGAAAAAAATAATACCCCTTACCTTATAAAGAAGAGTACTCCGACGGTAGGGCGGGGATATACTTAAAGAAACTTGCACTACGCTCAAAGCTTTCTTAAACGCTAAAGAAATACGCTCAAGATTATAGAAGAAGAATTCTCTCAACAGTTTCTCTCTCTAGAGTTTCAGTGAATTCGTAAGAAATAATGAAGTAATGAGCTTCTATTTATAGAAGAATGGACTGAATAGTAACCAATCCATGAACGGTCCAGATTGATTTACTTTTAAACGGACGGTTCAGATTGGTTTATAATAAAATATAATATATTCTATTTATAATCTAATAAAATGAATAACTTTATAAAAGTATTTTGTTTTATATAAAAAGATTTTACTATGCAAACACTATACAGGCACTATGCAAATATTATGCATAATAAAATATAATATATTCTAATTATTGTCTAATAAAACAAATAACTTTATAAAAGTATTCTGCTTTATATAAAAAGTTTTACTATTAGTCTAATAAAACGCGAATAACTTTATAAAAGTATTCTGCTTTTATATAAAGTTTTTTTGCTTTTTATTACATTAATAATACTAATAAAACAAAACTCATATAATATATATATATATATATATATATATATATATATAACAATCGATAATAATTGAATCCAATAACGTGAGATACTATGTCAACCAACTCATGAGCAATAATTGAACAAAACTGAGTGACTTCTCACGTAAGCATCAATAATCAATACCGTGTACTACTATACAACCACGTGTATTACTGTACTTTTACTACCGGGTAGTTCAATAGTTTTAACGGTAAAACTTCCGTCGTTATTTTCATAAATATATTTTTGTCGTTTTCTCATTCCGACAATAATTCCGTTGTGGGATCCACCAATGATTGCGCCGTTGTACGAATATTCTCTGCTAAAACGAATATTCCCCGACCAATCAAATATAATACAACAACTTGCATACTTTACAAAATTTATAAATATTACCCTGAACTATAACATTATCTCAAATCCATACCATAATATTAAAAAAATATTTCGAGAAAATTAAATCTTTATTCGTAAAATTTGGAATTTTACATGGGACAGGCGATGGGACTGGCGAGCGTACGATAGATGGCAGTGATGGTGACACTGACATTCCTAATCTTGGGCTGTAGTTAATTTATGTTTATATTTTGACTTTCATGTATGTATTTATATAGCTTTTGAGTTGTACAGACTGAACTTTTGTATCTAACTATATTAATTGTTGATGGTAAAAGATATGATTGTTATTGATATGAGTGCATTGTCATTATTTGTTTTTCATTAATTTTTAATAGGTACAATTATGTATATGTAAATGAACAGGGGAATTTTGCAATTTTAAATTATTATTTTTTAAGCAGTTCATTGGGGACGGGGTCATTGGTGACGGGGTGCCGTTGGCAATGACCTGCAGGTTATTGGCGACGGGGATAGGCAGTCATTGGCAACGGCATGCCGTCGGTAATGACAGTTAAATTAAAATTTAATAATGCTTATTGACGACAAAGATATCCGTCGCGCCAGAGTCAGCGATGAAGACATTATTATCGACGACGGCGTCATCATTTAATACAATGACCCCATTGGCAATGACCAACTTTCCGACCCGGAAGCGACGGAGCCGAAGGCGGCGACCTCTGTGTATGACGAGAGGGCGATGAACTTTGTCGTCGCTTAATGACCTCATTGTCGACGGCAAGAAGAGGTCATCAAGCGGCAGCATAGTCGTCGTGAATGACCTTTTTTTTTTAGTGATAAGGTCACAGTATATAAGATTCTGTCAAAGATCGAATCACTTTCCTCTATTGGGTCTGAGGATTGATTTTTGAATGCTCTGAATTGAACGAATCATGATGTTCATTCGGTGCCTGATTCGTCGATGCTGGAGACGACGTCATCCTTTGGGTCTGCTTCTTCTTCGCCGTCTTTAGGGAATTTGCCGCAGAGGGCGATGTGCTGAGAGAGGGTAGGGATGGGAGTGTCGGATGCAGTTTCTTCATAGTGCAGTTGGTAGCCAAACCTTCAAACCAAGGTAACCAATTCAATTTTATTAAGTTACCAATTTTGTTTGAATGTGATGCAGTTGGTAGTCATCCATTCATACAAAGGTAACCATTTTTTTATTTATAAGTAACAAAATAGTTATAAAAAAAATTTCAGAACATTAATAGTTACATCTATTTATTTTTAAACTTTTTGTAGGACGAATCTTCTTTTTATTTTTATTGGCGTTTTGGACAACGGAGATTCGCGGCGATGTAGCGGCGGAGTATGTGAGGTGTAGCGGCGGAGTATGTGAAGTGTAGCGGCGGACTATTATTTCAAAGTGTATATGAGGGAGATGAAGATTTGAATTTGAATATTTAAATTTGAATTATTATTTTGAATTTGAATTTATTTTTGTTGTTAGATCCAAATATTTGAATTTGAATTATTAATTATGGTAGTTATTTGTCATTGATTTTAGGTTTTTTTATTAATGTGAATTGTACTATTTTTGTAATATGGGTCCTAATTATATAATTTTTGTAATTATTTAGTTGATACATTTTTTTTGTAATTATTTTCTATTTGTTGTATACGTAAAAAGCCAAAATTATAAACTGACCAAAAAATAATGTTCGTGCCTGCATGGGCTAATAGTTATAGACTTGTTAGTATTCAGTACTAGAACAGATCTTATAATGATTCATCTAATCTCTTTTTGAGATAATAAATAAGGACAAGACAGGTACTAATAAAAATTAAATTAGACAATTGTATTGTTGCTTACAATATTTCTGTCTGTTGGTGTGAAAAATTATTTTATTTAGGCACCGACTAAAAAATACTATATCCCTTTCGTATTGTACCAAGTATAAGACATCTTATAACCGCTTTTTATGAAAAATAAAATCAGAAGCTCTAATTTAGAACTTTTAATTATTTGTCAAATTTAATAGACTAATATTCAGGTTGAACCTAGTATTTACTAATATATCCGTATTTATCATAGTAATTCTACACATTATTTATATTTACTTCTCCAAACCATTTGTTTTTTAATAATTTACACTTGAAATAAATAATAATTAGCATTTTTTTTAATACCAAACACCTATTACGTTTTACTAGTTTAAGTGTCTTCAGAATCATTAATCATATTTTTAATCGATAACAAACATACTCTAAATAAATATATAGTATAAATTAATAAGCAACATAGAGCACAAACTATGAATATATATTTAGTAGGACCTGTATAATAAATATTCATTAAGATGATGTAAAATATTAGTAGTTTCTAAATAAATAAATAATATTTCTTCCGTTTTAAATTATAAGATTATTATCGACTTTTGAAAATCAATTTGAGACATTTTTAAACTCAAATTTGAGATAATTTATTACAAATTATGAAATAAAAAATTATACAACGAGTAATATTTTTCGTATAATTTACAATATTCATCATTGTACTCACTAATATTAAAATAACTCATGTCAATTTTGCATTTGAAAATGTTAAACAAGTTTTAAAAAAATTATTAATAATCTTATATTTTGAAATAGATGAAAGCATAAATTAATAAACAACGTGAATAAATAGTAGGACCTATATATTGAATATTAATTAAGATGGGATGTAAAAGATTAATAAACCTTCTTAATAATATTCAAAATATTTTTCAAAATTTGAAGCGGATTAAAAAAAATGTGTATCTAATATTCAAAAGAAATGACTACAATTTAATAGGAAATTATTAAAATTTATCAGAAAGAAACAATGTAACAGTAAAAGACATTATATTTCAAGTTTAACTTTTATTTATAAAAATGGAGTAACTACCCACTCAACAAAATGCCGCGAAGAAACATTCCACCAGTCCACGAACAGTTCCGTTTCTGCTGCGAAAGTGCGACGTAGAAGGGATTAACAGGAGAAATTTCCAAATCCCAACAATGTCAGTATAAAGAACAAACCCAACTCACATTTTTCAAGTAAAATTGCTGCTTTCACTGATTCCAATCCAAAGATAAGATACCCATCCGTGATTCTTCTTTGTTTATGTCTATACCCATTTCATAAATTTGATGGAATTTTGATTTTGTTTGAGCAATTTGAGCTCTAATTTAGTCCATTTTTGAAGTCAATTCAGCTGGGTTGGTTATAAATGTTGATGATTCTTTGAATATTTATTGTGGGCTTGTTTTGAATTTTTTATTAGTGTTTTGACCATCTGTTTTTATTTGTAAAAACTATTGATTTGGATGGTTTCTCTTAATTAGTGAGAAACAACCCTTTTCCTTTCAGTTGATTATTTTAATTGCTATTTATTGGGGTTGGTATATATTTGACTCCAACCGACACTTCTGCTTGGGCTAGCCTGCTTCGTAGGAAGATATTGAAGAAGGAAGATGAAATTGATTGGATGATGTTGTGTAGGAAGATGAAGTATTCAGATGATTTCAATGTTCCTGGGGGTTTTCTAAAGGAATTGCCCTTGGAAAATGTGAGATTGGACCCAAATTCGAAGCATGGACAGGCTCAGTAGACAAATTTGGAATATCTATTGATGTTGGATGTTGATAGTTTGGTTTGGAGCTTTAGGAGGACGGCTAGTTTGCCTACTCCAGGCAATGCTTATGGAGGTTGGGAGGCCCCAAATATTGAGCTTCGAGGACATTTTGTAGGTTAGTTTTGCTTCGATATTCTATAATTTTCATAAATTCCATTATGTTCATGGCCTTTGGTGGTGGTGGTTCTTATAGAGGGAATGCATATAAAGGGTATTTTCTGAGATATTTTTCATGTCTTGTAAATTCAAAACTTCATTGAAGCTCTAGGGAAAGATTCAATGCAAGTAGTTCTTAAAGTTCGTATATTTCACATTTGATCTGATGGCATAGTTTCTAGTCATTAATATATGGACAAACTTATCGACCATAAGTTCTTCTAACTCTATATTTGCTTTTGACATAATGCAGGGCATTACCTGAGTGCTTCAGCACAAATGTGGGCTAGTACTCACAATGATGCTCTCAAAGAGAAAATGTCCGCTGTGGTTTCTTCTCTATCCGACTGTCAGAACAAAATGGGCACAGGGTATCTTTCTGCTTTCCCTTCTGAACAATTTGACCGTTTTGAAGATATAAAACCTGTGTGGGCACCATATTACACCATTCATAAGGTACAAGCTTCATTCATCCTTCTATAAATTTTGCTAAATAGTTTTTCTTATTTTTTTATAATATCTCTACACTCATTTTGTGAATTTGAACAGATAATGGCAGGTCTTTTAGATCAGCATTTATTTGCTAAGAATTATCAAGCATTAAAAATGGTAACGTGGATGGCTGATTACTTCTTCAAACGTGTGAAAAATGTAATATTAAAGTATAGTATTGAGAGACACTGGCTATCGTTAAATGAAGAAACAGGAGGCATGAATGATGTTCTATACAAATTGTACACCATAACGGTACGTATAGCTCATTTGTAAGGGTCCTTTAGCCAGTTTAGCTTGTATCTTGTTTTCCCTGTTATTCATCATGTTAGATGTTGGCACAAATGACTTGGGCTCAAAAAAGAAAATGAAAAATTTAACTATATGCCTTTAGATTTTATATTAATTATCTGGATCAGATACTTCAGCTTCCTCAGTTCTTATAGCATTTGGATATGTCTACATGAAATTTCTGTGAGTATTGATTTGGTGGAGTGGTTCATTGAGATGAAGCACTTCTATTAGTAGATCAATAGAAAAAGTACTTTAATGTAAAAGTCAAATAGTGTTTGGTAAATATCTTTGAAAGCACTTTAATAGAGAAATTTTAGTAAGCTCAAGAATGTAAACACATTTTCGAAAGTGCTAAATTTTATCTTCTACTAAAAGTGCTTTTACACTCCACCCTTTTACTGTTAGAAACACTTTTCTTATGTTACCAGACACTCTTAAACTCCTTTTTGAATTGAAAATATTCCCAGTATTCACGTATAGTGAACGAAGTTTAATACTACAATTCATATTCGCTGCTGTTTCTAGAATGGAAGAAGTTGGTCAGCATTTTTTTCCCAGTTCTATTGAATTTTAAACTATAGATTGTTCTAGAACATATGCTTCAACATTACCTTTTCATTCCTATGCTTTGCAGAGAGATCTAAATCATTTATTGTTGGCTCACCTTTTTGACAAACCCTGCTTTTTAGGAGTTCTGGCAGTACAGGTAGTGACCACTACTTTTAAGTTGTATACTATATGCTACATATTATTTCCTGTGAGCCCTTTCACCTTTATAAGTGATACATAAGAGTTCATATCTTTGGGCTATTGTTGACAAGACTTTGGTCCTAATTATCAGTGTGTTTATTGGTCTTACGTATCGTACAATACGTTGCAATACAGAGACAACTCGATACGTATGGGTGAATCGAAAATGACACCATATCATATGATTCAAATACGATACGATACAATGCACGATACTTTTTAAAACTAGCAACCGACTTGAATTTTTTTTTATGTAGATCTAATAAAAGAGTAAAAGCAAAACTTTTGAGCCTTCTATTTCAAATGAAGAGGTTTTTTAGCATTCACATATTCTATATCGCTTGATGAGCCTTTAATTACTTTTTAGAGTTTCATATCTTCTTCCACAGAATGTTCATTTATTTTCTCACGCCACTTTCCACAGTAGAAACATAAATCTCCACTGGTTAATTTGAATTATTCTCTTTGCTTTGTATTTTAAAGGTGGATCTACATTTTTGTTTTCTCTTGTTACTCAATAAGGATTACTAAAATAACTTCTAACAAATCAATTTAGAGTATTTTGGCTACTATTTAACTTTAAAATTAATTTTAGTCTATAATAATATTTACTTGACTACTTCAATACATAGTCAAACTAATATGCTTGATTGTCCAATAAATTGTGTGTTTTATATGTTTAAATATATATTACCACACATTTTTCCTTTTGTTTTCGTACGATACGATTCACGATACGATACAAAACATGGTTCATCAATGAATGCAACGAGCGGACATGGTTCATCCAACTTTCAAGTGCTGCATCTCATCCTTTAATCATCAAATATGAGGAGGAGGATTAAGGGGTTATAAGAGTATAAAACTCGTGGTCATGTTGTACTAAATTTATTTTTAGTTTAAGCAATTGATGAGAAATGATATCCAAGCCGTTGTTATCCAGTTCTAGAATTTCTCATTAAAAACTTACAATATGATGTAGATTATTTAATTCATTTTTATATTAATTTCCGAATGTTAATTTTCTGATTTGACTTTCCTGTTCAAGTTACACAGTAATACAGATTGTATTTTCTGTTTATCTATTACTCATTATTACTATTACTGTTGTTGCCGTTCTCTTGTAAATTAAATCTTCCCTATTATTCTCGGTGTTGATTTGTATAATCTCTGTCATTTACCTGTAGGCTGACGATATATCTGGTTTTCATGCTAATACACATATTCCAATTGTTATCGGTTCTCAAAGGCGATATGAAGTTACTGGTGATCCACTATATAAGGTAAGCTGTTGTTCACATTATTAATTTATGTCTTCCATTCATATTTGTAATATTCAACTCAACGAAGCAATGTTGGCTAGTAAAGTTAGTAATTCATACTAACAAGATGCTTAATAATTCATACTAGCAAGATGCTCTCTCCCTTATTGAGATATTTTACATTAATTCATACTAGCAAGATGCTCTCTCTTGTTGGGATATTTTACACGAATCTCACATCCCTCACATCCAATATATTTAAGAGTGTAGATGGGTTAATAAGTGATTTCTTACTCCACCTGACCGGAGCAAGGACTTGCTCCATCGTGCGGACTGAGTAACACAATGTGCTCCACCCTGGAGTACCAACCTGATACTTGGGCCCATCAAACCATGGGCTCTGATAGATAGAAATGTAGCGGAATTTTACGATCCATCTCACATCAATTTATTACTTGCGCACACCTGTGGCAACAAGCTTCATCACTAGCACACACGTGGCAAAAAACTTGTTGTATTGGTGATGAATTGATGTGAGATGAATCGTAAAATTCCGCTACATCTCTATCTATCTATCTATCTATCTATCTATTTTTTCATTAGGACTTTCTCTATATTAACATTTTGTTTTTATTTAAAAATGCCTTTGGCTAAGAACAAGATCTCAAGATCTTGATTTTTCTGCTACTGAAAAAGAAAAAAATATTGTATTTAAGAGAATAACAGACATTTTTCTTAAACTAAAATGTGATCTCTAAATAGCTTGATAAAAGTGTCTTTTGGCTAACCAATCTACTTCCTCAAATACAAAGAGAAGAGCGAAGAAATAATAGGAGGAAACTAAATATCATATTAGCATAAATGCAGAGATGCGAAGTCGCTTTTCACCAAAGTGACAACATTAACAGTCACATTCAATTAAACAATTATGCAACTTGAAAAATCCCTTTCTTTGGATTTCCACTTGAGTCCGCGCTTATGTTGTGATGGAATAACTTGCACCAAGTTATATAATCAAAATATCTGTATCTTCTTCAATATTTCTTCCCAGTAATGAAGTTCTGTTGACCTGAAAATCTAATACATATTTTCTCCGACTTTCAGGAAATAGGGATGTTCTTCATGAATATTGTGAACTCTTCTCACAGCTATGCAACTGGAGGGACATCAGTCTCCGAGTTCTGGTAGCATATGAAGCAATATACATTGTGTTCCCTTGATAAATAAGATGTTCCCTATTACCTACTCTTGTTTTAGTAGAAATTTCTGAATGATTACAACTAATTTCAGAATTGTCAATCTCTTCGCTGCTTCTCTTGTATGATTTTTTTTATCCTCTACTGATTCTTCACATTTCCTCAACATATAAACAGGGAATACCCAAAGCGATTAGCAAGTACTCTAGAAAGTGAGAATGAAGAGTCTTGTACAACCTATAATATGCTAAAGGTAGGACTTAGGATGCACCCAATTATATGATTTTTTGGGCTTTCCTAAATCCTAACAGCTGTAATATTACCTCTCATAGTATTAAATAATGGCACCAGAGGAGGTTAGGTTCCGTGGGCAGGGGAAGGGGATTTAATATCTTTTCACAACTAGTTCACTCACAATCTCTGAATATTTTAGCATATAAATTTGAGTGAAAATCCGTGTTCAAGATTCATTGACTTGTTAAGTTTTCAGGTCTCGCGCCACCTGTTTAAATGGACCAAAGAAATGGCATATGCAGATTACTATGAACGAGCCCTCACAAATGGTGTACTGAGCATCCAAAGAGGAAGGGAACCTGGAATAATGATCTACATGCTACCACTAGGCCATGGGCTATCCAAGGCCGGAAGCTACAATGGATGGGGAACAAAGTTTGATAGTTTCTGGTGCTGCTATGGGACAGGTTTGAAAACTATCTGTTATATTTCTTTTATCAGCATAAAAAGAATTAAGATTTTTCTGTTTGATTTTTTTATATTTTCCAAAAATCTTATAAAATTTATGATTTTCTTCCTCACTCCCTTGTTATTCTGATTAAAAGATTCAATAACCTGACCATTTTGTTCATTATCCTGTTCTTTGGTTTACGTAATTTTAGTTACCCTTCTTTCCTAATGATAAATTACTTCCATTGATTAATCAGGAATCGAGTCATTCTCGAAGTTGGGAGATTCGATATACTTTGAGGAGGAGGGAAAAGTTCCAGGGATTTACGTTATCCAGTACATATCAAGCTCAGTTGATTGGGACGCTGGGAAGATTTCTATAGTTCAGAATGTAGAACCTGCTGTTTCGTGGGATAATCACCTTCGCTTGACCTTGACAATTTCCTCAAAGGAGGTCGTGTTAGCAGCGAAATATCTTTTGAGGCACGCAAAGTCTGTGTTGTTCCTTATGTCTTTTTCTTTTGTCGATTTTAACTAAAGTAGAAAAGATTACACAACAGTGGAATCTTAAACTGTTTGCGCCAACCTCATGAATACAATCCTATATATTTGACATTTCCTCACTAGATGATTAATTGATCTGGAAACCTGATTCATACTTTCATGATATTGAAAACCAAAAAGAATCTTAATGATGCAAGCTGGATACACATATTAAAGGAACTAAGTGAAGAGATAGAGAGTTTTAGCTTTCTCACTTTGGTTTTCAAGGTAGTATAGCTTACAACAAATATAAAAGAATAATTAAAAGAAAACATTGATAGGGGGAATATATGGAGAAGATAAATGTTCTTATAAAATCCAATGGGCTGTGGATTTTATCTTCGCTCCCAAATCTACCTTTTTCGAGTGCTGGCTGATTTTGGGTATTCGATATAACATTTTTCGTAACTCTTTGTATGGTTTCAGAAAGGATCAGGCCAATCTACATTGAATTTGAGAGTTCCTTTTTGGACGCATTTAGATGGTGCAAAGGCAGCTTTAAATGACCAGCCATTGTCTCTACCAAATCCAGGTGTGGCTTCCACCTTCCAATTTCTTTATGGAAATGTACCCGTCTTAAGAGTGTCAAGTTGTATCGGTGTAATGTAGCAAAATCCTTAAATTATTGATTTTTCAACTCCTTGATGATGTAGGTAATTTCTTATCAATAACTCGAGAATGGGGCACTAGTGACATGATTGCTCTTGATCTACCCATTAGCATCAGAACCGAGGCTATTAAAGGTACTTTCTTGATATGCTTTTTTTTTTCTCGGTAAACAATAAATCGTGAGAACTGATATTTCCACATGGAAAAAATAATATTTTCACATGATCCGGATAGTGAATGGATCTCACACCTATGTTTCTAAGATACATGAAAATATCATTTTTCCATGTTAGTTTCCTAATTAATAAGTTGTTCTATACCTCACTAAACCTAATCATTCATTTGTTAGATACTATTGACATACTTTTAATAATAATTCAGATGATCCACACGAATACGCCTCCGATCGGGCAATTTTATACGGTCCCTACCTTCTTGCTGGTCTGACCATTGGTGATAGGGACATTAAAACAAAAGCTTTAGATTCTCCCTCAGATTGGATTACTCCAATTCCAGCTGAATACAATTCCCATCTAATATCCCTTTCCAAAGAATCCAAGAACACAAAATTCATCATCGCCAAATCAAAAAACTCTTTAAGAATCGAGACATTACCTGAACCTGGCTCAAATCATTCTGTCTATGCCACTTTTAGACTCATCCTAAAAGACTCAACTCCCTCAAACATTTCGGCACCAAAAGATTTTATCGGGAAATTGATCATGCTAGAGCCATTTGATTATCCGGGTATGGTTGTAATGCAGAAAGGCAAAGATCAGAGCCTCGGGTTAACAGATTCCTCCAATAACAACAATGCAGTTTTCCATTTAGTTGCTGGACTAGATGGGAAGAAAGAATCAGTTTCGTTGGAGTCCGAAAACCAGAATGGTTGCTTTTTGTATAGTGATCTTAAATTGTTTGCAAGTGTTAAGCTCAGGTGCAGCTCAAAGTCATCAGATGCTGCATTTAAACAGGGAGCTAGCTTTACAATGAGAGATGGAATAAGCAAGTATGATCCTATAAGCTTTGTGGCAAAAGGAGCAAAAAGGAACTTTCTTTTGCAACCATTACTTAGCATTAGAGATGAAAATTATGTTGTATATTTCAAAATCCAATCCAAAAAGGAGTAGGTGGGAATGAAAGGAACAATATAGTTGTCTCAATGGAATAATAATTTAGTTTTATTTTTATTTTTTGTTCTGATTGTGTTTTTTCATGTAGAAATCTGTAACTAGAAAATTAGCCGTAGAATAGAATAGTAAAGGTTGGTGATAATACCAGAGCAATAAATATGCATTTAGTAATGTACTTTCAACCACTGCATTATAATTAAAGGAAAATGATATTTTCACAACAGAAAATGATATTTTAACATAAAAAATGTCGTTATAGATCTTATAGTGTGGTGGAAATATCAATTTTCTAATTAAATTAGAGGTGAGAGAAATTAGGAGATACTACATCCGTTCCTTAATATAAGTCGTTTTAGAAAAATATTTTTGTCCCTTAATATAAGTCGTTTGATACTCCCTCCGTTCCTTAATATAGGTCGTTTTAGAAAAATATTTTTGTTCCTAAATATAAGTCGTTTGAGAATTTTAAATAAGCATTAATTGCTTAGTTTCCAATATTACTCCAAGTAATAAATATAACTTTGGTTCTCTCACTATTTTTTGACCAATAAATAATTCTCTTTTTCCAATATAAGTGTAATATAGACAATTGATAGTATATTTAATGTTTTACAATAATTTTCTTAATACTTGTGCACAACTCTAAAACGACCTATATTAAGGAACGGATGAAGTAATTTCAAGTAAGCATTAATTGCTTAGTTTTTAATATTACTTCGAGTATTAAATGTAATTTTGGTTCTCTCATTATTTTCTATCCAATAAATAACAATCTCTTCTTCCAATATAAGGACAATATAAATAATTGATATTATAGTTAATGTTATACAATCATTTTCTTAATACTTGTGCACAACTTTAAAACCATCTATATAGGTAGTAGTGAATAAAGGGAGCAGAGAGAAGAAATAGAAATATACATATTAGGATAAAACAAATTAAAAAAAATAAGAGAGACAACTAGTCCAAAAAACTAACTACTTTTTTTGCTCTGCCTTAATAATATAGATATTTGTAAAAGGGTAATATAGTCCATCCCAGCTGTTTGTGTTTTATGGGGATACCAACAAATAAATATGGATTCCAGAATAATCTACTAAAAGCAATCAAGATTTTATTGAGTGGAATCATCACCAACCATTTCGGCATTTCCAATAATTTATCCTTCATCATGTTCTAAAAACAAAACTATGATAAAGACTGGCTTGATGTTTACTTGTACGTTTATCTGTCCTCTTCATAATTCTACCAATAGGTATTTATCTTTTTATAGATACATTCATGTAGGGTAATTATAGTATGAATATATAAATATATTTATTTTTTATACATACAGAAAAAACACTAATATATATTCCATAGGTCAAGTATATGATAAATTTTGACTATTTAAAATTAATTTGAGATGCCTTCAAGTTTAAAAGTGATATTAATTCATTTAACTATGGACAATTTAATTAGGAAATTTTTGATGCCCTTAAATTCGGACTTATACACATAGCAAGGGCACGGGGCACAAGTCTCCGCTGGATTTTCACCTCTTCACACACACATATATATTATTCTTATTAATATATTTACAAATTTTAAGATATAGTGAAACAAAATAAGTAGAGTACTACAATTATATTAGTACACTATTATTATGCTATTGAAAAAAATAATATATTACTAAATTGTTAAAATAAAATACTATTATAAGAATTTAAGTATTTTATTGTCTTGATTAATTTACTTCTCCTGAATACCAAGAAGATAAAATTAAAAACAGAGGAGTTACAATTATTAAAAATTATGAAAGATTTTAGTTAGAGTTTTTATAATTTATTCAAAATTTCCAAGAAAAAAAACAGTGTCTATTAAATATTCCTATATTATGCAGATGGGTGCTCTCATTTCATTAGTAGTAGTAGTAGTAGTATAAAATTCGAGATCAACATCGTTATATTTATTTTCTCCCAATAATGTCGCCAACTGTTGTGGAACAATCCACCAGTCACTTAATCAAATTTAAACATTTTAAAGTATATTAAAATGTTTATCTATCATATTAACAAGATAGTAACATATTCTTTTTTTTAGTAACATAATAGTAGTGTACTAATATAATTGTAGTACTCTACTTATTTTGTTTCACTAAGTCTTAAAATTTCTGAATATATTAATGTTATTGATATATGATATTTTTGTAACTATTAAAAATGAGGCTATCATGCAACAATTTTAAGTAATAAAATCTCGAAAAATATTATTATAAACAATATTTGAGGATTATTTAGTTTTGTAATTTATTTTATTAATTTTTTATTCTAAAAAAAAAAATCAAATTTGATCCCACTAAACTTTCAGGATGGATCCGTCGCTGCTTATACAATCTAATTTGAGTTGCTAAAATACAAAACATACATAAATTTTTTTTAATTATAATTATTGCAATACCGTGTATGGCACGACAATATACATACTAAGTTCTCACTATAATTATTGACACGCTATTTTACAACTTAGTGAGAACTACTACAATTACTAAATTGCACCGTCACTCCATTCTCATATTTTTCCCTCTAGTTTCAGCTACATTCTCATTTTCTAAAATAATTAAAAAAACATAAGAGTGAACTTAAATAGCCCAATAAAAATTATCATGACTAGAATAATAAAAAATATATATATTTTTAATCTTCAACAGTGTGTTGATCAAACTTATGACTAATTAAGAGGGGGATGAATTGGTAGTTTCAAAAAAAATTAAGTTTTTTAACTATTTACGGCAGAATAATTAAAGTACCCCCACTCTAAACTATATAACTCTATCTGAGTGTGTGTAATTAACTTACAATAAAAATGTGATTTTGTTTACTAATGAACTTGTTTGACATGAAATAAGTTTAGTATATAAATTACAAGACAATGTAAGATCCTGATTTTTATGAATAAAGATGAATTTTTCATAAAATATATTTTTGAATATTATGGTGTGGATTTGATATAATGTTATAGTTGTGGGTAATATTTATAAATTGTGTAAAGTAAGCAAGTTGTTATAAAATATTCGATTGGTCGGGGAATATTCGTTTTAACAAGAAATATTCGTACAATGGCACAATTATTGGTGGACCCCACAACAGAACTATTGTCGGAGTTAGAAAACGACCGAAATATATTTTTATAAAAATAACGGCGAAAGTTTTACCGTTAACTATTGAAATACCCGATGATAAAAGTACAGTAATACGCGTGGTTACATAGTAGCACACGGTATTGATTATTGATGCTTATGTGAGAATTCACTCAGTTTATTTCAATTATTGCCACAGTAATTGCTGCATACTATCTCACGTTATTGATTCAATTTTTGTCACAATTATTGTCACAATAATTTATACTATTAAATCAATAATTGAAACGACAAAGTTATTCATATTATTATTTGCATTATTGATAATGTCTTGAAAGTTCTATCGAGAAAAAGGGTTTGGTCACCTAATTACGCGCAAATAGAGAGAAATTCTTATCGAAAAGCGCCCCATTTTCTGGGAATGATCTGGTTGTTAATATTGCAAATTATATTATTGATGAATAAATATTGTTAAAAATATTGAGAGGATTTTTATGAAGTATTTGTTATAAATTTAGCCTATTACATGGACCCCTACTTACTCATTTTTTAAAATCATCTGTAGAAGTTATCTCGATTTTATATATATATTTATAAAGGTGCGGGTATATATATATATATATATATATATATATATATATATATATATATATATATATGTGTGTGTGTGTGTGTGTGTGTGTGTGTGTGTGTGTGTGTGTGCATATATATATATATATGTGTGTGTGTGTGTGTGTGTGTGTGTGTGTGTGTGTGTGTGTGTGCATATATATATATGTGTGCGTGTGGGTGGGTGGGTGTATTAGTGTGTGAAAATTGTGTGGTGTTGTGTGTGGTGGGAAATTATATAATATATATTATATAATGTGACGCCCCCAAAATAGGTATACAACACTCATTCTGAGTCTCCAAATACATGGTACAGAAACAACTACAACTTTATTAATACAATTATTGTGCAAAATACGACAACACATAAACTGTGAGTTTAAAAACAAATATTGTCTTCTAGACAATATCAACACTCAAATAAGTTTTCATTATAATTATTGATACACTATTTTACAAAATAGTGAGGACTACTAAAACTACTTTTTAGAACCTTCATTCCATACCCCGATTAGTACTCCCTACATTCTCGCCTCCTGAGAAGAAAAATGGAACAAAAAAGAAAAGGGTGAGCTCAACTAGCCCAGTAAAGAATATTATGATTAAGATAATATAGAACAAATTATCGTTAGTCTTCAACAGAAAAAAATCTGATAGAATATAATAGATAATAAGTTTTAAATCAATATTCGCAGCGGAAATAATAATTCATAGAAGAGTTACGTAGAGAATGAAATCTACTATTAGCTATGAATTTAAAATTCCATCATCAATATTTTATCCCTGTAACATCAATCAATATACATCTTAAGTCAAATATTCATCTTTGCACTACAGGCCAAAGATATTCATCAGTTGGTCATGTTCATCTCAACACCTGTACATCTTTGCACTACAGGCCAAAGATATTCATAAGAAAATCAACCATCTTTGCACTACAAAGCCAAAGATATTCATAATATCATCATTTAGGGTGAGGATGATGAAAAATATTTTAAAGAAAACGAATCCAAAGAAACAAAAAAGAACAAATAATAAGGATTCAACTTTAAATGATCTAAGTTCAAAAATACTTCATAAATAACCATAGTGAAGTAAAATTCAAGAATGATCAAAACATGGATACAATCAAAGCTAATATCCATAATAGATATTTTGGACAAAAACAAAATTTAATTTTTTTTATGAATAATTAATAAGATTCGTGAATAGTGCCAGATATCGTGAATAGTAACTCAGACACTAAAAGACAAGAATTTCACAAGAAAAAATCTTACCAATACTCTTGGCATAATGATATTAGAAGAAATAATATCATTTAAAAAAAAACAACATCCTTACCTCGAAAAGACAATGAATCAATTTGAAATACTAGATATAGTCTTTGAAGGAACTTGTACCGTGATAAAGAACACTCAAAGTCTCAAAATACTCACAAGAATACGCTCGATAATATAGAGAGAGAAAGAGAGAGAAAACTTATTTCTGGTGTGATTTTTAATTCTAACATAAGCACCCTATTTATAAGAAAATGCTTAGAACACCAAAGCAGAAAATTTAATTAAATATTAATATATTTATATAAATTTTCCTTAGCCCACCTTTTTAACCAAAACATCAGCACCATGTGCCAAAAACATTTTTCTAAACAAAAACATTTAAAACTCCAAAAATCAATTCAGACCCGATATACCGAAACTTCAATAATTCACAATAAATAGCCCGTTTATCAGAAAAAATCAAATTTTATGTCCATTCCATAGAAAAATTCAATTCTCTACAACTTTATAAGTTTAAGTTTTTCCAAATTCCAAGTAGAAATTGACCGAAATCCACATACAGACGATTTTACAAAGCTATAATCAAATTTCAACCAAGAAATGGGGCCCTGAACATGAAAAACATGTTTTAAATATTTTAGTAACAAAATACTCTTCCTCCTCATATATTCATATATCCCACATTCATTGTAAAAAATATCACCATTATATATTATTAAAATATAATAATATATTTAAATGAATTATTTTATCGAAAAAGATAAAATATTAATTTTCAACAATTGTCACATTAAAATTTTCTCCATCTATATCCACATAAAATAAATATTTTTCTCATAATATAAATCAATAATTAATTATTCACAAATAATATTACAGAATCACAATTCTGACAATCAGGCAATTCCCAGGAAAGAGGGGGCTTTTCAATAATGATTTCTCCTTACTAGCGCGCAATTAGGTGATCAAACCTCTCCTTAGACAGAACTTTCTAGACATTGCCAATAATGCTATCTAATAATATTATTCAAATAATATGAATTATTAATTCGATAAAGGAAAATACTATGTAATGACAATTATTGAAACAAAAATAATATAAAATATCAACGTAACAATTATTGAATTAATAAAATAAAATATTGAACAGTAATTACTTTAACAATTATTGAGTAGTGCCTTCTTATGTAAGAATCAATAATTGATGCAATACCGTTATTCTACTTGTTTTTAACCACCGGTGTTCCAACAAAAGATAATTGATAATAACTACGCCAAGTTATTTATAAACAACTTATACTTGTCATTTTTTTTTATCCAATTGCTTTCCGTTATGGGGACCACACAAAGGTCATGCGTCAAATATTAATATTCTCCGACAAAGTAGAATATTCCACGACCAAACGAATATTCTCCTCACAACAATGAATATTTTTACAACCACTTGCTTATTTAAAATATTTATGATTTTACCCATAACTAACCCATCAATCAAATCAACCATTACTATTTCAAAATAATAAATAGAGAAAATTCAATTTTATTAATAATAAGTTGGGGTCTTACATATAAAGTTTTGTTTTGTTTTTATGAAAAATAGAATATATTATATTTTATTATGCATAGTGTTGTATATTACTGCATAGTGTTGCATAGTAAAATCAAAATTTTTCGTTGAATCGTCCATGAATTCGCCTGTGAAAAAACTTACTGTTGGTCCGTGATTTTGAAATTCAAATATTATCTTTTCCATTCTCCTATAAATACGATACTTAGTTTAGAATTGAAAATCACACCAGAATCAGAAAATTCTTTTTCTATAATCTTAAGCGTATTTCTTTAGAGTTTAAGAAAGTTTTGAGCGTAGAAAACAGTATAAGTTTTCTTCAAGAATATCTCCGCCTTACCAGTCAGAAGTACTCTCTTTTTAAGGTAAGAGATATTATTTTTGTTCAATATTCGTATGAAATTATATTTTCTTCCATACTCAGTAGTATGTAAGTAATATTATTTCGTTTCAGATTTCGAATTCTGCACTCATTTTCTTAAGTATTGCTTATATACTCCTTAAAATTAGTAGAATATCCTTGAAATTTGCACTTCATCTAGTATCTTTTCATGGATATATTATTCTGAACATTCTTGATAATTTTTTATCTTTTCATGCTGGGGTACTATTTCCGAAGTACTATTCACGGGGTACTATTCACCCGGGGTACTATTCATGATAAAAATTGATTTCTTTTCGGTCCAAATTATTTTTGATACAATATTATTCTTGAATTTTACTCCATAAAGCAGTATCATGTTGAAAATTTGGACATTATTAAATTATGAATAAATTAAATTATAAATCTTTAAAATTTATCCATTGCTTTCATTTAATTGAATTCTTATATCATTGTCATCATCCTCGGTGATAAAAGTACAGTAATACGCGTGGTTGCATAGTAGCACACGGTATTTATTATTAATACTTACGTGAGAAGTCATTCAGTTTATTTCAATTATTGTCACAGTAATTGCTGCATAGTATCTCATGTTATTGATTAAATTATTGTCACAATAATTTATATTATTAAATCAATAATTGAAACGACAAATTTATTCATATTATTATTTACATTATTGACAATGTCTAGAAAGTTTTATCGAGGAAAGGGGTTTGGTCACCTAATTGCGCGCCAATAGGGAAAAATCTTTATCGAAAAGCCCTCTCTTTCCTGGGAATGATCTGGTTGTTAATATTGCAAGTTATATTATTGATGAATAAATGTTGTTAAAAATATTGAGAGGATTTTTATGAAGTATTTGTTATAAATTTGGCTTATTACATGGACCCCCACTTACTCGTTTTTCAAAATCATCGGTAGGAGTTTTCTGAGTTTTATATATATTTATAAAGGTGTAGGGTATATATATATATATATATATATATATATATATATATATATATATATATGTGTGTGTGTGGGGGCGGGGGTGGGTGGGTGAGGGGTGGGTGGGTGGGTGTATTAGTGGGTGAAAATTGTGTGGTGCCGTGTGTGGTGGGAAATTATATAATATATATTATATAAAGTTTTGTTTTTTTTATGAAAAATAGAGTATATTATATTTTATTATGCATTGTACTGCATAGTGTGTGCATAGTGCTGCATAGTACAACATAGTAAAATCAAAATTTTTCGTTGAATCATCCGTGAATTCGCCTATAAAAAAACTTAATGTTAGTTCGTGATTTCTAAATTCAAATAGTATCATTTTCATTCTCCTATAAATAGGATGCTTAGTTTAGAATTGAAAATCACACCAAAATTAGAAAATTCTTTTTCTATATTCTTGAGCGTATTTCTTTAGAGTTTAAGAAAGCTTTGAGCGTAAAAAACAGTATAAGTTTTCTTCAAGAATATCCCCTACCTCTACCAAATGTCTTACTCTTTTTTAAGGTAAGGAATATTATTTTTGTTCAATATTCGTATGAAATTATATTTTCTTCCATATTCTGTAGTATGTAAGTAATATTATTTTGTTTCAGATTCTGAATTCTACACTCGTTTTGTTAAGTATTGCTTATATACTCCTTAAAATCAGTAGAATATCCTTGAAATTTGCGCTCAATCTAGTATCTTTTCATGGATATATTATTCTGAACATTCTTGATAATTTTTTATCTTTTCATGTCGGGGTACTATTCGCGAGGTACTATTCTCGAAGTACTATTCATGGGTACTATTCACCCGGGGTACTATTCATGATAAAAATTGATTTCTTTTCGGTCCAAATTATTTTTGGTACAATATTATTCTTGAATTTTACTCCACAAAGCAGTATTATGTTGACAATTTGGACATTATTGAATTCTGGATAAATTGAATTATAAATCTTTAAAATTTATCATTTGCTTTCATTTAATTGAATTTTTATATCATTGTCATCATCCTCATGCTTATATTGTGATGAAAGTCATCTTTGGCTCGTAGTGCATAGATGGACTGTTGATTGGTATGATTATGACCAGGGATTATTCGGTATAATCAAGACCTGTAATGTTACAAATGATGTGATAAAAGTCCTCATTAGCCCGTAGTGCATTGATGGACAGTTGTTGGCATGATCATGACCATTGGTGATAACACAAATATCCTTGGGCCGTAGTGCATGGATAATTCGTGGATGTGATACTAATGAATATCCTTGGCCTGTAGTGCATGGATAATTCAGTGATGTGGATTATTTATTAATCTGAGTCTCAGCAATAAAATTTATGATAAACTTTTAAATCATAGAAGAAAGTAGATATCATGCTCTACTTGACTCTTCTAATGGATTGCTTGTTCCGCTACAGTTAAACTTGTTGTCTATTGTATTCTATCAGTTTAACATTGTTGAAGGCTAACGATAATTTATTCTACATTATCTTAGTCATAGTATTTCTTACCGGGCTAGTTGAGCTCACCCTTTTGCTTTCATTGTTCTCTTCAGGAAATGAGAACATAGCCGGGAATAGTCGGGGAATGGAGTGACGGTTCGAGATGGTGGCTGTAATAGTCCTTACTATTTTATAAAATAATGTGATAATAATTGTAATGAGAACTCCATTTGAGTTTGGATATTGTCTAGAAGACAATATTCGTGTTAAAACTCTCAGCTATGTTTTGTCGTATTTTACACAACAATTGTATAATTAAGTTTGTAGTTATATTTTCTACCATGTATTTGGCGACTCAGAATGGGTGATGTATACCTATTTTGGGGACGTCACACACAAGCTAAACTAAATTAAAAATACAAATATACAATGACACAAGAAATTTTTATGTGATTCAACACAACTCGTGTCTAATTTACGGGACACTAGTCCAATGTCTTGTTGTATAACTTACAACTTCTACAGTTTATGTTGGTTTATATGTTTATATTTTAATGATGATAATATGTTTTGTATGGAAATAATATATTTTGCACGAGAATAATATTAAGTGCATGAAAATAATATGTTTATGCATGTTGGTTATTTAATGGATTACATGGATTATATTTTGGACTATCAGTTATTTAATGGATTGCATGGATTATATTTTGGACTGATTTCATAATGGGTTGATTAAATAATATAATATGTTACTTTGTATGGTGGCTAACCCGAAGTTGTTAATTCAGCAGGTTGGATTCTGTTTCTCTACTATATATTGCCAAGTCAGTTTTTCAATTAGAGAATATTAAGGAAGTCATCTTTAATTAGAAGTTTGTTTTCCATCCTTCAAGGAATCTAATATAGCTGGGATGTTTTTTTTAATATACGTTTTAACTGTTGCTATATTGTTTGCTATGAAATCAATTCAAATTCAAATTGAAGTATTTTAAGGTACTAGTTGGTATTGGCCGTGGATTAGGCCACTAAATTAGAGAATAGGGGCTGAACCACGTAAAAATCTTGGTGTGATTTTTATTCTGTTCTTTTCAGTAATTTACATGTATATTCTGCATATTTAGGTTCAGTTCGTACTTGAAGATAAACTAAAACAGAAAGGGATTACCTGTCTGATTATAACTGACGAAGAACATATACTAAAATAGTATGCAGTTTAACACATCTCGATTATAACTTTAATAGTGAAATATTTAAAAATTGACCACTATAGATCACTTTTATTATTTACACTTATTCACCCCCTTTAGGTGTACTGATTTATAGAATTAAAATTTCCTAGGCTTATTAGGAAGCATTAACATCTCTTATGCTAACCCATCTATTTTCACAAGTTCACATGCAAATAAATTTATTTTATACTCCTTATGTTTCCAAGGTTCACAGAAAATCACACATATCTAAAAGAAAGGTAGCGTTATTTAAGGAAAGAACAAAAAATCTTACAAGTTGTTTAAGGATGCAGAACCAACATTATAACATATGATATCTAAATTGATCTGATATCACTATGTGAGCATGATATCTAGATCATCAACCTTACATTCAATATAATATTATTAGTATAAAAGGTAATGAGCTAGTGTAAGGGTGTATTTAGATCTGTTTGACTCTCTGTTTGAATGTGACTCTCGTCTTAACTTGAAGTTTGTGTCTTCTTTTTCACTCTCTTATTTTTCTTTCATGAACATGAACCCTTTTATAGTTGTTTGATCTAGTAGATAGCCCTTTGAGAGTTGCTAACTTAATTGGTGAGAATTTGAATTTTCATCAACGATTATTTTTAGTACAATGCATGTTTTTCAATTTGATGATGATATGTAAAAATAATGTATATTTGTAATCAATAGCTTTTGTAAAGTCCTTGAAATGAAATTGATATAAAATGACTTAGTTTAGAGATCAAACTTGTTGGGTTGATTTATTTTGTAGAGTGAATCTAATGTATAGATCTTAAGTTTAAAACCGATCGTAAAGCAAGTAGTTGAAGATTGTAGAGCCTATTGATCATGGTGTTGAAGATCATAGAGCCTACTGATCATAATTCTGAATATCATAGAGTATGTTAATCATAGTGTTGAAAATCGTAGAGCTTGCTGATTATAGCTTTGAAGATCGTAGAGGTAAAACTACTAGTACTCTAAGCTTTTAGAATTGTCAAATAATTCCACAGATTTCATAGAGTACGAGTACTGATTGAATAAATAGAGTAAAGCTGAAGATCTTCAAGCTAAGAAAAGACGAAGACTTAATCTTTCAAGACTAAAGAAAAGTATCGTAGAATGCACTGAAGTTAAGTGTAAAACGTAGACTCTTCCTAGCCAGATACTTTATAACTGGACACTCAACTCTAAGATTAGGAAAATTGTAGAGTTCATCAGTTCTGACATGGGCTGACATTGTTAATCTTTATAGAGTGAAAACCCCAAAGAAGTTTGTTAAAATTGTTAAGGCTAAAGAGAATGGCAGTTGAAAATATGTCTTAACAACTATATTGGTGAAAAAATAATACCCACATGCTTGTCTCTTTAGCAGTCAGTACTGAAAGAACATGTCATAGCCAAAAGTTGATACAACTTATCTAAAAGTCAACAATTAGAGATTTACAAGTATCTAAGCATTAATAGAGCAACGATAACTTCTAAACGGAAAAGTCTCGAAGATGGTATATAAAAGGTAAGCAAATTCAAACAAATAGAAGTAACGAACAATTAGAAAGTCAAACGACTATCATTTCAAAAAGACTTTCATTTTATGATTTTGAACATCTTGTTCTGCTGCTAAGTCATTTTGTGTCGAATTTTAAGCAATTTAGCAACACCTAAAACTCATTATTATTTTTTAGAATGATTTGTCTTAGTGACTTTTGTAACCAAGTCTTAGTGACTTGAAGGAATCTTAGTGATTCAGTTGATGTAATTGTTCTTCGTGAACAAATCTTCGTGATGACGTACCCTATCCTTAGTGGATTATACCTACTCAATGAGTACATAGAATAGTGGACTATGAGATATTTGTACTCCGAACCACTTAAAAATATCTCGTCTCATTTACTTTTCGCATTTACTTTTCTGTCAAATTATTTTAACCGCTCTACGATTTAATCTGTGACTTAAGTTCCACTTTTAATTGCTAAATTTAGAACTGTGATTTTCTATAATCTTTAAAGGATTTTTATAAACTATCATTCTGTTATGCAAAATCATATAACTAAGTTGTTTAATTATAAACTGGTAATAACTCTTTAAAAGTAAAACCTTTTAAATTATTTATTCAATCCCACTTTTAAATCTCTTAGTGCCTTTGAGAAATAACAATTATGATCTTTCAATATTAATCTTATGGATGTGTTTGTATTTTGAATTCCAAATACAAATCTGATCTGTGTTGGTGAGATCACTACAGAGTCTTCTTTCAGAATAAGTTAACTTTGACAAGAATTATAGAAGAACTAAAACTTTCCTTTTTGGTGAAATATATTTACAAGGCCGGACTCTGAAGATGTCTATCTTGTTCAATTGCTTAAACATTCGCTTTCCTTGGTCATAATGAAACTTCTTATGTACTCTTCGTCAGCTGAATGTATATTTTAGCAAACATCATTGGTAATACTATTAAAATATTCATTGTGCATACTAAATGATATTGGCTCTATTTTTGAGCGACGAGTGACTCTCGATCATTCACCGACTCTACTTTAAGAACATGACTATATTAAATTATGCATTTAACATATAACTTAACTGGCTCTTTCCTGCACACTTGGATAAATTTGTTAATCACACTGAATTTGTTTTGTCAATCATCAAAATCTAGATGAGTACAACATAGTGATAAAATCAGAGATTTAAAAAATGTTAGAAAATATAAGTTTTTAACAAATAGCTGAGCAGAATGAGCAATTCATTAGGAGAGATAAATAAACGATAATGTCTATTATCTTCTCTAATTTAAAATTTATCATCAATATTTCATTAATTGTAACATCAATGGCCATGATCATAATAAACAACGATTTTCTTTGCACTTTTGTCAAAGAGAACTTTAATCAAATGTTTTTGTCACACATACTAAAGACATCAATCATATTGTCTGTACCTAGGTCAAAGACATCACAACAAGTTGAGTCTTGATGGTTAGTACTAATAACAGAGAATAAATAAATAATAAGAATAATGAATGAATATTAGAGATATGTAATTTATTTATGTTTAAGGAATAATTTGATTTATTCATAGTCCAATAAATATCTAAATTGTCAACACGATATTCAGAATATCAGAATGAGTTCATGCCGAAGGGTATTATCCAAGATTCACAAATAGAAAGTTCAATGGTAATGTTCACGGTACAAAGAATATTTAGTATTAATTATTAAATGTTCACAGTTCAAATATAAAGTTCACGTCAAAATGCTTAGTCTAAATGTAAAGTTCAAAGTCTAAAATGTTACAGTTCAAATATAACAGTTAGAATTTAACAGGAAGGTTCAGATCAAAAGATATTAGATGAAACATAAATTATTAAAGAATTTTCACCGTTTAATCTTAACAGTTGAATAAAAGAATAATAATTTCTTACCATATACGAAAAAAATGACATATTTAATCTTAGAACGTGACTAGATTCTTCTTAATATGTGCGAAATTAACTTAAATGTATATATTTATGATTTAATTAGTAATTACCTCGTATAAGTTATATATTGTACACTAACTCGTATATTGTAAAATTGTTAAAAATATATTGATAATATTTATAAAATAAATTGTTGTAGTGTACAAAATAAAATAGAATAAACTTTCAAAATATTTTTTAAAGTAATAAAATAACACTTTATTGAGTGGAATCATCACCAACCAATTTTCCTTGTCCAAATAATTTATCCTTTATCATGTTCTAAAAACAAGATTATGATAAAGAATAGCTTGATGTGTAATTGTACGGTTATAATATATTTAAGTTATAAATATATTAGAGTTATATATATATATATATATATATATATATATATATATATATATATATATATATATATATATATATGAGTCCTATTCTATCTTGACTCTCTGACTTTCTTAAAATACGGATTTTTTTGTTTTTTTTAAAATAACTAATTTTTTTAATATTTTATGAAACTGAAATTTTATATAATACAGTGTTTTGGATGTGATTTGGATCATTATAACAAAACAGTGCATGCAGTCATACATACATATTTTTGTTATATGTATCCAAATCACGCCTAAAACATCAGATTATGGAAAAATTTCAGTTCCATAAAATATTAAACTTTTTTTAATTGTTTTAAAAAGAAAAAAAAAAAAGAAAGATCCGAATTTGATCAAGTCCTAAGTCCTGGACTCGATCCACGTGATATATATATATATATATATATATATATATATATATATATATATATATAGAAAAAACACTAATATATATTCCATAGGATTCAAGTTGTAATAAGTCAGGTCAAATATTAAGTGCGGAATCAATCTTGAAGAAAATTTTCTCATATCTTAAATTTCTAATATCATATGTAATAACTTAGGTCAAATTTCGAGTTAGGGATCAATCTAGGGTCAAATATTAAGTCTAAATCAAATTAAATTCATCCAAATAAGGCTTTAAATCATTAACTCGATATGGTCTTCTTAGGTCATTTTAACCCACCACAAGCTCATTCAAAAAGTCATGACTGAATGTACTATTATTAGTATAATTTCTTATATATTTATAATTTTTTCATATCTTTCGATGTGGAACGTCTAGGGTGTTACACATGTATATGATCAATTTTTGACTATTTAAAATTAATTTAACTATAGACAATTTAATTAGGAAATTTGTAAATTATTTAAAATATTATTAATTACAAGATTAATTATTTTTAATAGTTAAAATTAATTATATTAATTTTTAATATGAAAATATCTCAAATTAATTATGAAAATCAATATTAATCTTATATTACAAAACAAAATAAATACATAAATTATACTCGTACTTGCATATTAATTCTCTTCATGCTCCGTCAAATGTGAAAAAATGTATCTTCCCATTCTATTGGAAGACAAATTATTGTATTCATAATAATAAATAATTCTATGCGTACAAATTAACACAAATAATTTTCTATAAATGATAAGATCCATGTATTGTATGCTGCAATAGATATATACAAATTTTAAATAATAGGTCTCATTTTTTTATAATTTATATATATATATATATAACTATTCATAATAAAGATAAATATTCTTGTTCAGTTTTCGCTCTTAACCCCTTCCCTCGCCACCCCCTCCCCTCCTCCTCCCTCCCCGTCCCCCCCTCCTCTTCACATCCCTAAAACCCTAAAATCCATATGATTGACATATAAAAAGTTCCTAAAAATTTAAGGTTAGAAAAGGACAAGAATCCAAGCTCTGACATATAATATAATACTCCTAAATAATTAAAGGTTAGGAAATGACATGAATTCAAGCTCCGGACATCCATGACGTAATCTCTCTCTATAATTCTGCTCACCGTGATACATGCATTATGTGTGAAATTACATTATAAAATAAGAATTACGTGCATTACGTGTGAATATATATATATATATATATATATATATATATATATATATATATATATATATATATATTCATAATTGCTTCTTTTTATTTGGTTCTAATTATTTTATTCAACTCCTTAAGTACCGGCAGCCATTATTGATTGTACCAACCAAGTTGGCATTCGATTGCACAACAATATATGCCAAGTTTCATGTTGTTCTTCATTAGAAAAAAGTTTTAAAAAATGCAAAAATATGCATACAAAAAAAAATAATCTCATAAAGCATATGACAATAATATGAGGAATAATAATGTACATAAAATAAATAAAAGGCAAGCAAATTCAAACAAACAGAAGTAACGAACAATCAAAAAGTCAAATGGTTGCCATTTTAAAAAGACTTTCAGTCTAAGATTTTGAACATCTTATTCTGCTACTAAGTCATTACGTGCCGAATTTCAAACAACTTAACAGTACCTAAAACTCATTATTATTTCTGAGATCAGTTGGTCTTAGTGACCTTTGTTACTAAGTCTCAGGGACTTGTTTCAAGTCTTATTGACTTGAAGAAATCTTAGTGATTCAGTTGATATAACTGTTTTTGTGAACAAATCTTCATGAATATTCTATACCTACTCAGTGACTAGAAGAGTGAAATAAGAGATTTTTGTGTTGCGAACCACTTAAAAATATCTCGTCTCGATCATTTACTTTTCGCATCTACTTTCTTGTCAAATTATTTTAAGTGCTCTACAATTTAGTCTGTTACTTGGTTCCACTTTTGATTGCTAAATTTAAAATTGTGATTTTTGTTGTAATGCATTGATTCCCTCCTCAGGAGGGAACCCGTGAGCTCTTTCCTCCTTTCTTTCCTTTTCCCCGTGCTTTCCTTTCTCTTCCTTCTCCTTTCTTCTTTCCTTCTGCCTGTGACCTCTTCATTGCCTATATAAAGGAATTCATATAGAAGGAAATCAGTAGAATTCCCTGAAGAATTTAACTCTCTCTTTTCTCTTGTTTATTCTCTCTAAATTTATGCAGCAAGTGTGGCAAGAATTTTTATGCTTTACGCTAAAACAACAACTTATACATTATACATACATACATATACATATATATATATATATATATATATATATATATATATATATTCATAATTGCTTCTTTTTATTTGGTTCTAATTATTTTATTCAACTCCTTAAGTACCGGCCGCCATTATTGATTGTACCACCCAAGTTGGCATTCAATTGCACAACAATATATGCCAAGTTTCATGTTGTTCTTCATTAGAAAAAAAAAAAAATTAAAAATGCAAAAATATGCATACAAAAAAAAATCTCATAAAGCATATGACACTAATATGAGGAATAATAATGTGCATAAAATAAATAAAAGGCAAGAAAATTCAAACAAACAGAAGTAACGAACAATCAAAAAGTCAATTTATTGTCATTTTAAAAAGACTTTCACTCTACGATTTTTTGAACATCTTGTTATGCTACTAATTAAGTCATTACGTGCTGAATTTCAAGCAACTTAACCGTACCTAAAACTCATTATTATTTCTAAGATCTATTGGTCTTAGTGACTTTTGTAACTAAGGTTGTGTTTGATTAGCTCTTAACGCCTCTTAACTGGTGTGCCTCTGATTCGATTAGAGGCAAAACTTATTTGATAATTTTTTTTTTGACTCTTAATGTCTCTTAATGGATTAGACACACAATTAATTCTAAACCAATCAGAGATATGTCTAAACAAATTTTTTTTGGGGACAAAACTAACCTCATCAATATTATAAATGTCCTCCTTTATCCCTAAATTCCTTCACCCATTAAAAAACCTCCAAATTCTCCATTAATCTGACCAACAATCTGCCATTAATCCTCCATTAAAATCCCCAAATTCTACAATCCCTACCGATTGAAACCATGCCAAAATACGAAACCCACCATCTGATATAAAAATTAAAAAAAACACATTCATACATATATATACATATATATATATACCTAGAATAACAAACCAAATCTACAATTCTACCATGAATAATCTTTTTATAAAAAAAATTATCCAAGCACAAATTCATTTCTCTGATGTGACGCCCCCAAAATAGGTATACATCACCCATCTTGAGTCGTCAACTACATGGTAAAAAATACAAATAAAAACTTAATTATACAACAGTCGTGTAAAATACGACAAAACATAGCTGAGATTTTAAACAAGAATATTGTCATCTAGACAATATCCACACTCAATGGAGTCCTCATTACAATTATTATCACACTATCCATAGAATAGTGAGGACTACTAATGCTATCATCTGGATTGTCAATCCGTTCCCCGACTCATCCCAGCTATATTCTCATTTCCTGAAGAGAACAATGAAAGCAAAGGGTGAGCTCAACTATCCCAGTAAGAAATATTATGACTAAGATAATGCAGAATAAATTATCATTAGCCTTCAACAATGTTAAACTGATAAAATACAATAGACATCAAGTTTAACTGCATCGGAATAAGCAATCCATTAGAAGAGTCAAGTAGAGCATAATATCTACTATCTTCTATGATTTAAAATATTTTCATCAATTTTTATCGCTGAGACTCAGCTTAATAAATAAACCACATCATCGAATCATCCCTGCACTACGGGCCAAGGATATTCATTAAATCATCAATGGTCATGACTATACCGAATAATCCATGGTCATAATCATACCAAAAATTGTCCATCAATGTATTACAGGCCATTGAGGACTTTTACCATAACATTTATAACATTATAGGTCATGATTATACCGAATGATCCCTGGTCATAATCATACCAAGTCCATCTATGCACGTAAGCCAAAGATGACTTTCATCACAATATAAACATGAGGATGATGACAATGATATAAGCATTAATCAAACGAAAACAAGGATAAATATTAAAGACTTTAAATTTATCCAAATATTATCAATCACTTAATAAACTTATAATCTAATATTGTTAATATTATAACAATTTTTTAATCACTTCTTAAACTTATAAATAATTTATTTCAATTGTTTACACTTTACCAAATAATGCATTTAATCATTCAAAAATTGCCATACTCATAAGATTTCATCA
This sequence comes from Panax ginseng, assembly GCA_020205605.1. NCBI lineage: Eukaryota > Viridiplantae > Streptophyta > Magnoliopsida > Apiales > Araliaceae > Panax > Panax ginseng. The sequence goes on from CM035135.1 coordinate 30,779,518, forward strand.
CCAATGATCAAATTCCTCATCAAAATCAGCATATACCTTATATAGGATTTCCAAGCCATAAAATCCTATTTTTCAATTTTGTTACTTCATATAACATATTTAATTCATTTACTCAGAATTCAGCAGTTCATTTTCATGAAAATACCAAATCAAATCCCCAAAAATATTTATTTTCTGGGATTTAGCGAAATATAGTCCCATATTGAACATATATTTTTCTCGAAATTTTAAAATTCATTTACTATTTTTTATATATTAAAGCTATTAAATATTTAGACATTTATCATAAATTGTACTTTTGTCCAAAAATTCCAAAATTTACAGGTATACTCTCACTTATATATATATACTCCCAATAAAAATTTCACGAATTTTGGAGTTAACCACAAAAAGAGTTATAAGGGTTTACTTTTAAAATAGTCTTTTCCCATAAAATCCAAAACTCTTAATCTATACATCCAAAATCGTCATTTTTGGACACAATCTAGAAAACTCATCAAATTATCATTCCAAATTTTTTAGAATTTTGAGGGTCAAAAAATTATGAAACCGCCTGGCGAAACCCTTTTGAATAAAAATCTACTGCTCATATGAATACAAAGGATCATTCACCATGCATGCGGTAATCCACATAGACAGGTTATTCCAACAGAATAATAAAGAATGGAATAACAGGAAAATTCACCATGCATGGGATAGACCGCATGATGAGTTATTCTCAATAGAATAATAAACAATGGAACCGAATTCAATGCGTAAAATTGCATGCATGACGGATATTCCAATGAATAATAAAGAATGGAATAACAACGAATTCACCAAGCATGCGATAGAAGCCGCATGCAGACGAGTTATTCCAATGAATAATAAAGAATGGAATAATGAAAGAATTTCACCATGTATGCGGTGCTTGGCAGATAGGCAGAAAGTTATTCCAACATAATAATAAGGAATGTAATAACAATAGCTCTCTTCATGAATACGAAAGAAATAATACCCCTTACTATAATAATAATATCCCTTACCTTAGAAAGAAACTGGATACTGGAGTAGAGAGGTAGCATACTTCTCTTCTTCTTTCTCTCTATAATTTCTCTCTAATAATAATTGCTCTAAAGCTTTAGTGAATTGGTGAGAAATGAAGGAAGAATGAGCTTCTATTTATAGGAAAATATAGTTTCGATAATTGCACGTTTTGGGGCTCGAAATTATTACATTATAATACCTTCGTTTTTTCTTCATTTTTAATTTAGTCCTGCAAGTATTATCAAACTTGCACCACCTCCCCTAATAGTAAATAATGTGAATCAATAGTTCAATCATGTGAATCAATAGTTATAATCATGTGAAAATACGAATTACGAAGATAGTAGTACTTTCATCTATACCTCCATTTTTAACTTAGTCATGCAAGTATTATCAATCTTGCACCAACTCCCCTAATAGTACAAGAATGTGATTCAATAGTACACACATGTGAACAAATAGTTATATAAACATGTGAATTAGTAGCAATTAATTGCTCATTTATCCGATTAATTACCCGATTTATATATATAAACCCCAGACATCAATTATCATCGGAATAGATGTCGATTCCCACTAACACTAATAATCTTAACACAATGGAACTATCAAAATCATCTTTAATCAACACAGTCTTATTCATAATTAATATTATAATTCACAATATTTAACAACCAGGTCGTTCCCAGGAAAGAGGGGGCTTTCCGATAAGAATTTCTCCTTATTGGCGCGCAATTAGATGACCAAACCTCTCTTTGACAGAACTTCTAGACATTGTAAATATTGCAATTTAATAATATGAATTACTTTGTCGTCTCAATTATTGATTTAATAATTTATAAAATATTATGTAGATGATACTCTGACAATAATCGAATAAATAATATGAAAGATATGATGCAGTAATTACTGTAGCAATAATTGAGTATAACTGAGTGACTTCTTACGTAAGCATCAATAATCAATATCGTGTGCTACTATGCAACCACGCATATTACTGTACTTTTAATACCGGATAGTTCAACAGTTTTAACGGTAACACTTTCGCCGTTATTTTTATAAAATGATAATTCTGTTGTTTTCTAACTACGACAATACTTTTGTTGTGGGGTCCACCAATAATTGTGCCGTCGTACGGATATTCCCCGACAAAAAGAATATTCCCCGACCAAACGAATATTTTATAACAACTTGCATACTTTGCAAAATTTATAAATATTACCCACAATTATAACATTATATCAAATCCACACCATAATATTCAAAAAAATATTTCAAAAATTTAAATCTTTATTCATAAAATTTGGGGTCTCACATTCTCCCCTCCTTATGAAATTTCGCCCTTGAAATTTACGTACGTACCTAGTATGCCGAAGAGATGAGGATACCTTGACTTTATTTCAGATTCTAACTCTTAAGGTATAACCTTTGAGTGTTGAATACGATCCTTCTTATCCAAGATTTTAACACGTAACTCCTCATACGTTAAATCTTCTGCTATCTCATCTAGTTCTAATTTAATAATGTGGTTCGGGTCATCCATAAATTTACGTAACATCGATACGTGGAAAATGTTATGAACACGCGACATACTTGGTGGTAAAACGAGTCTATAGGCCACAGTTCCTACTCGATCGAGGATTTCAAATGGGCCAATTAAATCGAGGGTTGAGATAACGCCTTCTTGAACCTTCTTCTTCACATTCATCATATTCGGGTGTGTAACTTGAGCGGCTTTAACTTTATCGATTAAAGTCGATTCTACTCGTATATTTGTTATCTTCATGTGGGTCCCTAGAGCCTTTAACTCTATCTTCATCATTTGTAAGTTATCTGAAATGGGTTTTTGTTAACAACAACATCGCACTCGTAAATGCATACGATCTTCTACTCAACGCGTCAGCTACCACGTTCGCTCTTCCACGATGCTATTGAGTGGTATAGTCTTAATCTTCAACAGCTCGAGCCAACGTCCTTGGCGCATGATACGTTTGTTTTGGTTGAAGAAATATTTAAGGGTTTTAGAAATGGGTTTTAGAAATAGTACGTCACATTGATACCTATCAACTTGCCACCGTTATTCACAATGTCCCCTATGGAAAGTTCGGCTTCGGTGCATTCCACACAAGGAAGTCAACAACGAAAGGATCGGGGCTCTTTACTTATAACTTGATATAACAATGATTGACTTTAGTGGTTTGGTTGCTTGAATTCGCATAACAGGTTGGTTAGGAATATGAAAGCTAACAACCTTACGAAAAGCAAGATGAGTAGTTAACCAATCGATTCCTAAAATCACATCAAAGGCAAGTATTTTCAAAGAGATAAGATCGACAGGTAACGTGCGGTTACCGATTTGAATCAAACAAAACTTATAAACAATGGATGTAATGAAGGTTTCTCCCAACAGAGTTTCAACCAATAAGTCAAAGTCTAATTTCTCCGGAGTTAAATTTAAATGTTGAGCACAAGTAGGAGAAATAAAAGAATGGGTAGAACTGGTATCAAATAAGGTATATACTTCGCTAGAGTTTATGATTAGCTTACCCGTGATCACCTCGTTCGGATTCCTCGCTTTTTGGGAGGTTACGACAAACGCTCTCCATTGAACTACCGGTTTTGTCTTGTCAGGGACACCCTTTGATGCCTCCTTCCCAACTGGACTTGACTTTGGTGTACGACAAAATCGGGCTAGGTGACCTTCTTTTCCACAATTATAACATGCCTTGGACTGCATCGTGCAGTTTGGACTTATGTGTCCTTCCCCTCCACATTTGTGACATACGACCGATGGTGGTTCTCTTTCCTTAACAGCGGGTATTGGTGCTGACGTCTTTCCATCATTGTTGAATCTCCTCTTCTTGAAATGTCCACTCTTATTATCTTGGCCATGATTACCACCGAAGTGGTTACCATTCTTGGCATGATAATTGTGAGACCCCAAAGTTTATGAATAAAGATTTAAATTTCTCGAAATATTTTTTTGAATATTATGGTGTGGATTTGATATAATGTTATAGTTGTGGGTAATATTTATAAATTTTGCAAAGTACGCAAGTTGTTATATAATATTCGATTGGTTGCATGAATATTCCTTTTAACGAGGAATATTAAATGCGATGGCACAATCATTAGTGGACCCCACAATGAAATTATTGTCGGATTGAAAAACGATAAAATATTTTATGAAAATAACGGTGGAAGTTTTACCGTTAAAACTATTGAACTACTCGGTAGTAAAAGTACGATGTCTACGCATGGTTGCATAGTAGCACGCTTTTGATTATTGATGCTTACGTGAGAAGTCACCGGTTTTGTTCAATTATTGCTACAATAATTGCTTTGCATAGTATCTCACGTTATTTGATTCAATTATTGTCGATATTTTATATATTATTAAATCAATAATTGAGATGACGAGTTATTAATATTATTATTTGCAATATTAATGATGTCTGTAAGTTACGCCAAGGAGAGGTTTGGTCACCTAATTGCGCCGCCAATAGGGAGAAATCCTTATTGAAAGCCCCTCTTCCTCGGGAACGACACAATGGATTAATAGTGTGAATTATAATAATGACGATGAAGTTTTGTTTTATTAGTATTATTAATGTAATAAAATGGAAAAGCTTTTATATATAAAACAAAATACTTTTATAAAGTTATTCATTTTATTAGACTATAAATAGAATATATTATATTCTATTATGCATAGTATTTTGCATAGTAAAATCTTTTTATATAAAATGCAGAATACTTTTATAAAGTTATTTGTTTTATTAGACAATAATTATAATATATTATATTTTATTAGGCATAATGTTTGCATAGTGCTTGCATAGTGTTTGCATAGTAAAATCTTTTTATATAAAATAGAATACTTTTATAAAGTTATTCGTTTTATTAGATTATAAATAGAATATATTATATTTTATTTAAAAGATTTTATTTTATTAGAATATTTTATAGTAAACCAATCTCGGATAGTCTCAGTTTAAAAGTAAATCAATCTGACCGCTCAGAATTAGTTACTATTCAAATCCATTCTTCTATAAATAGAAGCTCATTCCTTCATTATTTCTTACGAATTCAATTTGAAACTCTAGAGAGAGAAACTATAGAGAAAAGAAGAAAAGTATTCTTTACTTCACTTCTCTCTTATATCCAGTTTGTTTTAAGGTAAGGGTATTATTTCTTTTGTATTCATGAAGAGAACTTCATTATTCCATTCTTTATTATTATGTTGGAATAACTTTTATATATCAAGTACCGCATACATGGTGAAATTCTTCTATTATTCCATTCTTTATTATTACATTGGAATATCACAATAAAGTGCGTATTACGCTTTGACACGGTTCCATTAATTATTATTCATTGGAATAACTTCGTCTGCAAGCGGCTCTATCGCTTGCATGATGATTTACGTTGTTATTCCATTCTTTATTATTACATTTGGAATATCACAGCCGGTCTTAATTTTCACTTTGACTTCGGTTTAGTTTCTTTATTATTACGCTTGGAATATCACATGTACGTGAGTTTACGCGTGACTGGTTCCATTCTTTATTATTACATTGGGAATAACTTTGTCTCTGCGATCTATCGTGCACGCATGGTGAATCCTTCATTATTCCATTCTTTATTATTACATTGGAATAACTTTGTCATGTGGATTACCACATGCATGGTGAATGATCCTTTGTATTCATTCCTTATTAAATTGTGGAAATGATCAGATATCGTGGATTACTGCATGGCGCGCGAAAATCTATTCTGACGCTTCATATATTCTATTATACTCGGTTGGTTATAGTTTTGACTTCTATACTCCATGAAATTAGTGGAATATCCTTGATATTTGCGCTTCATCCAAAGATATCTTTTCATGGAAATATTCTTACGAGCATTCTTGAATTTTACTCTACAAAGCGATATCATGTTGACAATTTGGGCGTTATTGAATTCGGATAAATTAATTCTTGAACTTGTTTTATTGGATTTTTATATCATTGTCATTATCCTCATGCTTATATTATGTTGAAAGTCATCTCGTGGCTTGTTGTGCATAGATGGACTTGGTATGATTATGACCGTGGATTATTCAAAGTATAATCATGGCCCGTAATGTTACAAATGATGTGGTAAAAGTCCTCATTGGTTCGTAGTGCATTGATGAGCAGATTTGTTGGCATGATCATGACCATTGATGAATACACGAATATCCTTGGCCCGTAGTGCATGGATAATTTGTGGTTGTGATACTAAATGAATATCCTTGGTAGTAGTGCGAGGATGATATGGATTATTTATTAAAATTTGAGTCTCGGCGATAAAAGTGATGAAAAACCTTTTTAAATCATAAAAGATAGTAGATTTTATTCTCTACTTGACTCTTTTAATGGATTGCTTGTTCCACTGTAGTTAAACTTGATGTTTGTTATATTTTATTAGTTTAACATTGTTGAAGACTAATGATAATTTATTCTACATTATCTTAGTCATAATATTTCTTCTTGGGCTAGTTGAGCTCACCCTTTCTTTCACTTTATTCTCTTGAGGCGAGAACATAATAGGGACTAGTCGGGGAGCGGGTGGCGATCATCCGAGATGATAGTATTAGTAGTCCTCACTATTACATTAAATAGTGTGACAATAAATGTAATGAGGACTCCTTTGAGTGTGGATATTGTCTAGATGACAATATTTTTATTAAAACTCTCAATTTATGTTTTGTGTAATTATTTTACGATTTGTTGTATAATTAAGTTGTATTTGAATTTTATACCATGTATTTGGCAACTCAAGATGGGTGATGTATACCTATTTTGGGGCGTCTCGGTTAATATCAAAGCTTAGGGATATGATCCTTGGTGAGATGTGAGACAAGAACTAGGAGGGGAGAGACGGGGAATTCCTTCGCTAGTATGACTTACCTAAGTTTATTTGGTATTTAATTGGTCAGTCAGAGTATAGGGATAATATGTGATATGTTAATTAACCCTTGTTTTGTGGCAGTATTTGAAAATGCCATCCGAGAATGTTGAGATTAACAATGGAGCACAGGAGACCGTTGAGTCTCCACAGATCAATAATCAGGACAATGTGCATCAGGAAGGCGACAATCCTCATGGAGGCAACAACACTGGCCAGATGATGAATGATGGAATGTTTAGAGGCTTTATAAAATTCATGCAACATCAGGCAAGAGCGGCTCCTGTCCAAAATGCAGGTCAAAACACTGGCAACTCTCGGACGGTCCATCTTGCATTAGCGTTCAAGAACTGGGACCACCGGAGTTTTTGGAGAGCCAAAACCATTTAAAAGCGAGACATGGATTAAGCGGATCACCAAGATATTTGATGTCTTGGTATGCTCGAGGAAGCAAAGGTTCCTTTGCCACCTTCATGTTCTTGCGCAGGCGATTCTTGGTGGGAATCAGAAGCGTACTCAACTGCATGCTGACGAAGATGACTTGGGAGAAGTTCCAAAAATTGTTCAACGACAAGTACTTTCTCGAAAGTATTCGTCACATGAAAGAGGTAGAGTTCATCAAGCTGATGCAAAATAACATGACCGTGTCGTAGTACGAAGCCAAGTTCTCCGAGTTGTCCCGGTTTGCGTCCCATTTGGTTGATAATGAGGAGAGAATGACGTGAATGTTTCTAAGAGGTTTGAAACCCGAGATACGTCAATATCTTATCTCTCATAAACTGTGTTTGTATTCAGATGTTGTTAATAGGGCTTAGTTATTAGAGGGCAATAATGAGTCAACCCAACCAAAAGAGAGAAGCCGGCAAAATGATAATACCAGTGATAGTAGTCATCAAAGCGGTGACAATAAGCATGGAGGGAATCAATATGCCAGAAAAGGTAACCACTTCGGTGGTAATTATGGCCAAAACAATAAGAATGGACATTTCAAGAAGAGGAGATTCAACAATAATGGAAAGACATCAGCAGCAGCACCCGTTGTTAAGGAAGGAGAACGACCACCTATCATATGTTTCAAATGTGGATGGGAGGGACACATCAGTCCAAACTGCGCGATGCCATCCAAAACATGTTATAATTGTGGAAGAGAAGGTCACCTAGCCCGATTTTGTCGATCACCGAAGACAAGTTCAGCTAGGATGCAGGCACCAAAGGCGGATAGGGACAAAACAAAGTCGGTTGTTTCAGGAAGAGCGTTTTTTGTGACTTCTCAAAAGCGAGTGACTCGAATGAAGTTAGCACGGGTTAGTTAATTATAAATTCTTGCGAAGTCTATACCTTATTAGATACTAGTTCTACCTATTCTTTTATCTCTCTTACTTGCGCTCAACGTTTAAATTTGACCCCAGCGAAGTTAGACTTTGACTTATTGGTTGAAACTTCGATAGTAGAAACCTTTGTTACCTCCACTGTTTATACATCTTGTTGATTCAAATCGACACTTTCACGTTACCTGTCGATCTTATCTCTTTGAAAATACTTTCCTTTGATGTGATTTTAGAAATTAATTGGTTAACTACTCATCATGCTTTTTGTAAGGTTGTTAGCTTTCATATTCCTAACCAACCTGTTATGTGAATTCAAGCAACCAAACCACTAAAGTCAATCATTGTTATATCAAGTTATAAGTAAAGAGCCTCGAGCCTTTCGCTGGTGACTTCCTTGTGCGGAATGCACCGAAGCCAGACTTTCTGTAGGCGACGTCGTGAATGACAATGACAAGTTGATAGGTATCAAGGTGGCATGCTATCCAAGTCTTGGATGAGAGTCACAGTTTGAATGATATTTTTATTGTTAATAAATTTCCTGACGTATTCTTGAAGACTTCCTAGCCTACCCCTAGAGCGTTAAATCGAATTTTGTATTAACCCCAGTACAAAACCCATTTCTAAAGCCCTTAAATATTTCTTCAACTAAAACAAACGTAACATGCGCCAAGGACATTGGCTCGAACTGTTGAAGATTACGATCGTACCATTCAATATCATCGTGGAAGAACAAATGTGGTAGCTGACGCGTTGAGTAGAAGATCGTATGCGTTCATAAAAACCCATTTCGTATAACTTACAAATGATGAAGATAGAGTTAAAGACTCTAGGAACCCACGTGAAGATAACGAATATACGAGTAAAATCGACTTTAATCGATAAAGTTAAAGCCGTTCAAGCTACAGACCCGAATCTGATGAATATGAAGAAGAAGGTTCAAGAAGGCGTTATCTTAACCCTCGATTTAATTGGCCCATTTGAAATCCTCGTCGAGTAGGAACTGTGGCCTATAGACTCGTTTTACCGCCAAGTATGTCGCGTGTTCATAATGCTTTTCACGTATCGTTATTAGTAAAAACTTAGTCTTGGGGGACTTTGGAGCCAAATTTTGGAATAATTAATAAATCTGAAAAATTATAAAATCATGCGGGTTTTATAGAGCATGTTACAAGCTTTCCATAGCCTCGAAAATGGACTAATTCCGATAACGGATGAAGAAGTTATGAAGATTTGAAGTATGTATGCCAAAAGTTGCAAAATCTGGAAAATTGGAGTTAAGTGCCAAGGGTCGAGTGCCTAGGTGCTAGGCTCGGCGCTTAGATTCTGCTCTTGGGCACCTAGGTGCTTGCCCAAGGCCAAATCTGGGCGCCTAGGCGCTGGTCAAGTGTTAAGCCAAAATCTGTCCGGATGTCCTTTAGTAAATTGGACATAACGTTTTCATACGAACTCCGATTGAGGTGATCCAGGATGATTCGGAAAGATAACGAGTATACCTATAACTTTAATTCTTTATATTTTGATATTTAAGGTCGGTATCAAGGCCTAAAATGGCTATTTTAGGGACTGATGTGCATTCAGAGGCAATCGAAGGACATCGGGCATGTACGTATGCAACTTGTAATGTTTTCGATGATAAAGGTATTCAAGGTTATACATCAAGAGTTGGAATATGAAATGAAGTCAAGGTATCCACACCTCTTCGGCATACCAGTTACGTACGTAAATTTTGAAGGTGAAATTTTATAAGGAGGGGAGATTGTTAGACCCCAAAGTTTATGAATAAAGATTTAAATTTCTCGAAATATTTTTTTGAATATTATGGTGTGGATTTGATATAATGTTATAGTTGTGGGTAATATTTCTAAATTTTTCAAAGTACGCAAGTTATTATATAATATTCGATTGGTCGGGAAATATTCGTTTTAATAGGGAATATTCGTACGACGACACAATCATTGGTGGACCCCACAACGAAATTATTATCGGATTGAGAAAACGACAAAAATATTTTATGAAAATAACGGTGGAAGTTTTACCGTTAAAGCTGTTGAACTACTTGGTAGTAAAAAAATGCGATGTCGTGTGTGGTTGCATAGTAGCACACGGTATTGATTATTGATCTTTACGTGAGAAGTCACTCAATTTTGTTCAATTATTGCTACGATGAATTGTTGCATAGTATCTCACGTTATTTGATTCAATTATTGTCGATATTTTATATATTATTAAATCAATAATTGAGATGACAAAGTTATTAATATTATTATTTGCAATATTAACGATGTCTGAAGTTACGCGAGGAGAGGTTTGGTCACCTAATTGCGGCGCTATATAGAGAAAATCCTTATTGAAAAGCCCCTCTTTCTCGGGAGCGACACAGTTCGATTAATAGTGCGAATTATAATAATGATGATGAAGTTTTATTTTATTAGTATTATTATTAATGTAATAAAAACAGAAAAACTTTTATATAAAAGCAGAATACTTTTATAAAGTTATTCATTTTATTAGACTATAAATAGAATATATTATATTCTATTATGCATAGTGTTTTGCATAGTAAAATCTTTTTATATAAAAGCGAATACTTTTATAAAGTTATTTATTTTATTAGACAATAATTAGAATATATTATATTTTATTATGCATAGTGTTTGCATAGTTCCTGCATAGTGTTTGCATAGTAATTTTTTTTTTATATAAAATAGAATACTTTTATAAAGTTATTCATTTATTAGATTATAAATAGAATATATTATATTTTATTTAAAAGATTTTGTTTTATGAGATATTTTATAGTAAACTAATCTGGACCGTCCGTTTATAAGTAAATTAATCTGGACCGTTCAGGAATTAGTTACTATTCAGTCCATTCTTTTATAAATAGAAGCTCATTCCTTCATTATTTCTTACGAATTCACTGAAACTCTAGAGAGAGAAACTCTAGAGAGAGAAACTATAGAGAGAAAGAAGAATAGTATTCTGCTACTTCACTACTCCAATATCCAGTTTGTTTTAAGGTAAGGGGTATTATTTCTTTCGTATTTATGAAGAGAACTTCTGTTATTCCATTCTTTATTATTACATTGGAATAACTTTTGTATCTGCTGACTACCCTATACTTGGTGAAATTCTTACATTATTCCATTTTTATTATTATGTTGGAATAACTTTTGTATATGCTAAGTAATCCGCATACATGGTGAAATTCTTACATTATTCCATTCTTTATTATTACATTGGAATATCACAATAAAATGCGTATTACGCTTTGACACAGTTCCATTAATTATTATTACATTTGGAATAACCTATCTGTGCGATCTATCACATGCATGGTGATTTACTGTTATTCCATTCTTTATTATTACATTGGAATATCACAGGCAAATGCAATTTTTGCACGACTTCGGTTCCGCTTCTTTGTTATTCTCATCGGAATATCACGTACATGCGTTTACACACGACTGGTTCCATTCTTTATTATTACATTGGGGAATAACTTTTGTCTATCTACGATCTATCGTGCGCATGGTGAATCATACATTATTCCATTCTTTATTATTACATTGGAATAACTTTTATCATGTGGATTACCACATGCATGGTGAATGATCCTTTGTATTCATTCCTTATTAAATTGTGGAAATGATCTCATGTCGTGTATTACTGCACATGGTGGTAAAAATCTATTTACAGTTTCATATATTCTATTATACTCAGTTGGTTATAGTTTTAACTTCTATACTCCATGAAATTAGTGGAATATCCTTGATATTTGTGCTTCATCCAGTATCTTTTCATGGAAATATTCTTCTGAGCATTCTTGAATTTTACTCTACAAAGCAGTATCATGTTGACAATTTGGACGTTATTGAATTATGGATAAATTAATTCTTGAACTTGTTTCATTGGATTCTTATATCATTGTCATCATCCTCATGCTTATATTATGTTGAAAGTCATCTGTGGCCTGTTGTGCATAGATGGACTTGGTATGATTATGACCAGGGATTATTCGGTATAATCATGACCGTAATGTTACAAATGATGTGGTAAAAGTCCTCATTGGCCCGTAGTGCATTAATGGATAGTTGTTGGCATGATCATGACCATTGTTGATTACACGAATATCCTTGGCCCGTAGTGCATGGATAATTTATGGTTGTGATACTAATGAATATCCTTGGCCGTCGTGCAAGGATGATGTGGATTATTTATTAAGCTGAGTCTCAGCGATAAAAGTGATGAAAAACCTTTTTAAATCATAAAAGATAGTAGATTTTATTCTCTTCTTGACTCTTTTAATGGATTGCTTGTTCTGCTGCAGTTAAACTTGATGTTTGTTATATTTTTATCAGTTTAACATTGTTGAAGACTAATGATAATTTATTCTACATTATCTTAGTCATAATATTTCTTACTGGGTTAGTTGAGCTCACCCTTTCTTTCACTGTTCTCTTCAGGAAATGAGAACGTAGCCGGGACTAGTCGGGGAACGGAGTGACGGTCCAGATGATAGTATTAGTATTCCTCATTATTCTGTTAAATAGTGTGACAATAAATGTAATGAGGACTTCTTTGAGTGTGGATATTGTCTAGATGACAATATTTTTATTAAAACTCTCAATTTATGTTTTGTCGTATTTTACACGATTGTTGTATAATTAAGTTGTATTTGAATTTTGTACCATGTACTTGGTGACTCAAGATGGGTGATGTATACCTGTTTTGGGGGCGTCACAATAATTTCTTCCACGATGGTTATCATTGTTCCGATGGCCGTTGCCACCGGTATGATTATTATCGTGTTGTTGGTCGTTGCCTTTTGGTTGTGTTGACTTATTATCGCGCTCTAATAACTGAGTCCTATTCACAATATCTAAATATAAATAAAGTTTGTGAGAAATGAGGTATTGACGTATATCGGGTTTCAAACCTCTTAAAAACATTCTCGTCATTCGCTCCTCATTATCGACCAAATAGGATGCAAACCGGGATACCTCTGCAAATTTAGCCTCGTATTGCGACACGGTCATATTGTTTTGCTCCAACTTGATAAAATCCACCTCCTTCATGTGACGAATACTTTCGGGAAAGTACTTGTCATTGAACAACTCTTGGAACTTCTCCCAAGACATCTTGAGTGCGTCAGGCTGGGTATGTTTTACATATTCCCACTAGTAATCTGCCTCTTCACGCAACATAAAGGTGGCAAATGGATCCTTTTGCTCCTCTGAGCATTCCAAGATATCAAATATCTTGGTGATCTGCTTTAACCACGTCTCCGCCTTCAGTGGTTCTGGCTTTCCCAAAAAACTCCGGTGGTCCCAGCTCCTTGAACTACTTAGCGGTGACTGCCCGTGGGTTACCATTATTTCCTCCTATATTTTGAATAGGAGTCTCTCTTACCTGTTGTTGCATGAATTGCATAAAGCCTCTGAACATCTCATCGTTCATCATTTGATCGGTGTTGTTATTTACCTGAGAATTATTGTCTTCCTATTGCACATTATCCTGGGTATTGATCGTTGGTGACTCAACAGTCTCATGTGCTTCATTGTTGAGCTCAACATTTTCAGATGCCATTTTAAAACACTGTCACAAAACAAGGGTTAATTAACATATCACATATTATCCCTATACTCTGACCGACCAATTAAATACCAAATAAACTTAGGTAGGTCATACTAGCGAAGGAATTCTCGTCTCTCCCCTCCTAGTTCTTGTCTCACATCTCGGTAGGGATCATATCTCTAAGCTTTGATACCAAGCTGGCGCCCCCAAAATAGGTATACATCACCCATCTTGAGTCGCCAACTACATGGTAAAAATACAAATAAAAACTTAATTATCTGACAATTAATGTAAAATAAGACAAAACATAGTGAGAGTTTAAACAAGAATATTGTCATCTAGACAATATCCACACTCAATGGAGTCCTCATTACAATTATTATCACACTATTCCATAGAATAGTGAGGACTAATAATGTTATCATCTGAGCAAATCAATCCATTCCCGACTAGTCCCGGTATATTCTCATTTCTGAAGAGAACAATGAAAGCAAAGGTGAGCTCAACTAGCCCGATGAAAAATATATGACTAAGATAATGCGAATAAATTATCATTAGCCTTCAACAATGTTAAACCGATAAAATATAATGAGACATCAAGTTTAACTGCAGTGGAATAAGCAATCCATTAGAAGAGTCAAGTAGAGCATAATATCTACTATCTTCTATGATTTAAAATGTTTTCATTAATTTTTATCATTTGAGACTCAAAATAATAAATAAACCACATCATCGAATCATCCCCTTTTACTGGCTGGGGATATTCATTAAATCATCAATGGTCATGACTATACCGAATAATCCATGGTCATAATTGTACCAAAAATTATCCATCAATGCACTACAGGCCACTGAGGACTTTTACCACATCATTTATAACATTATATGTCATGATTATACCGAATGATCCCTGGTCATAATTATACCAAGTCCATCTATGCACGTAAGCCAAAGATGACTTTCATCACAATATAAGCATGATGATGATGACACTGATATAAGCATTAATCAAACGAAAACAAGGATAAATATTAAAGACTTTAAATTTATCCAAATATTATCAATCACTTAATAAACTTATAATCTAATATTGTTAATATTATAACAATTTTTTAATCACTTCTTAACCTTATAAATAATTTATTTCAATTGTTTACACTTTACCAAATAATGCATTTAATCATTCAAAAATGCCATACTCATAAGATTTCATCACCAATGATCAAATCCCTCATCAAAAATCTGAATATACCTTATATAGGATTTCCAAGCCATAAAATCCTATTTTTCAATTTTGTTACTTCATATAACATATTTAATTCATTTACTCGTAACTAGTTCATTTTCATGAAAATACCAAATCAGTCCCAAAAATATTTATTTTCTGGGATTTAGCAGAATATAGTCCCATATTGAACATATATTTTTTCTCGAATTTTAAAATTCATTTACTATTTTTATATGGCCAAAAGCTTTTGAATATTTAGACATTTATCATAAATTGTACTTTTGTCCAAAAATTCCAAAATTCTGAGGTATACTCTCATTATATATATATACTCCCAATAAATATTTCACAATTTTGGAGTTAACCACAAAGAGTTATAAGGGTTTACTTTTAAAATAGTCTTTTCCCATAAAATCCAAAACTCTTAATCTATACATCCAAAATCGTCATTTTTGGACACAATCTAGAAAACTCATCAAATTATCATTCCAAATTTTTTTAGAATTTTTGAGGGTCAAAAAAATTATGAAACTGCCCTGGCAGAAACCCCTTTTGAATAAAAATACTGTTCATATGAATACAAAGGATCATTCACCATGCATGCGGTAATCCACATAGACAGGTTATTCCAACAGAATAATAAAGAATGGAATAACAGGAAAATTCACCATGCATGGGATAGACCGCACAGACAGGTTATTCTCAATAGAATAATAAACAATGGAACCAGGTCATGCGTAAATTGCACAGACAGGATATTCCAACAAAATAATAAAGAATGGAATAACAACAGAATTCACCAAGCATGCGATAGACCGCACAGACAGGTTATTCCAACAGAATAATAAAGAATGGAATAACAGAAGAATTTCACCATGTATGCGGTACTTCGCATAGATAGGTTATTCCAACATAATAATAAGGAATGTAATAACAATAGCTCTCTTCATGAATACGAAAGAAATAATACCCCTTACTATAATAATAATATCCCTTACCTTAGAAAGAAACTGGATACTGGAGTAGAGAGGTAGCATACTTCTCTTCTTCTTTCTCTCTATAATTGCTCTCTATAATAATTGCTCTAAAGCTTTAGTGAATTGGTGAGAAATGAAGGAAGAATGAGCTTCTATTTATAGGAAAATATAGTTTTGATAATTGCACATTTTGGGGCTTGAAATATTACAGTACAATACCTCCAACTTTTCTTTCAGTTTTAATTTAGTCCTACAAGTATTATCAAACTTGCACCACCTCCCCTAATAGTAAATAATGTGAATCAATAGTTCAATCATGTGAATCAATAGTTATAATCATGTGAAAATACGAATTACAGGCCATTGAGGACTTTTACCATAACATTTATAACATTATAGGTCATGATTATACCGAATGATCCCTGGTCATAATCATACCAAGTCCATCTATGCACGTAAGCCAAAGATGACTTTCATCACAATATAAACATGAGGATGATGACAATGATATAAGCATTAATCAAACGAAAACAAGGATAAATATTAAAGACTTTAAATTTATCCAAATATTATCAATCACTTAATAAACTTATAATCTAATATTGTTAATATTATAACAATATTTTAATCACTTCTTAAACTTATAAACAATTTATTTCAATTGTTTACACTTTACCAAATAATGCATTTAATCATTCAAAAATGCCATACTCATAAGATTTCATTACCAATGATCAAATCCCTCATCAAAAATCTGCATATACCCCATATAGGATTCCCAAGCCATAAAATCCTATTTTCTAATTTTGTTACTTCACATAACAAATTTAATTCATTTACTCGTAACTAGTTCATTTTCATGAAAAATACCAAATCAGTCCCAAAAATATTTATTTTCTGGGATTTAGCAGAATATAGTCCCATATTTTACATATATTTTTCTCGGAATTTTTAAAATTCATTTACTATTTTTTATATGGCCAAAACTGCCAAATATTTAGACATTTATCATAAATTGTACTTTTGTCCAAAAATTCCGAAATTTACAGGGTATACTCCTGTTATATATATGTACTTTTAATAAAAATTTCACCAATTTTGGAGTTAACCCCAAAGAGTTATAAGGGTTCACTTTTAAAATAGTCTTTTCCCATAAAATCCATAACTCTTAATCTATACATCCAAAAATCGCCATTTTTGGACACAATCTAGAAACTCATCAAATTATCATATCAAATTTATCCAGAATTTTTGAGGGTCAAAAAAATTATGAAATTGCCCCTGGCAGAAACCCCTTTTGAATGAAAATACTATTCATATGAATACAAAGAATCATTCACCATGCATGCGGTAATCTACATGAGGCAGTTATTCCAATGAATAATAAAGAATGGAATAACGTAATAATTCATCATGCATGCGATAGACGCATGCAATTGGTTATTCTCATTATAATAATAAAGAATGGAACCAATCATGCGTAAAAACCGCATGACGTGATATTCCAACGAATAATAAAGAATGTAACTAGGTCATAAATAAACCTTGCATGACGGGGATATTCCAAATGAATAATAATAAAGAATGGAATAACAACAGAATTCATCGAGCATGCGATAGAATCGCATGCAGACGGAGTTATTTCAATGAATAATAAAGAATGGAATAATGAAAGAATTTCACCATGTATGCGGTATTGCAGATGGCATGCAGTTATTCCAACATAATAATAAGGAATGGAATAACAATAGCTCTCTTCATGAATACGAAAGAAATAATATCCCTTACTATAATAATAATATCCCTTACCTTAGAAAGAAACTGGATACTAGAGTAGAGAGGTAACAGACTTCTCTTCTTCTTTCTCTCTATAATTTCTCTCTATAATAATTGCTCTAAAGTTTTAGTGAATTGGTGAGAAATGAAAGAAGAATGAGCTTCTATTTATAGGAAAATATAGTTTCGATAATTGTACATTTTGGGGTTCGAAATATTACAGTACAATACCTCCAACTTTTCTTTCATTTTTAATTTAGTCCTGCAAGTATTATCAAACTTGCACCACCTCCCCTAATAGTAAATAATGTGAATCAATAGTTCAATCATGTGAATCAATAGTTATAATCATGTGAAAATATTATCAATCTATACCTCCATTTTTAACTTAGTCATGCAAGTATTATCAATCCATTTTTTTGCTTTCTCTTGTCTGTTAGAAATGAGAGAAGGGAAAAAATGAAGAGAGAGATATGGGAGACGGAAGATGGAGAAGGGGAAAAAAATGAAGAGAGAGATATGAGAGATGGAAGATGGAGAAGAAGGGAGAACTGTTGGGAAAATGATGTTTTATTTAAGGGTTAAAATGGTAAAATATTACTATTCAGACATTTGAAAAAAATTAATTATCAAACAATATTTCTTTATTCAGATATAATTCTAAACAGATGCTCTACATTATTCAGATGTCTAAATTATTCAGATCTTAATATTTAATTTTATCAAACACAACCTAAGTCTCTGTGACTTGTTTCAAGTCTTAGTGACTTGAAGGAATCTTAGTGATTCAGTTGATGTAATTGTTCTTCGTGAACAAATCTTCATGAGTATTCTATCCTTAGTAGATTATACCTACTCAGTGACTAGAAGAGTGGACTAAGAGATCTTTGTGTTGCGAACCACTTAAAAATATATCATCTCATTTACTTTTCGCATCTACTTTCTTGTCAAATTATTTTAAGTGATCTACAATTTAGTCTGTGACTTAGTTCCACTTTTGATTGCTAAATTTAGAATTGTGATTTTTTTATAATCTTTAAAGGGATTCTCATAAACTATCACTGTTGTGCAAAACAAACTAATTAACTTGTTTAATTATAAGTTAGTAATAACTCTTTAAAAGTAAAAATTTTTAAAGGGTCTATTCAACCCTCTTATAGTTCTTTAAGTTCCTACAACAATTATGATCTTCTAATCTTGATCTTATGGATGTGTTTGTATTTTGAATTTCAAATACAAATTTGATTTGTTTTGGTGAGACTACAGAGTCTTCTTTTATGCATAAATAATAATTCAACTTTGACAAGAATCATAGAACTAAAATTTTTTTTTGTGTGTGAAATATATTTATAGGGCCTGACTCTGAAGTCTGTCTTGTTTAATTACTTAAACATTTGCTTTTTTTAGTCAAAATAAAGCTTCTTATGTACTCCTCAATAGTTGAATTTATACTTTACCAAACATCATTGGTAATACCATTAAAATAGCTATTGGGCATAATAAATGATATGTTGACTTTAGTTTAAGAACATGACTATATATGTTAAGTTATGCTTTTAATATATGACTTAACTGGCCCTTTCCTGCACCCTTTGATAAACTTGTTAATCACACTTAATGTGTTTTCTCAATCATCAAAATCTAGATGAGTACAACACAGTGATAAAAGTAGAGATTTAGAAAATACTATACAAAATAAGTTTTTAACAAATTACTGCAGCAGAATGAACAATCCATTAGGAGAGTTAAATAAACAATAATGCCTATTATCTTCTCTGATTTAAAATTTTCATCAATTGTAACACAAATGGTCATGATCATGCTAAACAACAATTTTCTTGTACTCTTGTCAAAGAGAACTTTCACCACGTGTATTTTCCACACACGATAAAGACACCAATCATATTATTTTTGCACCTAGGTCAAAGACATCACAACAACTTGAGTCTTAATGGTTAGCACAAACAACAAAGAATAAACATAAATAATAAGAATAATGAATGAATATTAGAGATCAGTAATTTATTTATATTTAAGGAATAATTTAATTTATTTATAGTCCAGTAAATATCTAAATTATCAACACGATATTCAGAATATAAGAATGAGTTAAACCCAAGGGTATTATCCAAGATTCACAAATAGAAAGTTCAACGATAAGGTTCACGGTACAAATAATATTTAGCAGTCTTAAATGTTCACAGTTCAAATAGAAATTTCACGACAAAATGCTCAGTCCAAGTGTAAAGTTCAAAGTCTAAAACGTCACAGTTCAAATATAACGGTTAGAATTTAACAAGAAAGTTCTAATCAAAAGATATTAAATGAAATACAAATTATTAAAGAAATTTTAACGAATTGTTGTTTTAGGAATTTTTTCCGTTTAATTTTAACAGTTAAATAAATGAATAATAATTTTTATTACCATAACAAGTTTAAAATTTAATAGTATAAAAGGAAATGACATATTTTACCTTAGAACGTGACTAGATTCTGCTTAATATGTGGGAAATATACTTAAATATATATTTATAATTTAATTAGTAATTACTCCATATAAGTTGTATAGTGTACACTTATCTCAAATATATTAGTAAATCGTTAAAAATATATTAATAATATTTAAAAAATAAATTTATATAATGTATAAAATAGAATAGAATAAACTTTCAAAATATATTTTTAAAGGAATAAAATAACACTTTATTGATTGGAATTATCACCAACCAATTTTCCTTGTCCAAATAATTTCTCCTTTATCATGTTTTAAAAAGAAATTATGATAAAGAATGGTTTGATGTGTACTTGGACGGTTATATGTCCTCTTCATAATCCTACCAATATATATTTTTTAGATATATTCATGTAGGCTAATTATAGAGTAGATATATAAATATATTTAATTAAGTTTTATATATATATAGAAAAAAACTACTATATATTCTATAGGATTCAAGTCGTAACAACTCAGGTCAAATTTCGAGTTCGAAATCACAATAGTGTCTTCTTAGTGTTAATAACTTAATTCTTTATATACTTTTTACACATATTTTAATGTAGGACTAGGGTGTTGTAAACTTCCTCAAATTTCTAACGTCCTCGTCAGTCATCGTGTACTCGCTTCAGGAAACCCGATCGAATTACCCAACTCGAGCTTTCGAGAGTCGGCTCTGATACCATATGTAACAACCCGGGTCAAATTCTGAATTTGTAACTAATCTTGGGTCAAATTTAAATTCCGAATCGAATTAAATTCATCCAAATAAAGCCTTAAACCACTAGCACAATAGGCAATAATTTCTTTTTAGGTTTACAAGTTCACCCAAAATATCATGACTGAAAATACTATTATTACTAACTTAATTCCTAATATACAGACAAATTTTTTCCATATCTGATAGGTCTCCAAAATTTATTATTTATTTTGATGATAACAATAATTGGGAAAAAAGATAATTAAATTAGAATCCTCTCCATAGGATTTATTTGTGTGTCAAATTTTTCTTTAAATAAAATTGTTTTTCTAAATTGAACTAATATTTTCCTAACCTTGATAATTTAATATCAAATGTTAAAAATATTATTTCACACAATAACATTTCTCCAAGGCAAGGAGAATTCCTATTTTCTTTCAAAATAAAATATTCATATTCAAGCTTTCAAAGTTATATTCAGAAAAAGGGGTAAAAGAATTTTTTTTAAAAACCAAAAATTGTTTGTGTGCATCAGTGTAATGGCAAATGATAATGAGATAATATTTTTGGGATAAAATTTTTTAAAGCTCCGGATATGTGCTGGACATTTTGATATTTGAAAAACAAATGAACATGTGCTTAATTAATGCAAAAGGTAGTCAAATTTTTCAAAGGACCAATTGCTTCAATTTTGGAAGGCTTAATGACTGGGAAATCCGTGTGCTTAAAATTGCTAAACTTCATCTGAACCCTTTGTGACGCTCCCAAAATAGGTCTACACAACCAATTCTCAGTCGCTAAATACATAATACATAATTCAAATACAAACTTCCTATTTATAAATATTAAACTGTTGTCCAAATACGACAAAACATAAGTTGTGAGTTTTAATACAAATATTGTCTCATAGACAATATCCAAACTCAAATAAAGTCATCTGAAATTCAGATAAGGCACACTTAGAAGGGGGGGTTGAATAAGTGTGGATACAAACTATAACCAATTTAAAAACTTTAAACCAAATTATTGAATGTAGTCAACTATATTGATGAATGCAGCTTGCTGAATGAATATGGTCTACCGAATTGAATTTTTATTTAAGAAAATATCTTGGTGTTTTTATAAGTTAAATGGAATATTTAATGTTAACAAAAATTCTCATGATGAAACAAATAATTAAATTTTGTTTATTTAGCAAATCAATTAACTTGAGTGAAATTAAGTTAAAGCAGGTAATAAAAATAACACCAAGATTTTTTATGTGGTTCAACTATTATCCTCTATAATAATAGCCTAGTCCACGTCCAATACCAACTAGTATTGGAGACTCACTTTAAAAGACTCTTGTTACAAATCAGATTCTATAAAACTGAATTACAATAATTCACTTGAGCACTCTTGCTCCTTGTGCACCAATGCACCCCTTAAGCACCTATGCTTCCTTGAACCTGTTTGTAAAAAAACCTTAATCCACCTGGATTAAATTCCCTTAGAAAACACTTAGTCTAAACAAAAATAAGATTACAATAATAGAGGTCTAATGATCAAAGCAAATAAGCAATTTAACGATGCAAGGCTCAACTACTGAATTCAACGATCAAGTAATAAAAGATAGATATCACCAATATAAAGCTCACGAAAGTTGACTGATAATATCAATTGATCAACAGCTTAAGATTTGCACCAAGAACGCCTTTGCTTTCCTAACATGACAGTTAGATTTTCTTCCCCTTGAACGAATTTAGCAAGAGATGATTTTAGTGATTCTATTTCTTTTTGAAGTTCATGATTAGGAAATGTTTTAATAAGTGATTTATCACTAAATGCATCAATACATACATCTCTCATTTTCAGTTCATTAGTTAATTTATGGACTTCATTATTCAAAAAATTTACCTTATTAAAAAGTATTTTGTTATAATTATCTAAATAATCAATTTTAGCAAGCAAAACCTTTTCTTCTTTACAAGTAGATTCCTTTTCAATATCTTTCTTTTCATCGATTAAAGAGTCTACTTCACCCATTAATGTGTTTACTAAGTCTTTCAAATATGCATTCTTTTCTTTTAATTTAGCATTTTCTTGTTTCTAGGAATTAAAATCAAAATCAGATACCTCGTTTGATTCACCTTCTATTCCCACAAAGCATACTTGAGCTATCTCATCCTTGGCATCGACCTCAACCTCATATTCTTCTTCATCACTCCAAGTGAGCAGTGCCTTATTTCTCTTATTATCCTTGAAGCCTGTTTTTCCTTTATTCTTAAGTTGAAAACAGTCCTTCTTGAAGTGCCCTGGTCGTCCACATTCAAAACACGCCTCTTCAGTTTGCTTTCCTTTGCCTTTATTTGATTTGAAGATATTCTTTCGTTTATTCTTCCTTTATAGAAGTCCTTTGAGTCTCCTTGACATCATAGCTATCTCTTCGTCAGAATCATCTTCAAGCTCTTCTTCATTTCCTGTATTAAGAGCTAGAACCTTTCTACGAGGAGTTTCCTCCTCATCGTCATACCTCTTTAATTGATGTTCATATTCCTCAAGTTCACCAATAAGGGTTAGTGCATCCATAGTAGATATAGTAGAGGAATCTTGAAGAGTAGTAATTTTAGATGCAAACCTCTTGGGCATAGCCTGAAGTAACTTACGATTAATCTCACTTTATGGAATAGATTTGTCCAGTAGCTTTAAAGAGTTCAAAAGAACAAGGAAACTTGCTTGAGCCATCTTTATAGTTTCATCTTTCTCAAGTTTGAACATCTCATAGTCATGCATAAGCATGCTTAGTTTAACTTCTCGAACTTTTGATGTTCCTTCATGACTCACCACTAGAGTATCCCAAATTTCCTTAGCTGTGTTGCATGAGGATACTTTGTCAATCTCGGACTGCACCATGCTGCTTAGTAGAGTATTCATCACCCTTGAGTCATAGGAGACCATGAAGGTTTAGTTGAATCCATTTCTAGCAAAGTCTTTGGAGTACCGTCATCTTTCCTTGGAATAACTGGTCCATTCTCCACAACCCACCATTCCCAAGGATCTCTTTTAAGGTAGATCCTCATTCTAATTTCTGAAGTTGTAGTTTTTGGTCCATGCAAAGTGGTGGAGGTCTATTGGTTGATTGACCTTTTGATTGTTGTTTACGAGCATGCCGTACGAATCTTTCCTATAAGTCACCTTTAAGACCAAATATGTAGATCCAAGCTCTGATACCAAATGAAATTCAGATAAGGCACACTTAGAAGGGGGGTTGAATAAGTGTGGATACAAACTATGACTAATTTAAAAACTTTAAACCAAATTATTGAATGTAGTCAACTATATTGATGATTGCAGCTTGCTGAATGAATATGGTCTACCGAATTGAATTTTTGTTTAAGAAAATATCTTGGTGTTTTTATAAGTTAAATGGAATATTTAATGTTAACAAAAATTCTCACGATGAAACAAATAATTAAATTTTGTTTATTTACCAAATCAATTAACTTGAGTGAAATTAAGTTAAAGCAAGTAATAAAAATAACACCAAGATTTTTTACGTGGTTCAGCTATTACCCTCTATAATAATAGCCTAGTCCACGTCTAATACCAACTAGTATTGGAGACTCACTTTAAAAGACTCTTGTTACAAATCAGATTCTATAAAACTGAATTACAATAATTCACTTGAGCACTCTTGCTCCTTGTGCACCAATGCACCCCTTAAGCACCTATGCTTCCTTGAACCTGTTTGGTAAACAAACCTTAATCCACCTGGATTAAATTCCCTTAGACAACACTTAGTCTAAACAAAAATAAGATTACAATAATAGAGGTCTAATGATCAAAGCAAATAAGCAATTTAACGATGCAAGGCTCAACTAGTGAATGCAACGATCAAGTAATAAAAGATAGATATCACCAATATGAAGCTCACGAAAGTTGACTGATAATATCAATTGATCAACAACTCAAGATTTGCACCAAGAACAGAATAGCTTTCCAAGTATGTGAGTGCAAAATATTAATTCAAGTGTTGTAAGTGTTGTATCTTTTTCACTTATATCAGTTCTCTTTATATAGCCCAATTTATATTACCGTTGCTTCATTAAGTTCCGTTGCCATATATACGTTGCCAGCAGAATTAAAGAGATAAGAAACGTTCCAATAATATTCCCATTGGATAAAATCAAGTAGATCTCCGGATGACAAAAACAGAAATTAGCTAGACTCTTTCAAAGCGATAAGCCTCTATTTTTCCATACTATTTTTATTTATTTATTAAACAACCATAAGAAATATTTAGTTCCGTAATTAATGGCAACATGCATCTTCCCAAGATAATCATTACTATCAATTTCCAAGATATATGCAGCTTTTAGACTTCTAATCATGATCCACTACCGCCACATATATCATACTTCCTTTCTAACAAATATATAACCATTCCGTAATAAATGGAAAGAAGATAAACATACTGCTTTTAGTGTAAATCACATAGAAATTTAAATATCAATTAACAAGCACCTTTTTCCAGGATAATTATCTTAGAGTTCCCAAGACATATGCGCACCAAAATATTTCATTTCTTCCACACGTGTATCATTTATACTAATTCGGACAGTACTTTTACGCATGCTAACAAAATAAAACATAATAGCAATGAATAACATATTTTAGACATGCACAAAATATTAATGCACATAAAATGTCCTAGAGCCTTGAATTGAAAAATTAAATATTTGCAATGACCTTACATATTTTTCTTAAGACTCAAATCGTCTACAGTCTTCTTGAATAATCCATCAAATAATTCTTGAAACAATTTCCTGAAATTCACAATAAAGAATTTAGTACTAATGAACAAGTCATCATCAAAACATTAGGTTATTAGAACGTGATATAATCAACATTCTTCCCCTTTTTGATGATGACAACATAAATGAAAACTCCCCCTAAATTCATGCATATAACTTATTTCAGGAAAAATTTTGTACGACCTGCACGAGTAGTGAAGTAAGGACGATGACGCAGGCGATGAAGACGCTCTTCCAAAGTATAATCATCAGCAAATCGAGGTGGGCGAGGTATAAAGGTTGCAGGAGGAAGTTCCATATCTCGAAAATCACCCTTGTATTCAGCCATACAATTGTTCATCGGCCATTCTGGGATTGGAGAATACATTGTTGGAACATGAAACCTTTGTCCCACATCATTGAACCTGGTCACCATAAAATCTGCAAGCTCCCCAAGTTGATAACTAATAAACTTTACCTCTTGACTTAACTGACATGTGTTCTATTAAATTTCCTTTGAAGTGCTTCAACCATAGCCATTGTCTGAATCTCAAAACCCGCCTGAAGATCAATAAATTCATCTTCAACACGATGTACAGTTTATTAATTTTTGGAGCGTCCATCGGTAGTTTCCCTTTCTCAAGAATCACAAGTCGATTTCTTATTTCGACCAAATCAGCTTTCACATAATTTTGATTTTGCAAAATCTCATTTAGAACATTCATAATGTCAGACCCATGAGAATTTGGCAAAGAGGATGAAGATGAATCGTGATTAGGAGAAATAAGAGGAGGAGGATCAGGGAGAAGACGAACAAACTCACCAGCATGAAAAGTAATATGAGATTTTGTCATATTAGCAGTATCAATAAGCTCATTATTTGTGATAGAAATTTGATCATCAAAAGATATTTTGAAATGTTAGAAGAGTTTTGTTAAAAACTTGCTATAAGGAAGACACTTCTTGGTTTGACGAATGCAACTTTGCATATGAGAAAACATCATTTGAGAAAAATTGAAAGGTTTTCCCTTAAGAATAATAGCTACAACCACTAAATCTTGATAGGTAAAATCTGCTCCACCACCAAGTCGTGGAAACAAATTATACCTAAACAACTTATGTAACACACAGGCAGTAGGACACACATTCACAGTTTTTGGAAGAAACAGAGATGTAAGAGAATAATCATTTATAACAATATGAAGCTGTTCCAATGGATGAAAAGGGATATTAGCAGCTGTAAAATCCCAAATTTTACGAATAAAGATTTAAAATTTTCAAATTTTTTTTTGAATATTATGGTGTGGATTTAATATAATGTTATAGTTGTGGGTAATATTTATAAATTTTGCAAAGTATGCAAGTTGTTATATTATATTCGATTGGTCGAGAAATATTCTTTGTGTCGGGGAATATTAGTACAACGACACAATCATTGGTGGACTCCACAACGGAATTATTGTCGGATTGAGAAAACGACAAAAATATTTTTATGAAAATAACGGCGGAAGTTTTACCGTTAATACTGTTGAACTACTCGGTAGAAAAAGTACAGTAATACGTGTAGTTGCATAGTAGCACACGGTATTGATTATTGATGCTTACGTGAGAAGTCACTCAGTTTTGTTCAATTATTGCTACAATAGTTGTTGCATAGTATCTCACGTTATTTGATTCAATTATTGTTGATTGTTATATATATATATATATATATATATAAGTTTTGTTTTATTAGTATTATTAATGTAATAAAACAGAAAAGCTTTTTATATAAAACAGAATACTTTTATAAAGTTATTCTATAAATAGAATATATTATATTCTATTATGCATAGTGTTTTGCATAGTAAAATCTTTTTATATAAAACAGAATAGTTTTATAAAGTTATTCTATAAATAGAATATATTATATTTTATTATGCATAGTGTTTTATAGTGCTGCGATAATATTTTTGCATAGTAAAATCTTTTTATATAAAACAGAATACTTTTATAAGGTTATTCGTTTTATTATATTATAAATAGAATTTATTATATTTTATTTAAAAGATTTTGCTTTAAATCTGGACCGTTCGATTAAAAGTAAATCAATCTGGACCGTTCATGAATTATTTACTATGAAGTCCATTCTTCTATAAATAGAAGCTCATTCCTTCATTATTTCTTACGAATTCACTGAAACTCTAGAGAGAGAAACTATAGAGAGAAAGAAGAAAAGTATTCTGCTACTTCACTACTTCTATATCCAGTTTCTTCTATAAGGTAAGGGGTATTATTTTTTTTCATATTCATGAAGATAACTTCTGTTATTCCATTCTTTATTATTCTGTTAGAACATCCTGCCGGTGTGAATTTACTTTGACACAGTTACATTATTTATTATTACATTGGAATAACTTTGTCTATGTAAGTCTTCGCATGCATGGTGATTTCTGTTGTTATTCCATTCTTTATTATTCTATTGAATATCACGCTTGTGCGTATTACGCTTTGACACGGTTCTCGTTATTTATTATTCTTTGGAATAACTTTACACATCAAATACCGCATGCATGGTGATTTCTTTTGTTATTCCATTCTTTATTATACTCAGTTTGTTAAAGTTTTGACTTCTATACTCCATGACATTAGTGGAATATCCTTGATATTTGCGCTTCATCCAGTATCTTTTCATGGAAATATTCTTTTGAGCATTCTTGAATTTTACTCTACAAAGAAGTATCATGTTGACAATTTGGACGTTATTAGTTTCTGGATAATTTAATTCTTGAACTTGTTTTATTGAATTCTTATATCATTGTCATCATCTTCATGTTTATATTTTGTTGAAAGTCATCTGTGGCCTGTAGTGCATAGATGGACTTGGTATGATTATGACCAGGGATTATTCGGTATAATCATGACCGTAATGTTACAAATGATGTGGATAAAGTCTTCATTTGCCCGTAGTGCATTGATTGACAGTTTTTGGTATGATTATGGCTATGGATTCTCTTCGGCCAAGGGAGAAAAGATGAATTATTTTATGGCATGATCAGGACCGTTGATGAAAACACAATTATCTTTGGCCCGTAGTGCAAGGATAACTCGTGGTCGTGATACTAAATAATATCCTTGGCCTGTAGTGCAAGGATGAATTGATAATGTGGATTATTTATTGTCGAGTCCCAAATAAAAGTGATGAAAATTTTTTAAATCATAAAAGATAGTAGATTTTATTCTCTACTTGACTCTTTTAATGGATTGCTTGTTCATTGCAGATTAAACTTGATGTCTATTGTATTTTATCGCTTTAACATTGTTGAAGACTAATGATAATTTATTCGCATTATCTTAGTCATAATATTTCTTCTTGGGCTAGTTAAGCTCACCCTTTCCTTCACCGTTTCTCTTGAGAAAATGAGAGAATATATTTGGGACGAGTTGGGGAGCGGATTGACAGTCCAGATGATAGCATTAGTAGTCCTCACTATTCTGTTAAATAGTGTGATAATAAATGTAATGAGGACTCCTTTGAGTGTGGATATTGTCTAGATGACAATATTCTTATTAAAACTCTCAATTTATGTTTTGTCGTATTGTTTACACGACAGCTGTATTATTAAGTTATATTTGAATTTTGTACCATGTATTTGGCGACTCAAGATGGGTGATGTATACCTATTTTGGGGGTATCACAGTTGGTATCAAAGCTTAGGGATATGATCCCTGGCTGAGATGTGAGACAAGAACTAGGAGGGGGGAGACGTGGAATTCCTTTACTTGTATGACCTACCTAAGTTTATTTGGTATTTAATTGGTTGGTCAGAGTATAGGGATAATATGTGATATGTTAATTAACCCTTTTTTGTGGCAGTATTTGAAAATGACATTCGAGAATGTTGAGAATAGCTATGGAGCACAAGAGACCATTGAGTCTCCACATATCAATAATCAGGATAATGTGCATTAGGAAGGCAATAATCCTCCTGTAAACAACAACACTAACCAAATGATGAACGATGGAATGTTCAGAGGCTTTATGCAATTCATGCAACAATAGTTAAGAGAGACTCATGTTCAAAATATAGGTGGAAATAATGGCAACGCACGGTCGGCCACCGCTAAGCAGTTCAAGGAGCTGGGACCACCAGAGTTTTTGGGAAAGCCAGAACCACTTAAGGCGGAGACATGGTTAAAGTAGATCACCAAGATATTTGATGTCTTGGTATGCTCCGAGGAGCAAAAGGTTCCATTTGTCACCTTTATGTTGCGTGAAGAGGCAGATTACTGGTGGGAATCTATAAAAGCGTACCAGATCGACGCACTCAAGATGTCTTGGGAGAAGTTCCAAGAGCTATTCAACGACAAGTACTTTCCTCGAAAGTATTCATCACATGAAGGAGGTGGAGTTCATCAAGTCGAGCAGCAAAACAATATGACCGTGACGCAAGACGAGACTGAGGCTAAGTTTGCGAGTTGTCTCGGTTTACATCCCATTTGGTCGATAATGAGGAGCGAATGACGCGAATGTTTCTAAGAGGTTTGAAACCAAATATACGTCGATACCTCATTTCGACAAACTTTGTTTATATTCGGATGTTGTGAATAGGGCTCGATTATTGGAGCGCGATAATGAGTCAAGACAACCAAAAGGCAACGACCAACAACACGATAATAATCGTCTGCAGGGCAAGTAATTCGGTCATCGAACAATGATAACCATCGTAGGGAAATTATCATGCCATGAATGGTAACCACTTCGGTGGTAATCATGGCCAAGATAATAGAAGTGGAAATTTCAAGAAGAGAAGGTTCAATAATGATGGAAAGACAGCAACATCAACACCCGTTTCAAAGGAAGAAGAACGACCACCGGTCGTATATTTCAAATGCGGACAGGAGGGACACATCCATCCAAACTGTACGCAACAATCCAAAGCGTGTTTTAATTGCGGAAGAAAAGGTCACCTAGCTCAATTTTATCGTATGGTGAAGTCAAGTCCAGCTGGGATGGTGATGCGAAAAGATGTCCCAGACAAGCCAAAGCCGGTAGTTTAAGAGAGAGCGTTTTTTTTTCGTAACGAGGAACCTGAATAAAATTATCATGGGTAAGTTAATCATAAACTCTTGCGAAGACTATACCGTGTTAGATATCGGTTTTTACTCACACTTTCATTCCACTTAGTTGTGTTCAATGTTTAAATTTAACTCTGGAGAAGTTAGAGTTTGATTTATCTGTTGAAACTCAGTTGGGAGAAACCTTCGTTACCTCCACTATTTATAAATCTTGTTTGATTCAAATCAACACTTTCACATTACCTGTCGATCATATCTCTTTGAAAATACTTGCCTTTGATGTGATTTTAGGAATCGATTGGTTAACTACTCATCATGCTTTTAATAAGGTTGTTAGCTTTCATATTCCTAACCAACCTGTTATGCGAATCAAGCAACCAAACCACTAAAGTCAATAATTGTCATATCAAGCCATAAGTAAAGAGCTTCAGTCCTTTCGTTGTTGACTTCCTTGTGTGGAATGCACCGAATCCAGACTTTCTGTAGGGGACATTGTGAATAACGATGACAAGTTGATAGGTATCAATGTGACGTGTTATCCAAGTCTTGGATGAGAGTCACAGTTGTGAATGATATTTCTATTGTTAATAAATTTCATGACGTATTTCTGAAGACTTCTTGTCCTACCCCAGAGCATGAAAACGAATTTTGTACTGACCCCAGTACAAAACCCCATTTCTAAAACCCTTAAATATTTCTTCAACTAAAATGAACGTAACATGCGCTAAAGACGTTGACTCGAGCTGTTGAAGATTACGATCGTACCAATACCATCGTGGGAAAAGCAAACGTGGTAGCTGACACGTTGAGTAGAAGATCGTATGCGTTTATGAGTGTGAATATACGAACCTACGTGAAGATAACGAATATAAGAGTAGAATCGACTTTAATCGATAAAGTTAAAGCCGCTCAAGCTAAATACTTAGAGCTGATGAATGTGAAAAAGAAGGTTCAAGAGGGCGTTATTCTAGAAGAAAAAATCGATGAAGAGAGGAAATCTCAACCCTAGATTTTATTGACTCATTTGAAATCCTTGATCGAGTAGGAACTGTGACCTATAGACTCATTTTACCGCTAAGTATGTCGCATGTTCATAACATTTTTCACATATCGATGTTACGTAAATATGTGGATGACCCGAGCCACGTTATTGATTTAGAACCGGACGAGATAGCGGATAATTTAACGTAAAAAGATGTACCTGTTAAAATCCTGGAATGTATTCAACACTCAAAGGTTATACCTCAAGAGTTAGAATCGGATGAAGTGTCCTCATCTGTTCGACATACCAGGTACGTACGTAAATTTCGAAGGCAAAATTTCATAAGGAGGGGAGATTGTAAAATCCCAAATTTTACAAATAAAGATTTAAATTTCTCAATTTTTTTTTGAATATTATGGTGTGGATTTAATATAATGTTATAGTTGTGGGTAATATTTATAAATTTTGCAAAGTATGCAAGTTGTTATATTATATTCGATTGGTCGGGGAATATTCGTATGACTCAAGACAATCATTGGTGGACCCTAATAATCTAAATTATTGTCGGATTGAGAAAACGACAAAAATATTTTTATGAAAATAACTACGGAAGTTTTACAGTTATCACTGAACTACTCGGTAGTAAAAAATACGATGTCGTGTGGTTGCATAGTAGCACACAGTATTGATTATTGATGCTTACATGAGAAGTCACTCGCTTTTGTTCAATTATTGCTACAATGAGTTGTTGCATAAGTATCTCACGTTATTTGATTCAATTATTGTTGATTGTTATATATATATATATATATATATATATATATATATATATATATATATATATATAAAGTTATGTTTTATTAGTATTATTAATGTAATAAAACATTAAAGCTTTTATATAAAAATGAATACTTTTATAAAGTTATTCTATAAATAGAATATATTATATTCTATTATGCATAGTATTTTGCATAGTAAAATTTTTTTTTATAAAAGCAGAATACTTTTATAAAGTTATTCTATAAATAGAATATATTATATTTTATAATGCATAGTGTTGCATAAAGGCCTACATAGTATTTTTTGCATAAAATCTTTTTATATAAAATGAATACTTTTATAAAGTTATTCGTTTTATAAGATTATAAATAGAATATATTATATTTTATTTAAAAGATTTTGCATTAAATCGACCGTCCAGATTAAAAGTAAATTAATCGGACCGTTCATGAATTAGTTACTATGCAGTCCATTCTTCTATAAATAGAAGCTCATTCCTTCATTATTTCTTACGAATTCACTGAAACTCTAGAGAGAAAGAAGAAAAGTATTCTGCTACTTCACTACTTCTATATCTAGTTTCTTCTATAAGGTAAGGGGTATTATTTTTTTTTCATATTCATGAAGAGAACTTACATTATTCCATTCTTTATTATTACATTAGAACATCCTATCGGTGTGAATTTACGCTTTGACACAGGTTAAGTTATTTATTATTACATTGGAATAACCTTTGTCATGCCAATCTTTGCATGCATGGTGATTTACATTGTTATTCCATTCTTTATTATTCTATTGGAATATCCCGTCGGTGCGTATTATGCGACTTTGGTTACATTATTTATTATTACATTGGAATAACCTATCTATGTAATCTGCGCATGCATGGTGATTTCTTTTGTTATTCCATTCTTTATTATACTCGGTTGGTTAAAGTTTTAACTTCTATACTCCATGAAATTAGTGGAATATCCTTGATATTTGCGCTTCATCCAGTATCTTTTCATAGAAATATTCTTCTAACAATTTGGGCGTTATTAGTTCTGGATAATTTAATTCTTGAACTTGTTTTATTGAATTCTTATATCATTGTCATCATCCTCATATTTATATTTTGTTCAAAGTCATCTCGTGGCACTTGTAGTACATAGATGGACTTGGTATGATTATGACCGAGGATTATTCGATATAATCATGGTAGTAATGTTACAAATGATGTGAAAAAAAGTCCTCATTTGCACGTAGTGCATTGATGGACAATTTTGGTATGATTATGGCTATGGATTCTCTTGACAAGGGAGCAAAGATGAATTGTTTTATGGCATGATCGGGGACCGCTGATGAAAACATAATTATCTTTGGCCCGTAGTCCATGGATAATTCAAGGTAAATGATACTTAAATAATATCCTTGGCACCGTGCGAGGATGAATTGATAATGTGGATTATTTATTAAGTTGATTCCCAATGATAAAAGTGATGAAAAACTTTTTAAATCATAAAAGATAGTAGATTTTATTCTCTACTTGACTCTTTTAATAGATTGCTTGTTCCTCTGCAGTTAAACTTGATGTCTATTGTATTTTATCGGTTTAACATTGTTGAAGACTAATGATAATTTATTCTGCATTATCTTAGTCATAATATTTCTTACTGGGCTAGTTGAGCTCACCCTTTCCTTCACTGTTCTATTCAGGAAATGAGAATATAGCTGGGACGAATCGAGGAACGAATTGACAGTCCAGATGATAGCATTAGTAGTCCTCACTATTCTGTTAAATAGTGTGACAATAAATGTAATGAGGACTCCTTTGAGTGTGGATATTGTCTAGATGACAATATTCTTATTAAAACTCTCAATTTATGTTTTGTCGTATTGTTTACACGACAACTGTATTATTAAGTTGTATTTGAATTTTGTACCATGTATTTGGCGACTCAAGATGGGTGATGTATACCTATTTTGGGGGCGTCACAGCAGCACCTTTAAGAGTAAAAGGACAAGGTCCAGCAGAAGAAATACCAAGAATATGACGCCCCCAAAATAGGTATACATCACCTATTCTGAGTCGCCAAATACATGGTACAGAATACAAATACAATCTTAAATATACAACAAAATCTGTGAGTTTTAATACAAATATTGTCTTATAGATAATATCCACTCTCAGAATAAGTCCTCATTACATTTATTATCATACTATTTTATAGAATAGTGAGAACTACTAAGACACCATCTCGCATCACCACTCCGCTCCCCGACTAGTCTCCGGCTACGCTTCTCATTTCTCTCAAGAGAATAAAGAAGAAAGAAAGGGTGAGCTCAACTGACCAAAAAAAATATTATGACTAAGATAATGCAAAATAAATTATCATTAGCCTTCAACAATGTTAAACTTATAAAATACAATAGACATCAAGTTTAATCAAGAATCTTAACAAGCAATCCA
Source organism: Panax ginseng (assembly GCA_020205605.1). Classification (NCBI taxonomy): domain Eukaryota; kingdom Viridiplantae; phylum Streptophyta; class Magnoliopsida; order Apiales; family Araliaceae; genus Panax; species Panax ginseng. The sequence goes on from CM035135.1 coordinate 30,814,599, forward strand.
TTAAAAGAATCAAGTAGAATAAAATCTACTATCTTTTATGATTTAAAAGGTTTTTCATCACTTTTATCATTGGACTCGAAATTTAATAAATAATACACATCATCCTCGCACTACTACCAATGATATTCATTAGTATCACGACCATAAATTACCCATCCACTACGGGCGAGGATATTCGTGTATTCATCAATGGTCATAATCATGCCAACAATCATCCCATCAATGCACTACGGGCCAATGAGGACTTTTACCACATCATTTGTAATATTATGGTCATGATTACAATCAATAATCCTCGATCATAATCATACCAAGTCCATCTATGCACCACGTGCACCGTGATTTCTTTCAACAAAATATAAACATGAGGATGATGACAATGATATAAGAATTCAATAAAACAAGTTCAAGAATTAATTAATTCAGAACTAATAAGTCTAAATTGTCGACATGATACTTCTTTGTAGAGTAAAATTCAAGAATGCTCAGAAGAATATTTCTATGAAAAGATACTGGATGAAGCGCAAATATCAAGGATATTCCACTAATTTCATGGAGTATAGAAGTCAAAACTTTATCCAACTGAGTATAATAAAGGATGGAATAACAAAAGAAATCACCATGCATATGCAGATTTCCGATATGAAGTTATTCCAATAGAATAATAAATAATGGAACTATGTCAAAGTAAATTACACCGAAGCGGATGTTCCAACATCAATAATAAAGATTTTATCAGTCCGGCAGAAAACGCATGCATACGATATTTCCAATGTAATAATAAAGATTTTAACCGTGTCCGCGTAAAAACGCACAAATGAGATATTCCAATGTAATAATAAAGACGGAATCAGTCCTGTAAAACGCATGCATGTGATATTTCCAATGTAATAATAAAGACGGAACCAGTCCGCCAGAAAAGCATAAAAACAGGATATTCCAACAAAATAATAAAGATTTTAACCAGTCCCAGAAACGCTTGACATGATATATTCCAAATGAATAATAAAGAATGGAATAACAGAAGTTCTCTTCATGAATACAAAAGAAATAATACCCCTTACCTTATAAAGAAGAGTAATTCGACGGTAGGGCGGGGATATACTTGAAGAAACTTGCACTACGCTCAAAGCTTTCTTAAAACTCTAAGGAAATACGCTCAAGATTATAGAAGAGAATTTTCTGAATTTCTGGTGTGTTTTTAATTCTAACTAAGCATCCTATTTATAGGAGAATTGAAGGAGTACTGTTTAAGAAAAAGAAAACTCACGGATTCAGAACGTGAAGTCACGGATTTCATATGCATGATCGGTGTTTGAAAATATCAAATAAAACAAAACCAAAATATACTATATATATATATATATAATTATAAGGCACATGTTTATTTGAAAAACATTCACCTCTCGTGAACCTTCAATTTCCACCAAAATCATATCATTCAACTTTTCCACCAAAATCATATCATCCAACTGTGGGCCCAACAATTATAATTATATATATATATATATAACATACATATATTATATATCACAATACATACATAATATATAACATAAATATATATATATATATATATATACTAATGATATTAACTCCCTCCCGTGACTAACATAACTCCCCCACCCCTAATGTCATTTTCAATCGTGGGCCCCCGCTTATATTATACCAAATAACTTTCTACCTATTATTTGAAAAATGGGTAAATTGGGGTCTATAAAATAACAAAATTTACATCCAAGACTTCATAAAAATCACCTTAATAATTTTAACAACATTTATCACCTTTATTATAATTCACAATATTAATCGACCGTGTCGCGTTCCCGAAAGAAGGGTTTTCCAATAAGGATTTCTCCTATTGGTAGCGTAATTAGGTGACCAAACCTCTCCTTGATGTAACTTCTGAGACATCGTTAATATTGCAAATAATAATATTAATAACTTTGTCGTCTCAATTATTGTTTAATAATATATAAAATATCGACAATAATTGAATCCAATAACGTGAGATATTATGCAGCAACTACTATAACAATAATTGAACAAAACTGAGTGACTTCTCACGTAAGCATCAATAATCAATACCGTGTTAACTACTATGCAACCACGCCATTCATCAGACTTTTTAAACCGGTGTTTCAACAGTTAACGGTAAAACTTCCGCCGTTATTTTTATAAAAAGATATTTTTATCGTTTTCTCAATCCGACAATAATTTCGTTGTGGGGTCCACCAATGATTGTATCGTCGTACAAATATTTCCCGTTAAAACGAATATTCCCCGACAAATCGAATATAATATAATAACTTGCATACTTGAAAAATTTATAAATACTACCCACAACTATAACATTATAACAAATTCATTCCATAATATTCAAAAATGATAATTATAGAAAATTTATTTTTATTCATAAAAGTTGGGGTCTTACAAAGAATGCTACAAAAATCAATACTATTGAAAAATAATGACTTACCCTTAACAAATGTTGTAAAACAATCCCCATTGCATTCAAGATTAGTGTAAAATTGTTGGACTAACTGAGGATAAGCAATGGTAGGAGGAAGCAGCATAGGGGATATTTCGCAATTAGTGAAAAGTTTTTTCAGAACAGAGTGTTTGAGATACAATAGATCCAGAGATTTTTCATACACAAATTGCTTTGTAGCAATTGAATTTTTAAAACGAGTTTCAAAATTAGACCCTCTGAAGAAATTTTCTTGCATATTAAAGGAAGATAAAAATGGATTTACCAGATTTGAAGGAGACTATAGCTGTGAAAAAAATTATTCTTCATCCACTGACTGCTTCAACTTGCCCCGATGAGATGGTTCTGTTTCAGAAGCCTTTAAGAAAGAAAAACTAGAATCCGAAATGCTTGACAATATGGTGGCATCAGACAACACATGCACATAAGAGTTCCTTTGCACTCGCTTTGATTTCATTTTTGTTCCAGTAACGTTCTTCAACGAAGATCCTTCGTCGTTGGATTTTCCAGACGATCGCTTGCTAGCTCTGGTTTTCATGGTGTTATAGATTTGTGAAAAGAAAACGAAGGATTTTTGATAAATGAAGAAGGTGTAATATCAGATTTAAGAAGAAGGTTGAAGATATAAGAGATAGAAATCAATTAAAACTCTGTCACCGAAAGACGTGCGTCTTTTCAATTTCAAAAATCTGTTCGGCTGCTGTTTCGAATCTCAAAGTATAAACCTTTATGTTTCCCAATTAAATGACATCCGACGATATTAATGGAAACGCGTATCTAAAATATAGTTTGAACAGATAAGGAATGACAAATAGATATATTTTATCAAATATCATGCAAAAAATAAATGATACATATATGCATAAAATATAATCTGTATGTCATAAAATTTTAAGTACGTAAATCACAATTATACCATGCACATTCCAAGTTCTCTCCTTAGCATACAAAATCTTTCCTCACTCAAGGGTTTAGTAAAAATATCAGCTAATTATTTTTTGGTAGGAATAAAAACCAATTTAACTAACCCTTTTGAAACATTATCCCTTAAAAAATGATGCCTTACCTCTATATGTTTTGTACGTGAATGCAAAACAGGATTCTTTTATATGTCAATAGCACTAGAATTATCACAATATATAGGCACATTATTGCAGATTATATCAAAATCACATAGAGTTTGTTTCATCCATAATATTTGAGAACAACAACTCCCTGCAGCTAAATATTCCCTCAGTGGTTGATAAAGCAACTGAAGTTTATTTTTTACTATGCCATAAAACAAGACTTTGTCCCAAAAATGTACAAGCACCACTTGTACTTTTTCTATCAATTTAAAACCCTGCATAGTCAGCATTTGAATAACCCATTAGTTCAAAATGATTACTTATTGGATAAAATAATCCTAAGTTTATAGTACCACGTAAATATTTAAAAATTCTTTTAACTGCTTGTAAGTGGGATTCTTTGGGTTTTGCTCGAAATCGAGCACAAAGACATACACTATACATTATATCAGGTCTAGATGCAGTTAAATATAATAAAGAGCCAATCATACCTCGATATTTAGTTACCTCTACATCTATACCTTTATCATCTGATGTGAGCTTTATTGATGTACTCATTGGTGTAGCCTTAGGGTTGGTTCCTTCAAAATCAAATCTTTTAAGTAGCTCTTTTGTGTACTTGGTTTGATGAATATAGAGCCCTTCCTTTGTTTGCTTGATTTGAAGTCCCAAAAAGTAATTTAGCTCTCCCATTAAGCTCATATCAAATTCCTTATGCATACACTTTGAAAACCACTCACAAAGAAAATCATTAGTAGCACCAAATATTATATCATCTACATATATTTAAACAATGATTATTCCTTATTTTTCATGTTTAATAAACAATGTAGAATCTATTTTACCTCTAGTAAAACCACTTGAAAAAAGATACTTACTCAACCTCTCGTACCAAGCCCTTGGAACTTGTTTGAGACCATAGAGAGCTTTCTTTAGCTTAAAAACATGATTTGGATATTTCTCATGTTCGAATCCAGGAGGCTGTTTGACATAAACTTCTTCATTGATGTATCCATTAAGAAACGCACTCTTTACATCCATTTGATAAAGCTTAAATTTCTTGTACCAAGTAAATGCTAACAAAATTCGAATAGACTCTAGTCTTGCAACTGGAGCATAAGTTTCTTCATAATCGATCCCTTCTTATTGATTGTAACCTTGAGCCACTAGCCTTGCTTTGTTGCGAGTGATTTTACAATGCTCATCAAGCTTGTTTCTAAACACCCATTTTGTTCCAATGACAGAACTATCTTTAGGAAGAGGCATTAATTCCCAAACTTGACATCGTTCAAATTGTTGAAGTTCCTCTTGCATTGCCAGTAGCCAATTTTCATCAAGTATAGCTTCTTTAGCATTCTTTGGCTTAACTTGTGATAAAAATGCAGAGAACGCACATTGATTTTGTAGGCTTCTCCGTGTGGTAACTCCTTTGTTTATATCTCTGATGATGTTTACCGGTGGATGATACCTGAGATATCTTGCTGTCTTTGGCATTTGAATATCGTGAATTACCTCTTTTTGTTGAGGAAATTTTTCTTCAAGATCTTGTGTTACTTCTTGTTCATTTTCATGCGTATTGTTCAATTTAGCTTGTTGAGTTTGTCCATTTGGTCTGCTGAATGGTTCTCTTCGGTTTACTGAATTTGTGAAAATCTCCAAATTTCCTGCATCCTCTTCTTTTTCTTTTGGAATATCATTGTAAGTTTCATTGAAAGTTATATGAATTGATTCTTCAACACATAACTTGTAAATATTAAATACACGATATGCCTTGCTGTTATGTGAATAACCAATAAAAATACCTTCATAGGATTTAGCATCAAATTTTACCAAGTTATCACTAGTATTTAGTATATAACATTTAGACCTAAATACTTTGAAATAACTTATATTAGTAATTTTGTTATTCAAAAGCTCATAAGGTGTTTTCAAAATAATAGGACGAATAAGAACTCTATTTAACACATAACACGAAGTATTACATGTTTTCTAAAAATTTCTTTGGAAGTTTGCTTTCTTGTAAAAGTGTTCTAAATTGTTTTCTTGAAGTGTTCTATTCTTTCTTTCCACTACTCCATTTTGTTGAAGAGTTCTAGGAACTGAAAACTCATGGCTTATACCTTTTTGATCACAAAATATAATAAAGTTCTTTTGAAATTCGGTACCATGATCACTTCGAATTTTTATAAGTTTGAGGCTATACTTAGTCTCTAAATTTCTTATCAATTTCTCAAACTCTTTAAATGCTTCATCTTTGATTCTCAAAAATAATACCAATGTATATCTAGAAAAATCATCAACTATTACAAATGCATAAAATTTACCATTAATACTAGCATGCCTTTCTGGACTAAATAAATCAAGGTGAAGTAATTTTAAAGGTGAGGAAGTTGATACCATATTCTTTGCACTGAATAATGTTCATACTTGTTTTCCAAGTTGACAAGGAATACATATTCCTTTCTTTTCAAACCTGATTCTTGGCAATCCTTTGACGAGATTCTTTGAGGATAGTTTCTTGATTAGATCCACGTGAACATGTCCCATCCTTTTATGCCATAAATTAGCCTCATCTTGTATAGATGCAAGACATAATTCTTTATCCTGTTGCTCAAAATCAATAGTATATATATTTCCTTCTCTTTGTGCAACTAGAGTAACATTGTTAGTACCATGAGAAATAGTGCATTTTTCTTTATCAAAACTGACTCGGTGACCATTATCCATTAATTAACTGATATTAATAAGATTAAATTCAAGTCCATCAACAAGATGTACATTATCAATATTTACCTTACCATTTCCTATTTTAACTTTTCCAACAAACTCACAGGTTCAATTATCTCCGAATGTGACCGTTCCATTTTTCTTCTTGATTTTTAGTTCTACGAACTTAGATTTGTCACCAGTCATGTGACAAGAGCATCCATTATCAAGAATCCACTTTTGAGATGGAACCTTCGTCTTGAAGCATACCCGTCAAGAGAAATTAATTTATCCTTTTGGTACTCATATCTTTTTGGGTCCTTTAGTGTTAGTTGCAAGTAAATCATCCTTTTTAACCCATACCTTTTTAATCTTATTTTTCTTAAAACAATTTATGTCCAAGTGACCTTTAATACCACAGTTTTTACATGTTGTGAAAGGAGAACAGTAATTCAATTTGAAATGAGACATGGATTTAAGCATATTCACACTACCAGTTTTATGAGTGGGATTATAACCTATTCCTTATCTATCAAAACTAGGCCTTTGCTTTCCTAACATGACAGTTAGATTTTCTTCCCCTTGAACGAATTTAGCAAGAGATGATTTTAGTGATTCTATTTCTTTTTGAAGTTCATGATTAGGAAATGTTTTAACAGGTGATTTATCACTAAATGCATCAATACATACATCTCTCATTTTTAGTTCATTAGTTAATTTATGGACTTCATTATTCAAAAAATTTACCTTATTAAAAATTATTTTTTTATAATTATCTAAATAATCAATTTTAGCAAGCAAAACTTTTTCTTCTTTACAAGTAGATTCCTTTTCAATATCTTTCTTTTCATCGATTAAAGAGTCTACTTCACCCATTAATGTGTTTACTAAGTCTTTCAAATATGCATTCTTTTCTTTTAATTTAGCATTTTCTTGTTTCAAGGAATTAAAATCAAAATCAGATACCTCGTTTGATTCACCTTCTATTCCCACGAAGCATACTTGAGCTATCTCATCCTTGGCATCGACCTCAACCTTAGATTCTTCTTCATCACTCCAAGTGACAAGTGCCTTGTTTCTCTTATTATCCTTGAAGCTTGTTTTTCCTTTATTCTTAAGTTGAAAACAGTCCTTCTTGAAGTGCCCTGGTCGTCCACATTCAAAACACGCCTCTTCAGTTTGCTTTTCTTTGCCTTTATTTGATTTGAAGATATTCTTTCGTTTATTCTTCCTTTGTAGAAGTCCTTTGAGTCTCCTTGACATCATAGCTATCTCTTCGTCAGAATCATCTTCAAGCTCTTCTTCATTTCCTGTATTAAGAGCTAGAACCTTTCTACGAGGAGTTTCCTCCTCATCGTCATACCTCTTTAACTGATGTTCATATTCCTCAAGTTCACCAATAAGGGTTAGTGCATCCATAGTAGATATAGTAGAGGAATCTTGAAGAGTAGTAATTTTAGATGCAAACCTCTTGGGCATAACCCGAAGTAACTTACGATTAATCTCACTTTGTGGAATAGATTTGTCCAGTAGCTTTAAAGAGTTCAGAAGAACAAGGAAACTTGCTTGAGCCATCTTTATAGTTTCATCTTTCTCAAGTTTGAACATCTCATAGTCATGCATAAGCATGCTTAGTTTAACTTATCGAACTTTTGATGTTCCTTCACGACTCACTCACCACTAGAGTATCCCAAATTTCCTTAGTTTGTGTTGCATGAGGATACTTTGTCAATCTCGGACTGCACCATGCTGCTTAGTAGAGTATTCATCACCCATGAGTCATAGGAGACCATGAAGGTTTCAGTTGAATCCATTTCTAGCAAAGTCTTTGGAGTACCGTCATCTTTCCTTGGAATAACTGGTCCATTCTCCACAACCCACCATTCCCAAGGATCTCTTTTAAGGTAGATCCTCATTCGGAATTTCCAGAAGTTGTAGTTTTTTGTTCCATGTAGCAGTGGAGGTCTATTGGTTGATTGACCTTCTTGATTGTTGCTTCCGAACTGTGCCATGCCAGAATCTTTCCCTACAAGTCACCTTTAAGACCAAATAAGTAGATCCAAGCTCTGATATCAAATGAAATTCAGATAAGGCACACTTAGAAGGGGGGGTTGAATAAGTGTGGATACAAACTATGACCAATTTAAAAACTTTAAACCAAATTATTGAATGTAGTCAACTATATTGATGAATACAGCTTACTGAATGAATATGGTCTATTGAATTGAATTTTTGTTTAAGAAAATATCTTGGTGTTTTTATAAGTTAAATGGAATATTTAATGTTAACAAAAATTCTCACGATGAAACAAATAATTAAATTTTGTTTATTTAGCAAATCAATTAACTTGAGTGAAATTAAGTTAAAGCAAGTAATAAAAATAACACCAAGATTTTTTACGTGGTTCAGCTATTACCCTCTATAATAATAGCCTAGTCCACGTCCAATACCAACTAGTATTGGAGACTCACTTTTATTTCTTTAAAAGGCTCTTGTTACAAATCAGATTCTATAAAACTGAATTACAATAATTCACTTGAGCACTCTTGCTCCTTGTGCACCAATGCACCCCTTAAGCACCTATGCTTCCTTGAACCTGTTTGGTAAACAAACCTTAATCCACCTGGATTAAATTCCCTTAGACAACACTTAGTCTAAACAAAAATAAGATTACAATAATAGAGGTCTAATGATCAAAGCAAATAAGCAATTTAACAATACAAGGCTCAACTACTGAATTCAACGATCAAGTAATAAAAGATAGATATCACCAATATGAAGCTCACGAAAGTTGATTGATAATATCAATTGATCAACATCTTAAGATTTGCACCAAGAACAGAATAGCTTTCCAAGTATGTGAGTGCAAAATATTAATTCAAGTGTTGTAAGTGTTGTATCTTTTTCACTTATATCAGTTCTCTTTATATAGCCCAATTTATATTACCATTGCTTCATTAAGTTCCGTTGCCATATATACATTTCCAACAGAATTAAAGAGATAAGAAACGTTCCAATAATATTCCCGTTGGATAAAATCAAGTAGATCTCCAGATGACAAAAACATAAATTAGCTAGACTCTTTCAAAGCGATAAGCCTCTATTTTTCCATACTATTTTTTTTGTATTAAACAACCATAAGAAATATTTAGTTCCGTAATTAATGGCAACATTCATCTTCCCAAGATAATCATTACTATCAATTTTCAAGATATATGCAGCTTTTAGACTTCTAACCATGATCCACTACCGCCACATATATCATACTTCCTTTCTAACAAATATATAACCATTCCGTAATAAATGGAAAGAAGATAAACATACTACTTTTAGTGTAAATCACATAGAAATTTAAATATCAATTAACAAGCACCTTTTTCCAGGATAATTATCTTAGAGTTCCCAAGACATATGCGCACCAAAATATTTCATTTCTTCCACACGTGTATCATTCATATTAATTCAGACAGTACTTTTACGCATGCTAACAAAATAAAACATAATAGCAATGAATAACATATTTTAGACATGCACAAAATATTAATGCACATAAAATGTCCTAGAGCCTTGAATTGAAAAATTAAATATTTGCAATGACCTTACATATTTTTCTTAAGACTCAAATCGTCTACAGTCTTCTTGAATAATCCATCAAATAATTCTTGAAACAATTTCCTAAAATTCACAATAAAGAATTTAGTACTAATGAACAAGTCATCATCAAAATATTAGGTTATTAGAACGTGATATAATCAACATCATCATTATACAATTGTTGTCACACTATTTTAAAAAATAGTGAGGTCTACTATAATAACCATCTTGGACCATTACTCCACTCCCCGACTAGTCCCAGCTACATTATTGTCTCCTAAGAAGAACAATGGAACCAAAAGGAAAAGGGTAAGTTCAACTAGCCTAGTAAAAAATATTATGACTAAGATAACATAGAACAAATTATCCTTAGTCCTCAACATAGAAAAATCTGATAGAATACAATAGACAACAAGTTTTAGATCAACAACTGCAACGGAAATAACAATCCATTAGAAGAGTCAAGTAGAGCATGATGTCTACTATCTTTTATGACTTAAAAGTTTATCATTAATATTTTATCATTGTAACACCAATCAATAATTATTTCTAATCAACGAATTATCTATGGACTACGGGTCAAAGACAATCGTTTATATCACCAGTGGTCATGATCATGCCAAACACATGTCCATCTATGCACTACGTGTTAGGTTTGTAATATTCATGAACGCAATCAAATTGCACAAAGTAAGCAGAAACATGGAAAATCAGAATTTTAAAATTTTACAAATCATATACCCAGATCATCCTTTATGAACAATTATTAATTAAATGAAAAGATAAAGAACAAGAATCATACCCTTGAAGATTCGAGCTTCCTCAGGTACAAGTTCACCTCCAAATCCTTTCGCGTTCAACTTGAATCCACCAGGTTTGGTTCCTTCCTTTAATCAAAGTTAGCCACCCAAGTGTTTGGCCTCTAGAGGTGATCCACCAAGGAAGAAGAAAGATTCAAGAAGATGGGTGTTTGACAAAACCCTAGTTTTTATATCTCTATAAAAAAAGAGCGTACTCTCCAACAATTGGAATCACGTCTGTTATGAAAAAGTCAACAACCACCTCACCCATAATAAGACTCCTTTTATTTATAGATGTGGGCAACCATCCTTAATAATTAAGGAATTGAGTTTTATTTTAATTAATTAAAATCCTTTAATTAATTAGCCTCCTAATCTTATTAGGAATAAATGAGAGTACTAATATTAAATTAATTTCCAACTCTTTAGAAATTAAAATAATAATAATTGTAATAATATTAATAAGACTCCTCTTATTAATTTATATATTTAATATTTCCAAAATATTAAATAATAAATATTAAGCTATTTAATTTATTCTATCACCATAGATTAAATTAAATATACTTAACATATATTATTATGATTATGTCATTAACTTCTTAAATAATTATTCTTCCTTTTATGGTGTGACCCTTTAGGTTCTTCATATTAAACCGGTTGTAAATAAATCAATTAGAACAATTCTAATCTTATTTAAATAAATAAATTAAACTATTAATTTATTTAAATAAATAATATTTATTCTACAATAGGATAAGCCTCCCAATGATTAACGACTTTTCGGATAATATAGATTTCAACATTAATCATAAAAGAACATTTGAGTAAATAGTTACCGTACAATTCAATCCTTCCACCATACAATGTCCCAATTAAATATAAGACATGGAATTATTGTTAAGTCTTATTTTATTTAATTATATGTATTTCGACTCTTAAATACACAACACCAAATAATGCAAATTAGAAACTCCTTTCTAATTTCATTCTGCCTTGCCTAAGGACTACTGGGTTGTCAATTATAGAATCACATAAGACATTTCTCTTCTTTTACTAGAAGTGGTAGATTCTTTATTGATCATACATTATCTTCATATACAACTTATTATACCCAAGCATACCCTTTGATATACCCTAAGGGTCTTAAGGAATAAGTCAAAGTATAACTCATCATACACAAGATACTATGATGATCTCAAGTCCAATGATCACTTGTACTACTATCACTACAGGAATTCCTATTGACAGGCAAGTAAAAGTCCATTAGGTACTCCTTAGCGAGCCACGTTCAGTGAACTTATTCTCTAATAAGCACCTACATACTTGCTTTAGTGTCTCCACACAAATGATCATGAGATCAATCATCCTCATCCAATGAGTAAGCAACGTATGTACCAATCTATCCAGATTCACTAATCCCCAATTTAGTAATCCAACGATTGGGAACTATTTTAGTTTTAAGTTCTTTAAGAATTTAGATCTCATTAGAATGATCATCATCATTATTCTAAAAACATTGCTTAAAACTATAGGTTTATCACATATTATAAAATAGCAACATGTAGATAATTAAAAGCCTTTAATAAATTAATCCTTTTTATTAATAAATGAATAAGATTGTTATAAAGTATATGCTTTATCATCAAACATGATTGGCTTGTGTGCATACTACTTTCAATCTCCCACTTGTACTAAAGTCAATCGCCATGATATCTCATACCCTTCTTCTCTAAGTGACGATTATCCTACTGTTGGATAAGCTTTAGTTAATGGATATGTAATGTTATTCTTGAGAGTCCACTATCTCTATAGTGATTTCCCATCTTTCAATGATTCCATAATCAAATGAAAGTGCCACAACACATGTTTAAATCCAAGATGAGACTTAGGAACTATTCCTAGTTCTGTAATGAACTTTTCATTCAAACAATCAACTTATAGCTTCATTTATAGTTATATACTTTGTCTTTATCACTAAACTAGCAACTCTTTGCTATTTGAAACCTTTCCAATTCACTGCACCACCGTTCAAGGTAACGCTTTACCTTAAAGTGTATTTTCTTTCGTCTTGGTCTATTTGAAAAACTAAAGTCTGTTAAGCCCTCTAGTTTTAATTCAGACCCACCATGAATATGATCACATCCTTAGTGCCGGTAAAGTACTTTAAGATATTTTTTCACTGACTCATAGTGAACTTCTCCAGAATATGACTGATCAACATCAGGTCTCGTAAATTTCATTGCATACATTACTCATGTGATCTCTCTTTTCAGGAGTCTATGGGGACTATTAAGAGAGATACACTCCATGGCTCATCAACATGAGACATCTCTTGGAGTTTGCCATGTTAAACGACTTTAGCATCAAATGAATATACATTCCTTGGGTTAAGCTGAGCATCTTTTTAAATCTATCTATATAGATTTTTATCCCCAATTATGATACTCTTCCCAAATCATTCATGGAGGAATGTTTAGACAACTTTATCTTTACTAATTGTAGCATTAGTATGTCATTCCTTATCCGTAGTATATCAACATATAATACTAGGAATGTTATGACACTCTCACTGACCATTTTGTACACACTAGGTTCATTCTTGTTTTTGATAAAATCAAACTCTTTTGATTGTCTCATCAAAATGAATGTTACATATTTGAGAAGCTTGCTTCAATCCATTTCTCTGAGTGTCTAAAACTCTTACCTCGTCGTATGTAACTGGATTCCATGATGTGTACCTCATCATCATCATCTATGATGAATCCATACCTCCTAGGTATTTTTGGTACTATTCCAGATTTACGATTAGGTTGTGGTACAATAGGTCTATCTACAGGTTCCTCTTATTTGACTTACAGTATTTTGTGGTTCTTGAACTCTTCTATTATCCTCCCACTAGCCCCTTCAATGATAAACATCTTTATCTTAGAAGGCAGCGTGTTTCGCAACAAACACCTTTTGCTAAGTAGGATTATAGAACATATACCCTAAACTCACTTTAGGATGTCCCACAAATCTGTACTTGTCAAATCTTGTCCCAAGCTTATCCTTTGAAACATTTTCACATAAGTTGGACAACCCCTTATCTTAACATACTTAAGATTAGGAATCCTCCCTGTCCATAACTTTTATGGAGTCTTGGGGCCAGATTTTGAGGTTACCTTTTTCGTAGATATACAACCATTTCTAGAACATTATCCCAGAATGATACTGGAATGTCGGTAAAATCATTATGGATCGTACCATGTCCAACAAGGTACGATTTTTCCTTTCAAATACACCAATCAATTATTGCGTATCAGCAGGCGTCCATTATGAGAAAACCATTTTATATGATCTAGAAACTTATTGCACAAGTATTTATTCCTTAATCTAATCAAAGAATCTTAATACTTTGCCAATTTGTTTCACTTCTGAATTCTTTGAACCTTTCAAATAATTCACACTTGTATTTCAACAAATACACACATTCAACTTTTGAATGATCATCTCCTTTTTCTTATACTAGTTTGTTCAATTTGTAAAATAATTTTTACATAGTTAAGTACACAAAATCCATTAAGTAATATTTCAGTTCTATACAAAATATTATTATTATAAATAGAACAATAATTGTTCTTAAATATAATATTAAAGATTTCATTGTCCAACAATAAAATGGAAATAATGTTTCTAACAAGAACTAGAATACAATAACAACTTATTAACTTAATATATTTGCCCGTATGCATGGCTAAACTATAAGTTTCTATGGCTAATGTGGCAACCTTTGCTTCATTTTCCACTCATAGGATTACTTATATTTGTTTAGCTTTCTACTCCTGCTTGGTCCCTTCATAAATCTATATTTATGATAACTAAAGTCGGTATCCAATACCCAAGTAGAACCTTAACTTAAAGAAAAATTTATTTTAAATCATGAACAAATTTGTATTTGTAATCGAAACTTCACTAAGCTTCTTTGGTTAACCTCTGTAAGATTCTTCTCACAGTTTCTTTCTAGTGTCCAGGCTTATTGCAGTAGAAGCAAACTCCTTTGCTATCCGTATCAGTTTTGTTCTTATTATCCTTTATTTTTGCCTTTCTATTTACCTTCCTTGATTCGTTCTTCTTTTCAGAAGATCCATCGGCCTTTACTAGTAAGACATGGTCTTTCTTGGTTGGAAAGTGACTATCAACATTTTTAACATGTTAAGCAAATCAGCGAGGCTGATATCTAGCTTGTTCATATGAAAAATTCACAATAATTGTGAAAGGAGTCCAGGAGCGAGTGCAAGATCAAATCTTGGCTCAACTCTCCATCCATAACAAAACCTGTTATACTAATTGATCAATCAAATTGATAATGCTAAGAACTTTTATCTGTACTGTAGTGTCATCGGTCATTCTAGATCGGAAGAGCTCCTTAGATATCTGTTGGGCTTCGGTACAGAAACGCACAGCAAAAATTAAAATTTTAAAGCAATTTCCGAAACCCTAAAACAGGATCCATGCGAAAAATCAATTAATTCAGAGGTTTAGAGATATACCAGATATGAAAAACGAGAATCTGAAACCGACTGCGCCTTGAATCTCCAACGCAATACAAACCGATTGCGCCTCTACGGTATCCACACGAACCGTCGAACGATTCTGCAATAAGAAGGACTTGCGGTACTAGCCACCAAAAGGAATGGATTTTCTGAAACTGTTTTCTCTCTAGTCTCTCTCTAAGAGCGGCTAGGGTTTTTCAATTATGATATATTACCCATAGCTGCTATATATCATATATATAGTAGTTAAAAGGAATTAATCAAATCAAAACCTAATTTCATAAAATCCAAATTTATATATATATATATATATCTCTTAATTAAGTCTTACTTAATTAATATACATATATACAAATTATCCTTTTAATTTAAATTTGTGATTTAAATACTATTAATCATATTAATATATTTAAATCCTTAAAATTTAAATTAATTCCCTTTAAATAACGTTACTATGTGTGTGACCTATAGGTTATTATTACGTTGGCAATAATTTTAAAATCATATTATAAAATTATAAATAGTGAGCGGCATCTAGTAATGCATCACTACTACCCAAGTAATAATAAGATCGATGATTCGATGCAACCTTTTCGTGACCAATGTTTCAATGTAATTTAATCCTTTTAACCTTAATATCCTAGATTAAACTCAAGTCATGGAATGTGTCATACTCTTCATAATTTAATCTGAGTTTTCTTGATCAATGAGTAGACTATATGAAACAAATCACTATTTGAGCATGGCCATGCATTTCATAGTCCTACTCAATCAAGAGGCCTATGGATATCACCCATAATATATAGGATGGTTAAATTCCATCTAGATCACTCATATTTCTCACACGATTAATGATGAACCCAATAATCACCTTTATAGTCCACCCTATTAAAGGTGACATTAGATGATATCAAAGTACATAAATTCTCGTGTAGTAATATAGCGATTTCAGGTCGGAGGACCATTACATCATTGTCACTATGAGAATTGCTAATGACACTTCGCATAATGCTCCATATAGAATTCTCATGGTGGGTCTGTCCAGTACATCGTTTTCTAACATGTACCTATGCATTGACTTAATATCTCATATATTTATGACCAATGAGATTTGGTCATCAGTCAATCCACATACTAGTCTCAATGCATCATTGTTGTCCCATCAACAATGATACTCGATAAAGGACATTTAAGAACACTGATACTAATGGTAATATATAATCTCATGTTCAAGTCACATACTTGAAACTATATAATTTGTATCACTATTCTAAGGAATTTTATTATGTTAACAATTATATTACGCAGTAAATAAAACCATAATAAAATCATATATTTATTCAATCAAATATAATATCAAAACGTTAAGCAATTATATCAAATAATTGGCCTCTGGGGCATAAACTCTAACAGCTCTCCCACTTGCACTGTAGCCAATCACTCATGTATCTAATACCCATGGAACTAGTGTGACCGTCGTGGGTTTCACCTGCGAAAAAAGCCTTGGTTAGTGGATCCAGTAACATTATCATCTGTTGGCACTCTTCCTATATGTACATCTCCTCTATCAATGATTTCACTGGATTAGATGGTACCGCTTAAGTATATGCTTGGATCGTTGGTGAGATCTGGGGTTCCTTAGCTCATGCAATGGCTCCATTATTATCACGGTATAGAAGCAACCAGATCAATAATGGTTGAAACAACACCAAGTTCAATGATGAACTTTTTAATCCATCTGACCTCCTTGGTCACGCCTTTAGAAGCAACAATATACTCACCTCTATTGTAGAATCATTCATCGTCTCTTGCTTCAAACTTTTCCATTAACAACACCACCATTAAGGCAAAACACAAAACTGATGAGACTTATAGTCATCATTGTCGGTCTGAAACTAACATCTGTGTAACCCTTTACCGCTAGTTCGTCTTCACTCCATATACCAAGAATGAATCCTTAGTCCTTTTCGGTACTTGAGGATATTCTTGATCATTTGTCGATGACCTTCACCTGGATCGATTGGTATCTGCTCGTCATGCTCAAAGCATACGAGACATCCGGATGAGTACATATCATTGCATACATGATAGATCCAATTGTCGAAGCATAAGGGATCTTTCTCATTCACTCCTCATCATCTTGTGATTTAGGACATTGGGCCTTAGAGATCTTTACACCATGAGTCACGGTAAGTTTCTCTTTTCGCCTCTTGCATGTGAACTGCTTTCAACACTTTATCAATATATGTACTTTGATTTAGGCCGAGAATTTTTCTTGATCTATCTCTATAGATCTTGATACCTAAAATGTAAAAGACATCGCCCAAATCTTTCATGGAGAAACATTTTCCTAACCATGTTTTTACAAATTTGTAAGGAAGGAATGTCATTCCCAATAATTAATATGTCATCAACATATAATACTAGGAATACAATGTGACTCCCACTAACCTTCTTATATACACAAGGTTCATCTTCATTTTTAATAAAGCTAAATTCTTTGATCGCTTCATCAAATCGAAGATTCCAACTCCGAGAGGCTTGCTTCAATCCATAAATGGATCATTGCACTTACATACCTTTCCAAAGATCCTTTGGAGTGATAAAACCCTCGAGTTGTGTCATATATACATCCTCAAGGAGATTTTCGTTAAGGAAAGCGGTTTTGACATCCATCCGCGATTTCAGTAATCATAAAAAGTCTGCAATAAGTAAGTAAGATCCTCGATGGATTTAACCATTGCCACTTTGGAGAGAAGATTTCATCATAGTCAACACCTTGAATTTGTTTGAAACCTTTTGCTACCGATCGGCCTTTATAGGTTTGTACATTACCATCCATGCCGGCTTTCTTCTTGAAAACCCACTTGCACCGATTGGTTTTACCTCTTGGTGGATCAACCAGAGTCCATACTTGGTTAGTATACATGGAGTCCATCTCAGATTTCATGGCTTCAAGCCATTTCTAAGAATCGTCCATTCATAGCTTCTTGGTAGGAAGCGAGCTCATCTTGATCTATGAGCATCACATCGCCGCTTTTGAGTCACAAGATATCCATAATATCTCTCGTGCTCTTGGCGTGTCCTACCGGATCTACAAATGACTTGTGTAATTTGAGCGGGTTCACTTTCCACAATTTCTTGTGGTTCCCTTTCATGTTCCAACTCAGTTCAATGATATTTTGTGGTTCTCGAATTTCTTGAGTTCTACTTTCCCCCACTGCTTCCTTTAGAGACAAATTCTCTTTCTAGAAAAATACCGGTTAAAGCAACAACCACTTTGTTCTCGTAAGGTTTGTAGAAATAATACCCTTTTGTTTCCTTTGGGTATCCCACAAAATTACATTTGTCGATTTGGGTCCGAGCTTTGTCGAATTCGGACATTTTACTGAACGCCTCACTGACCCCAAATCTTCATGAACGACATACTAGGACGTTTCCCAATCCACATTTCATATGGTGTCTTCTCGAACCGTCTTTGTAGGAACACGGTTAAGTGTGAATGCAATTTGCCTCAGGGCATGACCCCGAAGCTTATTGGAGGATCTGCATGACTCATCATTGATCGTACCATGTCCAACAAGGTTCTATTCCTCCTCTCGGATACACCATTCCATTGCGGTGTTCCGGTGGAGTGAGTGATATATAATACCACACTCCTTTAGAAGGTCATCAAAGTCTTGGCTTAAGTATTCACCTCCTCGATCGGATCGAAGGGCTTTTATGCTTTTGCCAAATTGGTTTTGAACTTCATTCTTGAATTCCTTGAACTTTTCAAAGGATTCAATTTGTGTCTCATAAGATACACATATCCATATCTACTAAAGTCATCGATAAATGTAATGAAGTAATAAAACCTACCTCTTGCTAACGAAACTCATGGGTCCACATACATCACTATGTATAAGTCCCAATACATCGCTAGCTTGCTCAATCGTGTGTCCAAAGAAAGGGCTTTTAGTCATCTTGCCTAATAAACAAGACTCAATTTCTCATGATTCAAAATCAAATGAATCCAAGAACCCATCTTTATGGAGTTTGGATATGCGTTTCTCATTTATATGGCCTAAACGACAGTGCCAGAGATATGTCGAATTTGAATCATTTGATTTAAATCATTTTGTATTTATGTTGTAGATAGGCATTTCTAAATCAAGAATATAGAGACCGTTAAACAATTGTGCAACACCATAACAAATATCATTTAAGTAAAACAAACAACGATTGTTCTTTATTATAAATGAAAAACCTTTCTTGTCCAAACAAGAAACAAAATAATGTTTTTGCTTATAGCAAGCACAAAAAAAACAATCTTCTAATTCTAAAACTAGCCCAAAGGGAAAAGATAAATGATAAGTTCCTACGGCCGGTCTGCAAAACTTTTGCTCTATTTCCAACTCGTGGGTCAACCTCTCCTTTCGCTTAAAGTTCTACTCCTTCTGAGTCCCTCAGACATTAACACAAATGTGAGAACCACATCCAATATCCAATACCCATGATGTGTAGAAGTAGACAAGTTGACTTCTATAACATATATACCGAATCGAGTCGTATTTCCTTTTCTTTTCTTCACTTCTTCCGGATAAGCATGAAAGTTCCTTTTCGGTGTCCGGGTCTGTGTTTTCCATGTATGACATTCACCTTCTTTAGCCACCCCACCTTTTAGGTTTTAAAGCTGTTTTGGTTTTGGAATTGGGTTTGGCAAAAGATTTAGATCCTATCTTCTTCTTGCCTTTCAATTTCCCTTAGCATTCCCTTTTGCACCATCATTATGGGAGCGGGTCCTCGCTTTTTCATGTTGTTCTCGGCGGTTCTTAACATGCTCAACAACTCGAAGAAGGGTTTCTCAATTTCATTCATAAGATAGTTCATAACAAATTGAGAGTAGTTGTTGTTCAAAGATTGCAAAACAAGGTCGGTTTGGGCTTCGGAGTGATTGGAAAACCCAACCTATCAAGGTACTCAATATACCCAATCATTTTCAAAGACATGTGGACCAACCGGATCACGTTCACCCATTTTGCTTGATGATACACGCGCTTTGCTTTGTATCATACCTCTCTGTCGAGCATGCCCTTGAACAATTTCTTGAGATGCTCGATCATCTCATAAGCATCCATCAACTCATGTATTTATTACGAAGCTCAGCGTTCATGGTTGCTAGCATGACACAACTCACATCCAGAGCATCATCTTGATGCTTCTTAAGCATTAGTGCTCATGACGTAGTGCGATGACAATTTGTCTTTGCAGAATGGGCCCATCAAGGACATATAGCTTACGCCTCTTGTTTGAGGACAATCCTCAAGTTCCTATGCCACCGAGGAAATTAATTCCACTTAGCTTGTCCTTTTCAAGGACTGATCATAATGAAAGACTATTTGTGTTGTTGTTGTTTGCCATTTGATATCTACAATTTATAAGTGCAACAATAATAAGTCAAATTACAGAGTTGATATTATATAATTTATAATAGTACATTCAAAATATACCTCCCACTATTTTATTCAAATTAATAGCCCTCACCATTAATTCAGAAAGCATTTTCTATTAAAACTTTCTAGCCAAGATCCATATTTCATTATGCCTTAAGTTAGCTTTGGCTATTCTCTCAAAACATAATTATTTAGGTAGACAACCCTTTGTCAATTATATCATATATAACTCCTGGATAGTTTGGTAAACAACATTTGTTTCTAGTCCATCTAATGGTACCAACCAAACTCTATGCCTCTAAGTCCACAATCCTATTGAGATAACTTAGTTAAGTCGGGCCCAATGATTTTAATAGTTTGGATATCACAATTATCCTATCGCATCTTACCTAGATAAATAGGGTATTTTGCTTTGGCAAACCTACATCTATTGATCAAGGTCTTGATGAGTGTTATTCATTGGAAGGCATCTGATTTAGACTTAATAATTTAATGAGGGATTTTATTAATTTAGATCTCACTAATTTTAATCTTATTAATCATGCACATTATTAATCATATCATATCGCATACAAGTATAAATAAAGTGCAAAATTAAATGTGTCACAGTTATGGCCCAATCCACTGTCAATCTTTTCAAGCTAATGAAAGATTGAAGGTCAATCTAAGGTGGTAAAAGATCTTAAAATAAATAGCTTCCTTGGATCTTCCTCTAGCACGCGCCTCCTCTCCATCATCATCTTTCCATTGTGTTCTCCATCTTGACATCTTCATCAATTACTGATTATTACATGACATAAAGAAACCTCGAGTTACATTCGAGGGATTTAGATGAGAAGAGAATATTACATTAGAATTTATAGAAAGGCACGTATACATGCAAGCCGTATTTCAAAACCAAAACCACTAACCTATGGGTCAAAAGGCCATAATCATCATGTGCATGTATATATCACAATAAGCACATAACAATTTATATATAATTAAAGAAAACTATATATAAAATATAGGGACACGACCATCGTAAGCTACTTTACGGGGGTCCAAGGGGAGTCTCCCCTAGCGGTGGTCCGATCAAGCAGCTTTGAACTACATTCAGATTGCGAGAATTTTTCCATACTGAATCTCTCAAACAGTTTGAGAATCATACATTTTAATCCACCAAAACACCCATAATAACAAATCATATATGTCCGGTTTGATTTAATCATATTAAAACGAATAACTGACACCTTAATTTATCATATATTTTCGGTTTTGATTTAATCATATTAAAACGAATAACAATTACACCGAATTTATCATATATTTCAGCTTCGATTTAATCATATTAAAACGAATAACAAGACACCTGAAATTTATCATATATTTCCAGTTTCAATTAATCATATTAAAACAATTCTTCATGCTTCTAATTCGATTAGAATAGTTATATTGTTATTCCACCGATTAAAGATACGATTAATAGTATCATCATATATACTACCGTAATACACATACAACGGAATATCATATATTCAATTTTATATCTAGAAACATGCATCATCATATATCATATATATCGAATACAATTAAAACACGTAATCAATTAATCTTTTCGCAAGTAGCTCGATACCACCGTTGGGCTTCTACGCGAAACGCATACAAATGAAATTAAAATTTTAAAGCAATTTTGAAACCTAAAATAGGATCCATGCGAAAAATTAATTAATTCGAGAGGTTTAGAGATTATACCAGATATGAAAACGAGAATCAAACCCATCGCGCCTCTTCTAATCTCCAACGCAATACAAATCGATTATACTCTACAGTATCCACATCGAACGCCGCATTTAACCGTCGAACGATTCTCGCAATAAGAAGGACTTCATGATGCTTAGCCACCAAAAGGAATGGATTTTCTCGAATCTGCTTTCTCTCTAGTCTCTCTCTAAGAAGCGGGCTAGGGTTTTTCAATTATGATATATTACCCTAAGTAGTCATATATATCATATATATAGTAGTTAAAAGGAATTAATCAAATCAAAACCTAATTTCATAAAATCCAAATTTATATATATATATATATATCTTAATTAAGTCTTACTTAATTAATATACATATATACAAATTATCCTTTTAATTTAAATTAGTGATTTAAATACTATTAATCATATTAATATATTTAAATCCTTAAAATTTAAATTAATTCCCTTTAAATAACGCTCTACATGTGTGTGACCCTATAGGTTATTATTACGTTGGCAATAATTTTAAAATCATATTATAAAATTATAAATGAAATGCGGCATCTAGTAATGCATCATCGCTACCTAAGTAATAATAAGATCGATGATTCGATGCAACCTTTTAAGTGACCAATGTTTCAATGTAATTTAATCCTTTTAACCTTAATATCCTAGATTAAACTCTTCGAGTCATGGAATGTGTCATACTCTTTAAATTTAATCTGAGTTTTCTTGATCAATGAGTAGACTATATGAAACAAATCACTATTTGAACATGGCCATGCATTTCATAGTCCTACTCAATCAAGAGGCCTATGGATATCACCCATAATATATAGGATGGTTAAATTCCATCTAGATCACTCATATTTCTCACACGATTAATGATGAACCCAATAATCACCTTTATAGTCCACCCTATTAAAGGTGACATTTGATGATATCAAAGTACATAAATTCTCGTAGTAATAATATAGCGATTTTAGGTCTGGAGGACCATTACATCATTGTCACTATGAGAATTGCTAATGACACTTCGCATAATGCTCCATATAGAATTCTCATGGTGGGTCCGTCCAAAGACATCGTTTTCTAACATGTACTGTATGCATTGACTTAATATCTCATATATTTATGACCAATGAGATTTGGTCATCAACGATCCACATACTAGTCTCAATGCATCATTGTTGTCCCATCAACAATGATACTCGATTAGGGGACATTTAAGAACAACGATACTAATGGTAATATATAATCTCATGTTCAAGTCACATACTTGAAACTATATAATTTGTATCACTATTCTAAGGAATTTTATTATGTTAACAATTATATTACGCAGTAAATAAAACCATAATAAAATCATATATTTATTCAATCAAATATAATATCAAAACGTTAAGCAATTATATCAAATAATTGGCCTCTAGGGCATAAACTCTAACAATATCTGATATCTATCAGTCCTACCTTCCTCACCATCAACTACTTGATGTGCAGGAATATAATAGGAGCATCCATAGTTTCATGCTAACGCTAATGTTCGTTACTCATGGATGCGAGCATGATGCATTGAGCCAACTGCATCATCTTGCCACTTTCTAAAAGTAGCAATCTCTTCCTTAGAGGCATTATCTGCAACCATTGCAGGGATAGGCGTATTAAGGACACAAGATAGCTTTTCAGCCATAAGAACTATTCTCAAATTCTTTAACCAATCTGTTTAATTCGGTCCGATTAATTTAGCATCTAATATGCTACGCAGTGATAGTAATTTAGACATTGTAAAATTATGTAAATGAATTTGTAATTAACAACACTTTAGCATATATTCTTTTATTAATTACCAAAATAAATTAGGTCTTATTTTAAATTGGTATCTCCCACTATTATTATCAAACTATATTACCCTCACTTATATAATTCGGCAAAATCTAATTAAAGATTTGCTAGTGAGAATAAGGATCCCATTTCAAATGTATATAGCCTTGTGGTGACACAACAAACTATATATAAATAAATAGGTAGACAACTCTTGTCAATTACATTAACTATGCAACTCCTTGTATTTTGTCTCTTAGATTATTTTGATCAAGTGGTGGCACATCCGAATCAAAATTACCTAAGTTAAGTCCAACCTAGCACTCCATATATTTAAAAAAGAAAAACATTGTCCTTGTGGTGACACAACAAAACAACATTGTTTAATTTTCTTTATACGCATCAAATGTTATAAAATTAACATCCCAAAGAATTAAGATAAGCCTTGTGGTGACACAACAAACTTATAATAATTAATTGATACTCTATTGTTTTTATCATGCTAGAAGGCGACGTTCGATATTCCAAATATCTTTGAACGCTTAGGACTTAATATAAAATATTTGAGGGGTTTGTTATTAATTTGTCTCATCTTGTTTCGCGCGCATGCACACATATATATAAAATATGCGTCATATTAATTAACATGTGAAACATGTTTGCATAATATATAATATATATAGTATAAGCATGCACATATAGAATACTATATTCTACCTAGATTGATTATGGACTTTATTCTAGTTTGGTTCACTAGAGCCACCAAGTGAACCAAAAGATCAAACCCTAGGGGTGCAAGAATTAATATTTAAATATAACTATTACATTTAAACACGGGCTCCATTACAAACGGGTATTCATGCGCTCCTTGTTCCTTGATCTCCAATTTTTCAAAATTAATTCTAACTATTTCTATTACAAAACTATTTAAAATAAATAGAAACCTTAATCAACAGTCAAGGGGAAGTACATAGGAGGGAGTTAGAATTTACATTAAGAAAAAAATTAGAGAAGACGAGGTACGCAGACCCCATTTAATAAAACTCATACATTCATGCATCCAACTAAAATAAAATCCAATCACATTGGTCAATAATCCATAATTAATCCCATTTATTATCATACACATCACCATATGCATCAATAAATAAAATTCATCTCATGAATTATAAATATTTAATATATATATTGATATCATTTAATGGACAAATTTAGTTAGCATAAAATCTAATTTTGAATCAAAATAAACTCCTTTATTTTAATCCAAATTTAAATTAAAATAAATCACTTTTATTTTAATTTATCCAATTTTGAATAAAATAAACTATTTTATTTTAATCAAAATAAATTCATTTATTTTAATTAATTATGGAATCCAATTCCAAGTAAAAAAAACTCCTTTATTAAAGGAAACATGAATTCTCTTTCATATTCACAAATAAACTCTTTTATTTTGAATAATATGAAATCTTATTTCATATTTAAATAAAATCCTTTATTTAAGGAAACATGGATTTTCTTTCCTATTAACAAATAAACTCCTTTATTTTAGGAAATATGGAATCCAATTTCAATACCAATTAGTTATCACGGAATCCAATTCTAACTCTAATTAGTTAGCATGAAATCTAATTTTAAAATTAAAATAAACTTTTTATTTTTAATATTAAAATAAACCTTTTATTTTAAGATTAAAATAAATTTTTATTTTAATTATAAAATAATTAAAATATTATATATATATATATATATATATATATATATATATATATATTCACGTGGGTTACCACGTGAATAGAAATCCTGTCTCCTTGAATCAAGATGCTATATATATATATATATATATATGATAGGATAGGTTCAAAAAATCCTGTAACCTTTTAAAATACTACTTGTAACTTATTAAAAAAAAAAAATCACATGTAACTAACTTTTAAAAGGTATCACCTTTGATGCACCATGATTGCGAAGCTGCAGGATTTCGCCGTTTTTTTAAAAATTTTATATAATAAAATTATGCTCAATTAAAATATTCTAAACACATATAAATATACATATCAAATTAAACAATTAATAATTCGTATAAAGGTTTGGCTCTGATACTACTATTAGGTTTGTAATATTCATGAACGCAATCAAATTGAATAAAGTAAGCGGAAACATGAAAAATCAGAGTTTTAAAATTTTACAAATCATATACCCGGATCATCATTTATGCACAATTATTAATTAAACGAAAAGATAAAGAACAAGAATCATACCCTTGAAGATTCGAGCTTCCTCAAGTATAAGTTCACCTCCAAATCCTTTCGCGTTCAACTTGAATCCATCGGGTTTGGTTCCTTCCTTTGATCAACGTTAGCCACCCAAGTGTTTGGTCTCTAGAAGTGATCTACCAAGGAAAAAGAAAGATTCAAGAAGATGGGTGTTTGGCAAAACCTAGTTTTCTATCTATATAGAAAATACTCTCCAACAATTGAAATCACGTCTGTTGTGAAAAAGTCAACAACCACCTCACTCATAATAAGACTCCTCTTATTTATAGATGTGGGCAACCCTCCTTAACAATTAAGGAATTGAGTTTTATTTTAATTAATTAAAATCCTTTAATTAATTAGCCTTCTAATCTTATTAGGAATAAATGAGAGTACTAATATTAAATTAATTTCCAACTCTTTAGAAATTAAAATAATAATAATTGTAATAATATTAATAAGACTCCTCTTATTAATTTATATATTTAATATTTCCAAAATATTAAATAATAATATATAAGATATTTAATTTATTCTATCACCATAGATTAGATTAAATTAAATATACTTAACATATTATTACGATTATGTCATTAACTTCTTAAATAATTATTTTTCCTTTTATGGTATGACCATTTAGGTTCTCCTTATTAAATTGGTTGTAAATAAATCAATTAGAACAATTCTAATCTTATTTAAATAAATAAATTAAACTATTAATTTATTTAAATAAATAATATTTATTATACAATAGGGATAAGCCTCCCTAGCGATTAACGACTTTCCAGATAATATAGATTTCAACATTAATCATAAAAGAACCTTTGAGTAAATAGTTACCGTACAATTCAATCCTTCCACCATACAATATCCTAATTAAATATAAGACATGAAATTACTGTTAAGTCTTATTTTATTTAATTATATGTATTTCGACTCTTAAATATACAACACCAAATCATGCAAATTAGAAACTCCTTTCTAATTTCATTCTGCCTTGGTCAAGGACTATTGGGTTGTCATTTATCGAATCACATAAGACATTTCTCTTCTGTTACTAGAAGTGGTAGATTCTTTATTGATCATACATTATCTCTATGTACAACTTATTATACCCAAGCATACCCTTTGATATACCCTAAGGGTCTTAAGGAATAAGTCAAAGTATAACTCATCATACACAAGATACTATGATGATCTCAAGTCCAATGATCACTTGTACTACTATTACTACAGGAATTCCTATTGACAGGCAAGCAAAACTCCATTAGGTACTCCTTAATGAGCCAATGCGTTCAAAGAACTTATTCTCTAATAAGTACCTACATACTTGCTTTAGTGTCTCCACACAAATGATCATGAGATCAATCATCCTCATCGAATGAGCAAGCAACGTATGTACCAATCTATCCGGATTCACTAATCCCCAATTTATTAATCCAACGATTGGGAACTATTTTAGTTTTAAGCTTTTTAAGAATTTAGATCACATTAGAATGATCATCATCATTATTCTAAAAACATTGCTTAAAATTATGGGTTTATCACATATTATAAAACAACAACATGTAGATAATTAAAAGCCTTTAATAAATTAATACTTTTTATTAATAAATAAATAAGATTATTACAAAGTATATGCTTTATCATCAAACATGATTGGCTTATGTGCATACTATTTTCACTACGGGCCAAAGAGGACTTTCACCACAAACCTTTATCAGTAACATTAAAGGTTATGATAATACCAATACACAATTTTTGGTCATAATCATACCAATCAACAATCCATCTTTGCACTACGGGCCAAAGATGACTTTCAACACAATATAAGCATGAGGATGATGACAACGATATAAAGAATCAATCAAGTGAGATCAAAGATAAATATTAGATATTTATAATTTAATTTATCCAGAGTTCAAGAATATCTAAATTGTTAACATGATCACCAATTGTGGAGTAAAATTCAAAAATGATATTCATATATCAAAAATAATTTGGACAGAAAAAAAATCAATTTTGTCGTAAATAGTACCCCGAATAAATAGTACCCCGTGAATATTACCCCGAATGAAAATATTAAAATTTAATAAGAAAGTTTAGACCAATATTCCAATGAAATGATATTAGATGAAGCGCAAACTATTAAGGATATTCTACTAATTTCAGGTATTTTCACCATTTAACAATAAGGTTATGGAAACAAACAATAAATTCATACCATAAATGGAGAAAAATATGAAAGAAAACGATATCTCTTGACGAGTACAAAAGAAATGATATCTCATACGAGTATGAAAGAACATACGAAACTGCAAATGGATTTTCACCCGTCATGCAGTAATCCGCGTAGATAGATCATTTTCACAACTTAATGAAGAATGAATACGAAGGGCTATTCACCAGTCATGCGATAATCCGCATAGACATGTTATTCCCACAGATTAATAAAGAATGAATACGAAGGGTTATTCACCAGGCATGCGGTAATCCGTGTAGATAAGTTTTTCCCACAGATTAATAAGAAATGGATACGAAGGGTTATTCACCAAGCATGCGGTAATCCGCGTAAACAGATTATTCTCACATATTAATAAGGAATGGAATGACAACCCTTATGAGTATGAAGAAAATAACATCATTTACCTTAATAAAAGACTAGATACTTCACTAGTGTAGTAGCAGAACTTTGTATTGGTGGTGTGTGCTTGCTTCTCGAATACTCTTCTTCTTTCTCTCTTGTTCTCTCTCTATAGTTTCTCTCTCTATAGCTTTAGTGAATTGGTGAGAATGAAGGAAGAAAAGAGCTTCTATTTATAGAAGAATTCTAACAATTTGAAGAGGCAAGTGGCTTGACTCTTGGTAATGTGAAAAGGCAAGTGGTTTGACGCTTGTAATGTGAAAAGGCAAGTGGTTTGACGCCTGTAATGTAAAAAGACAAGTGGTTTAATGCTTGGTAAAGGCAAGTACTATTGGAAAAAGTGACTCTTAATTAGATGATGACATATGGGTTCCATAGAATAAACCAAACTTACAACAAACGTCTCATGACAAACCCCTCTATTTATATCAAAAATTTAATAAATATTTATCACAATTCACTTATCTTCAATCAACACATTTTTAATCTTTTAACAATTATTCATCATTAATATTATAACTCACAATATTGACAACCAGATCGTTCCCAGAAAAAAGGGGGCTTTGCGATAAGGATTTCTCCTTATTGACGTGCAATTAAATAACCTAACCCCTTTTCTCGACAAAACTTTCTTGACATTGTCAATAATACAAATAATAATATGAACAATTGTGTCGTGTCAATTATTGATTTAATAATATAAAATATTTTGCATATGATATTGTAACAATAATTAAATCGATAATATGAGATACTATGCAGCAACTACTGTGACAATTATTGAATGAAACTGAGTGACTTCTTACGTAAGCATCAATAATTAGAGATATTGTGCAATATCGTGTGCTACTGTGCAACAACGCGTATTACTGTACTTTTATCACCAGGTATTTTAACAATTTAACGGTAAAAGTTTTGTCGTTATTTTTCTAAAAAAAATTTATTTTTGTCGCTTTCTATATCCGACAGTTATTCCGTTGTGGAGTCCATCAATGATTACGTCGTCGTACGAATATTCCCCGACAAAACGAATATTTTATGATAACTTGCTTACTTTGTAAAATTTGCACATATCACCCATAACTATAGCATTTATTAAATTATCATCTTACTATTTAGAATAATTTTTAGAGAAAATTAAATTTGTACTCATAAAAAGTTGGGTTCTTACAATTTTTTATTTCAAACAAATGATTTTCAGCCTTTGATTTTTCAAAAAGACAATTTTGCCCCAAACTTGAAAATCCTATAAATAGGAAGCTTTCTCTTCATTCCAAACTTACCAATTCACTATCAAAGAAAAAGCTTACTCCTTGCCTACATTATCTCTAAAGCTTTAATCTCTATCTGTTACTTCAAAATTCTGATTATTTGATAAAGTTAAAATTGGTCACAAGTATTTTGAGATAAGTTGTTTAAATTA
The DNA here is from genome assembly GCA_020205605.1 of Panax ginseng. Lineage (NCBI taxonomy): Eukaryota > Viridiplantae > Streptophyta > Magnoliopsida > Apiales > Araliaceae > Panax > Panax ginseng. Next base: position 30,845,100 of record CM035135.1, read on the forward strand.
CTTGATTATATTATCTCTTACTTGTTTATTGTTATAGATATATAAATATAAATTTTTATATACACTTATATATAACTATAATTTATCTATTTATTATTTATATAAATATCGTAAAATAAATTAACACTTTGATTATCAAACGATCCCGAGATACTTCTAATAGAGAACTATCCAAACCGTCTTTGAATTTCTTAGTGATCTATTTATCAAAAATATTTATATAAGTATTTCAAATATATTTATTATTTATATAAATATCGTAAAATAGATTTAACACTTTGATCGTCAGAACGACCCCGAGATACTTCTAATAGAGAACTATTCGAACCGTCTTTGAACTTCTTAGTGATCTATCTATCGAAAATATTTATATATCCATTATTTATATAAATACTTATTCAAAATTATTATTCAAAATACACTCAAACTAATTTATCTGCTTAATTAAGAAGCATATTTTTACAAATATAAAAGTTGTTAAACTTTTATAACTGAGCTTAAATTTATATTTGCTTACACAAAAGTATATTTCACACACAAAAGTTATTGAACTTTTATAGAATTATTTGATCTCAAAATTTTTATCTGCTTATTTTACAAAATAGGTATACATCACCCATTCTGAGTCGCCAAATACATGGTACAAAATTCAAATACAACTTAATTATACAATATGCATAAAAAATACGACAAAAACATAAGTCGAGAGTTTTAATACGAATATTGTCTTCTAGACAAATATCCAAACTCAAATTCAGTCCTCATTACATTTATTATCACACTATTTCACAAAATATAGTGAGGACTACTAATGCAAACATCCTGACCATCACTCCGCTCCCCGACTAGTCCCAAATATATTCTCATTTCCTCAAGAACAATGAAAGCAAAAAGGGTGAGCTCAACTAGCCCAAGAAGAAATATTATGACTAAGATAATGCGTAATAAATTATCGTTAGCCTTCAACAAAGTTGTTAAACCGATAAAATATAATAAACATCAAGTTTAATCACAATGAAACAAGCAATCCATTAAAGAGTCAAGAGAGCATGATATCTACTATCTTCTATGATTTAAAAGAATTTATCATCAATTTTATCACCGAGACTCAAATTAATAAATAATCCACATCATCGAATCACCCCCGCACTACTACCAAAGGATATTCATTAAGATCACGACCACAAATTATCCATGCACTACGCCCAAGGATATTCGTGTTTTCATCAATGGTCATGATCATGCCAACAACTCGTCCATCAATGCACTACGGCCAATGAGGACTTTTACCACATCATTTGTAACATTACGGTCATGATTATACCGAATAATCCCTGGTCATAATCATACCAAGTCCATCTATGCACTACGGCCAAAGATGACTTTCATAATAATATAAACATGAGGATGATGACAATGATATAAGAATTCAATTAAAAGAAAGCAAAGGATAAATTTTAAAGATTTATAATTTAATTTATCCAGAATTCAATAATGTCCAAATTATCAACATGATACTGCTTTGTGGAGTAAAATTCAAGAATAATATTGTATCAAAAATGATTTGGACCAAAAAGAAATCAATTTTTGTCATGAATAAGACCCCCGTGAATAGTAATAGAAATCGAAAGTGAATAAGACTCATGAATAAGTACTTCGAGAATAGTAACCCCGTGAATAGTACTCCTACATGAAAAAAGTTAAAACTTATCAAGAATGCTCGTAAATAATATTTCCATGAAAAGATATCGATGAAGCGCAAATATCAAGGATATTCTACTAATTTCATGGAGTATAAAAGCCAAAACTTTAACAAAATGAGTGTAGAATTCAAATCAAAACGAAATAATATTACTTACATACTACAGAGTATGGAAGAAAATATTATTTCATATGAATATTGAACAAAAAATAATATCCCTTACCTTAAAAAGAAGAGTATTCCAACCGGTATAATGGATATATTCTTGAAGAAAACTTTCACTACTATTTTCTACGCTCAAAGCTTCTCTAAAACTCTAAAGAAATACGCCAATAATATTATAGAAGAAGAATTCTCTCGATTCTCGTGTGATTTTCAATTCTAACTAAGCATCCTATTTATAGAGAATGGAAGGATACTATTTAAAATTTAAATCAATGATCACAAAATAAAAATTCAAAAAAATACAAATTCATTCATTTAAAATTTTATTTACTAAAATTTCAAAATTTTTTTTTTTAATTTTACTTAAAACACAAATATATATAATATATATATATATATATATAAATATAATATATATAATATATATATATATATATATATATATATATATATATATATATATATATATATATATATATATATATATATATATATATATATATATATATATACTATATATATATCCCACATTTTATATATATATATCCCCATATTATATATATTTGAAATTGTCATATATATATATATTTTTTATATATATATATATATATATATATATATATATATATATATATATATATAAAATCGAATAACTTTCACCGATTATTTTGAAAAATGGGTAAATGGGGGTCCAAATAATAAGCAAAATTTACAACAAATACTTCATAAAAATCCCTCAATATTTTTAACAACATTTATTCATCATTATTATAATTCGCAATATTTAACAACCGATCATTCCTGTGAAAGAGGGGGCTTTTCAATAAGGATTTCTCCCTATCATGCCAAATTAATTAGTGACCAAACCTCTCCTCGATGTAACTTTCTACACATCATCAATATTGCAAATAATAATATGAATAACTTTATCATCTCAATTATTGATTTAATAATATATAAAATATCGACAATAATTGAATCAAATAACGTGAGATACTATGCAAAGAATTATCGTAGCAATAATTGAACAAAACTTAGTGACTTCTCACGTAAGCATCAATAATCAATACCGTGCTACTATGCAACCACGCCAGACATCGTATTTTTAACACCGGGTATTTCAACAGCTTAACTAGAAAACTTTCGCCGTTATTTTTATAAAAAGATATTTTGTCATTTTCTAACTCCGACAATAATTCCGCTTGGGGTCCACTAATGATTGTGTCCATCGCATTTAATATTCCCCTCGTTAAAACGAATATTCCCCCACCAATCTAATATTTTATAACAACTTGCATACTTTGCAAAAAATTTATAAATATTACCCACAACTATAACATTATATCAAATTCACACCATAATATTCAAAAATATATTTATAGAAAAATTCATCTTTATTCATAAAAGTTGGGGTCTTACAACCTCCCTTTCTTATGAAATTTCACCTCAAAATTAGGTACATACCGTATGTCAAAGAGGTGAGGATACCTTGATTTCATTTCAGATTCTAACTCCTGTGTCATTTCCTCAACATCGTGGTTTCTCCACAAAACTTCGACTTGAGGTATAACTCGAGCGTAGAATATGTTCCTTCTTATCCAAGATTTTAACAGTACCTCTTCATACGTTAAATCTTCCGCTATTTCATCCGGTTCTAACTCAATAATGTGGTTCGGGTCTTCCACATATTTACGTAATATAGATATGTGAAAAACGTTATGAACACGAGACATACTTGGCGTAGTAAGCGCGTCTATAGCCACAGCTCCTACTCGATCAAGGATTTCAAATGGGCCAATGAATCGAGGATCGAGCTTTCTCTCTTTCCAAATCTCAGTAACTCCTTTCCATGGAGCAACACGTAACAACACATGTTCTCCAACATTGAATTCCACGCCCTTCCGATGAAGATCAAGATAACTCTTTTGTCGATCTTGTGAGGTTTTTATACGCTGTCGATCATTTGAATCTTTTCAGTAGTCATGCGCACTAATTCCGGCCCCAACAACGTTGCTTCACCCACCTCATCCCAGCATACTGGAGAACGACACTTTCTTCCATACAACGCCTCAAATGGAGCCATGCCAATACTTGCTTGATAACTGTTGTTGTAGGAGAATTCCACCAATGGCAAGAACTTGTCCCAACTTCCTTTGAAGTCAAGGACACAGTAGTCTTAATAGATCCTCAAGAGTTTGAATAGTCCTCTCCGATCGCCTCCGTCCGCTTCGAGGATGATATGCCAACTAAATCGTAAATTGCGCTCCATAGCTTTTTGCAAACTAACCCAAAATCGTGAAGTGAATCTTGGGTCTCGATCGTAAACTATGGATACCGGCATACCATGCAATCTTACAATCTTCATTTATGTATATACGAGCAAGACGCTCAAGTGTATAAGTTTCTCAGATAGGTAAGAAATGAGCAGACTTGGTCAATCTATCAACAATGACCCAAATCGCATCTATGCCTTGAGAAACCTTGGGAAGACCAAAGAATAAAAATCCATGGTAATGTGCTCCCACTTCCATTCTCGAATTTCAAGTGGTTGCAATGGACCTTTTGGCACTTGATGTCTCGCCGACTTCGCTGACAAGTTAAACACCTTGAGATAAACTCCGATCTCTCTCTCTCTCATATTGCTCCACCAAAATGTATGTCAAAGATCACGATACATTTTGGTACTCCCAAGATGGATTGCAAATGGTGTGTTGTGTGCCCATCATCATGATTTTATACTTTAAATCGTGGTCGTTAGAACACAAAGTCTAGAGTTGACTCAAGTATTCCTTCTTCATCGATTCTTGCTTCCTAATAAGCACCTTCTCTGCACTTTCTTCTTCATACGCATCACCTGTGTCTCAGAGTTGAGCAACTTTTTAACTTTATCGATTAAAGCCTGCTCTACTCAGATATTTGCCATCATCACGCGGGTCCCTCGAGTCTTTAACTCTATCTCCATCCTTTGCAAGTCATACAAAATGGGCCTTTATATTGACAATATCGCACTCAGCATTCCAAGATATGATCTTCTACTCAATGCGCCACCTACCACGCTCACTTTTCCAGATGGTATCAAATGGTATGATCATAATCTTTCAATAGCTCGAGCCAACGCCATTGCCGCATGTTGAGTTCCTTTTTGAGTGAAGAAATATTTGAGGCTTTTATGATCCGTATAGATCTCCACTTTCTCCCCATATACAGTAATGCCTCCAAATTTTTAGTGCGAAGACAACAAAATCGCTAACTCTAGATCATGAGTAGGATAATTCCTCTCATATTCTTTTGAGTTATCGAGAGGCATAGGCTATGACTTTCCCATGTTGCATGAGAACACATCCTAACCCTTTGCCCAAAGCATCATCAGAGATGACAAATCCTCCCGAACCAGATGGTATTGTCGTAACAAAATAAAATGAGTCTCCTCTCGAGTTCTTGAAAACTCTTCTCACATTCCTCGCCCCAACCGAATTTTGTATCTTTCCGAGTCACCGAAGTTAATGGAGTAGCGATTCGAGAAAACCTTCACGAATCTCCGATAATAACCAACTAAGCCGAGAAAGCTACGATTTCTGGCCATCGATTTAGGTTGCTCCCAAACTTTGATTGCTTCAATCTTTGCTGGTCAATAGATATTCCATGATTTGATATCACGTGCCCAAGGAATGCTACTTCCTCAAGCCGTAACTCGTGATTTCTTCAACTTGGCATAAAGCTTGTTTTCACGAAGCTTTTGGAGTATCAAATTTCAAGTGTTGCTCATGATCTTCACGGCTTTTTTGGAGTAAATGAGGATGTCATCAATAAAGACAACCACAAAATGATCCAAATATTCCTTGAATACTCTGGCTCATCATATCCATGAAGGCAAAGAGGAGCATTAGTCAATCCAAAAGACATGACTAGGAATTCATAATGCCCGCATCGAAGTTCTCGAAAGCGCCTTTGGAATGTCATCGCTTTTAATCTTTAATCGATGATATCCTAATGAAGATCGATCTTTGAAAAGAATTTGGCACCTTGCAACCGGTCAAACAGTCATCAATGCGAGGCAATGGGTACCTATTTTTTTGATGGTGACATGATTCAACTCCCGATAATCAATACAAAGTCGCATACTCCCATCTTTCTTCTTTACGAATAGAAATAGAGCACCCCAAGGAGACGACTTAGACGAATGAAACCGATGTCTAAACAATTCCTGCAGCTTGGGTCTTTAACTCCTCAAGTTCAATAGAGCCATTCGATATGGGGGCTTTGAAATGGGTTTTGTACCGTTTCAAGGTCGATACAAAATTCAATTTCACGCCTGGGGTAGGCCAGAAGTTCTTCGTGAATACGCCAGAAATTTATTAACAATAGAAATATCATTCAAAACCGACGATTTTTGTTTAAATCATGATATGAGCTAAGAAAGCTTGACATCCATTTTTCAATAAACGAATAGCTTTATGGCTTGAGATGACAAAGGATTGATTTTAATGGTTTGGTTGTTTGAATTCACATAATAGGTTGGTTAGAATATGAAAGCTAACAACCTTACGAAAAATAATCAATTTTTGCATGATGAGTAGTTAACCAATCAATCCCTAAAATTACGCCAAATGCAAGTATTTTCAAAGAAATAAGATCGATGACAATGTAATGTGAGGGTACCGATTTGAACCAAACAAGACTTATAAATAAAGGATGTAATGAAGGTTTCTCCCAACGAGTTTCAACAGATAAGTCAAAGTCTAATTTCTCCTGAGTCAAATTTAAACGCTGAGCGCAAGTAGAGAAATAAAAGAATGGGTAGAACCGTATCAAATAAGGTATAGACTTCGCTAGAGTTTATGATTAGCTTACCCGTGATGACCTCGCTCGTTCCTTTGCTTTCCGGGAGGTCACGACAAACGCCTCCCTTGAACTACTGGTTTTGACTTTTCTCGACGACATTTGGTGTCACCATCCCAACCGGACTTGGCTTCCCCGCACATGACAAAATCGAGCTAGGTGACCTTCTTCCACAATTGTAACACGCTTTTGACCGTCACATGCATAGCTTTGACCGATGTGTCCCTCCCTCCGTGATTTGAAGCATATGATAGTGGTCGCTTCTCCTTCCTTAACAACGGTGTCGGTGCCGACGCCTTTCCATCATTATTGAATCTCCTCTTCTTGAAATGTCCACTTTTATTGTCTTGGCCATGATTACCACCAAAGTGGTTACCATTTCGCATGTTGATTCCTCCACGCTTGTTGTCACCGCTCAATGATCGCTACCACCGGTATTATCATTTTTTCACCGACCGCTTCTCTTGTTGGGTTGACTCATTATCGCGCTCCAATAATCGAGCCCTATTTACAACATCTCAATACAAACACAGCTTATGAGAAATAAGGTATCGACGATCTCTCGGTTTCAAACCTCTTAGAAACATCCGCCATTCTCTCCTCATTATCAACCAAGTGGGACGCAAACCGACAACTCGGCAAAACTTAGCTTCGATCGCGACACTACCATATTGTTTTGCTCCAAATTGATGAACTCTACCTCCTTCATGTGTGACGAATACTTTCGGAAAGTACTTGTCGTTGAATAGCTCTTGAACTTCTCCCAAGACATCTTCAAGCAAGCAGCAGTCGAGTACGCTTTTACGATTCCCACCAATAATCTGCCTCCTCGCAAATATAAGGTGGCAAAGGAACCTTTTTCCTCTGAGCATCCCAAGACATCAAATATCTTGGTGATCTCGCTTTATCCACGCCTCCGCCTTTAAGTGGTTTTGGCTCTCCCAAAACTCCGTGGTCCCAAATCTTGAATCGCTTAGCGGTGACCATCCGAGAGTTGCCAAGTTTTTCACCGCATTTTGGACAGAGTCTCTCTCACCGATGTTGCATGAATTGCATTGCAAAAAGCCCCCAAACATTCCATCGCTCATCATTTGGTTGGTGTTGTTGTTTTTATTGAGGATTATTGCCTTCCTCATGCACATTATCCTCGTTATTGATCGTCAGGTGACTCAACGGCCTCATGTGCTCCATTGCTATTCTCAACATTCTCGGATGTCATTTTCAAATACTGCCACAAAACAAGGGTTAATTGACATGCCAACATATTATCCCTATATTCTGACCGACCAATTAAATAACAAATAAACTTAGGTAGGTCATACTAGCGAAGGAATTACCCGTCTCTCCCTCCTAGTTCTAGTCTCACATCTCAGCCAGTGATCATATCCCTAAGCTTTGATACCAACTGTGACGCCCCCCCAAAATAGGTATACATCACCCATTCTGAGTCGCCAAATACATGGTACAAAATTCAAATACAACTTAATTATACAACTGTCGTGTAAAATACGACAAAACATAAGTCGAGTTTTAATACACGAATATTGTCTTCTAGATAATATCCAAACTCAAATTCAATCCTCATTACATTTATTATCACACTATTTCACAAAATAGTGAGGACTACTAATGCAAACATCTCGACCATCACCCCGCTCCCCGACTAGTCCCAAATATATATTCTCATTTCCTCAAGAGAACAATGAAAGCAAAAGGTGAGCTCAACTAGCCCAAAGAAGAAATATTATGACTAAGATAATGCGTAATAAATTATCGTTAGCCTTCAACAAAGTTGTTAAACCGATAAAATATATAAACATCAAGTTTAACTCAGAGCAATAACAAGCAATCCATTAAAAGAGTCAAGTAGAGCATGATATCTACTATCTTCTATGATTTAAAAGTTTTTATCATCAATTTTATCACCGAGACTCAAATTAAATAAATAATCCACATCATCGAATCATCCATGCACTACGACCAAGGATATTCATTAGTATCACGACCACAAATTATCCATGCACTACGGGCCAAGGATATTCGTGTTTTCATCAATGGTCATGATCATGCCAACAACTGTCCATCAATGCACTACGGGCCAATGAGGACTTTTACCACATCATTTGTAACATTATGGTCATGATTATACCGAATAATAATCCCGGTCATAATCATACCAAGTCCATCTATGCACTACTACGCCCAAAGATGACTTTCATCATAATATAAGCACGAGGATGATGACAATGATATAAGAATTCAATTAAAAGAAAGCAAAGGATAAATTTTAAAGATTTATAATTTAATTTATCCAAAATTCAATAATGTCCAAATTGTCAACATGATACCGCTTTGTGGAGTAAAATTCAAGAATAATATTGTATCAAAAAATGATTTGACCAAAAAAGAAATCAATTTTTGTCATAATAAGACCCTGTGAATAAGAATCGAAAGTGAATAAGACTCCCATGAATAGTACTTTTAGAATAGTAACCCCTGAATAGTACTCCCAATGAAAAAGTTAAAACTTATCAAGAATGCTCGTAATAATATTTCCATGAAAAGATATTGATGAAGCCTTGAAATATAAAGGATATTCTACTAATTTCATGGAGTATAGAAGCAAAACTTTAAGGATATTCTACTAATTTCATGGAGTAAAACATAATCTAAGAGTTTCAACAAGAATATTGCCAAAAATATCCACACTCAACAAATTTATTGAGTATTTTATAGTAATAGTGAATTAAAATAACCATATGGACCGGTCAATCCGCTCTCCCGACTCGTCCCAAATTTATATTCTCATTTCCTAAAGAGAACAGCGAAAATATCAAGGGTGAGCTTCTACTAATTTCATGAGTATAAAGCCAAAACTTTAACAAAATGAGTATAAATTTCAAGAATGCTCGGAAGAATATTTCCATGAAAAGATATCGGATGAAGCGCAAATATCCGTGATATTCTACTAATTTCATGGAGTATAGAAGCCAAAACTTTAACCAACTGAGTATAATAGAATATATGAAACTGCAAGTGGATTTTCACCCGCCATACGGTAATCCACGTAGATAGATCATTTCCATAATTTAATAAGGAATGAATACAAAGGATCATTCACCATGCATGCGGTAATCCACATAGATGTGTTATTCCAATGTAATAATAAAGAATGGAATAATAGAAGAATTCACAATGCATGCGATAGATCGCATGATAAAAGTTATTCCCAACAGTAATAATAAAGAATAGAACTGTGTCATGCGTAATCCGCATGCATGTGATATATTCAAATGTAATAATAAAGAATGGAATAACAACGAACTCCTCACTAGGCATGCGATAGATCGCATGCATGTGTTATTCCAACATAATAATAAAGAATGGAATAATGTAAGAATTTCACTATGTATGCAAAGATTGCATAGACAAAGTTATTCCAACATAATAATAAAGAATGGAATAACAACCCATATGAGTATTGAAAGAAAATAACTCTCTTCATGAATACGAAAGAATAATACCCCTTACCTCAAAAGAAAGACCGGATACTTTGAATAGTGAGGTAATGTACTTCTCTCTTCTTTCTCTCTCGTAATTTCTCTCTATAATAATTGCTCTATTGCTTTAGTGAATTGGTGAGAAATGAAGGAAGAATGAACTTCTATTTATAGGAAAATATAGTTTCGATAATTGCACGTTTTGGGGCTCAAAATATTACAGTATAATACCTTCCTCTTTTTCTTCATTTTTAATTTAGTCCTACAAGTATTATCAAACTTGCACCACCTCCCCTAATAGTAAATCATGTGAATCAATAGTAAATCATGTGAATCAATAGTTCTATAAATGTGAAAATACGAATTATAGTATAGTACCTCCATCTATACCTCCATTTTTAACTTAGTCATGCAAGTATTATCAATCTTGCACCACCTCCCCTAATAGTACATGAATGTGAATCAATAGTACACACATGTGAACAAATAGTTATAAGCATGTGAATTAATAGCAATTAATTGCTCATTTATCCTATTAATTACCCGATTGGTCAATATAACTTTCAGACATCAATTATTATCGAAATAAATGTCAATTTCCACTAACACTAATAATCCCAACACAATGGAACTATCAATTTCATCTTTAATCAACATGAACTTATTCATCATTAATATTATAACTCACAATATTTAACAACTGTGTCGCTCCTGTGAAAGAGGGGCTTTCCGATAAGAATTTCTCCTTATCAAGCAATTAGGTGACCAAACCTCTCCTCGATGTAATTTCTGTACATTGTCAATATTGCAAATAATAATATGAATAACTTTGTCGCCTCAATTATTGATTTAATAATATAACATATTATGCGATAATATCGTGACAACAATTGAATCAATAATATGAGAGATATGATGCGTGAATTCATCAGAAGCAATAATTGAGTATAACTGAGTGACTTTTCACGTAAGCATCAATAATCAATACCGTGTGCTACTATGCAACCACGCGTATTATTGTACTTTTACTACCGGGTAATTCAACAGTTTTAACGATAAAACTTTCGTCGTTTATTTTTATAAAAAGATAATACTGTCGTTTTATAAATACGACAATACTTCCATTTTGAGGTTCACCAATGATTGTGCCGTCGTACGAATATTCCCTGTTAAAATGAATATTCCCCGACCAATCGAATATTCCACGACACAACGAATATTTTATATCAACTTGCTTACTTTGCAAAATTTTCAAATATCACCATTAACTTTAACCTTTATCAATTTAACCATTTACTAAATAACATAATAATTATAAAAAAATTGAATACTTTCATTTCATAAAATTCGGGATCTCACAGAAATAATATTACTTACATACTACAGAGTATGGAAGAAAATATTATTTCATATGAATATGAACAAAAATAATATCCTTACCTTGAAAAGAAGAGTATTCCAACCGGAATAGCGGGATATTCTTGAAAAAACTTTCACCTGCTTTCTACGCTCAAAGCTTCCTAAAACTCAAAAGAATATACCAATATTATAGAAGAAGAATTCTCTACGATTCTCGTGTGATTTTCAATTCTAACTAAGCATTCTATTTATAGGAGAATGGAAATGATCTTGCTTGAAATTCTCACGACGCATACTTTTAAAAAAAAAAAAAATCACGGACGCCTTATAAAAATCAGATTCGTATAACTTTACTATGCAAATACTATGCAGGCACTATGCAAATACTATGTATAATAAAATATAATATATTCTATTTTTTATAAAAAAAAATTATAAAATATATATTTGTATTTATATATATATATATATACATATATATATATCCTACCTTCTAAGGCATTCCATTTAATTTTTTTTATTCCCTGACCCCCCCCCACCATTTCTAAAACATGTGATAAATTTATATATATATATATATATATATATATATATATATATATATATATATATATATATATATATATATAATACGTATATATATATAAAAAAACAAAACTAAAACAACTTCTATCGACAGTTTTAAAAAATAGGTAAGTGGGAGTCCATTTAATAAGCAAAATTTACATCAAATACTTCATAAAAATTCCCTCTATATTTTTAACAACATTTATAATCATTATTATAATTCACAATATTTAACAACCAGATCATTCCCAGGAAAGAAGGGGCTTTCCAATAAGGATTTCTCCCTATTGACGCGCAATTAGGTGACCAAACCTCTCATTGACAGAACTTTCTAGACATCGTCCATATTACAAATAATAATATGAATAACTGTATCGTCTCAATTATTGATTTAATAATATATAAAATATCGACAATAATTGAATCAAATAACGTGAGATACTATACAACAATTACTGTAGCAATAATTGAATAAGACTGAGTGACTTCTCACGTAAGCATTAATAATTTATACTGTGACGCCCCCAAAATAGGTATACATCACCCATCTTGGGTCGCCAAATACATGGTACTGAATACAAATACAAATTTAATTATACAACATGAGCTGAGAGTTTTTACACGAATATTGTCTTCTAGACAATATCCAAACTCAAATGGAGTCCTCATTACATTTATTGTTACACTATTTTATAGAATAGTGAGGACTATTATAACACCTTCTCGGACCATCACTCCGTTCTCCGACTAGTCCCGGCTACGTTCTCATTTTCTGAAGAGAACAATGAAAGCAAAAGGGTGAGTTTAACTAGTCCAGTAAGAAATATTATGACCAAGATAAGGCAGAATAAATTATCATTAGCCTTCAATAGTGTTAAACTGATAAAATACAATAAACATCAAGTTTAACTGCAGCGGAACAAGAAATTCATTAGAAGAGTCAAGTAGAGCATGATATCTACTATCCTCTATGATTTAAAAAGTTTTTCATCAACTTTATCGCTGAGACTCAGCTTAATAAATAAACCACATTATCGAATCATCCTTGCACTACGGGCCAAGGATATTCATGTAATCATCAATGGTCATGATTATATCGAATAATCTCTGGTCATAATCATACCAACAACTTTCCATCAATGCACTACGGGCCAATGGGGATTTTACCACATCATTTGTAACATTACGGGTCATGATTATACCGAATGATCTCTGGTTATGACTAAGATAATAGACAACAAATTATCGTTAGCCTTCAACAAATCAGATAAAATATAATGGACAATCAGTTTTAAATCAATATTCGCAGCGAAAATAACAATTCATTAGAAGAGTTAAGTAGAGAACGAAATCTACTATCATCTATGAAATTAAAAGTCCATCATCAATATTTTATCCCTGTAACATCAATCAATATACATCTTGAATCAAATATTCATCTTTGCACTACACGGCCAAAGATATTCATCTCATCACCACCACCGTCATGTTCCTCTCAACACCTGTTCATCTTTGCACTACGGGCCAAAGATATTCATTAGATAATCATTCATCTTTGCACTACAAGCCAAAGATATTCAGTTATATCATCATTTAGGGCTGAGGATGATGAAAAATATTTTTAAGAAATAAATCCAGTGAGACAAAAGAACAAAGATTAGGGATTCGTTCTTTAGATAATCCAAGTTCAAAAACACTCCATAATAAAAACCATAATAGAGTAAAATTCAAGAATGAAGATCAAAACATGGATACAATCAAAGACAGTAACCATAATAAACATCTTGGACAAAGAACAAAAATTTATTTTTTCTGTAAATAGTGTCGTATTCGTGAATAGTACCGTATACATGAATAGTAACCCCTGACACAAAAAGGTAGAAATTTCACAAAAAAATCATACTTTGTGAACAATACTCATGAATAGTACCGTATTCGTGAATAGTGCCGTATACGTGAATAGTGTCGTATACATGAATAGTAAACTTGACATGAAAAGATAAAAATTTCATACCAATATTTCGGTATAATGATATTGAGAGAATAATATCATTTACGAAGAAAATAACATCCCTTAACTAAAAAATGATAAGATTTACGATTTGAAATATCGAGATATAACATTTGAAAAAAACTTGCAATCAGATAGCAATAAATAAAGTATCGAAATACTCATAAAAATACGCTTGATAATATAGAGAGAGAAAACTTCAGATTCCGCTGTGATTTTTAATTCTAACTTAAGCATCCTATTTATAGGAAAATGCTTAGAACACCAAAGCAGAAAATTTAATAAAATATTAATATTTTAAAAAAATTATACGCACAATTAAAAAATATGAATTCAGCATTTTGCAACAACAAGTGGGGCCCACCAACACATAAAACATGTTTTAAACATTTTTTGTAACAAATTCAATTCAGACCCAATATTCTAGAACTTCAATAATTCATAATAAATAGCCCTTTAATCAGAAAAATTCAAATCTTATGACCATTCCATAGAAAATTTAATTCTCTACAACTTTGTAGCTTTAATTTTTTCCAAATTCTAAACAGAAATTGACCAAAATCCACATACGGACGATTTTGCAGGCTATAATCAAATTTCAGTCCAAAATAGGGTCCACCAACATGTTTAACATGTTTTTAGCATTTATTATAATAAAAATACTTTTCCTGCTCATTTATTCATATATCACACATTTATTGTAAAAATATCACCATTATTATATTATTATATTATCGCATTATACATTTATAATGTAATATAATAATATATTTGAATGAATTATTTTATCAGAAAAGATAAAATATCAATTTTCAATAATTGTCACTTTTCTAAAAATTCCTCCATTAAATAAATATTTTCTTATCATTTTTATCAATAATTAATTATTCACAAATAATATTACAGAATCACAATAATGACAACCAGGTCATTCCCAGGAAATAGGGGGCTTTTCGGTAAAAATTTCTCCTTACTGGCGCGCAATTAGATAACCTAACCCTTTTCCTCGACAGAATTTTCTAGACATTGTCAATAATGTTATCTAATAATATTATTCAAATAATATGAATTATTAGTTTGATAATGTAAACTACTTGTAGACACTCGAAATTTTCTGCACTCCTATTACTAACATTGCAGGAGGGTAGATTCACCTTTTGGAGATAACCCTGAAAGACAGCTTACATCCATAACGGATACTATCGGAAGTTCAGCTCCAACCCAGAACACAAACCGGGAACTTCATCTCAAACCCGGAACACACACCGGGAATGTAATTTTCAATCTCGGAGATAACCCCGAGGTTTGAAAGATCAAAAGATCGGCAACAACACGGAGAGGGCAGATTACATCTCGACGATAACACCGCGACGCTGGTTCAGGTCCCGTAGACAACATCGAGGGAGCAACCCCATCCTTGGTGATAGCCCCAACGGATGTCATTGCAGTTCCGGTGATAACCCCAAAAATGCTTACTTCAAACATATGCAATCAGCTTCAACCACAGACATCCTGTCGAGGCACACACACCTCAGACTCGGAGATAACAACGGGCAGACAGGAACATCCACAGATGACAGTGAGACATACAAACAAGCAGCAGTCCAATCTCAGCTTTAACCCTGAGCAACGTCTACTTTCCGCTTAAATCGGCGATAACCCCGGTGAGGAGTCACCACATTATCTTACCATCTCAACAAGATGATATCGCGGCATACCAACAAGTAGTCCAATCTCAGCTGTAACCCTGAGCAACGTCTACTTTCAACTCAAATCGGCGATAACCCTGGCGAGGAGTCATACGTCATCTTATTCCTTCGACAATGGCACGTCGTCTCAACACTTCATACATACATACATCCAACAATGTCCCACAAGAGCCGAGGATTAACAATCCCGAGTGACTATTACGCGTGGCAGTACTTTGGATATAATTTAAAGCTTGAAGACCATGGGCATAGACCCCTCTTCCTGACTTCGTACAACCTCTAATCCATGTCATTGCGTAATTCTCTACAACCTGTTTATCTCGAAGAAGGTCGATATACCTCGTTCGGATGCTCGGATTGAAGTTCTGCAAGTTCGAGCGGACATTATAGTGCATGAGTGTACGTACTATGAGAAGACAGGACCCGTGAGGCTCGGATGCACCACGACCACCAGCAGTACAACTCGTAGGCTGCTGCAGTGTACCGCTGACCATCTCTCTATATATACAAGCCTTGGGGTCACCATTTTGAGAAGAAGAGGGAGGAAAAAAGCGAGGAAGCCCTCATCTATTTTGCTCGCATACACATCTTTTTGAGTGTTTCCTCACTTCTAAACACTAGTTAGCTCACATATAGCTATTTTTTATCCGGCGGGAGCTGAGTGTTTATCCATTTAAAGCGATAGAAGTCTACTTTGGCAGCCCACTGTAAGCCTTCTTATATTCAATAAAGCCTTCTTCTCATATTAGCACACACTATTGTACACGCTGAGAGTCGTGTGAGTGTGTTTGCCCGGACTTTGGTCCGTGGTTTTCATTTCTGTCTATATATATATATACTTATATATATGTATATATTTCATATATGGACTAACATTATCGAGTTATGCCTCGATTGAGCCTGAACTTGATGCGAGCATTTAATTGCTTTTATATATATATATATATATAAAACCGTGGTCGAACTCTATCCGATGAGCCCGGATTTTATATCCGATGCGTTTAATTGCTTTTATATATATATATATATATATATATATATATATATATATATATATATATATAATTGTTGTTGGACATATCCGATGAGCCCGGATTCATATCCTATATGCGTTCTCGCTTTTATATATATATATATATATATATATATATATATATATATATATATATATATATATATATATATATATATTTACATTCATGTCCTACCGAGTTTACTTATGTGGCCTTTTACAAATTTTTTTATATTTCGTCTTGCCTCGATTTTACTTCGTGCGATTGATTGCTTTTACAAGTTTATTTACATTTCGTCCCACCTGAGTTTACTTAAGTGGTGGTTGATCATGTCCATATATATATATATATATATATATATATATATATATTTACCGCTTTTATATATTTATATTTTTGATCCCCATGGAGTTGCTTCGTGGTGGTTGATCATGTCTGTATATATATATTTACGACTTTTATATATATATCGCTATCGCTTTCCATACAAATTGCGAGATCATGTGAGCCTAGAATCATGTGATCACAGTTTTAGTTTATCAATCTAGATTCGGTTCCCATGATGGACATTTTTCAAATTGTAAGTAGCGTACATCATATTATTTTTTACAAAGGTCTCAATTTCTTTGGATGGTCATCATGCCCATGAGGAGTTCTAAGATCGCTGATATTATTTTTTCTAGAATGCTTCGCATCTCGAAAATAAAAGAAAACAAGTCGAACATTTAATAATAAAATGGAAGTATGAAAAGGTCTCAATTCTATTGAGCATGTGGTTTGAAAAACCTCTTTTACAAAACTTCATTGATATATCTTGGTTAAAATTGAATTTTCCTATAAAATTCAAACCTTGTATATATAAAGCTTGAACGAGACCTCGTGACTACTTTCAAATAATTGCACATTGATCTACACACACACACACACACACACACACATTCATATAACAATTTCTTTGACAAGTGGCTATCCACCAGTAGTAACACGGATGTCTGGGGTGCCTAACACCTTCCCTCCGCATAATCAAGCCCCCTGCACCTAAAATTAATCTCTGGTTTCAGAGACCTGCCTCAGCGATGTCAAAACACTAGGTCAATGTGCAAACCTTTTCGGTTGCGTTGGTGCAACCAGTTAAATACACCAACTAGCGACTCTTAAAGTCAAATCATCGATATTACACATGTCGGATATGAATGTATGTGAATGTATGTTGTGTGGTCCCTCCACCAGGAGGCTATCCTGTCGGTGTTTGATTACTGGACTTGTGGGAAGGATGATTCCCCGGGGCTCAGGAAAGGCACCACTAAGATTCGCTCCAGTTGAACGACCGGATTAACTTCCTGTCAAGTAGATTGCGATGATCTGGGAACCTTCATGCCGAAAAGCCGCGAGAGTAACCCTAAGATAGGTTAGCCTCTGATAAACCAAACGCGGAGGGAAGTCTCTTCATAATTTCCATTTTCAATTACCTGTAAAAACATTTACTTGTAATTCTATTCCATGTTCATTCATATATAATGGAAAATATAAAGAATATCTGTGCATGAATGACATGTTATCAATTAACAACCGGTTTTGCAGGACAAAATTCCTAAACGGACATGTTATGATAACATTTATATTACTCTAAGACTAAACTACGTAAGTCTTTTGTAGGGAAGCAATTGGGCCTATTACCCGTTCAAAGTCCAAAAAGGCCACAGGCCTACAGCCAATCATGTCTTCTTCTTATCAGTCTAATGTTGTTTCCCAAGAAGAATTTGATGGATTGAGTAAACAAATCATGCACTTGGTCATCCCTACTAAAAAGAATTACACCACCTACTCTGTGGTACGAAGATACCAATACATACGAATCCTCTACACAAGGAGGAGTTCAAGGTCCGAAAAAATAGTTCCGAACATCGCTTGATACAACCAACAAAGACCCCGAAAACACCCATCTCAAAGGATATCCGCATACCGGTGATATCGTGAAAAGGTCATTCAAATGGAGGAAACTATCCGCGTTCTCAAAGGGATTGAAACACATGGCAGTGTTTCATATAAAGACCTTTGCATATTTCCTGGTGTTCAATATCCATAGAAATTCAAGACCCCTGATTTTGAGAAATATGACGGATTAGGGGATCCTTATACACATTTAAAGGTGTTCATAGGAGAACTTGGGTCTTACCCAGAAAATGAAAAGCTCAATGTAGTCAAGTTTCAAAAAAGTCCGATTGAGAAGCTTCGTTCATGGTATACCAGATTAGACAACTCTAAGATCCATAGCTGGGAAGAGCTGGCCCACGCCTTCCTTACTCAATACAGTTTTCAATCTCAGATGGCTTCTGACCGGTACCAAATTACCAAGGTCAAGAAACAGTCTAATAAGTCATTTAGAGAGTATGCTCAAAGGTGGAGGCGCCTTCTCGCTCAAGTTATTCCTTCCATGACGTAATCGAAAATGGTCACGACCTTCATAGATGTACAGAAGCTCCTTTCTATGAAAGAGTTCTAGCCGGTATTGGCAAACCATTTTCCGAAAATGATCAAACACTACGAGATATGGCCGAGATGGGATTGAAGTCCCAGAAAATTCAAGACCTAGCTTCTTAAAGTCATTCAATGGGCACATCCAGTCTAGATATTATGGAAACAACCCCGGAGGGTCCATAAAAAGAAAGAGGAGGATGTTTCCTTGATAGTACAAGGACAAAAAGGCAATCCAAGCATGCTTATGCAAAGGAGAAACTACTCCCCTTTTCCAGCACAACCCTCAAACCCTACATTGCCTAAAAGTGGAGAAGTAAAGCGACCTCGAATTTTCACACCCTTAGGGGACTCGTTCAAGAATATTCTTGCTCTTCTGACTGCTCAGAAGAAAATTACACATCTTCTTCCACCATCCAACCCTAATGGGAGGGGTTTTAATGCTACTCGAAAGTGTGCTTATCATGCTGGGGCACCTGGACATGATACTCAAGATTGTTGGGCCTTGAAGTATAAGATTCAAGATCTAATAGACAATGGTGAGATCATGGTCACCAAACTAGATCAACCTCATGTGAAAGACAACCCTCTTCCTTAACACAAAGAAGAAAAGGTCAACATGATCAGTTGGAGCACTGTACAAGGTTCCAATTCTAATGGCGAATCATCCCAACCCATCAAAGACGGTGTTGACAAATGGGATTATGTAAAGTTCCAGTTTACCATGGAACGAAAGATGAAAGCTCTTTCCAAACAAATTGAACAATTGGCAGAACTGGTGACCCACCAGCATCAAGTCACACGCCAATTAATCAGGCAGGAGCATGCCTATCTCCTTCCTTTTGTTATAAATGCCCCCTCACCACATTCAGAAAGCGAAGCTATGGAGGATAAGGTTGTGAAGAGAGCAAATGCTAAAGCCCGTCGGGATTTTGCCAATCAGAGGGAATTCACCTATTTGGGCCAATCTATGGAGGAGATATTACAGATGTTGATCAACGAAGGAAGAATTACCTTCCTTCTCCCTCCCATCAATCCTCGTTCAAGACGGTTCAACCCTGATGAAATGTGTCAATATCCTTCACATTCTCGCGGTCACAGCACAGAAGAATGTTGGGCACTCCGCTATCTTATTCGTAATCTTATTGATAGCGGTGTCCCGCAAATAGAGATGATTACACCGCATAACCTCAAGGGTGGGAATGCATGTCCTACCAAATAGAAGGGATCAAGAGTGCTTATATCCGGTGGATGATGAGACTATCAAAGTATTTCCCATACAACCAATTCAACTCAAAGGAGCTGACAATCCTTTGAAAGTGGTCGCACCAGAGCCAATTTCTTTATCTTTCAGACCACAATATCCTGTTGTCAGCTTACACAACGTTCCATGGAATTATAGAGAAGCTGAAAGATCCATGTCTCATACTACTGCTATAGTGTCGAAGGAAAATCCACTGTATCTTCCTCAACGGGTTATTAAACCTACTTGCGAAGCAAAGGGGAAGTTGCCCGTGGAGAAGATTGAAAAATTCCTCCGCACTATGGGCCACAATGAAGCCAAAGTGGTTTTAAGCTTATGAGAAGCTCCACACCGATTTCGATACTAGACTTGGTTTTCTTCCGAGGATCATCTAAGATCTTCTTTGAAGGTTTAGAAGAAGCCTATTTGCCAAAATCGTTGGACGTGGAAAAATTTCAACATTTGGTTGATCACATTTTCAACAACAATGTGATATCCTTCATCGATGACGACATACCTCCCGGAAGGACCGGCCATACAAGCCATTGCATATTACGCTTTGTCTTCCGGTATATGCTAGCGAGGGAGTATTGATAGATGGAGGCTCATCTCTAAATATCTCGTCCTTATGCCACCTTGGTAAAGATGAATATCAATCTCAAGCGGATCCAAAGCGACCACACGGTCCATCGAGCTTTTGATGGATCCCGCAAAATTCATTGAAAGATTGAGTTGCCAATTGAGATTGGTCTAAATAAATTCAATGTATCCTTCCACGCCCTCAAGATAGACTCGTGGATACAACTCCGCTATCGGGGAGACCATGGATACACATGGTCGAGTTGTTCCTCCACGCTACATCAACAACTCAAATACATTATCAACAACATCTAGTCATCGCAACGCCGAGCCGGATTGTCTGAACAAGAACTCTACCAATTATCGGTTTCAATTCGGAAGTTGAACCTACCAGGGCTTCCATACTCTGGAAGTGAGTAACACGCAATACCACTCTATTGAAGCGCCACTTCCCGCACCCAAGATTTCGCCGAGGTTATGTTGGCACATCAAGAAATGATGTCATTGGGTCATCAACCTGGACAAGGGCTTGGTAAAGATAAGCAGGGTATTAAGCACACTATTCAAATGTCCAAATAAATCGAAATGGTAGGACTAGGCTATTCTCACCGATTCAAGTTACAGGAATCCTCATAAGTACAAGCGAGTTCCTCAAGCTTCCGCCGCGCGACGATTCTCTATACCTTTACCTCATGAGTTAATGCAATCTCCAGTAAAGGTTCCAACACATGTTGTGGCTATCTTTGTTTTGAAACCAAAGCCAATCAAAGCAAAAGAGGTGTTGATTCCCGATCCCGAAGTGGAAGAAAAGGAATGTAAACGTAAACATGACATTGCGCTTTGATGATGGCGTATTCATTAGCGTCATTGTTCATGATGAACATACAAATAGATACACCCTGCACGATGATTGCCCGGATGTCATGGTTATCATTTGGGAGAAGGAGGACAATGACGATCCTTCCATCATGCGCAGTCCATCGAGACTTTACCTCGACAATTGGAGCAAGACTCCATTCATTGGTCGACGAGGGTAAAATGGGCGTAAAATCCCTCCGCCTCGTAGAGATAACTTTAATTGCTTGTTTTCCTTTACAAAGACTAGCGCTTATTTTATCAAGTACATACTAACACTTTTGTATGATCGAACAGCTTGCATATATTAAGTGAAAGCATCTTTTGTTTCAGGACTCGAATTTAGATGTGCATGTCCTTGCCGATGACATGCCTTCTCTCCACAAGGGTCAGAACTTTGATGCAAAGTTGGACTCGAGACTTGATGGACATCCAAGAGGACATTGAGACACCTCGTGAGATTAAGGAATGGGTCACGACAAACCCAAACCCAATCTTGATCAAACCACTCCTTTCAATCTTGGAACCTTAGACAACCCTAAGCTAATCCAGATTAGTTCAGACCTTACCACAAATCAACGGAATGACATGGTTGCACTATTAACCCAATTCTAGGATGTGTTTGCATGGTCTCATGAAGACATGGTGGGTTTGTCCACTGACATTGTTCTTCATCGCCTTCCCATCAAAGAAGGATTCAAGCCAGTTAGGCAAAAGCTCAGGCGATTGAAACCTGAATGGAGTTTAAAAGTCAAAGAGGAAATTGTGAAACAATTTCAAGCTGGCATCATCATGGTGTCTACATATCCAGAGTGGATATCCAACATTGTTCTCGTGCCTAAACCATGGGGAAAGGTGCGAGTTTGCTTGGATTACAGGGATTTGAACAAAGCTTGCCTTAAAGATAGCTTTCCGCGTCCTTTATCCACATTCTTATTGACAATCTTTCTCAATACGGCATGTATGTCTTTTTTGATTGATTATTGCGGGGGTACCATAAAATTATGGTCGCGAGGAAGATCGTGAGAAAACCGCTTTCATCACGCCTTAGGGAACCTTTTGCTTACAGACGGTTGTCATTCGGCCTCATTAACGCCGGCAACCTATCGGTGAAGCTATGATGGCTCTTTTCCACGATTTAATGCATAAAGAGATAGAGATCTACGGATGACATCATTGTCAAATCCGGAAGGAGGATGACCACTTAGACCATCTCACAAAACTTTTCAATAGGTCATGTAAAGTACAACTTGAAGTTGAATCCCGCCAAGTCGCCTTTGGTGTTAAGTCAAGCAAGTTGCTAGGTTTCCTAGTCAGCCACAAAAGGATTGAACTGGATCCTACCAAAATCTAGGCCATCAAGGAAATGCCCATTCCTCAGACAGAGAAGGAAATACGGGGATTTTTGGAAAGAATCAATTTCATTAGCAGATTCATTTCTCAACTCACAAAGAACTCAGTGAGCCTATCTTCAAGTCATTAAGGAAGAACTCCTCCATAAAATGGAACGATGAGTGTCGAAAAGCCTTCCTTACCATTAAAGAGCAACCGATTAACGCTCTTGTTTTGGTACCTCCTGGGATGATGTTCCCTGTTCATGTACCGCCCATAAATGACAATGCCATGGGTTACATGTCAGGGCGAGAAAAGACAATAGAGGCCAAGAACGAGCTATCAATTACCTCAAAGAAAAGATTCAAAGATTAGTGAACACAAGTACACTCTCGATTGAGAAGACTTGTTGTGCTTTAGCATGGGCTTCCATGAGGTTACTGACATTACCTCCATGGTCACACAACCCATCTCATATCCCGAATGGATCCTCTCAAGTATGTGTTCATAAGCCCATACTAAATTGTCGATCGTCCCAGATGGCGCTTGATCCTATAGCAATTGACATCGCTCTCGTGACGCAAAAAAGTCTCGCTAAAGGTCAAGAAATTGCGGATCAATCGCCGTCGCACCTAGAGGGATTACAAACCCTTAGAAACATATTTTCCCGATGAAGGGGTAATGAAAATTCGATTCTGATCGAAGACAATACATGCCGTAAAGTGGAGAATGTATTTTGATGGAGTCATTAATCGTAAAAGCTCGAGCCGAGCAATTTTAATATTGATGCAGGGCAAGATCCGTCGCCATCAAATTGCGCTTTTTCAAAGACCAAAACACAAACCGAGTATGAAGGTCAGATCATGGGGCTAAAACTTTCCCGCTCAATGGGCATCAAAGCGGTTAATCGCCTTTGGGGATTTCAATTGGTAATCAAGCAATCCACGTGAATCTATCAAACCAAAGAATTACATTTGTTGCCTTACCATCTGCAAGTTTTACAGATGGCTTTGAGTTCAAGAAATCTCCTTTCTACACATTCCTCGTAATAGAATGATTTTGCGAATGCATTAGCAACGTTGGCCTCCTTGGTTTACATACGGACAAGGAAAACATGCCAAGCATCACGTTTACTCTGCAAAGAACCCCAGTCTATGGGAATTACGTTGGAGAAGTATCGGATGAGCTACCTCCCATCCACAACCCTTGGTATCAGTATATTAAGGAGTATCTATGAGATGGATCTACACCCTCTAAGGCGAGCCTAACTGAGAAGAGGCGGATTCATCGACTTGCTATGAAATTCTACCTGAGCGGAGATGCACTCTACAAAAGAGATGCAAGATTAGGTCTCCTCAGATGTCTAGACAAAGACCAAGCTCAGAGACTCATAGATGAGATCCACGGTGGAGTATGTGGCCCACACATGAGCGGCCCCTTACTTGTCAAGAAAATTCGTAATCGGGACATTATTAGCTTACACTCAAAGCTGACTGTGATGATCACGTCAAGAGGTGCTATCAATGCCAGATTCATGGAAATGTTATCCACGCCCCTCTAAGGGAACTCCATAATATGAGTTCGCCATGGCCCTTCTCAATGTGGGGAATGGACGTGATCGGGCCCATCGAGCCCAAAGCCAGTAATAGACATCGATTCATATTCACCATGATCGACTACTTCACCAAATGGGTATAAGTAGCATCCTTCCCCAAGGTCACTAAAGAAGTTATCATTGCTTTCATTAGAAACAATGTCATCTATCGATATGGACAACCAGAGGTCATTGTGTCAGACAATGCTAAGAACCTCAACAACAAAATGATGGAGGAGTTATGCAAAAAATTCCACATCAAACATCTCAACTCCGTCATCTACCGTCCAAAGATGAATGGTGTCATTGTTAGGCTAATAATAAAACATCAAGAAGATCATGTAGAAAATGTCCACCAATCATAAAGGATGGCCTGACCTCTTGCCTCTGACTTTATTAGCATACAGAACTTCCATGCGAACTTCCACTGGGGCAACCCCCTACTCATTAGTCTATGGGATGGAAGCAGTGCTCCCCGTAGAAGTGGATATGGAATCCCTTAGAGTATTGATGGATGCTCAGTTGGATGAAGACCAATGGGTACAAGACAGGTATCACCAATTGTCTTTGATAGACGAAAGGAGAACTGCAACAATCTTCCATGGTCAGCTATATCAGCAAAGGATCGCACGATCCTACAATAGAAAAGTTCGACTACGGCAATTCAAATAACATGACTTGGTTTTGAAGAAGATCACTGACAACCAAGATCAATCTAAGGGAAAATTCACTCCTAACTGGGAAGGTCCATTTGTTGTCAAGAAAGTATTGACAGGAGGTGCTCTCAGATTGCAGGAAATGGATGGCGATGAATTTCCACAGCTTATCAACTCGGACACCGTGAAACGGTACTATGTCTGAAGTTACCATCAAACAAACATCCTGGTTTTGATCCTCAAATCACCAGTCATTCCGGTTTTGAACCCTTTCCTTTCTACATACTCTTTTGCCCCTCAGGGAAACATACACTTCAAGCCAACAGCCTGGTTTTTACATCATTTCAAACCTTTCATACAATTTCAGTTATCCTGAAGACGGGATTTAACCTCTCACAATTTCGGTTATCCTGAAGATGGGATTGAACCTTTCACACCTGCAGTTTATCCTGAAGACGGGATTAAACTTTTCTACGCCTGAAGTTTATCCTGAAGATGGGATTAAACTTTTCTACGCCTGCAGTTTGTCCTGAGGACGGGATCAAACTTTTTACACACTTGCAGTTTGTCCCCATTATAGGATCAGACTTTCCTCTCCCCGTAGTATAGCCTGCACATGGGATTCACACTTCTCTTCGCCTTCAATTCGTCCTGAGGGGCGAACTATGTCGACCTGATCTCCATAATACCCGGGGGTATGTAGGCAACCATATTCTCTATGGCCCGATCGCAATAAAGAAAAACAACAAAAACATTTCTGCCCTTTCTCTACAAAACAACAAAAATACTTCTACACCCATCTGCCTTCCACATTCAGCGTTGAACCTCCTACACTAGGTTCGAACTCACGCAGACTTGATCTCCTCTTCAATAGAGTCGTGAGGCGACCATTCATGGTGCAGCCTAACCCCTACCGTAACAACATACTTGTCACACCTGCGGGATCAATCTTCAATTCGCCCCATTTCATCGGGCTTTTAGATCAAAGGGATGGAATTACCCAACCTCTTTTCACAAATAGAAGATTCTGTGACCATCTAAGCCGCTGCGATCGTGCCTCAAAGAGTTAATAATACCAACCCATAAGAGATGGAATTAACTAGGCTTCTCACAAATAGAAGTAATCGACGACCATCCGTGGTACTGCTAATCTCGAGAGAAGAAATTACCCTCCTCTCCACTTTTCCATACAGATACCAGTCCCAAGACACCAAAGATGGTAGGGATTTATAGAAATCAGTGATCCGTTCTGAGAGATCTTGCGACGTCTCAATGTCCATCTATCAAGGATAAGTTCAGAATGCATCAAGATCACAAGGCTCTGGAAAAACAGGCAAACATCAAGCAAGTATCGAGGCATAACTAAAAGGGAAGTGAATCAAAATATATTTCCATGCCATATATAATACTGTTTGATATATACATCTGTGTTGTACATGACAAAATGGCTAAGCTAGTCTGTGCAGGAAAATACAAAGCTATCTACAAATCTGTGTGTGTCGCGACTATCGATCTAACATAGCATCCCTCTTTGAAGACGGAGAAAACACTAAAGCTCCCCGCCTTGAGGTATCTACACGAAGCTAATGATCGTAGGCTAACTGCATGGTGGCATAATGCTCATCAATGTAAGCACTTATGTCAGCAAGACTGACAGTTATCTGGGATCTCACTGAAGTGTTATCTGCAATGGCCACATCCTTAGCAGATAAGGCGGCATCCCGCTCCACTATCAATGCATCCCTGGCTGATCTAGCCTCATCCCTCTCCAACAGAGAAGTATCTCTCTCATCAAGAGCTATCAACATCGCGACCCTAGCCTGATCTCCCTCATAGGTCATCAGATGTAAGCTCTGCTCCAAATGCTGTGCTGAATACTAAGTAACAGTGGCACTCGGGGTGGGAGAATTCATCACAAATGTTGGCAGCCCAGCAGTCAAATCATTGATGGGAATAACAGCCTCCTCTATAGGCTCTTCATCATCAGAATCAATCCTCACCTGCGTGGATACTTTCACACCGATCTGATCTCTGTCTCCATCCATGCGGAATACTCTGCAGAACAACTGGATGACTAATGTAAAACTCACCAACTCTCGCTGATCCCAACAGTCATACAACCTAGATCTGTCCTCCGCTGATAAATGGTGTGACGCTGCGCAGACTCATCGCCTCTTTATACGGATGAAAATCCGAACCGGGTCAAATTGATACATTATGGCGGTTGGTGGTAAGTAATCATGCCCCTCAATCCAAACCAGAGGAGATAATCCATGCCCTGAGCACATGAGTAATGAAGTCAGAGGGGTTGAACTAAGCCGTGAACACGGCAATATGGCAAACGGATCCCTAATCCTCGCCAAGAAAGTCGACGATGCAAAGATCATCTGCACTCTGCAGGCTGAAAGGAGTATGACATGGCAATCTCCTAGGTAAAACAAAACTCTTGCCGTCTAAATGTGCCAATCGATTTCAAGTGTGACATAAACACACATACAGCATGACCGAATTACCTGTGAACACTCCTGCCGGATAAGTGCAAAGAAGATGTAGTGACCTCGAGTCTCTCGCAATGATCATCTTCCAGACAATGGTATGACCCTCCCTGAGAGCTCTCACTGCCATAATGACGTCGATATCCAGCTCATCCATGTACCGCAGCATGAAGACGTATGACAATACGCATAGAAGTAGTAAATCTACTCTGGCTAAACGCCAATGATCCTCCGATGTAGTGAAATCCCCGGAATGCCGTGCATAGTTGTCCTCGAGCCAAACCTCACAAACAAGAAACGCCGAGATATCACGTGGCGGATGTAATCTCGCCCCGACGCGACTCTCACGCCTCAATCCGGTGAGGTGGTCATGAACTATCCGCTATGTCTCCAATAGCCATATGCACGTAAGGTCCGTCAATGGCAGATCGTCAACCGTCATACCCTCCAAAGTAGAGTCAACTCCCGGGTCCCAAATCGAAAAACTATCTCTCTCCGATACCCAAAGGTTTCTCTGGCATGCCTCTACAAATCTCTGTGGGAACCTAAAACATCAATGTGGTCATAGATGTCAGAAGAAATCATCTACGATTACCATATCCGATGGTGATATACTATCATACCATGAACGATACAGATACCACCAAAAATGGTGGGGTATGATCAATACGACTAACTGTCAAGAAGACATCATCAGACGGCCATGTCATAAGACCATCCAGGGGTCAATGCTGAATATCTCTGGACATACATACACATTCATAACATAATAACATGCATGATACAATAGATGGCAATATGATATAGGAAATGGAAAACTGTATATACATTCCTAAGTATATCATCATCTAATACATCTTTGTACAGCTAAAATACAGGGAAATGGGGCGAAGCTACCCAACATACAACAGAGGCCTATCAAAAGAGATAGCAAGAAATACATCAGAAAAAGTCAAGAGTGTCGATGTCTACATCATCGATCCTGTCCACCTGATGTAACTCCTCCTGAGTCATTGGATCTCTATCTACAGGGATGTCAGGCCTATACAAAGGAGGATCTGCGCCGGCAAAACCATATGGGTCACCTGAGGGACCAGCGCCAGAGCTGGAAGGATCAAAAGTATCTACCTCTGCAGGATCTCTGCCCAAATGCTAAATGAAAAGATATGACCGGTCCAGCTGCCGAGTCAATCTATCAATTTGTGTCACATGAGTCGGATCTCTGACACAGGCTAGCCAATCCGTCATCATCACGGATCCTGGAACCATATCCCCCATAAACTGTGTGGCGCGGGTCTGAGCTCCAATGGTACGAGGGATCCACCAATGCTGGAACATCTCCTGAGAACAGGGGCCCTCTGACAATGTAAATCTGTTAATCCCCATCAATGGGATGTCAATGACGGGTGACTGCGAAATAGGCCAATAACGCCTGGTAGGAGGCAAGATCGGTATACGAATCTCTCCTGTAGTGCTCCTGATAGCACGCTCTCCTAAATAGAGCTCTCATCCTCCATCTGTAAAGAGAGGAATCCTGCGGGTGGAAATGACATACTCAACTCCAGTCGGGTACCCATCCTCAAAACCAACTCCCAAATGCTCTCCAGAGTAGGGAATCCATGTGATGACATCGGCTGTCAATAACTCCAATCAGAAGCGACAATGAGTGAAACCCTCAAAGAATGGGGACCTCCGCCAGTATGGAATGATGCCATCTCCGTCCTCGTGGATAGGTGTCTAAACCTAATACGCTCGCAGGACGCAAATAAGGAAGCCTCTCATAGGCCCAAAACTGCCAACACAAAGGCAAACATCTGCTGTCAGTCAACACTCTTAACCCATACATGGGAAAAGACAAGAGAAACACTCATCAGCAGAAACGGGTAGAATCCTAACCATGCCTTGATCAAGCCCTGCGATCGCATGCGCATTCCCCTGAGGAAATAGGCAAAGGTGTAGGAACCCCAATCATACTCTCCTATACGGTCCACATATCAAATGGCGCTGATCAAAGCGAAGAACACCGTAGAAGAGTTATCTGCTATGAAGCAGCCCCTAATGATCATCAGGAACAATCACCAAGAATGTGATCCCTAACTCTCACAAAGACGGGTATGGGGTCACTCAACAGATCGCTTTCATAAAGATCTACGCTCAAAGGACTCATGACGAACGGTCCCCGCGCCGAGCGCTTTCACCATAACTCCCAACAAGGATCTGACGGTAGTAGGGGTGATATCCGTCGTGCAAGGCACCGGCTCCCCTCCAAACACCATACCTGTGATAAACCGCCAATCCATCGGCATCATCATCACCTCGCAGTCCAGTAAATGGAGTGACTGATTCTGGTGAAACCACCGCTCAGACAATGCCCTGAGGTAACCCTAGGGAAAGCGACGGGGTAGAATGGAGAAGAACCTCCCGAATCCCCAACCATGGACGATCGCTCTATAGTCATCATGCAAGGCCTGATACATAGAGTGGATGCTAAACCAGTTCCCTCGAGGCTGTGTGAAGCCGGGAACCTACATCAAATGCAGATCAACATCAGACTCCTTGACTCTGCATCAATAGGAAATAAGGAAGATTAAATATCTAACTTCATACCTCATTTGCGTGCAGGTATACTGAAGGATGCCTACTTAAGTCACCCAGAAGATCTGGGTTCGCCACTTGAATACCTGTCAATTCCCTACGGGGAACGCGTACAGCAGGAGCAAGAACCTCGATCGGTGCATCCTCCTCCTCGTCCTCGACATTCGGTACTTCAACCCGAATAGAATGTATCACCGCCTCCGCCAAGCGACGAGGCTATCTAACAGAACGGCGCTGAGGCTCTTCAAAAGCCCTCCTCCGTACACCAGAAGTGGTCCTGCGGGAACTACTCGGTTGATCCGGATCCATAATATCTGGAGCCAAAGAAGTCTCCAAATCACCTCGAAAAGGGTGTGGTAATTTCTTACCTGGAGTCTTTTCAAAATGCATTCTATGATTACATGCATGCATTCATTGTTTTAACATACATCTATAGTAGAGTTAAAAATGTATGACTGCCCAATACCTACATTTTTGGAAAATTTTGCCATAGTCCCTTTGTAAATGGGACTATCCACATGCACATAGGCATGACTAGGTGGCCATTCAGTAGCACACCTATACACAGTCATATACATCCTGTATGCATCAATACATTGCACTAAAAAATTTGTAAGTGTAGTCTAATTACCAGGATTATTTTGCTTGTCTACCTTTACTCATTTGTCCTCATATAGGATAAGAAATGACAGTAAAAGGTGCCAATTTGACTGTTTCAAAAGTCAATTTTTTTCACATCATTATGTTCAGCATGGTTTAATACTAACATTTGCTATGTTGAATATTTTTTATCAAGTCATATCAGCATACATACATATTCACTATTATGTGACTAAATGCATTTCATGCGATAAGTCATTTTCCAATGGACAAAAATTAGAAAAAAATACATGCATGTGTTACTGGAATGATGAAAGAACGCTTATGCGGTGGCGAGATATATGCAGAAATTGCCCGAACTCAAAGATCCAAGAAGAGCTCTCGAATTTCCTTCATTACGCTGAACTTGAAAATGACTTATAAAGCAACCAATTGCTGTACATAGAAGACGGTTGGCCATGAGCTAACTCATGCTCTCCTGCAGTACACACTGCGGTATTCTACATGGGTCCCACACCTCCTAGCTCGCTTCTAGTTAGAGTTACAAAGGAGGTCTCACAAGTTGAAAAGGCCAAATCGGAATAAAAGTGCTACGATTGAGCGGAATAGCTGAAATCCACGGTTTCGCTCGTCGGTCGAGTTAAACTCCCATCGTCTCAAAGGTATTACTTTGAATGCGGGGTATACTATACCAATGAGCTCACCACAGATCATGCTCTCAATACCCCCAACAAAGGTCCGATGCCATCAATGAGTGTCGAGCAACCACGACGTATCCCCTGAGGTTATAACGCAAAACCACGAAATATAAAACGTCCCCGACGGGGGTTACAACGCAAAACTATGAAATATCAAACCTCCCCCATGGGGGTTACAACGCAGAAGTTATCAACATCTACGTATCCCCGGCGGGGGTCACAACACGCATCTTTCAAGCATCTACGTATCCCCGGCGGGGGTTACAATGCAAAACGACGACATATCAAACCTCCCCGGCAGGGGTCACAACGCACATCCTTCAAATTTCTACGTATGGTTACAACGGAAAACTACGAAATATCAAACCTCCCCGTCGGGGGTTACAACGCCGAAGTTATCAACATCTACGTATCCCCGGTGGGGGTCACAACGTGCATCTTTCAAGCATCTACGTATCCCCAGAGGGGGTTACAATGCAATGCAATCATTGATACATACATCAATGAAGGTCAAACAGCCTTGACGTCATGTCAGCCGATGGCAAGTAAACCCATCGAAGCAACCTTCCCCGGCGGGGGCTACAACGCACTACTACGATTGACACATACATCAATAAAGGTCAAGCAGCCTTGACAATGCATCCAGCAAGGATTTATCCGGTGATACACACATCATCGAAGATTAGGCAACCCTGATAACAACAAACTGTTGGCAGTAACTCCGACAGAATGAGGGAATATGTTATAAACATCCTCAAACAGACAAAGCTTTATCCCCACAGATCTTTTACACACAAGAGGTACCTCTATGGAATATAAGTCAGTGTCTAGGATTCAGGACTTTGGTGATATCCCCAACGTCAACATCCTTGGAAATTTGGATCGCATGTCCAAGCCATCACTGATTGTCATCCCAACAGGATTACCTGACAATCATTCATGCATTCTACATGCATTTGCATCATGTTGCTGCATATAGCATCATGTTTATCTTGCTTGCATTTCAAGTGTCTAGGATTCTTTATCCTATCCATGCCTTGCATTGCATGAATATGATAAAGAGGGGCATCTGTAGACACTCAAAATTTTCTGCACTCCTATTACTAACATTGCAGGAGGGTAGATTCGTCTTTTGGAGATAACCACGAAGATGCCTTACATCCATTCTCGATACTACCTAGGAAGTTCACCCAACTCGGAACACAAACCGGGAACTTCATCTTAAACCCGGAACACACACCAGGAATGTCATTTCCAATCTCGAAGATAACCCCGAGGTTTGCAAGATCAAAAGACCAAAGAATAACACCGAGAGAGATGATTACTCTCAAATATAACACCACGACGCTTAGTTCCAGGTCCCGAGACAACACTGAGAGAATAACCCCATCCTTGGTGATAGCCCCAAGGGATGTCATTGCAGTTCCGGCGATAACCCCAGAAATGCTTGCTTCAAACATATGCAATCGCCTTCAACCACGTATATCCTGCCGAGGCACACATACCTCGGACCGGAGATAACAACAGGCGACAGAACATCAATGGATGACGATGATACATATAAACAAGCGGCAGTCAATCTCAATCAGAATAACCGACGTAACGTCTGCTTTTAAGCTTACCGGCGATAACCCCGGTGAGGAGTCACCACGTCATCTTACCATCTCAACAAGATGATATCGCGGCATACCAACAGGTAGTCCAATCTCAGCTGTAACCTTGAGCAACGTCTACTTTCAACTAAAATTTACGATAACCCCGGCGAGGAGTCATACGTCATCTTGTTCCTTCAACAATGGCACGTCGTCTCAACACTTCATACATATATACATCCAACAATGTTCCACAAGAGCCGATGATTGACAATCCCGAGTGACTATTACGCATGGCAGTACTTTGGATAGAATTTGAAGCTTGAAGACCATGGGCATAGACCCCTCTTCCTGACTTCGTACAACCTCTAATCCATGTCATTGCGTAACTCTCGACACAAGCGGTCCAAAGAAGGTCAGATATACCTCGTTCGGATGCTCGGATTGAAGTTCTGCAAGTTCGAGCAGATATTACAGTGCATGAGTGCACGTCTTCTGGCCCGATGGGACATGAGGCTCGGATGCACCACGACCGGTACCGTAGGTACAAGCTGCATTGCCATGCAGTGTACTGCGCTACCATCCATCTATATATACAAGCCTTGGGGTCAGCCATTTAAGAAGAAGAGGGAGGGAAAAAGGCGAGGAAACCCTGTCCATTTTGCTCTGCATACACATCTTTTGAGTGTTTTCTCACTTCTAAACACTAGTTAGCTCACATATAGCTATTTTTTATCCGGCGGGAGCTGAGTGTTTATACATTTAAAGCGATAGAAGTCTACTTTGGCAGCCCACTGTAAGCCTACTTATATTCTATAAAGCCTTCTTCTCATATTAGCACACACTGTTGTACACGTTGAGAGTCGTGTAAGTGTGTTTGCCCAGACTTCGGTCCGTGGTTTTCATTTCTGTTTGTATATATATACTTATATATATGTATATATTTCATATATAGACTAACATTATCGAATTATGCCTCGATTGAGCCTAGACTTCGGTCTGGAGCATTTAATTGCTTTTATATATATATATATATATATATATACTTATATATATAAACTGTGGTCAGACTCTGTCCGATGAGCCTGAATTCATATCTGGTGCGTTACTACTTTTATATATATATATTTGTACATATATATATATTTACATTCCTGTCCGGCCTGGAGTTTACTTATTGGCCATTTACATTTTATTTACATTTCGTCTCGCTGGATTTTACTTAAATGGCGATTGATCGCTTCTGACTTTATTTACATTTCATCCCACAGAGTTTACTTACGTGGTGGTTGATCATGTCCATATATATATATATATTTACCGCTTTTATATATTTATATTTTTGATCCCCCATGGAGTTGCTTCGTGGTGGTTGATCATGTCTGTATATATATATTTACGACTTTTATATATATAATCGCTATCGCTTTCCATACAAATTGCGATTATCATGTGAGCTTAGGAATCATGTGATCACGGTTTAGTTCTATGAATCTAGATTCGGTTCCCATGATGGACATTTTTCAAATTATGTTGCTGTACATTATTTTACGATTAATCTGAATTTCCTTGGATGGTCATGTCATGTCCATGAGGAGTTCTAAGATCGCTTGATATTATTTTCTAGAGAATGCTTCATCTCTCGAAAATATAAACAAAAAATAGAACATTTAATAATAAAATGGAAGTATGAAAAGGTCTCAATTCCTATTGAGCACAGGGTTTGAAAAACCTCTTTTACAAAACTTCATTGATATATCTTGGTTAAAATTGAATTTTCCTATAAAATTCAAACCTTGTGTATATAGGTGCGAACGAGACCTCGCACTACTTTCAAATAATTGCACATTGATCTACACACACACACACACACACATTCATATAACAATTTCTTTGACAAGTGGCGGTCACCGTGGTAACACGGATGTCGGGGGGTGCCTAACACCTTCCCTCCGCATAATCAAGCCCCCGGACCTAAAATGAATCTCGGTTTCATAGACTGCCTAGCGATGTCAAAACACCGGGTCAATGTGCAAACCTTTTTCTTTTAAGGTTGGTGCAACCGAGCTAAATACACCAACCGGCGACTCTTAAAGTCAAATCGTCGACATTACACATGTCGGACCTTTTTCACTTTTTTTTCAAACAAATCTCACATTAACATGAGAACACCAAAGAAAAAGTAACAAAAAGGGACACTCAAAAATCCCTACGTCGACACTACTGTGCAGTAACAATTATAGAAACAACAATAATATAAAATAATGTGCAATAATTGGTAATATCTTTATCGCAACAACGCGTATTATTTTACTTTAACCACTGGGTATTTCAACAAGGTTAATTGGTAATAATTACGCTGATTATTTATAAAAAACTCATATTTGTCATTTTTTCATCCAATCGCTTTCCAGTTATGGGGCCCACAAAAGGCTCTCAAAATAATTTAATATTCCCCATATAAAGAAGAATATTCCACGACTAAATGAATATTCTTCGACAACAATAAATATTTTATAACCACTTTCTTATTTAAAATATTTGCGTTTTTTACTCATAACTAACCACATTAATCAAATCAACCCTTACTATTTCAAAATAATAAATAAAGAAAATTCCATTTTATTAAAAATAAAAAAAAATTGGGATTTTACAACCTCCCTCCTTATGAAATTTCATCCTCGAAATTGACGTACGTACCTGGTGTTTCGAAAAGGTGAGGGTACCTCACTTTCATTTCTGATTCCAACTCCCAGGTCATTTCTCCAATAGCATGATTCCTCCACAAAATCTTAACTTGTGGTATAACCTTTATGCGTAGGACATGCTCCTTCCTATCCAAGATCTTGACAGGTACCTCCTCGTACGTTAAATATTCGGTTATCTCATCTGGTTCTAACTCAATAATGTGGTTTGGGTCATCCACATATTTATGTAACATCGATACGCGAAAAACGTTATGAACACGCGACATACTTGGCGGTAAAACGAGTCTATAGGCCACAATTTCTACTCGATCGAGGATTTTAAATGGACTAATAAATCGAAGGTTTGAGCTTTCTTCTCTTCATCGACTCTTACTTCTAGAATAATGCTTTCTTTCACCTTCTTCTTTATATTCATCGGCTCTGGTGTGTAGGTTGAGCAGTTTTAACTTTATCGATTAAAGTCAATTATACTCGTATATCATCACGTGAGTCCCTAGAGTCTTTAACTATATCTCTATCATTTGTAAGTTATACGAAATGGGTCTTCGTGTTCGACAATATCACACTCGTACCTGCATACGATCTTCTACACAACATGTCAGCTACCACGTTTGCTTTTCCAGGATCGTATGATCAGAACAGGTGCTGAAATGAGTCTCCTCCTGAGTTCTTGTAAGCTCTTCTCACATTCCTCGCTCCATTCGAATTTATATCTTTACGAGTCAGCTGAGTTAATGGATTAGCGATTCGAGAAAATCTTTCCACGAATCTCTGATAATAACCAACTAAGCCTAGAAAGCTACGTATTTTGATTACTGACTTAGGTTGCTCTCAACTGTGACTCATATCCCAATCTTGGATAGCACGTCACAATGGCACCTATCAGTTTACCACCGCAAGAAGAGAGTCTGGCTTTGGATACCAACTCCTGTAGTTGAGTTTTTAACTTCTGAAGTTCAATAGAAGCCATTCGATATGAGATTTTAGAAATGGGTTTTGTACCGGGTTCAAAGTCGATACAAAATTTAATATCACGCTCTGGGGATAGGCCAGGAAATTCTTCAGGAAATACGTCAGGAAATTCACTAACAATAGAAATATTATTCAAATCTGACGTGTTTTTGTTCAAGTCCATAACATGGGCTAAGAAAGCTTGACATCCTTTTTTTAATAAACGAATGGCTTTATGGCTTGATATGACAGTGATTGACTTTAGTGGTTTGGTTGCTTGAATTTGCATAACAGGTTGGTTAGGAATATAAAAACTAACAACCTTACGAAAATAATCAATTTTAGCATGATGAGTGGTTAACCAATAAATCCCTAAAATCACATTAAATGCAAGTATCTTTAAAGAGATAAGATCAACAGGTAGTGTGATGGTGCCAACTTGGATCAAGAAAAATTTATAAACAGTGGATGTAATGAAAGTTTCTCCTAACGGAGTTTCAAAAACTAAGTCAAAGTCTAATTTCTCAGGGGTCAAGTTCAAACATTGAGCACAAGTAGGAGAAATAAAAGAATGGGTAGAACTGGTATCTAATAAGGTATAGACTTCACAAGAATTTATAATTAACTAACTCGTGCTAACTTCGTTCGGGTTACTCGCTTTTTGAGAAGTCACAAAAAATGCTCTTCCTGAAACCACCGACTTTGTTTTGTCCGTATCCGCCTTTGGTGTCACCGTCCCAACTGGAATTGATTTCGCTACAGGACAAAATCGAGCTATGTGACCGTCTTTTCCACAACTAAAATATACCTTGGAAGGCTGTGAACAGTTTAGACTTATGTGTCCCTCTTCTCCGCATCTGTAGCATCTAGTTGGTGGTCTTTCTCCTCCCCTAGAATTTGTTGTTGGTGCTGGTGCCGACGTCTTCCCGTCATTATTGAATCTTCTCTTTCTGAAATTTTCACTTGACTCACATTTCCTATTATCTTGGCCATGATTACCACCGATGTGGTTACCATTTTTGGCATGGTAATTTCCTCCACGATGATTATCATTGTCCCGATGGCTGTTTCCACCGGTATAATTATTATCGTGTTGTTGGTCTCCCGGTTGAACAGAATCATTATCTCGCTCTAATAATTGAGCCCTGTTCACAACATCTGAATATAGAGAAAAATTGTGAGAGATAAGGTATTGACGAATTTTGGGTTTTAGACCTCTCAGAAACATCCGCGTAATACGTTCCTCATTCTCTACTAAATGAGGTGCAAACCTGGATAACTCCATGAACTTAGCTTCGTCTTTGGACACGCCATGTTGTTCTCGCTCGATCGATAAACTCTACCTCCTTCATATGACGAATACTTTCAGGAAAGTAATTGTCATTGAACAGTTTCTGAAACGCTTCCTAAGACGTATTGAGTGCGGCAGGCTGGGTACGCTTCACAGATTCTCACCAGTAATTTGCCTTACCATGAAACATAAAGGTGGCAAATTGAACCTTCTGTTCCTCCGTGCATCCCAAGACATCAAATATCTTAATAATTTGCTTGACCCACGTTTTTGCCTTAATCGGATCCGGTTTCCCCCAGAACTCTGGTGGTCCCAACTCTTTAAACTGCTTGGCTGTGACAAACCGCGCGTTGCTATCATTTCCACCCGTATTTTGTACACGAGTCTCCCTCGTCTGATTTTGCATGAACTGCAAAAAGCTTCTAAACATCTCATCATTCATTGTTTGATCAGTGGAGTTGTTTACAGGAGAAATATTGTCATCATGTTGCACGTTCTCCTGGTTGGTGATTAAAGGTGTCTCCACGGTCTCATTCACTCTATTGTTAACATTTTCAGCTGCCATTCTCAAATACTGCCATAAAACAAGGGTTAATTAAATAAATTAGCATGCCACATATTATCCCTATATTCTGACCGACCAATTAAATAACAAATAAGCTTAGGTAGGACACACTAGCGAAGGATTTACTCGTCTCTCCCCTACTAGTTCTATTCCCCGATCTCCGCCAGAGACCATATCTGTGATGCCCCCAAAATAGGTATACATCACCCATTCTGAGTTGCCAAATACATGGTACATAATACAAATATAAACTTAAATGTACAACATGAGTTTTGAGTTTTAATACAAAAGTTGTCTTCTAGACAGTATTCAAACTCAAAATAATTCCTCAATACATTTATTATCACATTATTTCACAGAATAGTGAGGACTACTAATGCAAACATCTGGACCGTCACTCCGTTCTCCGACTAGTCCCAGCTATATTATCATTTCCTGAAGAGAACAATGAAAGCAAAGGGTGAGCTCAACTAGCCCAGTAAGAAATATTATGACTAAGATAATGCAAAATAAATTATCGTTAGCCTTCAACAGTGTTAAACTGATAAAATACAATAGACATCAAGTTTAACTGTAGTGGAACAAGCAATCCATTAGAAAAGTCAAGTAGAGCATGATATCTACTATCTTCTATGATTTAAAAGAATCTATCATCAATTTTATCGCTGAGACTCATCTTAATAAATAATCCACATCATCGAATCACCCCTGCACTACGGCCAAGGATATTCATTAATATCACAACCATAAATTATCCATGGACTAAGGGCCAAGGATATTCGTGTTTTCATCAATGGTCATGATCATGCCAACAACTGCCCATCAATGCACTACAGGCCAATGAGGACTTTTACCACATCATTTGTAATATTATGGTCATGATTATACTGAATAATCCATGGTCATAATCATACCAAGTCCATCTATGTACTACGGGCCACAGATAACTTTCATCATAATATAAACATGAGGATGATGACAATAATATAAGAATTCAATTAAAAAAAGTAAAGGATAAATTTTTAAAGAATTATAATTTAATTTATCCAAAATTTAATAATGTCCAAATTGTCAACATGATACTGCTTTGTGGAGTAAAATTCAAGAATAATATTGTATCAAAAATGATTTGGACCGAAATGAAATCAATTTTTATCATAAATAGTGCTCCGGGTGAATAGTACCCCTTGAATAGTACTCCGGCATAAAAAAGTTAAAACTTATCAAGAATGCTCAGAATAATATTTCCATAAAAAGATACTGGATGAAGCACAGATATCAAGGATATTCTACTAATTTCATGGAGTATAGAAGCCAAAACTTTAACAAAATGAGTGTAGAATTCGAAATTTGAAACGAAATAATATTCCTTACATACTACAGAGTATGGAAGAAAATATTATTTTTTATGAGTATTGAACAAAAATAACATCCCTTACCTTGAAAAGAAGAGTATTCCAACTAGTATAGCGGGGATATTCTTGAAGAAAACTTTCACTGTTTTCTACGCTCATTATTATACAAGAAGAATTCTCTGATTCTGGTGTAATTTTCAATTTTAATTAAGCATCCTATTTATAGGAGAATGGAAAGGATAATATTTAAAAATAATCACGGACGCACAGTAGTTTTGATTCACGGGTGCAACCGGCATAAAATTTTCTGAAAATTTGATTTTACTGTGCAATAAAATATTCTAATAAAACAAAAACTTTAAATAAAATATAATATATTCTATTTATAATCTAATAAAACAAAACTTATTTAATATATATATATATATATGCTTAATGATGTTGATGGGGGAGAATTAGTCGGGGAAAAGAAAAGAATGGGGGAAGGAAGGTAATTGGGAAGGAGGTAATGTTATTATTAATATATATATATATATATATATATATATATATATATATATATATATATATATATATATATATACATTCCATGCCTTATACGGCATTCCAATTCCCCCCGTGACATCCTCCCATTTCTTTCACACGTGGGCCCCATATGTGGTCCCCACTTTTATTATACTAAATAACTTTCTACCGATTATTTTGAAAAATGGGTACGTAAATGGGGGTCTATATAATAAGCAAAATTTATAACAAATACTTCATAAAAATCCTTTCAATATTTTTAACAACATGTATTCATCGTTATTATTATTCGCAATATTTAACAATCAGATCATTCTCAGGAAAGATGTGGCTTTCCAATAAGGATTTCTCACTATTAGCGCACAATTAGGTGATCAAACCTCTTCTTGACAGAACTTTCTAGACATCGTCAATATTGTAAATAATAATATGAATAATTGTATCATCTCAATTATTGATTTAATAATATATAAAATATCGACAATAATTGAATCAAATGACGTGAGATACTATGCAGAAATTATTGTAGCAATAATTGAACAAAACTGAGTGACTTCTCACGTAAGCATCAATAATCAATATCGTGTGCTACTATACAACCACATGTATTACTGCACTTTTACCACTAGGTATTTCAACAGTTAACGGTAAAACTTTTGCCGTTATTTTTATAAAAAGATATTTTTGACGTTTTCTCAATCCGACAACAATTTCGTTGTGGGGTCTATCAATGAT
Organism: Panax ginseng; assembly: GCA_020205605.1. Classification (NCBI taxonomy): domain Eukaryota; kingdom Viridiplantae; phylum Streptophyta; class Magnoliopsida; order Apiales; family Araliaceae; genus Panax; species Panax ginseng. Next base: position 30,886,809 of record CM035135.1, read on the forward strand.
TTTACCGTCGTACGAATATTCCCTGATAAAACGAATATTCCCCGACCAATCGAATATTACATAACAACTTGCGTACTTTGCAAAATCTATAAATACTACCCACAACTATAACATTATATCAAATTCACTCTTTAATATTCAAAAATGATATTTACAGAAAATTCATCTTTATTCATAAAAGTTGGGGTCTTACAATATTCCTAAGCTCTAATACCAACTATGACGCCCCCAAAATAGGTATACATCACTCATTCTGAGTCGCCAATTACATGGTACAGAAACAACTACAATTTCATTAATACAATTATCGTGCAAAATACGACAACACATATACTGTGAGTTTAAATAGAAATATTATCTTCTAGACAATATCCACACTTAGATAAAGTTCTCATTTCAATTATTGATGCACTATTTTATAAAATAGTGAGGACTACTAAAACAACTATCTTGAACCATCACTCCATACCCCGGCTAGTTCCTGCTAAATTCTCACCTTCTGAGAAGAAAAATGGAACAAAAAGGAAAAGGGTGAGCTCAACTAGCCCAGTAAAAAACATTATGACTAAGATAATGAACAACAAATTATCATTAGCCTTCAACAAATCAGATAAAATATAATGGAAAATCAGTTTTAAATCAATATTTGCAGCAAAAATAATAATTCATTAGAAGAGTTAAGTAGATAATGAAATCTACTATTATCTATGAATTTAAAAGTCCATCATCAATATTTTATCCCTGTAACATCAATCAATATACATCTTGAATCAAATATTCATCTTTGCACTACGGGCCAAAGATATTCATCTATATCACCAGATTGGTCATGTTTCATCTCAACACTATTCATCTTTTACTTTCTGAGCCAAAGATATTCATCCGATAATCATTCATCTTTTGCACTTATAGGCCAAAGATATTCGATTATATCATCATTTAGGGTGAGGATGATGAAAATATTTTTAAAGAAACGAATCCAAATGAGACAAAAGAATAAAGATTAGGGATTAAATACTTTTTAGATAATCCAAGTTCAAAAACACTCCATAATAAACCATAGTGGAGTAAAATTCAAGAATGAAGATCAAAACATAGATACAATCAAAGATAGTAACCATAATAGACATCTTGGACAAAAAAAGAAAATTTAATTTTTTTGTAAATAGTGTCATATTCGTGAATAGTGTCGTATACGTGAATAGTGTTGTATACGTGAATAGTAATCCCGAAAAAAAAAGTAGAAATTCCACAAGAAAAATTATACTTCGTGAACAATACTCGTGAATAGTACCGTATTCGTGAATAGTATCGTATACGTGAATAGTGCCGTATATATAAATAGTAACCTTGACATGAAAAGGTAAAAATTTCATAATAAAATTCATATCAATATTTTGGTATAATGATATTGAGAGAATAACATCATTTACGAAGAAAATAGCATCCACTTACTCAAAAAGGGCAAGATCTTACGGCGAGAATATCGGATATATGTTGAAGAAAACTTGCAAATATATATAGCAACACTCAAAGTATCGAAATACTCATAAAAATACATTCGATAATATAGAGAGAGAAAACTTCATATTCTGGTGTAATTTTTAATTCTAACTTAAGCATCCTATTTATAGAAAAATGCTTAGAACATCAAAGCAGAAAATTTAATAAAATATTAATATTTATAAAAAATCATACGCACACATGAAAAATCTGATTTCAACATTTTGCAACAACAAGTGGCCTGGGCCCACCAACACACAAAACATGTTTTAAACATTTTTTGTAACAAAATCAATTCAAACCCAATATTCTGGAACTTCAATAATTCATAATAAATAGCTATTTTATCAAAAAAAATTGAATCTTATGTCCATTCCATAGGAAATTTAATTCTCTACAACTTTGTAGATTTAAGTTTTTCCAAATTCTAAACAAAAACTAACCGAAATCCACATACGGACGATTTTACAGGCTATAATCAAATTTCAGTCTAAAATGGGGTCCACCAACATGTTTAACATGTTTTTAGTATTTATTGTAACAAAAATACTCTTCCTTCTCATTTATTCATATATCACACATTCATTGTAAAAATATCACTATTATTATATTATTATATTATCGCATTATACATTTATAATGTAATATAATAATATATTTGAATGAATTATTTTATCAGAAAAAATAAAATATTAATTTTCAACAATTGTCACTTTTCTAAAAATTTCTCCATTAAATAAATATTTTCTTATCATTTTTATCAATAATTAATTATTCACAAATAATATTACAGAATTACAATAATGACAACCAGGTCATTCCCAGGAAAGAGAGAGCTTTCCGGTAAGAATTTCTCCTTACTGGCGCGCAATTAGATAACCTAACTCATTTCCTCGACAGAATTTTTTAGACATTATCAATAATGTTATCTAATAATATTATTCAAATAATATGAATTATTGGTTTGATAATGTAAAATACTGTGCAGTAATAATTATAAATAAAAGAAATTCCATTTTATTAAAAAAAAATGGGATTTTACAACCTCCCCTCCTTATGAAATTTCATCCTCGAAATTGACGTACATACCTGGTGTTTCGAAAAGGTGAGGGTACCTCACTTTCATTTCCGATTCCAACTCCCAGGTCATTTCTTCAATAGCATGATTCCTCTACAAAACATTAACTTGTGGTATAACCTTTGTGCGCAGGACATGCTCCTTCCTATCCAAGATCTTGACAAGTATCTCCTCGTACGTTAAATATTCGGTTATCTCGTCTGGTTCTAACTCAATAATGTGGTTCGGGTCATCCACATATTTACGTAATATCGATACGCGAAAAACGTTATGAACAAAATGAGGGTATAATCAGGGATATTCTACTAATTTCAAGGATATTCTACTAATTTCACGGAGTATAGAAGCAATACTTTAACAATATGAGGGTATAATCAGGAATACGAGACGAAATAATATTGCTCACATACTACAGAGTATGGAAGAAAATATTATTCCTATGAAGACTGAACAAAATAATGTCTCTTACCTCAAAAGAAGACTGAATACTAGAATAGTGAGATAGCAGACTTCTCTTCTTCTTTCTCTCTATAACTTCTCTCTCTATAATTGCTCTTGTGAGTCTTAGTGAATTGGTGAGAATGAAAGAAGAATGAGCTTCTATTTATAAGAAAATATAGTTTCAATAATTGCACGTTTTGGGGCTCGAAATATTACAGTATAATACCTTCATCTTTTCTTTCATTTTTAATTTAGTCATGCAAGTATTATCAAACTTGCACCACCTCCCCTAATAGTACATCATGTGAATCAATAGTACATTCATGTGAATTAATAGTTATAAGCATGTGAATTAATAGCAATTAATTGCTCGTTTATCCGATTAATTATCCGATTGGTCAATATATCCTCCAGACATCAATTATTATCGAAATAAATGTCAATTTTCACTAACACTAATAATTCCAACACAATGAAACTATCAATTTCATCTTTAATTAACACGAACTTATTCATCATTAATATTATAACTCACAATATTTAACAATCAGATCATTCCCAAGAAAGATGAGACTTTTCGATAAGAATTTCTCCCTATTGGCGCGCAATTAGGTGACAAAACCTCTCCTCGACAGAATTTTTTAGACATCGTCAATATTGCAAATAATAATATGAATAATTTTATCGTCTCAATTATTGATTTAATAATATAAAATATTGATACTGTGATAATAATTGAATCAATAATATGAGAGGTATTATCGGAATTCTTTATATGTAATAATTGAGTACAACTGAGTGATTTCTCACGTAAGTATCAATAATCAATCTGAGTGTCTTCTATGTCTGACGCCAGACATTCTTCTTTACTTTTACCACATGGTAGTTCAACGGTTTAACGGTAAAACTTTCATTTATTATTTTTATAAAAGATAATTACGTCATTTTCTAACTACGACAATACTTTTCGTTGTAGGGGTCCACCAATGATTGTCTTGAGTCGTCTAATATTCCTGTTAAAACGAATATTCCCCGACCAATCGAATATTTTATAATAACTTGCTTATTTTGCAAAATTTATAAATATTACCCACAACTATAACATTATATCATATCCACGCCATAATATTCAAAAATATATTTCGAAAAAAATTATTCTTTATTAATAAAAGTTGGGGTCTTATAAATACCGTGTGCTACTATGAAATCACGCGTATTACTGTACTTTTAACACCAAGTATTTCAACAGTTAACGGTAAAATTTAATTTATTTTTTATAAAAGATATTTTATCGTTTTCTCATTCAAACAATAATTTAGTTGTAGAGTGCTTTATGATGATTGTCTTGGTCGTCGAATATTTCTCATTAAAACGAATATTCTCCTCACCAATCGAATATAATATAACAACTTACGTACTTTGCAAAATTTATAAATATAACTCACAACTATAACATTATATCAAATTCACTCCTTAATATTCAAAAATGATATTTATAGAAAATTCATCTTTATTCATAAAAATTGGCCGGGGTCTTACATGATCAATTTTTGTCTATTTAAAATTAATTTTACTATAGACAATTTAATTAGGAAAATTTTAAATTATTTAAAATGTTATTAATTATTTTATTATTTTTAATAGTTAAAATTAATTATATTAATTTATAATATAAAAATATCTCAAATTAATTATGAAAATCATTCCTGATCTTATATTTCAAAACAACAAAATAAAAATAAATTATACTCGTACTTGTATATTAATTCTCTGAATTAATGCCCGACAAATATGAAAAAGGTATCTTCCCGTTCTATTTGGAAGACAAATTATTGTATTCATAATAATAAATAATTCTCTGTGTACAAATTATAATTTATACACAAATAATTTTCTATAAATGATAAGATCCATATATGTATTGTATGCTGCAATAAATATATACAAATTTTAAATAATAGGTCTCACTTTTTATTTTATCTCTTATTTATATTATTTATACATAATTTATTTTACGATTTATATAAATAAAACTATTCATAATAAAGAAAAATATTCTTATTCAGTTTTCGCTCTTAAGTCCTCACATCCCTAAAATCCATATGATTGACATATAATTATATAAGTTCTTAAAAAAATAAAAATAATCTATTATCACATAAAAAATATCCAAGCTCTGACATATAATATAATATTCCTAAATAATTAAAGGTTAGGAAAGGACATGAATTCCCTCTCTTTCTCCATATAATAGATACATATACAGATAGATAGATAGATAGATAGATACACCATCCGCTCTATTATAATATAATATATACATATACAGATAGATAGATAGATAGATAGATAGATAGATAGATAGATACATATATTCCCTCTCTTTCTCTCCGATATCCATCCATATAGTTGTCTGGTTCAGTGTCAGCTTCAATGTAATAAATCTCTCAATTATTTCAGGAAACCTTCTTTCTCGATTCTCACAAGGCTACACTAAAACAATTTATACATTATTTATATATATATATATATATGAGTTCTTATTCATAGCAACCGATTATTATATACACTATTTCAACAACTAATTTATTCGCCGTAGATCAATTAAATGGAAAGCTAAAATGAGAAAAAAATATATTATCAGTCGCTACAAGCTGTTGCGACCCAAACAATACACCCTAGCAATTTTTATTTTAATAAAAGTCAAATTAACTTGTTAATGTGGGTCCATATTGTCAGATAGAAAAATATAAAATGAATTTATTTTTTTTACATACCAACCGCTATAGCTTGTAGCGGTCTGGCTTTAATATAAATTTTTTTTTATAACGTGGGTCCATTTTTGAGAAATAGATGATAAAAAGGAATTTTTTTTATATCCAACCGTTATAGCTTGTAGTGGCTTAGTCATAATTTTTTTTGTGTCATCCGTTGTCCCACTTTGTTGGTAATATTACATGTCTTTTTATTACTAATACTAATATTAATTAAATGAGAATTAAAAAGGCAAAAAAAAATAATTAATATTACAATATTATCTTTCTATCTCTCAATTTTCTTACAACGAAAGTTATTAAAAAAAAAAAAAAAAAAAAAAGCCGCTACATCTTGTAGCGGTTGGTAATAGTGTTATTACTTACTTTTTTTATTATTATTACTAAAGACAACACTAAAGGCATTAAAAAAAAATAAGCCGCTACATCTTTATAGCGGTTGATAATAGTGTTATTACTTATCTTTTTTATTATTAAAGACAACACTAAAGGAATTAAAAAAAAAAAACCAAGCCGCTAGATCTTGTAGCGGTTGGTAATAGTGTTATTACTTATCTTTTTATTACTAATACTAATATTAATTAAATGAGAATTAAAAAGGCAATTAATATTAGTATTAGTAATAAAAAAATAATTAATATTAGTATTACTAATAAGAAGACAATTAATATTAGTAATAGTAATAAAAGACAATTAATATATAAAGAAAAAAAAGACGCATTGTTAACCAAGATTATATTTAAAGTTTGACTAAATTCAAAAAAATAAAAATATTTAAAGTTTGACTTTTTAATAAATTGAATTTAATAAAAATCATCCAACCAACAAAAAAAAGACGCATTGTTAACCATGATTATATTTAAAGTTTGACTAAATTCAAATAAATAAAAATATTTAAAGTTTGACTTTTTAATAAATTGAATTTACTGAAAATCAACCAACCAACAAAAAAAATGCATGGTTAACCATGATTATATTAAAGTTTGACTAAATTCAAAAAAATAAAAATATTTAAAGTTTGACTTTTTAATAAATTGAATTTAATAAAAATCATCCAACCAAAAAAAAAAAAGATTAACCATGATTATATTTAAAGTTTGACTAAATTCAAAATAATAAAAATATTTAAAGTTTGACTTTTTAATAAATTTAATTTAATGAAAATCATCCAACGAACAAAATGCCGGGAACCAATTTGTTGTATGCGCATAACCACTACTTACTCTCTACTAACTAACAGCTCCAATTTCTACAACTTTCAAGATTGAACCCCTCTTTGTATCTCTCTGTAAAAACAACAAAAGCAAAGTCACGCTTTCAAGAAAAATGGTGGACTCACCGACTCCTTCCACAGATAAGGACACCCATCCGTGATTTTTCTTCGTCTATATCTTACCCACTTGGATTAATTTTCTCATATTACCCATATATGAGAAAATTAATTATGTATTGTATAAATTCCCTGTATTTATTTTGGGTTTTTGTTTTGTACTGTATTTTACTTTATCTCTCCACTTTTCTGTTGCTTTGTGTAGAATTTATGGGATTGGATAGTTTTTTTTTAACAAGAAACAATTCTTGCCTTTCACGGATAGTTTGATTTTAACCTTCAGAATTTGTCGCAGTTGTCATAGTTTTGCTTGTAATTATTTATTGGGGGTTGGTAGATCAACTGCTTTTAATGTGAATTTAGTTGAGTTCTATATATTATCTTTCGGAGGGTTTTTAATCTCTGTACTTGGTTAATTTTTCTTTAATTCATGGGTTTTTTGGGCTCTTTTAATCCGATTAAAAGGAGCTATTTTATGTTCTTCAATTTGCTATCATTTGTAGCACTAGTTTTGTTGCTGTCATGTGATTTTTCTTTGGGTAAGGAGTGTACTAACAGTCCTACCCAGCTATCATCACATAGTTTTAGATATGAGCTACAGATTTCCAACAATGAAACTTGGAAAAATGAGATGTTTTCGCATTACCATTTGACCCCAACTGACAATTCTGCTTGGGCTAGTTTGCTTCCTAGGAAGATTTTGAAGGACGAAGGTGAAATTGGTTGGATGATGATGTATAGGAAGATGAAGAATTCGGGTGTATTCAAAGTTCGTGGGGATTTTCTAAAGGAATTGCCCTTGGAAAATGTGAGATTAGACCCGGATTCGATTCATGGACAGGCTCAACAGACTAATTTAGAATATCTATTGATGTTGGATGTTGATAGCTTGGTTTGGAGCTTTAGGAAGACGGCTGAATTGCCAACTCCAGGCAATGCTTATGGAGGTTGGGAGGCCCCAAATGTCGAGCTTCGAGGACATTTTGTAGGTTTGTTTTGACACAAATTCCATTATGTTCATGGTTTTGCATATAAAGGGTAATTTTTGAAATAATTTTCATTGATTGTAAATTTTAAACTTAATATCATCCTTATATCTATTATGGATATCATTGTTGTAGCTATTTTAAACTTAAATTTTTTGTTGTTAATTTCTCTTTGTTTTGTTGTTTGATTTGCATCGACTTAATTCCTAACAAAAATTCCTATTCTGCATATAAGATTGAGGGAAAGAATCAATGAGGAATATACAAATATACAATTTGGTATTGTGCACAATCAATATCTACTTTTGCTGCATTGATTTTGTTTCAGTTCTTCTGAGCTGTAATGTTTGTTTCTCTTATCAATTCATCTCTTACACATCGCTTTTTAGTTACCATGAGACTCAGAATTCATTCTCCACAAGATGGACTTTTGTTGAGCATAATATTTTAATTTTCTGCTATATGATTTTTGAATTATCATTTATGTAATTAGGATATTCTTGGACACTAAATATCGAAGTTTTAGCTATTTCGCTGGTTTGGATCTGATTTGTTGGATTTTGTCTGCATATTATCTCATATTTGGATTGCGGTTTCTTAAAGTTAATTGATTTCATATTTGATCTGCTGACCATAGTTTCCTGTTGTTTGTATTTGAATCCACTTTTGATGTGATATTTAGCATATCAATCTTTATAATTTATCTAATATAAGCTTTTACGACACTTTACTTACTTTTGTGATTATGTAGGGCATTACCTGAGTGCTTCTGCACAAATGTGGGCTAGCACTCAAAATGATGCTCTCAAAGAGAAAATGGTTGCAGTGGTTTCTGCTCTATCCGAGTGTCAGGACAAAATGGGCACAGGGTATCTTTCTGCTTTCCCTTCTGAACTATTTGACCGTTTTGAAGCAGTAAGACCTGTGTGGGCACCATATTACACCATTCACAAGGTAGAAGAAGCGTCTGTTCTTTAACAAATTTCGGTAAATAGTAATAATATTCTTGTTATATCTTTATCCTCATTGTTGTCAATTTGAACAGATATTAGCAGGTCTTTTGGATCAGCATTTATTTGCTAAGAATCCTCAAGCTTTAAAAATGGTAACGTGGATGGTTCAATATTTTTACAACCGTGTGCAAAATGTAATATTAAAGGACACTGTTGAACAACATTGGCGGTCGTTAAATGAAGAAACAGGCGGCATGAATGATGTTCTTTACAAATTGTACAGTGTAACGGTATGTATAGCTTATTCGTAGGCTCCCTTAGCTTTAAATTCCCTGTTATTCAACATGTTAGAATCATGTTAGATATTATTAGCACAAATGTCTAGGTTCAAAAGAAATTGGGAAATTTCAAATATCTGCCTTTAGAATTTATATTAATTTTTCGGATCAAACAGTGAGGCTTCCTCGTATAGTTTTGTATGTCTACATGAAATTTTATCAAGGGACCGTGTATATTTTGTTCTAGATTTTCATATTTGTGAAATATATCTTATTGTTTGTTTCAATGTTGCCTTTTCATTCTTCACTCTTTGCAGGGAGATCCAAAACATTTGTTGTTAGCTCACCTTTTTGATAAACCCTGCTTTTTAGGAGTTCTTGCTGTTCAGGTATTTCCACTATATTAAGTTATATACTTTGTGCTCCATACTATTTGCCTGAAATGTTTTACCCCCTTCACCTTTACAGAATACAAATGACATACAAGAGTTGTATATCTTTGGCTTTTCACAAATAACATTTTGTTCCATATTGACAAATGTACAATATTCATCATTGTATTAACTAGATTAAATGAATCTATGTCAATTTTGAGTTTATAAATGTCTCAAATTGACTTCAAAAAGTCAGCAATGATCTTATATTTTGGTACGGAGGGAGGTATAATTTATTTTCGTTATTGACTGGAAAATATAGTCACAACTGTTTAAAGTTTTTGGTATTCTTAGTTGATGAGAAATGATATCCAAGCTGGTGTTTTCCAGGTCTAAGATGAATATAATTGAATAGTCGTAATACATTCTACTTATATAATTCATATAATTCATTTTATATTAGTTTCCTAATGTTAATGTCCTAATTTTATCATTTCTGTTCAAGTTACATAGTTATTCAGATTGTATCTTCTTTTCAATTATTATTCGTTACTGTTTGATTGTTGTTGCAATTGTCTTTTAAGTAAAACTCTATTATTCTTATTGCTAACTTTGTTTAATCTCTGTCATTTACCTTTAGGCTGATGATATATCTGGATTTCATGCCAATACACATATTCCAATTGTTATTGGTTCTCAAAGGCGATATGAAGTTACTGGTGATCCACTTTATAAGGTAAATTGATATTCATTGTTTCAATGTCTTCCATTCATATTTATGCTTCAATATCCACTTTATAAGGTAAATAGATTCTCTCTCTCTCTCTTATTTGAACTTATACTATGGACTTTGTCTATATTAATTAATTTGTTAAAAAAGAACAAGGAATAAATTTCTTTTAAATAGTAAGTAAAGAAATTTAAAGGGAGAATTTATCATTTATGCAACTAAAAACATTGTCTTTTGTAATATTTTACTTTTTCGGCAACTAAAAAAGAAAAAAAATTCACAACAGAGACTAACACGAACTTTTGAGATGTAAAAGATCATCTCTAAATGACTCGAGAACAATTGGTCTTTTGGCTAACCAAGAAGAAATTTATTATCATATTAGAAGGCACTTTTTGACCAAGAAAAATACTAATTATCAGTTATTTTGCAACACTTAAGAGTTCCATTCGATTAAACATAATGATATTTGAATTTCTTTGGCTTTCCAAATGAGTCCCCAACTTATGTTATATGTTATAATAGCTTAACTAGCACCAAGTTATAGAATCATAAAATATCTATCTTCTTTCTGTACTGGAATTTTTTCTTGACCTGAAATCTAATAAATATGTAGTTTTTTATGACTGCCAGGAAATAGGGAAGTTCTTCATGGATGTTGTGAACTCTTCTCACAGCTACGCGACGGGTGGGACATCAGTCTCCGAGTTCTGGTAGCACACTTGGCATAAATATTGTGTTCCCTTGATAAAAAAAAACTCACCCCCATACCTAGACTTCCTTTTGTAGTAACTAGTAATTAATTACAATCGTATAAACATGTGATTATCTTCCTCCATTGTTTTCTTCTTCTTTCCTCAACATAAACAGGAAAGAGCCAAAGCGATTAGCAAGCACTCTACAGACCGAGAATGAAGAATCTTGTACAACCTATAATATGCTAAAGGTAGGACTTATGATTTTTTAGGATCCATATAGGAACATGAATTTTGGCTCCAATCTATTATAGGTGGAGAAGCAGTTTACTCAGTCTCCCTATTATATAAATTTGAATGATACTCCATTTTCAAGCATGCATTGACTTGTTAAGTGTACAGGTCTCACGCCACCTCTTTCAATGGACCAAAGAAATGGCCTATGCAGATTATTATGAACGAGCGCTCACAAATGGTGTACTGAGCATCCAAAGAGGAAGGGAACCTGGAGTAATGATCTACATGCTACCACTAGGCCATGGACAATCCAAGGCCCGAAGCTACCATGGATGGGGAACAAAGTTTAGTAGTTTCTGGTGCTGCTATGGGACAGGTTTGGCAAATAGCCTAATTTGTTTCTTTTATCAAAATAAATAGAAAGAGAAAGTTTTTCTATTTGACCTTTTAGTGTCATTTCAAAAATCTCTAAATTATATGGCTTTCTTCCTCACTCCCTTCCTGCACTTATGATGCTTTTACGGCTTCTTAGACGATTTACATTTTGTTCGTTATCTTGTTCTTCAGTTTGAGGGATTATAGTTTCCCTTCTTTCCTACGTCATAAATTACTTGTATCTCTCAAGGGAAAATTTCCTTCCTTGTTCCTGTGTGATTACAATGCAAGGATCAATAACTTTCATCCCCAAGTTAATGCCTAATAGCAGAAAGAGCGGGATTTTTTGGCTCATGTATTACTGTGTTCACCTTTTTCATTGATTAATCAGGAATCGAGTCATTCTCAAAGTTAGGAGATTCAATATACTTTGAAGAGGAGGGAAAAGTTCCAGGGATTTATGTTATCCAGTACATATCAAGCTCACTTGATTGGAACTCCGGGAAAATTTCTCTAGTTCAGAAAGTAAAGCCTGTTGTTTCATGGGATAATCGCCTTATCGTGACGTTGACAATTTCCTTGAAGGAGGTATGTCCTAGCATCGAATATCTTTTGAGCCACACACAAGTCCATGTTGTTCCTTTTTTCGTTTAACGATAAAGTGTATAAGTTTTCCTAAAAGCTTCTCAATTCCACCTTACCCTCACAAACTGAAGTTGTATATCACAAACTCTGTGTATGCCTTCAGCAAGTATCAGGTCAATCATCTACATTGAATTTGAGAATACCATCTTGGGCGCATTCAACTGGTGCGAAGGCAGTGTTAAATGGCCAGGAATTGTCTCTACCAAATCCAGGTGTGCCTTCTATTTTTTCTCTTTGATATTCTTACTTTATTTCTTTTTTCGCCTCTCGTCTAAGTTTTTCCAGGTGTGCCTCTCGTCTAAGTTTTTCCCTCCTTGCACTTCTATATGGAAACGTAATTAACCCCGTCTTAAGTGTGGCAAGTCTTTTTTTGAACATATTTTGGTTTATGTAGCAAAGTCCCCAGATTATTGAATTCTCAACTCCTTGACGTAGGTAACTTCCTATCAATTACTCGAAAATGGAGCAATAGTGAGAAGATCACTCTTGAGCTACCCATTAGTATAAGATCGGAGGCTATTAAAGGTACTTTCTTGACATCCTATTATTTTTGGTATATAGATATAATGATGATAATAACAATAAGCCAAATCATTCGTTTGTTTGATATTATTGACATTTGAACAATAAATCAGATGATCGGCCTGAATACGCTTTTGATCGCGCAATTTTATATGGTCCCTACCTTCTTGTTGGTCTGACCATTGGTGATAGAGACATTAAACCAGAACCATCATATTCTCTCTCAGACTGGATAACTCCAATTCCAGCTGATTACAATTCTCATCTGATTACACTTAGTCAAGATTCCAACAACACTACATTTGTCCTTGCCAAGTCAGACAAATCCATTAGAATCGAGACGCTACCCGAATCAGGCTCAAATCATTCTGTCCATGCCACATACAGACTCATCTTGAAAGACTCGACTTCCTCAAAAATTTCAGCAGCAACAGATTTTATCGGGAAATATGTCATGCTAGAACCATTTGATCTTCCGGGCATGGTTGTGGTGCAGCAAGGCGAAGATCAGAGCCTCGGGATAACCGCTTCTACTGGTAGCAGCAGTTCAGTTTTCCATTTGGTTGCTGGACTAGACGGGAACAAAGAATCCATTTCGTTGGAGTCCGAAAGCCAGAAGGGTTGCTTTGTGTATAGTGATACTAAATTGCTTGCTAATGTCAAGCTCAGCTGCAGCTCGGGATCGGAGTTTAAACAGGGAGCCAGCTTTATATTGAGAGATGGTATTAGCAAGTATGACCCTATAAGCTTTGTGGCTAAAGGAGGGACAAGGAACTTTGTTCTGCAGCCATTAAATAGTGTAAGAGATGAAAATTATGTTGTGTATTTCAACATTCAATCCCATAATGTTTAGGTGGGAATTAAAGAATACTATAGTTGGCTCAAGGTAACAATAAAATTGCTTTGATTATTTCTACCTTTGTTTAGGTTTACACATTATTTGAGTTGTTGGGTAAGAAATACTAATGATATTATAAGATTTCTCTAAATGGACATATATTTGAGTTAATACAATTATGCAGAACATTTAATGCATGACAGATTAACAGAGTCAAAATTTTTTGATTTTCTTTTAAAATGCAAAGTTGATATTTTTCTTTTGAATAATGTAAAAACACTGGTTTACATACATTTTTTTTATATAAAATTTATCCTCATTTATAATACATCATTCAAGAGTCCATTTAAAATTCTAAATTGGAGGTCATTTGGTGAGATATTGTTGTTGTGAAAATTCTTAATTCATGAATAATGATGGTCCGGATCTTTTCATGTCTGCCTAAATAGTACAACTAGAAGTAGAAGCCAGAACTTGGATCCCCAAAAGTCCTATGGTTCTGATTCTAAAGTATGACGTTTGATAAAAACTGAATGAATCTGAATCTGAATGAGTTAAATCTGAATTTGAATAAAAAAAATTGTTTGATAATTGACATGTCTGAAACATTTGAATGACAAATTTTATTATTTTACCCCTCTGAAAAAATTTAAAATTGTTGTAAATTTATTTAATATTACTTAATATAATAGTTAATAATTTTTTAATTCTTAATTTTTAATTTTTACTTCATTCAGCCATTCAGCTAAAAAAATATGACTTAGCCATTCAGCTCGTCCATCTTACCGATTCAGCCATTCAGACCAAAACAAACGCACTGACTGATTTAGTCATTCAAATTCAATTCCATTCAGCTCTAAACAAACACCTCTTTTACAGATTGAACCCTATCTACACCAGTAGTCAATCCCCTAACGATTTTGCCACCACGCTGGCATAACAAAAGTAGAACGTAACAAAATATTGTGCCCTTAATATATATGGTTGTCTGAAATACACTAAATTCGACCAAAATATGATACCCAAAAGGTTCGACACATAATTCTATCCTATCCGAGTTAGAGTTTATTGCCCCTCCCCCAAGTTTCGGGAGAAGGAATGCATGCCTTCTCACAAAAAACTTTTAGTTAGGGGGTGTTTGATAAAAATTAAATAAATCTGAATCTGAATCTGAATGAGTTGAATCTGAATCTGAATGAAAAAAGCTGTTTGATAATTGACATGTCTAAAACATCTGAATGATAAAAATTTATTATTTTACCCCTCTGAAAAAATTCAAAATTGTTGTAAATTTATTTAATATTACTTAATATAATAGTTAATATATATTTTTTAAATTTTTTAATTTTTTTTTTACTTCATTCAGCTACTCATTCAGCCATTCAGTTAAAAAAATCTGACTTAACCATTCAGCTCGTCCATCTTACCGATTCAGTCATTCAGACCAAAACATACATGACATTTGTGGATTCAAATGAATTCGATTCAAATTTCTTTTTGTTCTAAACAAATACCTCCTAAATTTGTTTTAAATCATCATCCACTAATTGGGAATGAATAAAAAAGACCCATATCCTGAATTAGGAAGATCTATTTGAAATGACAATCAATAAAAAAACACCATTTTTTGGAAGAAAAAAAATTAATTTACAAAATTAATTCTTTTTATCTATGATAATATTAGTATACCTTGATGGGACAATTAATCACCCCACTTTGAACTAATCCCTTGGTTGTTTGACTATTAAGCTACTAAATCTTAGTGAAAAGACGGATTTGACGATTTGTTTTCTTGTTGACATCACCTTGTCATAAATCCTATTTTCTGTATTACGGTCAAATTTAGCGGGCCCCGTGTCTGATCTGATATACATCGCAGTTTTATTTTTGGAAACAAGTATTATCTACTTTCTAAAAATAGCCCCATCTTTTGATATTTATTTTTAAATATTAAAATTTGTAAGAGAAAAGTCTAGCTATTTAACAGTTTAAGATTATTTAGAATCTCAAATTTCAAGAAATTTATTAAAAAATACGTCTACGTGTCTTTAGTATTGTTGTAAAAACAGTATATATATATATATATATATATATATATATATATATATATATATATATATATATATATATATATATATATCCCGACTTTTTCTAACAAAGAACGAACTGATTATAGCGACGATTCTTTCTGTCATTATAGTATAAAAAATTGACTTTTTACATTATAGCGACGGAAAAAATCGTCACTATAGTCGATTCGTTTTAGTTCGCTTCCTATACTTTGCTGGAAAAGCAAACTGTAATTTTAATTCCCCTTTAGGACTTCAGAATTCTTGTCCTAAAATAATATTGAAAAGAACAATTATATTAGAATTAATTATAACATGGGTTTGAGAAAGCTATTACTAAAACCAAACTATGTAATATGTATCATAAATTTTTTCCATGGAAATAACTAATTCAAAATATATTAGAAAATAATAATAATAATAAACTATTACAACATATTTCTTCTATATATTCCTTCTTCACTCTAATAACCAAACACAAATTCAGTAATTAAAATTAACCAAACAAACCTATTTTTGGTTTACTATCTGTAACATAATACAATTTTATTCACTATATTTATATTTTTAGAATAATACTAGACACACAAACTATTTTATAAATATTTTACAAACTGTTGATATGGTATACTCCACCTTAACATATTGTGTGGGGCCGAAGACTACATTAAAACAATTTGTTCATCAATATGCTGAGGTGGAGTATGTCACATCAGCAATTTATAAAATATTTATAAAATAATTTGTATATGTAGCATTACTCATATTTTTATATTCTTAAAAACCTAAAAATCCATAAATATATCGGCCGTACGAATTCACTAATAACACTTAACAAGGTCTTAGCGGCTTCCCGCACAGACAATCATTTCCTATAAAGGACGACGCTTCAAGATGATCAAACGGCGACCCAACCGGAATCCGCCCGCACAGGTGGTTATGGCTCAGATCCAGGTGACCCACGTAAGTCGCTCCCGTTATGGACTTTGGTATCGGCCCCTTTAGCTGATTGTACGATAAATCAATTGCGGTAAAATAAGATCTTGGCCCGAAAACATTCGGTATGTTGCCTTCAAGCCAGTTTTTGCTGAGATTTAGAATGCCGATACGCGAGTTGATCAAAGTCGGTGGTATGGGACCCGATATTCTGTTACCGTCTAGATTTAAGGTAGCTAGAACTCCCATTTTGCCCAGGGAGGGTGGGATTGAGCCGGAAATTTGGTTTAGAGAAAGATCTAAGTCGGAAAGACGGTAAATGTAGGATATTGAAGCCGGAATCGGACCAGATATCCGATTTTGACTCAGTAGGGCCCGACTCATCATTCGGAGTTTTCCGATGTTTCTGGGGATTGTGCCTGAAATTTGGTTATTTCGGAGATCTAAATGCATTAGAGAAGATAAGTTTGCGATGGACCGCGGTAATGGACCGGAGATGTTGTTGTCGGCGATGTTTAAAACAGTGAGTCGACTCAGTCTGCCGATATCAACTGGGAGTGGGCCGGAGAGTTTGTTTCCGATGAGGTCGAGGATTCGGAGATAGGGGAGATAAGAGATGCAGTCTGGAATGGGACCCGAAATACCCTTCCAGTCTGCAATTATGATGCTTGAGAGCCAAGTAAGTTTACATATAGCCGGCGAGATCCAACCAGTCATATAACCAGTTCGATGCGCTTTTTGAAAGATTGGGTCTTCTGACTCGCCACGAAGATTAATATCTGCGACTCGACCGTTGGTGGTGTCGCAGATGACTCCGTACCACTGGTGGCAACAATCGTTACCGGTCCATGACTTGAATATTCCCAAGTATGATTCATTTAGGGCAGCTTTGAAAGCCAGTAGAGCTGCCCTATCTGGAGCTGTGCAGCTGGTAACTACTGCAGCAGTAGCTAAAAGTATAGCTGTTATGAAGATGAAAAAACCCATTTTCTCTCTCTACGAAGCTCACTCTATCTACTTTATTTTCTCTCTCTAGGACAGTATGGGAGTATGTGTGTAGCTTAAGTGTTTGTTTTGGAATTAACTAAGTTCATGCACGTTGAAGACTGAGCTTGCTAGGGTTTATATAGTAGGAATATTTTGTGTGACGGTTTTGCCCTTGACGTACTGGGGTCCGGGGATCTAATGTCAAATGGGGCACAGTCTATCCTCAATTTTTTTTTATATAGATATAGAGAGGAGCAACAAAAAAATTTATTATTAAAGGGATGAATTTATAAAAAAAACTTAAATTTGAAACAAAAAAACGTTTAAACTACTACTATTATAAAAAAAATTAAACACAATATATAATATATTTAAATTCTCGTTCTTTATCTTACTAAACTTCAGCTCAACAAAATTAGCCCCCTACTGGATCCACCCCTGTCACGTGTGGTGTATAATGTTGAGTTTACAGCTCAACATGGGTAGCAGGGATAAGATTGAGACGCAGAATTATTGTGATGAAGGTGAGGAAAAGTGTTGTGGTGAAGCACGTGGCAACGGGTTGTCCAGGTTCTGGGTATGGAGAAGTGTGAATTTTTTGAATGCATGCTTTAAATCTTTTTAAATGTTCTCTATCAATTTCAAAATATAAGATTATTGACATTCTAAAAGTCATTTTAAGACTCAAATTTAACATAAATTTATGTAATTATACTCGATACATATTATAAACTATTTAGAAAGTACTATTAATTATAATATTTATTAATTTATAGTTTTAAATACATGCATCATAATAATTTAATTTTAAAAAAAATTTAAATTAATTTAAAAAAATGAATAATAATTTTATAATTTAAAATTGATGGAATATGATTTTAATTATTTCTTTTAGAAGGAAAGCATAAAAATAAATTAATAATAACTTTTATACAAAATTATATCGTTTTATCAAGTAATCTTAGTCAAATTTTGGTTAAAGGAATGCCTTATATAATATTTTCCTCATATATATATATATATATATATATATATATATATATATATACACACAATGGATCCGGATCCTGATTTTTTTTTTTTTTTTTTGTAGAACAACTTAAAAAAAATTAAAAAATTATGGAACTGAAATTTTTTCATAATATAATGTTTTGGGCGTGATTTGGATACCTATACAAAAATTGTATGCATATGCAATGCACAGATCGCATGCATATGTTTTGATATATGTATCCAAATCACACCCAAAACACTGTATTATGTAAAAATTCAAGTTCCATAATTTTTTATTTTTTTTAGTTGTTTTAAAAAAAACAAAAAAAAATGTCCGAATTTTGTTAAAATACGTGAGTCCGGACCTGATCCGGACTATATATATATATATATATAGTGGCGAAGCCACATTAGAGACTGTGGGGTCAATTGACCCCATTGGAAAAAAAATTATTTTATAATATATGATAAATTTAGAAGAAATTTAAGTCTAATGAATAAATTGATCCCACTGAAACTTTATAAATTTTTTAATATACAGGGTCAAATTGATTTTTTTTTTAATTTTCTCAATTTCATATTACTTGTACTCCTTGATGTATGCATCTTCGTCTAATATTTTTAAAATAAATAATAATCTAATTTATATTATTTTTATAACATAAGAAATTCAAATATTTATTAACAAATTTATGATTAAAAAAGCGTATTAGAGGTCAATAAGGGGTGTGCATATTTTATATATATATATATATATAATGTTATTACTTATTATATTAGCAATATTATAAATAAATACATGTTTTACATATACAATCGGTTAAAAAGTACAAAATTATCTAAAAAATTGGTAGGAACGTTGCTCCCAATCCCCCGCCAAATTATATATATAGAATTCAGAGGATCGGGTAAGGATCTCTTTTCTTAAAATGAGGGACTTTTTTTTTTGTTTTTTTTTTTAAACAACTAAAAAAAAAGTTTAATATTTTATGGGCCGAAATTTTTCATAATCTGATTATTTTTGTGTGTGATTTGAGTGCGTATAACAAAACATGTATATGCATCCCGCAGTGATTGTACCACCACTTTTTGGTATAGGTATTCAAAACACGCCCAAAACATTGTATTATGGAAAATTTCGAGTTCCATAAAATATTAAACTTTTTTTAAGTTGTTTTAAAAAAAAAGGAAAAAAAAAAAAAAAAGTCCCTCATTTTAAGAAAGTAAGGGATCCCTTACTTGATCATTTCTGTATATATATATATATATATATTAACACGAAATTTTAGCCATTGAGTTTGCTAAAGTATAACATTTTTAAAAATAAAATTTAACTAAAAAATAAACTCTTATTACAAGATGAAGGGAGTACTACCTTTTATGTTAACTTTTGTTTTTTATCCTTTCATACCACGCGCTTTGATATAATTAATTTTTATAATTAAAATATATTTTTAGGCACTTTAAAAGAAACATAATAAAATTAATATATCCAACTGGTCGATAGATAATTATTAATATACATGACAGTTACTAAAAACCAATTAATAAAAATCGCATTTTATGTTTGACAAGGTAATATTTTCAGTATAATAATGTATTAAATTATATATTTACTCTAAAATATAACTGGCAATATGATCAATTCTGAATATATTGTAAATATTTCAGAATACTTCAAGCTGAATATTTGTTTCCCTGATTATATATTATCTGTATTTTAATACGAGCTCTTTTATGCGAATATCATATATAATTAGATATAAAAATTAAATATAAATATTTTATAATTTTATATATTTATATTTTTATTCTCTATTAAGGACCAAAATATAAATAAATAAAATTATAAAATACTCATATTTAATTTTTATATTAAATTATCATAAAGATTTTCTTTTAATACCTCTAAGTAGTCTGTAACAGCTCGAGCAAACTATATGAGCGATCTCAATCGATGATCTGCCTTATCATCTATATTGGGAGGGCTGGCCCACAATAATAAAGAAATTAAAATTGTGAGTCATTTATTTATGAATTTATTATGTGAGGACAACTAACCATTTGTTCATGTATTCAGAATATTAAAACATTGGGAAAGTGAAATAGTCCAAAATTTAGGCCACATTTTCTGGTAGTAGCCAACCATCCAAGTGTCAAGCTGATTAAAAGAGAAGAATTTACTATAATAATTTGAGATATATTTATTTAATATAAAAATAATTGACTCCTAACATTATCTAAATAAAATGGTCATATATATACACTTGCATGTGCATGGTTGTAGATGAAGAATATATATAAGAAATAAAATTTTATGAAATATTTTTGATTTTCTTGTATCTTGGAGAACAATTTATCGAATTAAAAAGTAGAATTTATCAAGGGATATCAATACAATTACAATTAATAACATAATTAATAATTATTAATTGATAATGTGCTGCCAAATAAATAAATATCGCTAAAGTTGCTCTAACACCATATTTATTTTTCTGACATTATCAACTATCTTAAGTAAACCACAAACTCAAAATAAGAGAGAAATACGTTTTCAAATAAAAGGACAAAAAGACTCGCAACAAATAGAAATATAATCTAACATAAGTAAAATCAAATTTCAAATTAAGATTTCAAGATCTCAATCTTAGTCGTTAAATCAAAATATGATTGACGTAAAAATTAAGATTAATCGTATATTAAATCAAAAAACACTATTTTTTAGAGAATTAATATTAGCAAGACAAAAAAATATATAAATATGAGGCAATTATAAAATCGGAAACATTTGGATTTGTGGGTTGATGATTTTTTTTGATGATTTGAACAATAATGCTGTTATTAATTGATTAATTCCCATGTCAAAGATATTATAGTTATTATGGGTGAGGAAATTGAGGGGAAACAAAGGTCAAAATTGCCATGGTCATCTTAAGAAGTAGCACATGGTCTCTGACAATCAGTTAGCTATATATATATATATATATATATATATATATATATATATATATATATATATATATATATATATATATATATATATAGGGTTTATCATGAAGAACCTGTTCTTTGTGAAGAACTCTTTTTTCTACTGCATTGGAATTTAATTTAAAACAAAAAAAAAAAATTAACAGTGCCAAAAAGGGTTGTTCCACATCAACCTATTCTTTGTGGATGGAACCCATATATATATATATATATATATATATATATATATATATATATATATATATATATATATATATAGGTATTCATCCATGGCAGCAAACGTTTGCCATGGACACTATTCAATAAAACAAGTTGATTCTTACCGATCTGCGAACAATGGAAGGTCATTGTGATTGGTCAAGTTTTATAAATATATAATGTAAAAATAAGATAAGTTTGAATAAAAGATAAAATAAAATTTATATTTTATTATAAATGATAAATTTATTTTATTATAAAAGATAAATTTATTTTATTGTAAAAAGATAAATTTATGTTTTTATAATAAAAGATAAATTTATGTTTTTATAATAAAAGATAAATTTATTTTATTATAAAAGATAAATTTATCTTTTATTCAAACTTATCTTATTTTTACATTATATATTTATAAAAAATAAGTTTATCTTTTATTCGCACTTATCTTATCATTATCTTTTATTTTTATATTATGTATCATTATCTTTTATTTTTACATTATGTATACATAAATATAAACTTATCTTTACATAAAGCATATGGGCCATATGGGTGGGATATACACCTTCTTGAAACTTGGGAAATGCCTTTGCCATGGCTTGTAGCTTACAGCAGATATGTAATTTAATTAGGGCGATAATGTAATTTGCAAACTGGACAAAAAAGGAAAAGTGGTTTGCCACTCCGCCATGTTATAGCGGCGAGGAAAAACTTGACCAATCACACCTTCCATTGTCCGGATCAACTAGAATCAACTTGTTTCTTTGAATAAAGGTCCACGATAAACGTTTGCCATGGATGAATACCTATATATATATATATATTGTGGCGCCCCCCAAAATAGGTATACATCACTTATTCGAGTCGCCAAATACATGGTGCACGAATATAAATACAATCTTTAATATACAACAAGAGAAATGTGAGTTTTAATACAACTATTGTCTTCAGATAATATCCACTCTCGAGAATAAGTTCTCATTATATTTATTGTCACACTATTTAATGTAATAGTGAAAACTACTAATACTATCATCTGGACCGTCACTCCATTCCCCGACTAGTCCCGGCTATGTTCTCATTTCCTAAAGAGAACAGTGAAAGAATGGGTAAGCTCAACTAACCCAGTAAGAAATATTATGACTAAGATAATGCGAGAATAAATTATCATTAGTCTTCAATGATGTTAAACCGATAAAATACAATAGACATCAAGTTTAACTGCTAGCTGGAACATGCAATCCATTAAAAGAGTCAAGTAGAGAATAAAATATACTATCTTTTATGATTTAAAAGGTTTTCATCACTTTTATCACTGACTCAAATTTTAATAAATAATTCACCTCATCCCTCTTCAGAACACCCCTTTCCAAGTAGAAAGAGAGGTTACACAAAATATAACAAAACTGATGAATTTAATAGCAAGGCTCAAAGCCACAAAAGAATAGTTTTAATAACTAATAAATACCACAAGTCAACCATAATAAATTTCAAAACTGTCTCAAACCACAATCTAAAATAATTATTACAATTCCAAGTAAACTGACACATCTAGTCTAAATAGAATATTTTTAAATCATTGGAATGAATGGAGCTCTCATCACACTTGCTCTTGATCCCCCTGATTACCTGCCGGAAGAAAAATACAGCATGAGCCAAATGCCCACTACGGATATAGAATACAAATAATGAACCAAAATAACTAACTCAATTAAATAAAATGAAACGAAACGAACAAAACGAACACAATGAAATAATAGGCTGAATCAAATGAGTGGGTGTTATTTCATACCGAGCTCAGAACAAAACAGAAATATACTTTGCCACACAGGCAAGTCAAATAATGCCACACAGGCAATCAAAATAATGCCACACAGACAATCACACATCGGACTGAGCAATCCAGATGCGTGCAAAATCGGAAGGCGTGTTTGGCACAAACATCACCACTCCGCAGTAAGCGAGCGTATCGAGAAAACTAGGGTCGACCCATACGCCTCCCACAACAAAACACCAAATGGCCAACTCTCAATGGAGCACAAAAGCGGTGACACCGTGGATCGATGACACACCGCCACTTGGAAGGTGTCATGCCTCGATGCCAAGAGACATGCAGTGGTACCCCCACAGGTGGTTATAGCTCAGGTATACCTTAAGGTATTCTAACAAAAATATCAAATCACAACACATGCGACACAATATCAACACAAGGGGGTTCTAACGTGTACATGTTAAACTGAAACGAGATATCAACACAAAGTCTCCAACAATATTAACATACACATTACTACAAATATCCAAAATAAATTTAGACATGTTGTACTAGTCTAAAGAGTACAACTATGAGTTTCAACTATGAACGCCAAACGAAACTATCACAATGAATTTGATAAGAAATAATCATGAGAGGTAATACTAATTTTCAAAACGCATAACGAAACGAGCAAATTAAAAACAAAAGAGTCTCGCTGAAAGAGTACGGAATCCGTACCTGGATTAAGCAATATAATACCCAAAATTTTGTACTCCAATTACAACTCGTTAGACCCTTCCGTTCGATCTAATAATTTTTTTTTTTATTAATTAATAGTCATCAAATTTTATAATTCTGCTAATCATCAAGGTTTTCAAAATTTATAGTTATTGCTACCACATTTCAATTAACTAATTATGTTACCTTATTATTATATTTCAAAATTATTTTATAATATTTATACAGGTCAATTATTGTTAAACAAGAACATTCAGTTAAGTTAAAATCTGTTAACTAAATTAGCCAACATGGTAATATATTATTAATATTACTTCAACTCTCAACATCAAAGTATATATATAATCATTATATTCTAAAATGAAAATAACAACTTCAGGATAGCAAAATTTTATTTTATTTTTTTCAAAACATGATTGTTGGCCTGTATATTCACTGAACACTCCGGTCACTCCTTATATATATATATAATTAAGTTTAAAGCCCTCCGCTCCAATACAAGATCAACTGAAATAAAAAGAAAAAAAAATATCCACATGCTTTCAATAAGAAATCATAGATAGACTAACATGTATGATAGAAAATCCAATTCCTGATTTCGGTCTTCATAATTTCGCCTCCTCGCGCCGTTCCTTCTCCACAATTTTTGTCTGACGTGATGAGATATGAGTAGGTTTTATATATATATTTATTAACCTGTCTTATTAATTCTCCAAATTTTAGTAGGACTTATTATTACCCATATACAAATTAAATCAAATAAATTTTATGGCCCAATTTTAAAGACTCAATTTATTTATCATTTATTAATACTTATTAGCCCAAAAGTAAATGACTAGTTTGATCCAAATAAAAGACAAAGTCCACTTAATACGTTTTAAAACAAAACAATTTTTTATATATATATTATTATTATTAATCAATTTTTATTTATTATTTATTTACTGGGTATTACACCTGCACTACGACCAAGAATATTCATAAGTATCACAACCACAAATTATTCATGCACTACGGGCCAAGGATATTCGTGTATTCATCAATGATCATGATCATGCCAACAACTGTCAATCAATGCACTACGGGCCAATGAGGACTTTTAGCACATCATTTGTAACATTACGGTCATGATAATCCCTGGTCATAATCATACCAAGTCCATCTATGCACTACAGGCCACAGATGACTTTCAACAAAATATAAACATGAGGATGATGACAATGATATAAGAATTCAATAAAACAAGTTCAAGAATTAATTTATCCAGAACTAATAACGTCCAAATTGTCAACATGATACTTCTTTGTAGAGTAAAATTTCGTAATGCTCGGAAGAATATTTCCATGAAAGATCTTTGGATGAAGCGCAAATATCAAGGATATTCCACTAATTTCATGGAGTATAGAAGTCAAAACTTTAACCAATTGAGTATAATAAAGAATGAAATAACAAAAGAAATCACCATGCATGCGGTGCTTGCGACAGGCGAGTTATTCCAATGAGAATAATAAATAATCGGAACGGTCGTCAGCGTAATACGCCGCAAGCGGGATATTCCAACAGAATAATAAAGAATGAAATAACAGCG
Organism: Panax ginseng; assembly: GCA_020205605.1. NCBI lineage: Eukaryota > Viridiplantae > Streptophyta > Magnoliopsida > Apiales > Araliaceae > Panax > Panax ginseng. The sequence continues at coordinate 30,912,818 of CM035135.1, forward strand.
AAATCACCATGCATGCGGTGCTTCAGCGATAGACGGAGTTATTCAAATGAATAATAAATAACGGAATCGGTCCCAGTAAAAACGCGCCTGAATGAGAATATTCTAACGAATAATAAAGATGGAACCAGTCCCACAGAAAAGCGTATAGGCGGGATATTCCAACGAATAATAAAGAATGGAATAATGAAGAATTTTACCAAGTATAGGGTAGCCGCATATCACAGTTATTCCAATGAATAAAAAAATAGAATAACGTAAGTTCTCTTCATGAATACGAAAGAAATAATACCCACCTTACCTTATAAAGAAGAGTACTCACGGTAGAGGCGGGGATATACTTGAAGAAACTTGACACTACGCTCAAAGCTTTCTTAAACGCTAAAGAAATACGCTTTCAAGATGAAGAATAATTCTCTCTACGGTTTCTCTCTCAGAGTCACTACTAGAAAATCGACTATAGCGATGGTGCGTAGTCGTCGCTATATAAAAAAAGACCGTCGCTAAAAGTTTTAGCGACGGTGTCACGACCGTCGCCATAGAACTCGTCGGTAAATCCTATAATGACGGTCTTTTTGGCCTATAAGCGACGATCATGACCCTAGCTATAGGTCATGGCAAAATCGTGTATTTGCTCTTTCTAACTGATCGGCGAGAGTTATTGCTACTATTCATGACCATAGCTATAGATGTCTATATAATGACGGTGACCGTCGCTATAGGGATGTGTTTTATAGAACACTATAGCTACTACTCGATGGCCACCGCCGCTATAGCCTTTTCATATTTAAAAAAAAAAAATAATGCACATTTATTCAATAAACACAAATACAATATAAAATAAAATATAAAAAATATTATATACATCATTTAAAATCATTCACATTACAACATTACAAGCATCACAAACAAGAGTAAATTGAAATAATCTCCAGTATTCTTCTTCCCCTCATGAACTCCAAGCTTGAAGTGTCTCCAAGAGTCTGTGCTCTCATCAACCTATAAAAGAAAACAAAGCTTACTGGAAAACCTCCAACGGAAATTAGATCATTGAATAAGGTTGCATTAATAATTTACAAGCAATACGAAGACTTAAGAGTTAAGACGCTAACAGACCTCTCCATATTAGCAGACCACCCAAACTTGCCAGAAATAAGGACACAGGGGGAAGAGCTTAAAGGTTTGAGACTTGGACTTTTGCCACTTTATCACCAAGTCATTGCTTTATCCAAATACAAAGAAGGTTGTACTCTGCTTAGTTTCCCTTTCTTTGACCTCATCCTCATCACTGTCATAATATCCAATGGTTGTAAGGAAAAGATGCATTTTGAGAGCACCATGAATAATCAAAGTAAGCAGCGATGATTTTTTTGCGGATCGCCACTAACTCAAGTATTATAGTTACAACTAACCAAGCTCCAAATCTTCCTTGCGATATCAACAAATTTCTTTTCTTTATATGTTTGAAGATTACGGATGGCAACTTCATCTATAGGCTCCACTAGATATAGTGCCCGAGAATCGGTAATACAAAATACGATTGTAAAATGTATTTACATATACAATAAATTCATAGGCATGTACATATATGAATTGTACTAAGCAATCACCCTTGAAACCAAAAGTCCAACACAACTATGTCAACATTGACTTTTATCATCTAGTGTAACCTTACTCTAGAGAAGTGCATACGTACCTTGATGTCCTTTTGGACCAACTTCTCCAAGAAAGGAGCGGTCTTGGCACTTTTCAGGTATGTCATTGCCAAATAATAGATGGCTTTCGTTCTCACCCATGTTCTCAACATAATCATCTAAACTTATCAAATCCTCTTCGCTTTTAGAAGAATAAAATCGGAGTAGTGGTGTTATCCTCTTGTGATTTCCAGAATCTTCAATACATCCCAACTTAACAAATTTACCAAAGTTCTCCCAGAATGAGTCACAAAAAAATTAAACACTGAACAATGAGTCACAAAAAATTAAACATTTTATGAACCATTAAGTTTTTGTTGGGTAAAAGAAGTTACACTTAAGTGTGAGCGGAACAATGAATGTGGTGCTATAAGCGAAATCTAGCATATGTTTCAACCATCGCAACATTAGGCACAACCTGCATAAAATAAAAGTAAAACATTGTTTAAATGTATAACTATGATGGGAGTCACATTACCTAATAAGTCGGACCACGAAAATGTAAATAAGTTTGGTAAGAAAAGTTTCAAGTCACCAAGCACTCTAAAGGCTTGTTAGAGAATGAGTCCGATAAAGGTGTATCATTCTTGGAAAACTCACTTTTTGCTTTTATATGTAGAATTACTCGGCAAAGAATCATGGTAGAAATGTGATAACAAGTTGATAAATTAAATTGATATTAAAGTGGTATATAAGATAACCCCTTGGTGGTTGGACCAAATGTTCCTAGCAATAGAAAAGTATTAAAATTATCCCTAAGTAGTAATATTAGTTTATAAGACAGGTCCTAGGGATTCTCTACAGCAGATAACAAAAGAAAAGGTCTACTATGCCCCTCAACAGACTTCACGTCTTAATTTAGAATTATCCCAAAGTAGTAATATTAGTTTATCCCTTCATACTTTGCAATTCATAACAGGGAACCGTAGCTTACCCTAAAACTAAATAAATAAAAAGCAAAGACAAGTAATCCACAGTAATAAAAGAAACAAAGAGAGTACGGCGAGAGAACATCGACTCTTCCATCCGAAAAAGCCAATTTCAAACACAAGTTTATTGAAAACCACGATAAGAGTGATATTGGCACGGGGTTAACTTCCGCATCACCATTAGTCTATCATTGGATCAGTAGATTTGGTCTTTGGTAGCGACTCAGTAGCTCCGTTGTGATGTTAACCAACTCATCACTATCTCTCCAAGCGAGTTGTGCCATGGTAAAAGACACAACCCAAAACATGCCAATTGATCTATCATCCAGATTCATGTAATCCATTATGAATTCCCGATAAAGTAAGGTCATACCAAAGTGATGGTTGAAGGAACTACAACATGTGCACAAATTAAATCACTACGGAAACATATGCACAAATTGAAAATGGTATTTTCATTGAATACAAAAAAGAATGTCTCCCGAGAATTCAAGATCAACCAACTATTAGAGACAAGTTAGTACCAAAAACTTCAAATTCATAGTATATAAAATTTGAAATTAAACATTCAGGGACTAGAAACCAAGATAATCGAAGTGGATGATATGCAAGAAAAGAAAAGTACACAAGGATATGAGCTTCTTCAAGAGATCTGCGCCCCTGAAACTAATTTCATGTTCCTCTAATAATAATAAGACAAGTAGTTCCCTAAAAGGAAACTAAATAAAAAAGAACTATTTATCGAGATTTAGGATAGACTAATCCCAAGGATGGTTAAACACATCCCTATAATCTTTTCCCCACAAATCCCTTTCCCAACAAATGCTTTTTTCATTACTCATCATCATCGTCATCATCCCGCAAACAACCAAATAATCAATTATCACAATTTTAATAAACATTTACAAATTTAAATACGATTAATTTACCACCTCCTCTCCGCTCTCATCGTCAGTCTTCATCATCGTCGTGAACTTCGATCTTGACTTATCGAGACTCATCCAAGATCAAACCTCGTCTTTCTCCTACTTATAAATGAAATTCAAGTAACAATTTTGAATGCTTAGAACTAAACAAAATATATCAAAATACATTTGTTCTTTTTCTAGTACAAAATTAAATTACCTCTTTCTTGTTATTGTAAGCACAAGGTTCTTATCATAATCCACCTTCCTTTTCTACTTTTAGCTACATAGGAGCTTTCTCCCGAAGGGAAAAATAAAACAACTAATTAAGCATACAAAACAAATCGTAAAAAACAATTGAAATCAAAATCAAATAATTCCAACAAAACTACTCACGACTTCCGACAATGATTTCCACTTGTCACCACCGGCTTTGCCCACCTAATAAACCCAAGGCAATAATTAGACTAAACAAATAAACCGATCGAAAAGCCAATCAAATAATAGATCCAATCATCATGAGAAAACTTACAACGGAGACAGATTTGTTATTTGGATGCTTCTCTTTATACGCCTTCCTAAAATCCTCCTTTATTCAACAAAATTTCATAAAATATAACTCATTAGTATAAACTTCCTCGATATATACAGAGAGAGGTCCAACACAAATGTAATTTTTAGGTCAATAATTCGTACATGAAAACGAAGAAAGCACTCGCAGCAGCCTCTTTGGCTTATTAGGATCCTTATCCACCTTACCCTTTTGGCTTTTTTACCAAACTCTATCGCCTCACTTGACACCTCTTCTTTTCTTCACTAAGCAAGCCTATAACCATAACACAAAAACATCAACAACGAAAATACAAACAAAATCCTAGATCGACAACAATTAACTCAACCAATACGCGAAACATCAAAATAAAGAAGAAAACTCACCTACTATCTATCGGGCTTTTTCGTTTCACCTTTTGATCTACCTCCTTTCATGGCTATTCCTAAAAACTCACCTACTATCGGGCTTTTTCGTTTCACCTTTTGATCTACCTCCTTTCATGGCTATTCACGAAAACTCACTCTATCGGGCTTTTCGCTTCGTTTATGCATGAACGAGAAAGAAAGAGAGTGAAGATACTTGAAATGATTTGGGGGAAAGTGGGGAGTGTTTAATCTAAAAAAACTCTATACCGACGGCTTCGTTTTAACTGTCGCTATCATTATATAGACCTCCTATAATGACGGCCTGCGTCTTGACTGTCATTATATAGACACCTCTATAATGATTTGCCTGCGTCGCACCGTCATCCGTCGCTATATCTCGTCGCTATATATGTCAATTTCTAGTAGTGAGTTTGAATTGAATTAAGTAGAAATAATGAAGGAATGAGCTTATTTATGAAGAATGGATCAATAATAACCAATCCATAAACGGTCCGATCGATTTACTTTAAAGACGGTCCCAGATTGGTTTACAATAAAATATAATATATTATATTTATAATCTAATAAAATGAATAACTTTTAAAAAGATTTTACTATGCAAATACTATGCAAACACTACGCCAAGAATAAAATATAATATATTCTAATTATTGTCTAATAAACAGATAACTTTATAAAAGTATTCTGTTTTATATAAATTTTTTTTTACTATTAGCCTAATAAAACTAATAACTTTATAAAAGTATTCTGCTTTTATATAAAAGCTTTTCTCGCTTTTATTACATTAATAATACTAATAAAACAAAACTTCATCATCATTATTATTATTCACACTATTAATCTACCAGGTCGTTCCCAGGAAAGAGGGGGCTTTCCAATAAGGATTTCTCCCTATTGGCGCGCAATTAGGTGACCAAACCTCTCCTTGTCAGAACTTCTAGACATCGTTAATATGCAAATAATAATATTAATAACTCATCATCTCTCAATTATTGATTTAATAATATATAAAATATCGACAATAATTGAATAAAACCGAATGACTTCTCACGTAAAGATCAATAATCAATACCATGTCTACTATGCAAACACGCCAGATTCTCGCATTTTTAACACCGAGTGTTTCAACAGCTTAACTGTAAAACTTCCGCCTAGTTATTTTCATAAAATATTTTTTGTCATTTTCTTAATCCTACAATAATTTTGTTGTGGGGTCCACCAATGATTGTGCCGTCGTACGAATATTCCCTGTTAAAATGAATATTTCCCGATCAATCGAATATTATATAACAACTTGCGTACTTTGCAAAATTTATAAATATTACCCACAACTATAACATTATATCAAATTCATTCAAAAATGATAATTATAGAAAATTCATCTTTATTCATAAAAGTTGGGGTCTTACATATATATATATATATATATATATATATATATATATATATATATATAGAGAGAGAGAGAGAGAGAGAGAGAGAGAGAGAGAGTGAAACAAATGCAGATACCCTTATCTTACTCTCACCAGTGTTCACCCCCATTTAGCGATTTTACTCGACGACGATTTTGGTCATACAACCGTCGCCTATACTTTTAGCGATGGACAACATATAAATCGTTAAAAAGTATAGTATTTATTTATCAGATGATCGAATCCGTCACGATCCGTCATTAAAAGGGGAGCCGAGCAAGTGAAGAAGATAAGTGATACGACTTGATCCGGACCGTGTGTATATATATCTATATATATAATTTGCTGAAGAAGTGGACCAAAAAAAGAATCTAATGACGATTTTTTCCATTGTTATAGTATAGAAAATCGTCGCTATAGTCTGCTATATATAAGATGATGGTTTGAACCGTCGTTATATCTCAAAAAAATTTCGCTATAGTCCGGTTCGTCTTTGATTTGTTTTTTTGGTTCGTTATAGAAAATTTTCATATATATATATATATAAATATATATTCTCCCCATCTTCAAAAGATGAGTAAAATATATTTTTACACATTAAAAAAATGTTGAGTAGAAGAAAGAGTATTTTTTTTTAAAAATCTTATTCTTAAAGACTACCAAATTACAAAGAGTGATGAATATTTTATATTTATTCTTCATTTTATGTATTTTTAACTCATATTTTTGTGGATAAAAAAAATTATATTTTTAGTTTTTTTTTTTGAAAATGGAGGGAGTATATCTTATGGACAAAATTTGTACTCCACTTAAGATTCGTGGGTGACTAGGTAGCAAATTATGCTAGGCCGGATTTATTTGATTTGTCCCCATGCGTATCTTCCTCTCTCTGGATTTTTTTATTATTTTTTAAATTATATTTATTTATTTTAAATTCACAATATATTGAGAATGACTCGTATTTCTACGAGTCTGCATAATAACCATTAGAACAGGATAATTAGAGGGTTCTCGTAAATCAAGCGTGGTGTGTATTTGGACTTTATAATTTATTAGCATCCCAATTTTAAATCCGTATAACATTTTGGGATTCATGTGTTTGATTCTACGTTATAGCAGTTAAACTTTTTTTAGTTGTTAAATACACCGTTATTTGGTGTGCGAGTGTGAGACATACTAATAATAAATATATCAGACATGCAAGATTAGCCAAAATTTAATAAACATAAGTATATTGCATTTTCTTTATTTTCTGTTCTTTATATAATTTTTGTATAATTGTGCCTTAGATTAGATATTAAATCTAACATCATGAGATTTTGTTTTTAATCAATATTTTCTCGTTAAATTCATTTTTTATTTTTTCTTATAATCAAATAACTTTCAGACAAAAGGTGATAATTTTGTAAGTCATCTGTTTTTACTTGTAAAGTCACAAATTTGAGCTTATCCCTCAACAAAGTATGAATTAGTAGCGAGCATACACTCATATTAAAGGTAAATTTTGTTGCTTTTTCCATTATATAATATAAAATATAAATCATTTTATAATTTATTATTCAATTTTTTTGTTTTATTGTATGCTAAGGCTCAATTGTATATATAAAGTATATAGGGTTTATGTCTAAGTAGTAGTAATTGTTGGAACAATAGTACTAAACATTTATACTTCTATAGGTTTCTTGGGTTTTTATTGGAATCTGAATACAATATAAAAAATAGTTGTGTTGTCTTTATGTGGGTATGTATATATGTATGTGTAGATATAAGTACAGTCAATGACTGATTTAAGAATAAAATTTTTTAGAAAATAATCAAGGAAATCCTCGTACATTGGAGGTCATGGTTCTAGTTATAATAAATATCATAAGAATGAAGAATTAGCTTTGGTTGACCCATTAAACCCTAAAGAAACAAGAGAATATTACTGTCATGTTCGGTCCAATGGTGTGTTTCTTCTTACGATATAATTATCTCCACCACGTCAAACTGAGGATTATATTCCAACCATACTTCAAAATTATATAAATAGTTCTCAAAAACATAGTTAGAAAGAGGATACGCACAACCATATCTTATAGTAAAAGGATTTTGTACGTGGTTAATTGGACATCTTGCATAATAGAATATTTTCTTACTGATGATGAAATAGAAAAATATCGGAGATATATACTAAATTAAATTTGTTAACGCCGAATTATGTCTGCTTGCCAAATCACCTAACAACGAACCTAAAATTTTAAGTTCTCAATACAATTATTGTCATACTCTTTTTAATGTATTGAGAACTACTACCACTACTAACTTGAACCATCACTTCATTCCCCTTTTTTCCCCGCCATAACCAATTACATTCTTATTCCCCGAAAGGAATTACGAAACAAATTAAGGGTAAGCTCAAATAGCCCAGTAAATAAAATCATGACTAAGATAATGAAGATTAATTTATCATTAGTCTTCAACAGTGATAAATCATATATTTAAAACATATGTATAGAATATAAGTTATCAATAAATAACTGCAGCGGAATGAGCAATCCATTAGAAAAGTCAAGTAAAACATAATGTAGATTATCTTCTCCAATTGAAAAATTCACCATCAATATTTTATCCCTTTAATATCAATCAACATTTTCTCTTTGTAGTTAGGCCAAAAAAGAACTTTTACCATGTATTCTTACCACACAGGCTACAAACAATCAACAATTATATTGTCTTTGCACCCATGCCAAAGACGATTAATTGTAACACCAATGGTCACGATCATGTCAATCCACAGTTCCTGGTCATAATCATGTCAATCAACAGTTCCTGTTCATAATCATGTTGATTAATTCATCTTTGAACCAAACCAAAGATATTCAATTGTAAAACCAATGGTCATGATCATGCCAATCAACAATTCATCTTTTCATCAGGCCAAAGATATTCAATTGTAACACCAATGATCATGATCATGCCATTCAACAATTACTCTTTACAGTCAAGCCAAAGAGAAATTTCATTACAATTTTAAGTATGATGATTATAACAATATAAAGGATGAATAGAAATAATAAGAACAATAAGATCAAGAATAAACATTATAGATTTATAATTTAAGTTATTCTGAGTCCAAATTGTCAACACGATATCTAGAAAATCGATTAGAGTTCTTGATAAAATATAAGGTTCAAGGAATGTATGGTTCACAATTCAAATATAACGATTAAAATTTAATCGGAAGATTCAATTCAAAAGATAATTGGTGAAACACAAACTATTAAGGATATTTTAACCATTTCAGGAATTTTCACCATTTAATGGTAAGGCTATAAAAACTAATAATAATTTCTTACCATAAATTTAGAAGTATAAAACAAAATGATATCTATTACCTCGATATTGTGAAACAAAAAATTAATAGTCGAACAAATCATTCCTTGCTCGTCTCTGCAATAGTAAAGAATTTGACTTTCAGGTCTTTTATAGTTTTCAAAATCTCTTTATGTTTTCATGAAAATTATAGCTCTCAAAAAGATACATGAAATAAACTTAAGAATCACTCCATTCAGAGTTAATATGACTAAGTTACGAAGTTTTAAATTTAGGGCTGAAAATAGTGACGAAAATCAGAACAGATTAGGGTTTTCAACATATTCATTATGCATATTCATCTATTATCTTTATCTTTAATTTATTTATTCATAATGATTTATACATATTCATCCATTATCTTTAATTTACTTATTCATAATGGTTTATACATATTCATCCATTATCTTTATCTTTAATTTATTTATTCATAATGATTTAAACATATTCATCTATCATTTTTATCTTTAATCTATATAATTTATCAATTATTATTATATTATTCGTCTTCTACATTATTGACTTAATAGATTAATATCACAGATATTAACGTTCTTCAAATAATGAATCTGTCTAACTACTTAATACCCGTGACTTTTAATTACGTAACTTTCTATTACTACCATTGCTATGATGACAATTATTGATTCAATGATATAAAATAATGTTTAGTTGCTATTGTGACAATTGTTGATTAAATAATATTAAATATTGTGCAATTATTAATGTGACAATTATACAAAATGTTGTGCAATACCATGTATTATTGTGGAATGTCATGTGCAACTGTAGAGTCTCGCGTGCTACTATACTTTTATGTCTGGGTATTTAAACAATTAAAAGTGATAGTACTGATGACAATTTTTATTAAAAAGGTTATTTTTGTCCTTTTCGATATCCCACAATTATGTTGCCACCAATGATTGGTTATTTCGGCGCCATCGTACTTCACCGAATATTCCTCGATAGAACGAATATTCTCCGACATACTTTTTATTTATAATTTACATATATCACTCTTAACTTTATCATTTTATCAATTTAACACCTTACTTTAGAATAATAATTACCAAAACATTTAAATTCTATTTATTAAAATTTGAGGTCTTACATGCAGACGGAGGAGGTGTATTTTGGACAATACTTCCCACCAGCGCAAAAGTTTCGTCGACAGAAGAGTTATTTTCGATGAAAATTCCGTCAAAATTACTTAATCCTCGACAAACTTAAGGCTGACGGAATATTCCGTCTGAAATAAATAAAACCCTATTTCACTTAGCAGCGCACCAGAACTGCAAATTCATTTCATTTTCTTATATTTCTATCTCTCTTTCTCTCTCGACGGTTCCATCGATTCACCTCCCCCTCACATTTTCCCTCCAGCTCCCCACCTTCGTTCGCCACCTCAATTTGCCACATCCGGCATCCAAACTTCCCCTTCTCCCGATCCATCTTCAAAACTCCCATCCACTGCCTAGCTCACAACCCAACGACTTATTCTGGTGGATTAATTGGAGCTTGGCTTAGAGCAACAAACACCCTCATGTTCTATATATAATTACTGCAATTTTTTTTCTTGAATGCATAAACTACGTAATTGAATTATACTTGTTCTTACACTTAGGCCTAATTAATCTTCATTTAGCCCTAATTTTTGTAATTAATTTTGGTATAACGCTGAAGTTGATTTATAATTCGGTCTATATGTGAATTTGGGTTTTAATTTGGTTTATACTGATGAATTTTACACTGCATGATTTGGTTTATTCTGATGATCAATTTTACAAGGCATGATTTGTGTTATAATTTGGTTTATACGAATGGGTTTTTATATGTGAAGTTGGTTTATAATTTGGTTTATATATAATATTCTAATTAAATTGGATAATTAAGTTGATTGATCATGTGTGCTCTGAAATTGGTAAGATGTGAAATTGGTATTAAGCTTGGTCTGAAATTATGGTTAATTTGGGTCTGAAATTTGAATTATCTGCATGCCTTGAATTGTTGATGCTTCATTCTGAATTGGGATAATTTTGACGTGTTGCAATATCCTGCCCTGATGCTTCAATTGAAAAATCTATAGGCTATTTTCGTTTGGTATATTTGTTATTTCTGCCGGAATTTCGGTTAGAATTGTTCAATTGCAAAATCTGTGGGCCCTGCATGTATTTATGTATTATTTAATTAGTTTTTTAATATTAAAATAAACTAAGTAGTATTTACTTAGTTTTTTACTACTAAAATAAATTAATTGAAATAAAATAATTTAATTAAAATAAACTAATTTAACGAAAAAATAAATTATATAATGTAATGTTAAAGAAAAAAAATTAAAAAAATAAAACTACATAAAATAACTTAAATGATATCTAATAAATAAAATAAAATAAATAATAAATTAGAATTAAATAAATTAAATAAAATTAATAAATTATTTTAATTTAATAAAATAAATTTAATATAATAAATAAATAAATTTAATAAAATAAAACATTTTAAAAAATAGATAATATAATATAATAAAAATAAAATTAAAAATAAAATAAAATAAAATTAATTTAATTTAATAAATTAAATTAATTTTAATAAAATTAAAATAAAATTAAAAATTAGATAATAAAATAAAATATAATTAAATAATTGAAATAAACTAAGTAGCATTTGCTTAGTTTTTCACAATTAAAATAAAATAAAATAAGTACTATATGTATATTTACATATATGTACTATACTTTGGAACTTAGAAACTCGTTTGACAAGTAGGACTGAATATCGAATAGTAGTTCCCATATTCAAATAATATTTCTAACAAACTAAGTAGCATTTACTTAATTTTCTATTGGTAAAATAAACTAAGTAGCATTTGCTTAATTTGTTACAATTTTCAATAAACTCAATATATACATGTGCATGTAGTATATGTTGGAGCTTAAAAACCCATTTGATATTCACTCATCAAGAGTGAATGTCGAATAGTCCCCAGTTTGGGACTGTTTTGGATGTTATGACATTTTTTTTGTTTTGAGGACTTTTCAGCTTGTGTCTCTACATATTCTTCGAGTGCATACTTAGACTAAATTGTCTTGGTCTATTTCGTGTACTTAGAGACCATGGGGAGGTTCTGCTGAAATTTTCTTAAAACAGAAAAAACGTGCTCAAGATTAGCACAAGTGAGGAGACACATCCAGAAATGGGATAGAAGTCTAACCCTTGCATGTGGAGTGGAGATACTAGAAAAATATAATTCATGCATGGACCACATATATACATGAATATCCCTGTTCTGAATGTGTCTTTTGTTCAGTTAAAGATGTCAACCGACCGGAGTTGGATGTACCGTAGGATACTCATTAATGGTAGGCGATTAATGGATGCTTACCATGAAAGGATATGCAATTTTTTAAACAAAGCAATAGAACATGATGATGATCTAAACGGAAAGATGAGATTCCCGTGTGTCAAGTGTAAAAACCTGATCGGGAAGAAAGCCGACGAGATTAAATTCGACATATTTTCCTGTGGAAATTTGTGGATGGATATTTCATATAGATTCATCGCGGGGAATCAACTGAGTTGAGGGAACTGACTGACAATGTAGACCAACCAGTTCATAGGGATTCATACGCTGATAATTATGATGTCATGGAGATGTTGGACGTCGATGCTTATGGGCCTAACAATATATATTAGGCTGAAAACGAGCATTCGTCAGGCAGTGCTCTGCAAGACCCAAATGATACAACTACTGCCTTTTATAAGATGCTATCTGAATCGGCGGTCCTATTGTATCCTGGAAATGATAAGAACACCAGGCTATCTGTGACTAAGCTCTTACACTTCAAAAATAAGCATGACTGCAGTGAGAGAGGTTTCAATGATTTGCGTACTCTTATCAACGAGTTCTTACCCAAGGATCATACATTGCCCGCGAATTATTACAAAGCGAAGAAGATGGTAAAGGGGTTAAATATAGTCATGAGACGATGACTTACTTAAGCATTAGAGATTTGAAGATTGTATCTACATAAGTGCTTCTAAATATGCCCGAAGTATCGTCATACATCAGGTATGTGTTATTATATGTCAATACAATAATATTTAGTCACTTAATCAACAATTAAACTATGTTATTATTATTTCAGTTCATTCGAAAAGGAAGCGCATGCTTTTAACCTGGGACGAACTGCAAAACAGTTGGAAGCATTCACTACTGAAAATTTTTAACAGTGGTTTAAAAGAAGAGATGAAGACGATAACGCTTCTGAGCGTTTTATAGATGTTATTTCAGGTCTACAAACTAATTATTTCATTTGTTGATGCATCGTTAATGGGTACAGATTCAAGGTTGATAACTTGAATGAACTGGCATCAGTCAATTCTGGCGTTGTCGTGTTGGGAAGCTGTTACCAAGAATTTGAGTCCAATTACTATGGACGATTAGAAGATGTGGTTGTGCTCAATTATCTTGGGGTCCAAGAGGTTGTTACATTTAAGTGTCACTGGTTTGATATTGATAAAGGTGTTAAAATATATCGTAATAGAATCGTCACAGTAGATATAAAGTCAAAGCTACAACATGCTGACATATTCGTGTTAGCTAGCCAAGAGACTCAAGTGTACTACATCCCTAATGTCATAAATTCTAAAAGCCCCTGGCAGTTGTCACAATTAAAACTTGGGCATTTGATGATATTAATCTATCTAGAACGGATGACTCGTTGCAAGAACAAGTTAGCAACCCCTGGGACATAGTACTAAAAGATGATGATGTGGTGGTTTATGATCTCGTTGACATACCCGATGATGAGGAAGACATGATTGTCAGTGACTATATCGTCGTACAAGATGATAACGATGAAGAAACTTATATGGATTTAAAAGAGGTATAATTTGAGGATGAAGTTGATTTTGATTCTAACTAGTTTGATGACATACTTAGTCTAAACTTATTGTTGTTTCTTAAGTAATTTACTAATAATAACGGTTATTAATTTAGATAAATTAACTGTAAATTAATTATGTAATGTTGCTTATTTCAGCAATACACTTATATATGGGTAGATATAGGGGGGAAGTCGTCGTGGTGGTGGTCGTTCATGATCTGTCGACGATTCCCAAGGCGGATTGTCGTCATCAGCTAGTAAGTTTATGAAATAAAATAGTTATCCTTTTTTTTAATTAATTGTTTATAACATATGAAAATAGTATATTTACATAATGTCATCACTTACACTTAAAAATACTTCTCGTCGACGTCACCGAGGGACTATTGTGACGCCCCCAAAATAGGTATACACAACACATTCTGAGTCGCCAAATACATGGTAAAGAATTTAAATACAAACTTCATTTATACAATACGACAAAAACGTAGCTGAAAGTTTTAACACGAATATTATCTCGTAGATAATATCCAAACTCAAATGGAGTCTTCATTACAATTATTATCACACTATTTCATAGAATAGTGAGGACTACTATAGCCACCATCTTGGACCATCATTCCATTCCCTGACTAGTCCCAGCTATATTCTCATTTCCTGAAGAGAACAATGAAAGAAAAGGGTGAGCTCAACTAGCCCAGTAAAGAATATTATGACTGAGATAATGCAGAATAAATTATCCTTAGCCTTCAACAGTGTAAAACTGATAGAATACAGTAGACAACAAGTTTAACTGCATCGGAATAAGCAATCCATTAGAAGAGTCAAGTAGAGCATGATGTTTACTATCTTCTATAATTAAAAAGTTCATTATTAATATTTTATGTCTGTAACACATCTCAATAATTAATCTACATCACCGAATTATCCATGCACTACGGGCCAAAGATATTCGTTAGTATCACATTCATGAATTATCCATGCATTACGGGCCAATGATATTCATTATTATCACCAGTGGTCATGATCATGCCAAACAACTGTCCATCAATGCACTACGGGCCAATGAGGACTTTTACCACATCATCTGTAACATTACAGGTCATGATTATACCGATACATAATTCACTACAAGAAATCACACAAAAAATGACGTTAAAATTTATCATATAAAATTCATTTTTCGTCACTAAAACATTTGGTGATGATTGTTAATCGTCACAGAGACCGTCACCGTATGAGCGTGGTATTAGGTATATTTGACACTATTTGATGTCTTCACTAAATGTTTTAACTTATGGTGATGATCTACATCATTGTCACTATAATTAATTACTTTTAGTGACGTTAATAGCGTCACTATTTGAATGAAACTTTCGTCACTCTATATTATGTTTCGTCATCAAAACTTGGTGCATTAAATAACGAAAATCTTTTTTCGTCATTAAATGATATTGTTTTAGTGACGAAAATATGTTACTCTATTTAAATCATCTAATTTTAATGACGACAATATTGTCATATTTATGATTATTCTTTCGTCATGTTATTGTGTTTATCGTCACCAAAAATAAGAACATAAATGACGACAGAACAATTCGTCACCTAATAATATATTTAACATGACAATTATGTCGTTGTCATTTCATATTTTAAATAATATTACAAAATAATTTATCACCAAAGAGTTACTTTTTGGGACATATTTTTCAATGTCACTAATTGAATACTTATGGTGACGATACATCTCGTCATAGAAAGAGTTATTAATAGTGACAAAATTAGTTGTTGTGACTAAATGAATATATAATAGTGACAATAATATAAATTCTAAAGAGTAAATATTATTCGTCATTAAATTTTAATTTTCATTGACCAAATATTATTTATCAATAAATGATTACAAATTATGATGATATGGTGATCATATTAAGTTGTTTGACATTCTAAATGTATTATTATATTAATAATTTTTAATAAAAAAAATATAATACATTTAGCCTAACACATCACATCCACGCACAACACATCCATTAGCCCAAAGAACATAACGACCCGATTAGCGATACCATCGCTAGAAAGCCCCAACCTCAATTCAAATTGTCTTTACGATTACGATGCATGCGAAGATTTTCCTTGATGACTTATAATGGCAATTGAGCATTTTCCACTCCTTCCCCGAAACTTCATTTCTACTCACCTCCACTGGCAAGTCTCCTGTATTCTTTGCATACAACTCTTTCAAGTGCGGCTGTGAACAAACATTTTTGTTGTTGTCCGTGCTTTGTGATATGTCTGGAGGGGAAACTCGTGTCATACCAAAATCAAGATACCTAGGCCAAGACCAAGCAAATGAGTAACTACTTCCCAAACTTCCTCCTGCAAACATATAAAATTAAGGCCTTTATCCGTAAGATAATATGACTTTGCGCTTTTACACAATGTGGAGAGTTGATGTTTAGAGTTTGATGGCTCCAAAATTACACATACATGTATTGAATCCTCTTATGTTAGAGCAAAAAAGAAGTTAATAGTATACCTTTGTCGCTACCTCTCCCAGGTTCCCGATATTGCAAAATGGTTTTGAATCACGCTAAAACGATGGATCTTTTAGTCCCTTGCCACATTTGACAAAATTATATCACAACACAAAAATATTCTCATTCATTATGCACTTCTATTTAAAAATAACAATAAAAGTATAAGTGTATAACACATCATCAACAAGTTGCAAAATTCTTGTAAAGGATAAAGGCACCCCTTTATATTTGTAGTGTTCATCGAGTTTATGGTTTTTTGGTTAATCTAACATTGCGCTTATCAGGACAGATGGATAAAAGTATAGAGAAAATTGATTAACGATAATACCTTGGCGAGGTTTCCAAGAGATGCCAGGGGTAGGAAATATGATGGATATAGCGGTGTAGTGAGATCAAATATGCTACACAAAGGGTACCAATTAACTTTTACGACTTAATCAATATTTGTTCAAATGACATAATAAATTCCAAACAAAAAGTATGTACCTGCCTGCGCTGCCTATGAAGTCTGCATACATGCGCCATTGTTTTGGATCATCATCAAAAAGATTGCCAAACCGCCCACCTGGAAAAATTGCAAAGGTTACTTTCAACATTCAGCAGCACCTTCTCCCTTTTATTTAGCTTAATAAACAATTGCAGACCAATGAATAGGCGTCCAACTACACCAATCCCATCTTTTGACACCCATCTGTAGAAGTCAATAACCATTTTTTTTGATAAAGCAAAGGAATGCCTCTTAAATTTACAAATATATTCATTTCAAAGAAATATAACAATAATTTATTTTCTTTTGTAACTTAAAGATACACCAAATTCATTGGCATAATCATCTAAGTACATATATTACAACTGCAGTAAGGTATCAAAATGAAGTGCAGTTGCTCCAAAGAATGATGACAAATCACCTGATGGCAGCGACAAAAGCAACATCATTAGTTCCAGAAAAAGAGCCCACACCAACTGCCTGCACCATTAGTGCACTTATTACAAAAAATTCCGAATACGTGGAAATTTAAGACACTAAAAAATAGAAAGCCATGAAAAAGATAAAAAGTCTAGTCAGATATCATGCACTGAGCTTATGACTTCAATTTATTATAAACATATTACTTTAATTTTTTCTTAAAACCACAAAATTAATAAATGAAACCTTTTCTCTTAATAAATATATTAATTAAGGACTGCAACACAAGGGCCTTTTTCTGAGGTTCATCCATATCAATCCTACTTTGCCCAACGTTAACTTCAGAGTTCTGATTTGATCTGGTGCAAACATTAGTGCATCTCATCCCACATAAACATAAATAAGGTTGAGAATTGAGATTTCAGGAACTCAACATTATGAACAAGAGTAATAATTTTGCTGAACAATTTTGGTGAATATTATACTATCTGGAAAACTTAAAGTATAGTTTACATCATTATTGACAAAGATATTTTTCAAGATCAAAGGGAAAAAAGAAGAGGATTAGAAATGAATCTTCTTTAGATAACCTTGAGAGATTTTCACTAATTTTGTAACTATAATTGGATCATAGGTTCCCATCACATACCAAGCTCAACTAACGTCCTGGGTTAGATTGACGTGCCTTTAAAAGACTTGAAGTGACCAATGCATGCCAGATCCATGCGATAACATTTGTAGGAAACTGCAACATAATGTACTCCAAGTAATCATCTGAAACTGACCCTGCATTGGATGTCGAAAAAGGATTTTTAAAAAGACAGCAGTATGGAAGAACAAAATATTCTCAACTACAACAACACATTTTCATTACCATGCCACCACTACTATATTAAACCACGATTAAACATGGAAGAACAAAATATCAAAAGGCATACATTGAAAAATGATGAATTATTATACCCCTTTCTCTCTCATATTACCAGTAGTAAAACATGTCTTCTATTTATTGGCTCTCTAAACTCTTTTTCTCTATTCATTCTAGCTTTTAGTAATTACCTAGTGCACATAATAGAACCACAACCCAGTGCACTATTTTAACATAATGGTAGCAGAAACACCTGAATAACAAGTTTTGATTTACATACAGGTAAGCTGGCAAGTCAAAACACTACTAACAAGAACAAAAACATGAATGAATTATTAAAATATAGATTATGCTCCTTTGGAATTAATATAAATGAATTATTATAAATAAATTATTAAGCTGCCCTTAAAATATAGATTATGCTCCTTTGGAATTAGTATAAATAAATTATTAACCCTGGTTCACGCTATATTAAAATTCTCATCTTTCTGCTCAAGGTATGACACCATATTACCAAGTGCATATAAATTAATTCTAAATGCGTCCATGAGCATAACAGTACTTGTGAAAAAAAATAAATACATACAATGCTTTACACGAGAGAATTGAAAATAGTATTCCTTTTTCCAAAGACATTGGTTTTACTAATTCTATGTAAAAGGTCATCTAAATTTGGGAGTTAAAAGATCATCAATACCCGCTTGATGCACAAATGATTAACTAGTAGACAAGAATACACCATATATTCTGAATATTGTATATTCAGTTTGTCCAAGAGCTCTGAAGAAAATAAGAGCCCAGATCATAATACCTTGTCACACATGCTTAGAATCCTTAGTGGAATCCTCAGAGATGATTCCTATAGCGTGCTTAGAACCCTTGGTGGAAGTGTTGAAGTGTACACAAATATAAACCAAATGAAGTTATTTTAGCTTAAGTGTTGAACATACAAGTAGAGCAGGTCAACATAAACTAATAGTTTGGTAGCAAAAGCATACACCTCACCTCAATTTTCCTCGTCTCAACTTCAGTCTTTGCTTTTTGATGCTTTTCCCATGCTGATCTCCTCACGTTTGAACCTGAGAGGAAAGTTCACATCCATTACTTTCTTTTGCCACACTGAAATAGTAAACAGACATAGCCAACACCTACCTGGTACTTATAAATCTGAGTTCCTTTAGCTATCCCTAGAAAAGCATAGGCTGACACTACGATTTTAGGCAACACTCAGTTATATACTCTAATACTTAAGATGATGTATTTTAATATGTTGGACTTTCACTCTATGTAAAGGTGACTTGTAACAACATAACATACGTTCAACCCTAAATTATAACTGGTGATATTGAAGGATAAAAAAATACATCACAATTATAGATGGCTGAACCTAAATCATCACCATCTCTATCTCTTTCCTTATCCTTCAGTATCGCGAAGACAACCAAAGTGATGATGCTCTGTAATTTGGGGTTGAACGTATGTTACAATTGTGATTGTGATTATAATTGGATTCAAAGTTCTGTTGTGATGTATGAATATTACATCTAGTTATTTTGTTATGTATTTTAAATTGCTAATCTATTTGGTATCTATCTTTTTACTTGGTATCCTTTTGGGTCAAGTATTAGGATTCATTTAAGCCGCCAATTAAAAATAATTTTTACAACAGCAAACAATGGAACACGTAATTCTATGAGATGCAAACATTTTTGAAACTGTAATAGTTATTGCATCCATTTCTGAAACACTTTTTTTCAAAAGCATAGAGGTGGGTATTTACTTGGGAAGAATTAGGTGGGTTCATGGTGTAGCCAGACCATAACATAGGCTAAATGTTAAATGTGATGTGTTCTCAAACTTGGAGAAAACTTTTACCTTTACAACCTAATGTTAGATACCAACCAAATACACTTTAGATTTATGATATAAAAAAATCAAACAAACACTAAAATAATAAATCAAACTCATAACCAAGAAACCCAAAAAAGAGAAAAAAACAAATTATGAAGAAATATAGACTTAGGCATTGAAAGCTTTCTGTATGTCAGTTTGCATATCAAGTACATAAGCATGACATCTGGCATAAGACAGATCATAGTTTAGAGTGTTACAAGCTCTCCATTTCATTTATCATAATTACAGAATTTCAATATATTGTTTAAAGATCTACGCTAGCAAAAATTTTAAAAGGTAACTGAACAGTTGTTAAGAACTGAGAAAACCCATATATTAACCAAATTTTTATGTAGTAGTTAGTTTACTAACCTATATGACAATGTCATATGTAAAAACCAATAAAGTAATTCAAATTCATAGTATATATGCACACAGGAGTTCACCCACTCTCACAGAGACAGATGTAAGCTTCCATTATCATGCCACAAGAAACAAAAATATGCCCCAGCACTTAAGTATCTAATTTCCAAAAAAAATAGGAATTAATGTCTGTTTGTTACAATATAGATACATTAATATATACACCGAAACACAAATACACTAACATCTGTTATGTGTTGTGTTTGTTATGATATTGTGGGCACTTTCAACTATCATGATCATCATCATAAAATGTGTGATTTCTTGTAGTGATTCCTGGTCATAATCATACAAATCAACAGTCCATCTATGCACTACGGGCCAAAGATGACTTTCATCACAATATAAGCATGAGGATGATGACAATGATATAAGAATCCAATTAATTGAGATCAAGGATAAATTTTAAAGATTTATAATTCAATTTATCCAGAGTTTAAGAATGTCCAAATTGTCAACATGATAACTGCTTTGTGGAGTAAAATTCAAGAATAATATTCATGTATCAAAAATAATTTGAACAGAAAAGAAATCAATTTTTGTCGTGAATAGTACCCCAGGTGAATAGTATCCCATAAATAGTACTTCATGAATAGTACCCTGTGAATAGTACCGTATGTATGAATAGTACTGTATGTATGAATAGTGACGTATGTATGAATAGTACCCATGAATAGTACTCCGGCATGAAAAGATTAAAATTTAACAAGAATGTCTAGAAAAATATTTCAGTGAAATGATACTAGATGAAGCCCAAATTTCAAGGATATTATACTAATTTTCAAGGAGTATAGAAACAATAATTATCAACATAAGTGTAGAATTAGAAATATGAAACGAAATAATATTACTTACATACTATAGAGTATGGAAGAAAATATTATTTCTTACGAATATTGAACAAAAATAATATCCCTTACCTTAAAAGGAGAGTACTTATGACTAGTATAGCGGGGATATTCTTGTACTATTTTCTACACTCAAAGCTTCCTTAAACTCTAAAGAAATACGCTCAATATTATAGAAGAAAAATTCTCTAATTCTGGTGTGATTTTCATTTCTAAACTAAGTATCCTATTTATAGGAGAATGGCTGGATACTATTTAGAAAAAAAATCACGGACTGCACAGAAGAAGGATTCACGGATGAATTCGTTTGAAAATTTAATTTTACCATCCTGCACTATGCAACATTATGAAAACACTATGCAGTACTATACAATCAAATAAAATATAATGTGAGACCCCAAATTTTATGAATAAAGATTTAAATTTCTCGAAATATTTTTTTCAAAATTATGGTGTGGATTTGAGATAATGTTATAGTTGTGGGTAATATTTATAAATTTTGAAAAGTATGCAAGTTGTTATATAATATTCAATTAGTCGGGGAATATTCATTTTAACAGGGAATATTCGCATTTACTCAAGACAATCATTAGTGGACCCTACAAAAATTATTATTTGATTGAGAAAATGACAAAAATATTTTTATGAAAATAACGGCAGAAGTTTTACCATTAACTGTTGAAACACCCAGTGTTAAAAGTATAGTAATACGCGTGGTTGCATAGTAGCACACGATATTGATTATTTATGCTTACGTGAGAAGTCACTCAGTTTTGTTCAATTATTGCTACAGTAATTGTTGCATAGTATCTCACGTTATTTGATTCAATTATTGTCGATATTTTATATATTATTAAATCAATAATTGAGATAACAAATTTATTAATATTATTATTTGCAATATTAACGATGTCTAGAAGTTTTGCCAAGGAGAGGTTTGGTCACCTAATTGCGCGTCAATAGGGAAATTTTTTTATTGGAAAGCCCCTCTTTCACAGGAACGACACTCATTCGATTAATATTGTGAATTATAATAATGATGATAAATGTTATTAAATATATTGAGGTGTCTTTTTATTAAGTCACTTAGAAGTTTATATATATATATATACATTATATATATAAATTTTGTTTTATTAGTATTATTAATGTAATAAAATAGAAAAGCTTTTTATATAAAAATGTAATACTTTTAAAAAGTTATTTGTTTTATTAGACAATAATTAGAATATATTATATTTTATTATGCATAGTGCCTACATAGTGTTTTTGCATAGTAATTTTTTTTTTTAATATAAAATAGAATACTTTTATAAGGTTAATTATTTTATTAGATTTTAATATATTTATATATATATATATTATATTATATTTTATTGCACAGTATCCTTTCTATTTTTTTATAAATAGGATGCTTAGTTAGAATTGAAATCACACCAGAAGTTCAGAGAATTCTCCTTTTATAATCTTGAGCGTATTTCTTTAGAGTTTAAGAAAGCTTTGGCGTAGTGCAAGTAAAGTTTTCTTAAGGGAAGTATATCCCCGCCTATTATTACTAAATTCATGAGTACTCTTCTTTATAAGGTAAGTGATATTATTTGTTGTACTCGTGACTAGGTGTATTATTTCTTTTGTCTTCATGAAAAGAACTTCTTCTATTATTCCATTCTTTACTATTACATTGGAATAACTTTTGTATCTTCCGACTACCTATACTTGGTGAAATTCTTCTGTTATTCCATTCTTTATTATTATGTTGGAATAACCTATCTATGCGAAGTACCGCATACATGGTGAAATTCTTCTTGGAATAACCTATCTATGTGGATTATCACATGCATGGTGAATGATCCTTTGTATTCATTCCTTATTAAATTGTGGAAATGATCTGTTTACGTAGATTATGATGAAAGTCATAAGAAAAGCATTGGACTGATGAAAATCATGGGTATATGTAGTATTAGTAAGTGTTATGATGAGTTATGTTGGTTATGTGAAAACATGAAAGTTTCTTAGAAATCACAAAGGGTTGAAAATCAGATTTTGGTGAAAATGGAACATGAAATTCAATTGACCATGTCTCCTATTATATTTTGAATTTTTGAGTGTGGTCAAGTTTTAAAGTTAGATCTATGAGTTTCTAACTTATCCAAGTGGAATCACTGGAAAAGGTGTTGTAGATTTTCGTATGGACTGATTTTAGCAAAGGAGTCAAAAACTGCAAAGTACCAAAAAGCAACTGCCTAGCAATTTAAAAGGGCATTTTTGGACACTTAATTTATGGGAAAAATTTTGGCCTTTTGGAAAATGGAAATATATGGTATAAAGTACCTCCTGTCCAAAAATGAGATCATTCCGACTTAAAATGAGCAAGTTATGATTATTTCAATATTTAGATTTTTCTGACGAAAAATGCTATAACCGGAGTTCTATAACTCCGATGACCATGAAATTTAAACTGGAAGCTCACGTTAACATGTGTAAGATCCTACCAAGATTTGGGAATATTTGGAGTTAAACTTGAGGTAGCTAATTTCTTAAGGAATTAATTAGAAATTGCTTTTTGAAAAATACTTAAGGGAGTTGAAAAATTATAAAAAAAAATACTTGTTGTGTATGAAATATATGTATATATATTTGGACAAAGGATAGAAAAATATTAAGTTGATTTGGTAATTTTTCATGAAAATGGTTTAGTTACAAACATATGAGTTAAATATGTTATGCGAAGTAACGAAATTGGAAAATAGGATTTTATGGCTTGGGAATCCTATATAGGGTACATGCAGATTTTTGATGAGGGATTTGATCATTGGTGATAAAATTTTATGAGTATGGCATTTTTGAATGATTAAATGTATTATTTGGTATAGTGTAAACAATTGAAATAAATTATTTATAAGTTTAAGAAGTGATTAAAATATTATTATAATATTAATAATATTAGATGATGAGTTTATTAAGTGATTGATAATATTTGGATAAATTTAAAGTCTTTAATATTTATCCTTGTTTTCGTTTAATTAATACTTATATCATTGTCATTATCCTCATGCTTATATTGTGATGAAAGTCATCTTTGGCTTACGTGCATAGATGGACTTGGTATGATTATGACCAAGGATCATTCTAAGATAATCATGACCGTAATGTTGTAAATGATGTGGTAAAAGTCCTCGTGGCTTCTGTAGTGCATCGATGGACATTTTAGTATGATTATGACCACGGATTATTCTAAGATAGTCATGACCATTGATGATTTAATGAATATCCTCGCCCGTAGTGCAGGGATGACTCGATGATGTGGTTTATTTATTGTCGAGTCTCAACGATAAAAATTGATGAAAATATTTTAAATCATGAAGATAGTAGATATCATGCTCTACTTGACTCTTCTAATGGATTGCTTATTCCGCTGCAGTTAAACTTGATGTCTATTGTATTTTATCAGTTTAACATTGTTGAAGGCTAAGTATAATTTATTCTGCATTATATTAGTCATAATATTTTTATTGGACTAGTTGAGCTCACCCTTTCTTTTGTTGTTCTCTTCAGGAAATGAGAATATAGCTGGGACTAGTCGGGGAATAGAGTGACGGTCCAGATAATAGCATTAGTAGTCCTCACTATGGCATGACATGCAATATATAATTGTATTAAGGACTTAAGATGTGTGTGTCATATTTTATACGTCACTTAATAATTGATTTTGGTGAACAACAATAGGGTAATGAGAACTCAATTTCGAAAGCGCCAAAAGTGCACCACAAGAAATGAAGAATATAAATCTTCTCGTGTCCCTTTGGAGACTTGAAATATTTGTTGATGTACTTTATAGGGCATGTATTAATTTGAGTATGAATATTGTCGTATTATATACGTTACAATATTTGTATTGAAACTCACAGTATATATGTCGTCGTATTTTGCACGACTGTTGTATAATTAAGTTGTATTTAAATTTTGTATCATGTATCTGGCGACTCAAGATGGGTGATGTATACTCATTTTTGGGGGCGTCACAGTTGGTATCAAAACTTAGGGATATGATCCCTGGCTGAGATGTGAGACAAGAACTAGGAGGGGAGAGACGGGGAATTCCTTCGCTAGTATGACCTACCTAAGTTTATTTGGTATTTAATTGGTCACGTAGTATAGAGATAATATGTGATATGTTAATTAACCCTTATTTTGTGGCGTGATTTGAAAATGGCATCCAAAAATGTTGAGATAAGCAATGAAGCACATGAGACCCGTTGAGACACCTTTAATCACTAACCAAGTTAATGTGATGTCGACGAAGAAGAAATTAGAGATATCTACGTGGTGAGTGAAGAACTAATAGTTACAACCCGAGCTAGTTGCAGAGGTAGCAAATTGAGAGAAGAGGAAGAAGAGAACTCCGAGGAGAATTGGTTAGAAGAATTTTATGATCAAAATTTAGAATTACAAAATCGTATTCATGAGTTAGAAGAGCAGTCAAGAACTAAGAAAGCCGTCAGGAGCAAAGAGATGTAACAATTCAAAATTATGTTACCCGATGTGAGATGCTTGAACAGAAGCACTCTTTGGTAGAGTATAAGATATTAGAGCTGGAATATGAGAATGCTATGATCAAAGTTCTGATGAAAGAAGAAGCAACTGAACGAATGAGAATAGATGATGCATGGGTAAAAGTCGCACGACGCGTAGATATTGTAGAAAAAGACGTCCGATCCAATAAGGCCAAAAGAGATGAAATGGATTTTTCTTTTTGGACAACAATTAGGAGAATCCAACATCGAATTCGGAATTACCCTGTGCAGAGCGGTCAATCCCAATTCGATATGGATCAGAGAGTAATGATTCGAATCATGGATCAGGATTGTGACGAAGCAATTAAGGGTGGAATGTACTCTACATCAAAGTTAAGTCCAACTGGGATGTCCCAGACAAGTCAAAATCGATAGTTTAAGAGAGGGCATTTTTTTTATGAGGAACCTGAACAAAGTTATCACGGGTAAGTTAATCATAAACTCTTACGAAGTCTATACCTTGTTAGATACCGGTTCTACCCACTCTTTTATTTCACCTAGTTGTGTTCAATGTTTGAACTTGGCTCTTGAGAAATTAGACTTTGATTTATCTGTTGAAACTCCGTTGGAAGAAACATTCGTTACCTCCACTGTTTATAAATCTTGTTTAATTCAAATCGACACTTTCACGTTACCTGTCGATCTTATCTTTTTGAAAATACTTGCCTTTGATGTGATTTTAGGAATCGATTGGTTAACTACTCATCAAGCTTTTCGTAAGGTTGTTAGCTTTCATATTCCTAACCAACCTGTTATGCAAATTCAAGCAACCAAACCACTAAAGTTAATCACTGTTATATCAAGCCATAAGTAAAGAGCCCCGATCCTTTCATTGTTGACTTCCTTGTGTGGAATGCACCGAAGCCAGACTTTCTATAGCGGACATTGTGAATGACGATGGCAAGTTGATAGGTATCAATGTGACGTGTTATCTAAGTCTTGGATGAGAGTCACAGTTTTGAATGATATTTCTATTGTTAATAAATTTCCTAACGTATTCTAGAAGACTTCTTAGCCTACCCCTAGAGCGTGAAATTGAATTTTGTATTGACCCCAGTACAAAAACCCATTTCGTATAACTTACAAATGATGAAAATAGAGTTAAAGACTCCAGGGACCCACTTGAAGATAACAAATATATGATTAGAATTGACTTTAGTCGATAATGTTAAATCCGCTAAAGCTACAGACCCGGAGTTGATGAATACGAAGAAGAAGGTTCAAGAGGGCGGTATTTTAAAAGCAAGAGTTGTTGAAGAGAGAAAATCTCAACCCTCGATTTTATTGGCCCATTTGAAATCCTTGATCGAGTAGGAACTATGGCTTATAGACTCGTTTTACCGCCAAGTATGTCGCGTGTTCATAAAGTTTTTAACGTATCGATGTTACGTAAATATGTGGATGACCAACCACGCTATTAAATTAGAACTAGATTTAGATAGCGTAAGATTTAACGTATGAGGAGATACGTGTTAAAATCTTGATAAGAAGGATCGATTCAACACTCAAAGGTTATACCTCAAGAGTTAGAATTTGAAATGAAGTCAAAGTATCCTCACCTCTTCTAAGATACCAGTACGCACGTAAATTTCGAGGGCGAAATTTCATAAGGAGGGGAGATTGTGAGACCCCAAATTTTATGAATAAAGATTTAAATTTCTCGAAATATTTTTTCAAAATTATGGTGTGGATTTGAGATAATGTTATAGTTGTGGGTAATATTTATAAATTTTGAAAAGTATGCAAGTTGTTATATAATATTCGATTGGTCGGGGAATATTCGTTTTAATGAATATTCATACAATCATCATCAGGACCCTACAACGTAATTATTGTTTGATTGAGAAAACGACAAAAATATATTTTATGAAAATAACGGTGGAAGTTTTACCATTAACTGCTGAAACACCCGTGTTAAAAGTACAAGAATACGCGTGGTTGCATAGTAGCACACATGGTATTGATTATTTATGCTTTCGTGAGAAGTCACCGCTTTTGTTCAATTATTGCACAAAGAATTGTTGCATAAGATCTCACGCTATTTGATTCAATTATTGTCGATATTTTATATATTATTAAATCAATAATTGAGATAAAAAGTTATTAATATTATTATTTGCAATATTAACGATGTCTAGAAGTTCTCGCCAAGGAGAGGTTTGGTCACCTAATCATAAGCCAATAGGAGAAATCCTTATTGAAAGCCCCTCTTTCCCGGGAACGACCGGTCGATTAATATTGTGAATTATAATAATGATGATAAATGTTGTTAAATATATTGAGGTGTCTTTTTATGAAGTCACTAAAGTTTATATATATATATATATAAATTTTGTTTTATTAGTATTATTAATGTAATAAAATGTAAAAGCTTTTATATAAAAATGTAATACTTTTATAAAGTTATTTATTTTATTAGACAATAATTAGAATATATTATATTTTATTATGCATAGTAGTGTTTGCATAGTAAAATCTTTTTTATATAAAACAAAATACTTTTATAAAGTTATTTGTTTTATTAGATAATAATTAGAATATAATATATTTTATTATGCATAATGTTTGCATAGTACTGCGATATTTTTATAGTAAAATCTTTTTATATAAAATGTAATACTTTTATAAAGTTAATTATTTTATTAGATTTTAAATAATATATATATATATATATATATATATATTATATTTTTTTATTTCATATAGTATCCTTTCTATTTTCCTATAAATAGATGCTTAGTTAGAATTGAAATCACACCGTAAGTTCGTAGAATTCTCCTTCTATAATCTTGAGCGTATTTCTTTAGAGTTTAAGAAAGCTTTGAGCGTAGTGCAAGTTTTTTCTTCAAGTATATCCCCGCCCTCTACCCGCTTGAGTACTCTTAAGGGATATTATAAGGTAAGGGGTATATTATTTGTTGTACTCGTAACTTCTCGTATTATTTCTTTACTATTCATGAAAAGAACTTCTACCCTATACTTATTCCATTCTTTATTATTCTTTGGAATAACCTTGAATAATATCGCGACTACCCTATACTTGGTGAAATTCTTCATATTCCATTCTTTATTATTATGTTGAATAACTCCGCCTATGCTAAGCACCGCATACATGGTGAAATTCTTCTATTATTCCATTCTTTATTATTCTCGCTTCGGAATATCCTATTTGTGCGCTTTACGCATGACCTAGTTCCATTATTTATTATTCTCGCCGTAATATCCTGTTTTGTATGCTTACGCATAACCTCGGTTCCATTATTTATTATTCTCGCTGGGAATAACTCGTATGCATGCGATCTATAGCATGCATGGTGAATTCTTCAGTTATTTCATTCTTTATTATTCTCGTTGAATAACTCGCCTATGTGGATTATCACATGCATGGTGAATGATCCTTTGTATTCATTCCTTATTAAATTGTGGAAATGATCTGCTTACGTAGATTATGATGAAAGTCATAATAAAAGCATTGGACCGATGAAAATCATGGGTATATGTAGTATTAGTAAGTGTTATGATGAGTTATGTTGGTTATTATGTGAAAACATGAAAGTTTCTTAGAAATCACAAAGGGTTGAAAATCAGATTTTGGTGAAAATGGAACATGAAATTCAATTGACCATATCTCCTATTATATTTTGAATTTTTGAGTGTGGTCAAGTTCTAGAGTTAGATCTATTAGTTTTCTAACTTAACCAAGTGGAATCACTGGAAAAGGTGTTGTAGATTTTCGTATGGACTGATTTTAGCAAAGGAGTCAAAAACTGCAAAGTACCAAAAAATTACTGCCCAGAAATTTAAAAGGGCATTTTCGGCCACTTAATTTGTGGGAAAAATTTTGGCCTTTTGGAAAATGGAAATATATGATATAAAGTACCTCCTGTCCAAAAATGAGCTCATTCCGACTTAAAATGAGCAAGTTATGACTATTTCAATATTTAGATTTTTTCGATTTAAAACGCTATAACCGAGTTCTATAACTCCGATGACCATGAAATTTAAACCGAAAGCTCATGTTAACATGTGTAAGATCCTCGCCAAGATTTGGGAATTTTGGAGTTAAACTTGAGGTAGCTAATTTCTTAAGGAATTAATTAGAAATTGATTTTTGAAAAATACTTAAGGAGTTAAAAATTATAAAAAATACTTGTTGTGTATGAAATATATGTATATATTTTTGGACAAAGGATAGAAAAATAATAAGTTGATTTGGTAATTTTTCATGAAAATGGTTTAGTTACAAACATATGAAAGTTAAATATGTTATGTGAAGTAACAAAATTGGAAAATAGGATTTTATGGCTCAAATCCTATATAGGTATACATGCAGATTTTTGATGAGGATTTGATCATTGGTGATGAAATTTTATGAGTATGGCATTTTGAATGATTAAATGCATTATTTGGTAAAGTGTAAACAATTGAAATAAATTGTTTATAAGTTTAAGAAGTGATTAAAATATTGTTATAATATTAATAATTTTAGATGATGAGTTTATTAAGTGATTGATAATATTTGGATAAATTTAAAGTCTTTAATATTTATCCTTGTTTTCGTTTGATTAATACTTATATTATTGTCATCATCCTCATGCTTATATTTTGATGAAAGTCATCTTTGGCCTACGTGCATAGATGGACTTGGTATGATTATGACCATGGATCATTCGGTATAATCATGACCTGTAATGTTGTAAATGATGTGGTAAAAGTCCTCAGTGGCCTGTAGTGCATTGATGGACATTTTTTAGTATGATTATGACCAGGGATTATTCGGTATAGTTATGACCATTGATGATTTAATGAATATCCTTGGCCCGTAGTGCAGGGATGACTCGATGATGTGGTTTATTTATTAAGCTGAGTCTCAACGATAAAAATTGATAAAAATATTTTAAATCATAGAAGATAGTAGATATCATACTCTACTTGACTCTTCTAATAGATTGCTTATTCCGCTGCAGTTAAACTTGATGTCTATTGTATTTTATCAGTTTAACATTGTTGAAGGCTAAGTATAATTTATTCTGCATTATCTTAGTGATAATATTTTTATTGGACTAGTTGAGCTGACCCTTTCTTTTATTGTTCTTTTCAGGAAATGGGAATATAGCTAGGACTAGTCGGGGAATGGAGTGACGGTCCAGATAATAGCATTAGTAGTCCTCACTATGACGTGACATGCAATATATAATTGTATTGAGGACCTAAGATGTGTGTGTCGTATTTTATACGCCACTTAATAATTGATTTTGGTGAACAACAATAGGGTGATGAGAACCCGACCCTGAAAGCATCAAAAGTGCGCCGCAAAGAAATGAAGAGAAACAAATCTTCTCGTGTCCCTTTGGACTTGAAATATTTGTTGCTGTACTTTATAGGGCATGTATTAATTTGAGTATGAATATTGTCGTATTATATATGTTACAATATTTGTATTGAAACTCACAGTATATATGTCGTCGTATTTTGCACGACTGTTGTATAATTAAGTTGTATTTGAATTTTGTATCATGTATTTGGCGACTCGAGATGAGTGATGTATACCCATTTTTGGGGGCATCACATATAATATATTCTATTTATAAAAAGTATTCTGTTTTATATTAAAAGTTTTTTGTTTTATTACTATAAAACAAAAACTGAAATAACTTTCTACCGACGATTTTAAAAAATGAGTAAGTGGGGGTCCATGTAATAAGCCAAACTTACAACAAATACTTCATAAAAAACCCCTCTATTTATCACAAATCACTTAGCTTCCCTAAATACATTTTTAATAACATTTATTCATCATTAATATTATAACCCGTAATATTAACAATAACATTCCCAGGAAAGAGGGGGCTTTTCGATAAGGACTTCTCCTTATTGGCACACAATTAGATGACCAAACCTTTTCCTCGACATAACTTTCTAGACATTGTCAATACTGCAAATAATATTATGAATAATTATGTCGTCTCATTTATTGATTTAATAATATAAAATATTGTGCAGATGATACTGTGACAATAATTGAATCAAAAATATGAGATACTATGCAACAACTACTGTGGCAATTATTGAATAAAAATGAGTGACTTCTCACGTAAGCATCAATAATCAAAGATACTGTACAATACCGTGTGCTACTATTCAACCACACATATTATTGTCCTTTTATCACCGGGTATTTCAACAGTTAACGGTAAAAGTTTTGCTGTTATTTTTATAAAAAGTTATTTCTGTCATTTTCTAACTCCGACAGTAATTCCGTTGTGGGGTCCACCAATGATCGTGCCCTCGTACGAATATTCTCTGATAAAACGAATATTCTTGACCAAACGAATATTTTATGGCAACTTGCTTATTTTGCAAAATTTATAAATATTACCCACAACTATAATATTATATCAAATCCACACCTTATTATTCAAAATAATATTTAGAGAAAATTAAATCTTTATTCATAAAAGTTGGGGTCTTACAACTATCCTTGGTTTATTTGGTCGTCTGCCGGCAGTTCCACACATTTTCCAGGTAGATGTCAATTCGACATAGTAAGTGTTAAATTTAATATATAAGATGCAATGATTTCATGATTAAAATAACACATTAGTTTTTATCTCGTATTGTAATATTTTGGACCCCGTCGCTAAGGCGACGATACACGCCATCTTCTTGACACATCTGCCTACTGGTTGTATGCGATTTAGTTAGTACGCGCAGTGATGCCTCTTTTATGGACACTGTGATGCGCGAGTTTCACGTAAGTCGAATTACATAACTTAAAGTTAACAGTATCCTAGGTATTTACATTGTTCAAATGAATTCTGATATGTCAATACATTTTTTAATAGATTTATTTTAGATTTGAGGAGGGCATTTCTCAGCCAGACAGCGATTGTGTTATTATTGTACATGTCGCGAAGAACTACGCCAAATTGGTCAGATGATATGAGACGGTAATGGCCGCAGGGCAATTAGCGAGTAACACAGGACTATGATAAGAGATCATCATCCCTACATACTCTCTGATGCAGTTTGGGTGGCTATGTGTAGGCACTTGGACGTTGATGAGTTCAAAAAGAAGTCCGAGCAGACAAAGAAAAATTGTAGCCAGCTCCGAGTCGTACACACGACTTGCTCACAGTCCTTTGAGAATGTGAAGTCGGTAAGTATTGTGTATTTTGTTGTTTAGTTAGTCATTTGTCATTAGCATACTTAATAAAGATTTGGACGTATTTATCATCAGGCCATGATTGGTTGTTTCGACGTTGTCGTACTTTACCTAATATTTTCCGACAGAACGAATATTCCGGCCTGTCGTACTTTTTATTTTATAATTTTCACATATCACCCTTAATTTTATCATTTTATCAATCTAACATCTTATTGTTTAGAATATATAATAATTATAAGAAAATTTAAATTCTATTTATAAAAAGTTGGGGTCTTACAACAATGGTGACACTTAACCTCTAAACGCATTATACTATTTTTGGTGTGTTGAATTTGAGCCTCAACCGTAACATTTGAGAGTGAAATAAGTTGTTTCTTAATTGTATATATATATAGAGAGAGAGAGCAAGGGTCAAGTGCATACCCCTTATCTTACTCACCCCCTTTAGCGACGGACCCGACGACGGTTTCGATCATACAACCGTCATCTATACTTTTAGCGACGGACAACATATAGCGTCGCTAAAAGTATAGACGACGGTTGTATGACCGAATCATCGCCGAGTCCGTCGCTAAAGGGGAGTGAGCACGGGTGAGTAAGATAAGGGGTATGCACTGAACTTGACCATATATATATATATATATATATATATATATATATATATATATATATAAAAAAAATTTATCTAATTTTTTTTTTCTATATTAGGAGAAATATATAATTGAAATATTTAAATGAGACTTTGAGTATGTTGAGCCAACATATTTTTTTCAACATACGTAAAAAGAAAAAGAAAAGAGATAAATAAAATTGAATTTTGCGTTGTTTAACTTTACAGAGAAAAATAAAACTTACACTGTATTTGTGAGTTTTAAGGAGGAGAAAAAAAAATAAGAATGAGAGAAATTTGGGGTTGAGATCAAAACTAAGATTTGCCGTGCATCCGGCCTTATTCTTAAAATGTCACTATAGGAATCTATCTACTAGCCTTTTGCTTCTCAGTTAAGAAGGGCATGTGGGAGAGCACATTAAATTCAAGGATGAATCAGCTGTTTCCACCTTAACTAGAGCATCTTCTTTCTTTCTTTCTAGAATAAAAAATGCCAATTATTCAAGGTTTGATATGGAAAATTGGAAGAGAATACATAGCTAGAAACATTGGAAAAATGAGCTGCTCCACAACAAACAGGTTAAGAGTCCATAGCAAAGGCTCAAGGCTGTGTTGCTTCTTACCAAATTGATTTGCTTGACTTGAATAGGTATCTGCGTTTCTTATTTTATTTTGGACAGAGGGAGTGTCGTATTAATTTCTTTTTATAATTAGTCTTCACCGTCGCATATACTTATATGGTCTGACCTAGGGTTCCTGAGTTGAAATAGGCCTTTAACTGGCCTGAAGGAAGTGGTTAGCATGAAGTTTATTTTTGGGTAAGTTGATCAATTGGTCAATAGAAGATCGACGCATGCGATGGTTACGTATGTATAAGATTTTTCTTGATCAATTAACCAACTTACCAAAAAAATAAACTTCATGCTAACCCGATACTGGTCTGAAGCTTAACATAGACTATATTAAGGCTAAATTTTAGGTTATTCTAGTCTACCAAATTTTAAAAACTATATGTATTTTTATATATTTTTATCATTTTTTGTATTAAAATTTTGTTTTTAATTCGAAAAATATATGCAATATATATTTTAAAATTTCTAAATAATAAATAGTTATTTATTTAGACTTTACTTTAATGTTACTACTATATTTTTTGAATTAAAATAGAATTATTAATTTATTAAAATTATTAAAGAGTAGAAATAAATTTATTTTAAAAAAAATTTAAAAATAAATCAAGCCTTAAAAGTCCAAAGCCTGGCCTGATGCCTGCAGGCTTTCGTCTCCATTTTTTTGGGGGCAAATTCTGGCTTTGAATAGGCTTCAACCCCAACCTGGCCCGATAAAACTAGGGCTAAAATTCATATCAAATGCTTTTCATCAACCAGTCATCATGTAAAGTTATAAAATAAAAGGGAAAACGAGTTCAAATTGTGAGGAATATTAATTTTTCTAACAAAGGCGACCTCCTATTTATTTAGAGATATTTATGAGAGTTTAATTTTGTTTTACATTTTTTTTTCGTAAACTTAAACCTAAATTAGCTTAAGATAAATTCAATCTATAACTAAACACGTTCGGAATCAATAGTAATATATAAAAAGTCGTAACTCGATCTTCAATTTCAAAAAACAGTAAGTTATCTCGGTTAGCAATTGAGAGTCGACTCGGTAGGATTGCAAAAAATTAAACGACTCCTCTTCTTCAGTCGACCGCTTAACGACTCCTTCTCTTCTACAGCGTCGATCACTTTAACTTTTTGGGTATCGTCTTCCCAAGAGCAGATTCAATGTTTTTTGTGAGATTAAAATAAGTTTATTCCAACGGAATAGGCTTATATCCGTCAAAATTAGGTCTTTTTCTTGTAGTGGTTATAGTTGTTAATAATAAAGAAAAAATAAGAAGACAAAATTAACGGTTCAAAGAAAAAGCCAAAATAATGCAATTGTAGTGAGGCAAAATAGTAGACAATTTATTGGGTTCAAAAAATAAGTAAATTATATATATAATTACAATAAATAAAAAATAAAAAATACCAAGTATAGAACTCATATTTTGGGACGGAACAACCATTTTACTGAACGGTTTCATTTTTCTCATCCTTATAGGCTTTTGAGATGATAATATAATAACGAGCTGGCTGAGAAAAGTACCTAACAAATGTAAAAGAAGTAATAGAAAAGACAAAAAGTAGATAGTCTAATAGCTATATCACGAGAAATTAACCAAAAAAAAAGGGAAATAAAAAATTAAAGAAAAAGGAAAGAATGAAACCAAAGAGCTGGGTAAAGAAACTTGCGAAGAGCAGCTGGGAAAAAGAGAAAGAAGTGAAGCAGGAGGTCTGGGCTGCCAAACAAGCAAGAGAGAGAGGGAGAAGAAAAACGGCAAGCATGCAGGTTGAGGGGAAAAAAAAGAAAAAGAATTATGCCAGCTGCCTGGTTAAGCACATGCAGACCAAGCAGCTGGTTAGCCTCTTTTAGTAGGGTAACTGAATAGAAATACAATTAAAGGTCATAATCAAAACCTACTTTATATATATATATATATATATATATGGGGAATGATCCATATCATCTATTTGTTATGGATCAAAAAGTAGCATATAGCATCCATACCGTCCATTTAACAAATCAGTGACTGAGATTTAGAATGAAAAATTGTCGTCCGCTAGACTTACTAGCGGACGTGTTTAATCAAAATTCTTGACCCTTTTGCCCCTCCATTAGCCAAGACTATGACAGAAATTACACAATCCGCTAGTAAGACTAGCGGACGGATAATTACCAAAAGCGTCGTGGGAAAGGTAACATAGGTAAAACAATACAGTGGTCTCTCTTTCGGCGATTTGGGCGAAACTTCTGAACCTAGAAGCAATCATCTGCAAATCAAATTCATCCGTGAAATTAAACCTTGTTCTTCCAAACAGAATTCACAGGTAAGTTTGTAGATTACTCTCCATAATCTGAATTGATGTTGTTATTCTCTATTAATTCTGTTGAACCATAGTTTCATCCTGTTTATTTTCTATGTTTTTTCACGTTTTGAATTGCAATCTACTTCTGCAAAGAAAGATTTGATTTGAACTTCTCCCCCCTGTTTTTTAATTTAAATATGCCATTCATACCGTCTCTACAGATCGATTGTATTTTTTTTACTAGCTATGTTATATTGACCAGCTGCGGATCACAAAAAGAAAACTTGTGAAGTTTTTTGCGGGTGAGTTATAAAGTTAGTACAATAGTTATATTAGTTATATTTTGTGGGTGGTTTTCTTGATCCACGTTCTTGCACATGATAGAGGTTTCCCCCCTGAAGGTGAAGATGAAGAAACTTTTATTCAGTTTTGCTGGTAACTGCTATCTTTGATGAATTGTGGTTTTTAAATATGAGTATCATAGTAATGGTAGTATGCTGAACTGATTTTTCTCTCTTCCTTTTGCAATCCAGTTCTTTTAACCTTGCAGCTTTAGTAAATACTAATTTTATTGATGGTGATAAGCATGTGAGCAATCTTTGTCTAATTACATTGTAAAAAGTATTTTTAATGCTATTAAGAGGGCGGATGATCTTTGTCAACGCCAGCAACTCCTCATAAGTTTTCTCAAACCAAAAACTTCTCTCGTGGTATTGCTTTATCAATACTAATACTAGGGTTTATGATATTGCAGAAGCTGCATACTCTAGCATATATAATAGACTCCTGATAAGTGTAAGTTTAATCAATGTAGCCTAAAGGGGGGTGAGCACGGGTGAGTAAGTTAAGGGGTATGCACTTGATCCGGACCATATATATATATATACATATATATATATATATATATATATATACGGTCCGTATGTTAAGCTTACCTCTTATTTAACATACTTTGCATACCCTCCTTTAGCGACGGATCGGGCGACGATTCGGTCCGTCACTATATATAGAACTATCGTCTTAACTTTTAACGACGGACAACATATAGCGACGGACCGAATCGCCGCTCGGTCTGTCGCTAAAGGAGGGTATGCAATGTATGTTAGATAAGAGATAAGCTTAAGATCCGGACCGTGTGTGTATATATATATATACACTGTCCGTCTCTCCAGCGAACCATAGAGAGCGAACCAAAAATGAACCGGTATAAACTGTCGCTATAGCCGACTCGTTTTTAGTTTATTCCCTATAGTTTGCTGGAGAAAGCCGAGTTATATGTATATATAATATTAGGGAAATGGTGTAATAATAAAATTGTCATTAGTTAAATGTCTTAAATTATGTTGTTTTGGATTGTTCTGTTATCACAATTATTATAATACCAAAATATAACAAGGAAACACCAAGTCATTTTAGTTGGTTTAAAGTCAACTTAGTAGTCTAAGTTTGATGATTTGGTAGTTTAAAAGTTTTTTTTTTCCAAATTTTTCTAGTTACCTTCTTGGTCATAAATTTTGGTTTCCCAAAAACTAACCCAACAACTCAAAATTTAGGATTTTCACAAAAATTTAGTACAAACAGGTACTATTAAAAATACAATGTATTCTTTGTCCTTAATCATTGATAATATATATATATATATATATATATATATAGGTAATGATTCATAACATGTATTTGTTATAGATTAAAAATAGACATACATCATCTTTATTGTTCAATATAGGAACCAACGACCGAGATTGTAACTGAAAAATTTACGTTTGCTACAATTAGTAGCGAATGGGTCATTCGCTACTATTAGTATCTACTACTAACAGTAGCAGACGTAACCTGTTGTCTACTATTAATAGTAGCAAACATAAAATTTTCAATTTTAATCTCGGTCGTTGGTGTATTTGACACTAATGATGGTGTTTGCCCATTTTGATTCATAACAAGTATTTGTTATGAATCATTCTCATATATATATATATATATATATATATATATATATATATATATATATATATATATATATATATATATATTGTAACACCATAGTCCCACATCGAAAGATATGAAAAAATTTATCTCGTATATAAGGAATTAAGTTACTAACAATAGTACATTCAGTCATGACCTTTTGGGTGAGCCTGTAGTGGGCTAAGATGACCAAAGAAGATACTATTGACCCTTGGATTCGATTTTGACTTGGGATTTGACGCTGTTGTGGGTTAAGATAACCCAAGAAGATACTGTTGGGTCGGTAGTTTAAGGCTTTATTTGAATAAATATTTGATTCGATTCAAACTTGAGATTTGACCCGAAATTTATTCCGAACTCGAGGAATTTACCCGAGTTGTTTCATATATGTTGACCCTAAGTATTTTACATTAATTTTCATGATGCATGAACCTAATTAGTATGAATTATCATTAGGGTTAATTACATATTTTAGTACATTTTTAGAAATAATTACAATAATAGTGCATCCATAAAATAATTACAAAAGTAATACACTTCTCATATTTATTTACAATATTAGTGCAATTAGGATTCCTTAATTTAGGGAATTAATATGCAATTAAGATTCCTTAATTTAGGGGATTAATATTGGTTTACTTATTAAATTAAGTAATTAATATCTCTACATATTGCAGTCCTTCTCTCATCTTAATCAATAATCGGTAAAATAAATAACCAAACAAATTGTCGTCCTTCTCTCATCTTCTCTAAGATCGAAATGAGGCGGTAATCCTGAGCAAAAGCGGCGAATATGGACGCTGATGAGGTGGGTCGGGAGCGCTTGGCATTCTTGCGGCTACCACCGCCGACGAGGATGTCGCGGAGGGTGCCACCGTGAGTCCAATGAGCGATGGCAGAGCCTTCTGAGTGAGTGGCGAGGTCATGCGAGAAGTTGTAGTTGTAGTAGCAAAAGTTTGTATTGGTTGAATCGCAACGTGGACATGGTAGGTGCTCTGATTCCGGCGGTGGTCCACCCATTTGGTTTGGTTTTGTGGGTCGCCGGTCGCCGAATTTTATGGAGGAAGACATGAAGTTGGAGAGAGAAAAAGCGAGATTAATTCTGGAAACACAACAGCTTCTGAGTTCTGAGGCTTATTTGCAAAAAACAAGTAGGCTTTGAAAAGAGTTTGATATTTTCAGTCGGCTAAAAGGCAGGCTTTGTTTGATAATTTTTTTATAGTGCAGTTGGTAGCCAAACACTTATACCAAGGTAACCAATTCAGTGTTATTAGGTTATCAATATATTTTGAATGTGATGCAGTTGGTAGCCAAACCTTCATGTAGTTGGTTGCCAAACTTTCAGACCAAGGTAACCAATTCATACTGCAGGTGTGGAGGTAGATTGGTTACCTTGGTATAAAAGTTTGGTTACCTTTTTATGAAGGTTTAGTTATCAACATTACATTACACATCACTCTCTTATCTCTCTTTCCTATGCAGTGTTCATATTTTCTTTTGGACATGAAATTGGAATTAAAATTTCCAGACATGAATAAATTGTGAAAAATCAAATATCCACCTCTTTTCTACATCTCATCGACCATTTTGTTGCTCTGTATCACCAGCGAAGGGGAGGAGGAAGATGACATTGTCAAACTTTGAATATTTGAATTTGAATTTATTTTTGTTGTTAGATCCAAGATATTTGAATTTGAATTATTAATTATGACAGTTATTTCTCCTTGATTTTAGGATTCCTTATTATTGTGAATTGAATCCTATACTAATTCTCTAAATTAAGGAATCCTAATTGCACTAATATTGTAAATAAATATGGAAAAGTGTATTATTTTTATAATTATTTTATGGATGCACTAATAGTATAATTACTTACTAAATATTATATATTATTATAAAGGACCCTCATCATTATAAATCGAACTAATACCTACATATCAAATTACACACACAAATCCTACAAGTTTAATATGTATCAATAACATATTCTCTTGAATCAACTATATTAAAAAAAAAGAAGAAGATGATTTAACTATCAAAGTCGGTCACTACAATTTCGGATGGGGTAAATACAAAAACAAACAAGTTTGTCAACACCTGTTATCCTATTATAGATAAAGAGGTAAGTAGGATTAAAATGACATATTATGATAACTTCATTTGAAATTGAATAAATTATTATGATTTCAAATATATGATATTAAAAACTTATCTGATAAATTATTTTTAAGTTTATTTGTGTTTTGCACGGACTAGTTTAATTTAATTAACTAACTCATTTCTCCATACAAACCATGGAATCTTGCTTTGTTGTTTATTATTATATAAGTTTAATTTATTATTCTTCTTACTTGATTAAATAATTGTTTTTTATTTTATGCTTAATAATTGATCATATTTAAAATTTTCATTTTCTAAAAATACTAAAACTTTAAAAGTTTATTAAATATTATTGAATTAATTAGTTAGGATTTATTTTGATACCTTCTTATTTTCTCAATTGAGTATTGAATTATATTTTGACGTTAATATTTTGGATGAATCATTTGAAATAAATTAACATAGGGACATTTAGGTTACACATGAATATTGAGAAAATGTATGTAGTAATTTTAAATTTGTACTATACACTTACCACAATTATTACTGATAATCATATGACTTCTACCAAATAACATTAAATTGATAATCATTAATCGAAATCTTTTGAATGGCCCAATATATAATATAAGTTTTTAATGGGTATTTTACAA
Source organism: Panax ginseng (assembly GCA_020205605.1). NCBI lineage: Eukaryota > Viridiplantae > Streptophyta > Magnoliopsida > Apiales > Araliaceae > Panax > Panax ginseng. The sequence goes on from CM035135.1 coordinate 30,954,397, forward strand.
ACTTGCTATAATAATTTATTTGTTAAATCTTATATAGCCATTAAAATTATATTTTTATTGCTTATTAATTATCTAATTATATATCGAGTAAAATTAAGAAAATATGAATCAGAAGGAAGTCTATATTTGAACTTAAGGTTTATGTGGTGATAAAACTGAGTAATTAAGATCTGAATGATTATTAATTATATCTTAATAAATTAGATTATATGAGTGAAATAACATATGAACTTAAAAAATTGTTTGGTAACTAAAAAATATAAAACATCTGAATGACTTTTAAATTTAAAATATCTCAAATTGACTTTTCAAAAATCACTAAAAGAAAACTGACTATGTCCGACAGAATCGATTCAGTCAAAAATAATATATTTCTGACGGAATAATCCGCCGAATATAAGTCCCTTGTAACTAATATATTTTCGACAGAATTCCGTCGACATTAATATTCCCTCCGTGGCGCCAGCTTTTCCGCCAGCGCAAAAACTACTTTCGACGAACCAATGTTATTTTTGAGGGAATGTTTCGTCGAATTTAAGATAATTTTGAGGGACATTCCGTCAGAAATAACGATTAAAACCCCCTGGCACAGCCCCCCCCACCTCCCCACTTGGAATTAATATTATTGTTGTTAGGGTTAACATATAGTTCATAGAATGTCTACTGAATGAGCATGATAATTGATATTGCTAAAATTTTAATAATTTTTGATTTATTTATGTTACTGAAATTATTGCAAATTGAGATGAAGTGTTGTTGTGCAATAATTTGGGATTAAAATTATTGTATTGATAATTCACATCCGTTTAATTGGGTTTATTTTCTACAATATTACAGCTTCTGTTAGTGTATATATATCATCTGATAATTGTTTCAATTTGCTTTTTATTATGCAATTACAACTTATTATAGTGTATTTATGCAATTACAGTACTGTATTTGCATAACAGTGTATTGAAGCTTCAATTTGGAATGTGATATTTGATATTTTCAACAGAATTTCCCACGGAAATTCTGTCAGAATTCTTTAGTTGCTAAATTTGTAGGCCCTACTAACTATTTATATATGTTACTTAATTTTCTAATACTAAAATAAACTAAGTAGCATTTACTTAATTAGTATTCACTAATAAAATAAAACAAAATGAAATTAAGTAACTAAAATAAATAAAACAAATAGTACAAAAAAAATAAAATTTAAAAATAGATTAAATTAAATTTAATAAAATTAAATATAATACAAAATAAATATAATAAAATAATTAAATTAAATTAAATTATTTTTAAAAAGAAGAAAGATATAATATAATATAAACTAAATTAAATAAAATAAAACATAAAATAAATTAAATTTAATAAAATAAAATAAAAAATTTAAATTTAATAAATTAAAATAAAAAAATAAATTTAATAATATATATATATTATAATATAATAAAAAATAACAATAAAATACAATAAAACATAATAATTCATTTATAATTTAGTATAATACAATATAATATAATAAAATAATATAATATAATATAAAAATAAATATGATAAAATAAAATTCTAAGTAGTACTTGCTTAGTCTTCTACAACTAAATTAAATTAAATGAAAATAAAAAAAAAATTAATAACAAAAATGCTAAATAGTCTTCTATAACTAAAGTAAATTAAATGAAAATAAAATAAAATACTAAGTAGTACTTGCTTAGTCTTCTACAACTAAAGTAAATTAAATGTAATACTTTTGTAGTTTTCCACATCTAAATTAAAGTAGACTAAATATGTTTGACACATCATGTAGCGTAGAAGTTTTATTAAACTAAGTAGCATTTGCTTAGTTTGTCATAATTTTCAATAAACTCAATATATACATTTGCTTAGAAACCCGTTTGACATTCACTCAGTAGGAGTGAATGTCGAATAGTCCCCAGTTTGGGACTGTTATTGGATGTTATGTCTCTCACTTAGGTCGGTGCCAATATGAAATGGTACATTTTTGTTGTTTTGAGGATTTTTCGGCTGTTAACTCTGCATGTTCTTCGAGTGCATACTTAGATTAAGTTATCTTAATCTATTTCGTGTACTTGGAGACCATGGGGAGGTGCTGCCAAAATTTACTTGAAACAGATGAAACGTGCTCAACGTGTTGGCACCAGTGAGGAGACGCATCCAGGAACGGGATAGAAGCCTTACCCATGTGCTGTAAAGTTGAAATACTAGGAAAATATAATTCATGCATGGACCACATACATGAATATCCCTGTACTGAATGTGTCGTTTGTTCAGTTCAAGATGTTAGTCGACCGGAGTTGGATATACCATAGGATACCCATTGATGGGAGGGGATTAGTCGCAGCTTATCGTGATGGGGTGTCTAACTTTTTGAACAAAGCACTAGAACATGCTGATGATCTGAATGAAAAGATGAGATGCCCGTGTGTTAAGTGTAAAAACCTGATCTGGAAGTAAACGGACGAGATTAAATTTAACTTATTTTCCCGTGGATTTGTGGATGGGTACTCCGTATGGATTCATCATGGGGAATCAATTGAGTTAAGAGAAGTGATCGAAAGTACTGTAGACCAACCAATTCACCGGGATCATTCATACGCCGATGATTATGATGTCGTGGAGATGTTGGTCGATGCTTATGGCCCTACCAATATTCGTCAAGCAGTGCTCAGCAAGTGCCAAATGATACAGTTGCTGCCTTTTACAGACTGCTATCTGAATTGTGGGTTCCATTGTATCCTGGAAATGATAAGCACACAAGGTTATCTGCAATGACTAAGCTCTTATACTTCAAGAATACGCACGACTGCAGTGAGAGAGGTTTCAACTATTTGATTGCTCTTTTTAGTGAGTTCTTACCAAAGGATTATACGCTTCCTGCTAATTATTACAAAATGAAGAAGATGGTCAAGGGGTTGAATATGGGGTATCAAAAGATCGATGCTTGTGATAATGATTGCATGTTATACTATGAGGCGGACAGAGATAAGGGACAATGTGATATATGCAGCTTGCCTCGGTACAAGGTGACAAAACATGGGGGAAAGGAGAAATATGTGCCCAAGAAGATCTTACGTTACTTTTCTCTTGCGCCGAGGCTTCAACGGCTATTCATGTCGTCCCATACGGCTCAACATATGAGTTGGCATAGAACAAGAGACTTCGTGCTTGGTCAATTAACTCACCCAGCAGATGGAGATGAGTGGAAGAGATTTGATGAAAATTTTCCATAATTTACGGAAAAAGTCAGGAATGTGAGGCTCAACATGGCTACAGATGGCTTTTGTCCTTTTAATAATTTTAGTCAACCTTACTAAGTTTGGCATGTCATTATGGTATCTTATAATCTTCCACCGTCAATGTGCCTGAGGGAACCGTATTTATTCTTGACTTTACTCATACCGGGGTATAAGATTCCTACAAAAGACAGTCTCTGAAAAAAGGGCTTCGGTGGGGATGTTTTTTGGCTTGTTCAGCAAATTCTGTGGAGGATTTTTCGAAAAGGAACTTTTTGAGGTCTTCCCTTTCGACGGTTATTGGTTCGATGAGAGATACTGTAATTAAAAAATGGGTCAGTTAGTAAGTTGAAAAGAAAAAGCAACTGAAGAGGAAGGTCAGCAACTTACACTTATGGTCGTAGATCAAGGCTTTTCTAGTTAGGAGGTTGTAGCTCCATTCTTTTGGAGGTAGTATCTCGATAAGTTTGGTCGATTCCCGTATGCGTTCGGCGGACGTGTCATCGAAGAAGATGTTCAGTCGCTTATAGGATGCCCATTCAGGTAATTTATGAGTTTTTGGTCCTTTGACGTAGAACCAGTCTTTGTGCCATCCTTTGTTACTCGAAGGTGCGTCCATCAGTGGGCGTTTATCAATCTTGGAGTTCAGCTTAGGTGGCTGTTTGCTTAGGGCTTTGAACCCATGTTCGAGGGAATTGCCAGTTGGTACAAGGAGGAGAAGAAGTTTATAGATGGAGGAATGCCTGCCACGTGGAGAAGGCGATGAAGGCTATAATGTTGATGTAGGAGTTCGGCACTAATTGGGCGAAGCTGATGCAGATGAACCCTAAGAGGGTGAGGATGAATGGGTGTAGTGGGAGGCGGGCACCTTTCTTTAGCAGAGTGAGGGGCATGGCTGTCCACCCGTTCGGTCGACAATACATTCGGTCAATAGCTGAGGGGGCTTTGAGTTGGTGGGTTTCAGGGATTTGAAAGCGCTTTCGAATCATGGCGAGGTCTGCATCGGTGATGTCAGAAGGGGTGTTGGCATGGGGAAATTTCTTTTCATTTGGGTATTCACACATCATTTTCTGGAAATCGGTTTCAGCGGGGTTAAGGTTTTGTGAAGGAGTTTTTGTGGTGGTGGTAATTGTGGAATCGGTGGCTATGGCGTTGACTGTAGGGGTTGCGATGGAAATAGTAGGGGGTGCAATGGAGGTTGGTGGAGCATAGATGGTCGAAAAAGGAGTAGCCATGATGGGAGTCTCGTTGATGGAGATAATTTTAGTGAGAGTTTGAGAAGAAACCATTGATGAAGCTTAAGGTGATGTCTGCAGTGGAGAGAGTATTGCTAAAGGGAGGGAGATAGTTTTGAGAGGTGGAGATTTGTTTGTTTAGGAAATAAGGAGTGTTTTGTTTGGGGATTAGAATTCAAAGAAATGTGTCTTCTTAGTTGTGCTCGGATACCGAGGAACGACTCATTAATGGATGTCATGATGGAGCGCGTGGGTAGAATTGAAGAGTTGGTTTGTTGCAGGTTACGTGGGCTTCAATTGTTGTTAGGCTTGATTAAGTTTATTAATGGGTTCTTTACAGAAATATACAACAATTAGAAAGTAATTACATCATTAGTGCATCAACAAAATAATTACAAAAAGAGTGTAATTAGGACCCATATTATAAAAATAGTACAATTCACATTAATAAGGAAACCTAAAATCAAGGAGAAATAACTGCCATAATTAATAATTCAAATTCAAATATTTGGGATCTAACAACAAAAACAAATTCAAATTCAAAATAATAATTCAAATTCAAATATTCAAATTCAAATCTTCATCTCCCTTTCCATATTTTCTCTCATTTGTAACTAAGAAATTCCATCTAGCTCGTTCATGGTGTATGTGTAGCAGATCTGAATCTGCATCTTCCATTCTCTAAAATAACTTTAGATTTCTCTCCAATACTTGATTTGCGTACTGATATATGAAAGACTTTTTTCACATTATGCAACCAATGTAACAGAATTAGCAACTATTCGCAATCACCATATGTTAAATAGCCAGACAAAACACGAACAACCAAAACAAAACAAATAGAATAAGAAGAAGTCGGATTTACCAAAACAAATCAAAGAAGAAGAAGTCGGAGTTACCAAACCAGCAAGAACAGATCCAAAACAAATTCTGAGTAGCCGAACAAAGAGGAAATCACGAAGAATTTTTTTTTATGAATATTTGGCTACCCACAAAAACTAAAATGGTTACCTTTGTATGAAGGTTTGGCTACCAACTGCACCATATTCAAAATAAAATTTATTTTTAAAAGTTTATTTAAAAGTAACTAACAGCTACATAAATAGAAACTTAGACATGGCATTTCGGATACCATCTACGCATAATATTTGGAAGCTGTTCTTAAATTTTTTTATTATTATTATTTGGTAACCCAATAAAACTGAATTGGTTACCTTTTTATGAAGGTTTGGCTACCAACTTATGAATAACATTTTAAAAATAAAATTATTATGAATATGGTGCAGTTGGTAGCCAAACCTTCGTATAAAGGTAACAATTTTAATTTTTGTGAGTAACCAAATAATAAAATGCGCCTCTGCCACAAAATCGTTTATCATTGAATTATCATTGGAGACCTTGTCAGAGACATCACCGAACCTTAAATCTTGCGCCATCCACTAGAGTCGCCAAATCATATCCCTATTTCATCACCGGGATTATAAAAATGTTATATATAATAATAAAAACAATATGATCAACAACTGCATTTAATTTCAAGAGTAAGATTCATAAATCAATGATTTCGTAACACCTTAATCCAAATATTATAAATCACTTACTAATCTCATAATTCAATATTATTAATATTATCAAAATATTTTAATCATTTCTTAAACTTATAAATAATTTATTTTAATTGTTTACACTTTACTAATTAATGCATTTAATCATCTTAAAATGCCAAACTCATAATATTTTATCACCAATAACCAAAACCCTCATAAAAAATCTGCATATACCTTATATAGGATTTTCAAGCCATAAAATTCTATTTTTCAATTTTATTACTTCACATAACATATTTAATTCATTTACACATAACTAGTCCATTTTTATGAAAATACCAAATCAGTACAAACAAATTTTCTTTTCTGAGATTTAGCAGAACATAGTCCCATATTGAAAATATATATTTTTCGGAATTTTTAAAATTCATTTACTATTTTTCATATGGCAAAAATTGGTGAATATTTAGACATTTATCATAAATTGTACTTTTATCCAAAAATTCCGAAATTTACAGGGTATACTGATATTATATAGATGTACTCCCAATAAAAATTTTATCAATTTTGGAGTTAACCACGAGTTATAAGGGTTTACTTTTAAAATAGTCTTTTCCCATAAAATTCATAACTCATAATCTATACATCCAAAAATCGCTATTTTTGGACACAATCGAGAAAACTCATCAAATATCATTTCAAATTTTTTCAAAATTTTTGAAGGTCAGAAAAATTACGAAACTGAAGAAACATAATAACCCTTACAATCCCTTACCTCAAAATGATAGTACTTCTGTTCGGAATATCGAATATAAAGCCGAAGGGAACTTGCACTGAATATCAACTCTCAAAGTATCTAAATACTCATAAAAATATGCACGATAATATAGAGAGAGAAAACTTATGTTTCTGGTGTGATTTTCAATTCTAACTAAAGCGCCTATTTATAGGAAAATGCTAGAAAGCAAAAGGAGACTAAATTAATAAAATAATATATTTTCTTTTGTTCTCATCTTCTACACCACCAACCATTCAATGACCAGCCATCACACTTGAAAAATTTTCTAGCACATGTTTTCCATCAAAAACAAAAGTGGGTCCCACCCAATTTTAATAAAAATTATTTTATTTTCCGAAACTTCAGTAATTCAGAATAAATAGCACTTTTATCAGAAAAATACGAATTTTATGTCCAGTCCACATGAAATCGAATTCTCTACAACTTTTTAGCTTTAAGTTTTTCCAAATTCCAAACAGAAAATATCTGAAATCCATATACGGACGTTTTTCAACACCTCTTAAAATTCATAACAAATCATACGTTAATTTTTAACGGTTCAAAATTTGTGGACATATATTCAATTTATATATGTATAACATATCCAAAAATCACAACGATCCAAAGGTCGGATTAAAATTATAACTCACGTAATAGAGCTTTAAGAACACTGATTTGATTTTTTAATGCTTCGATTCCGACAAAATACTGAAAAAACACACCAGCATTAATTCTTTCATTTATAACCACATAAATAAATCCATCATTTATATCCACATCAAATAAATATTTCTTATCATATAAATCAATAAATAATTATTCACAAATAATATTACAGAATCACAATAATGACAACCAAAGTAGTTCCTGAGAAGAGGGGCTTTCAATAAGGATTTCTCCTCTTCTTGCGCGCAATTAGGTGACCAAACCTCTCCTTGATAGAACTTTCTAGACATTGCCAATAATGTTATCTAATAATATTATTCAAATAATATGAATTATTGATCTGATAATGGGAAATACTGTGTCGTGACAATTATTGAACAACAATAATATAAAATATTAACGCAAAGAATTATTGAACCAATAAAATATTGAATGAATTACTTTGTAATAATTATTGAGTAGTGCCTTCATACGTAAGAATCAATAATTCCAAAAATATTGTGCAACACCGCACACATCGTAAGTAACCACGCCAGACATCGTATTTTAACCAACCACGTGTATTCCAATAGTGTTATCGGTAACAATTACGTCGTTATTTATAAAAATTGAAACTTGTCGTTTTCTTCATCCGACAGTTATTCTGTTATGGGGCCCACAAATGGCTGCGCCGTCGTATGAATATTCCCCGACAACAAGAATATTCCACGACCAAACGAATATTCCCCAACAGAAATGAGTATTTTATAACCACTTGCGTATGTTGAAAATTTTATATATATCACCCTTAACTTTAACTTTTTATCAATTTAACCATTTACCAAATAGAAAAATTGAATACTTTTATTTCATAAATTTCAGGGTCTTATAGTAGATCCCACCCATTGCCAGTTAATACTGATTCTCATGAGCAGACAACAACTGTTGTTCAATCCTTTGGCGCCTCCATTTTCAGTATGTTTTAGGTCCCTCGTGTTGCTGCTGTGTATTTTTTCGTAAAAACAACATATTGTCGATGACTTATTGCAAGAATGGAGTTTACTTCACCGAGATTTCTTTGAAGAATCAAGAGACTCTCCTTCTTCGTAAGCCGTGTAAAGGAAGGTCTATATATATATATATATATATATATATATATATATATATATATATATATATATATATATATAAAGAAATAATACGTTAAATGAAGAAAAGGATGATGTAGTTGTTCTAGATGAGAAGAGAGAAAAAGCCATGGGGATAACTAATCCCTAAATGAAGGAATCTTAATTGCATACTAATTCTCTAAATTAAGGAATCCTAATTGCACTAATATTGTAAATAAATATGAAATTGTATTAATTGTGTAAATATTTTATGAGTGCACTATTGTTGTAATTATTTTCAAAAATGTAATAAAATATGTAATTGTCCCTTTATTGTTTAGTTGTTGGGTCATGGTTGGATTACTCTTCCATTAAATATTTTATTTGATTGAAAAACTGGGGGCAATGTTGGACCATAATATATTGGGTCTGGTTTATATGATGGGCTGTTGTCCACATGAAGTTTGAATCAATGTGGGATTCAATTTTGGTAGTTGAAGCAATTTAGGGAATCAAAGATTCCTGATTATATTCGGTTTCTAAATACAAGAGGAGGTGTTGGGATTAGAACTAACTTCTTTATTTTTAGGAGATCTTATACAATCCCATTAAGGATTTATACCTAATTAGGAACCCTAATCAAATATGGGGAAGGATTCAGTGAAGGTGATGAGATCACTATAAATACAAGAATTCATACTGATTCTAAGGTACATGTGATGCCCCCAAAATAGGTATACATCACCCATCTTGAGTCGCCAAATACATGGTACAAAATTCAAATACAACTTAATTATACAACAATGCATGTGTAAAATACGACAAAACATATCTTCATGAGTTTTAATACAAATATTGTCATCTAGACAATATCCACACTCAATTGAGTCCTCATTACATTTATTATCACACTATTTCATAGAATAGTGAGGACTACTAATGCTATTATCTGGACCGCTACTCCGCTCCCCGACTAGTCCTCGCTACGCTCTCATTTCAAGAGAACAATGAAAGTAAAAGGTGAGCTCAACTAGCCCAAGAAGAAATATTATGACTAAGATAATACGTAATAAATTATCGTTTGCCTTCAACAAATGTTAAACCGATATAATATAACAAACATCAAGTTTAATCTGCGCGTGAACAAGCAATCCATTAAAAGAGTCAAGTAGAGAATAAAATCTACTATCTTTTATGATTTAAAAGGTTTTTCATTACTTTTATTCTTTGTGACTCGACAATAAATGATCCACATCATCCCTGCACTACGGCCAAGGATATTCATTAGTATCACAACCACAAATTATCCATGCATTACGAGCCAAGGATATTCGTGTATTCATCAATGGTCATGATCATGCCAACAACGGTCCATCAATGCACTACAGTGCCAATGAGGACTTTTACCACATCATTTGTAACATTACTACTCCATGATTATACCGAATAATCCTCGTCATAATCATACCAAGTCCATCTATGCACAACAAATACAGATGACTTTCAACATAATATAAGCATGAGGATGATGACAATGATATAAGAATTCAATAAAACAAGTTCAAGAATTAATTTATCTAGGATTTAATAACGTCCAAATTGTCAACATGATACTGCTTTGTAGAGTAAAATTTAAGAATGCTCAGAAGAATATTTCCATGAAAAAATATTGGATGAAGCGCAAATATCAAGGATATTCCACTAATTTCATGGAGTATAGAAGTCAAAACTTTAACCAACTGAGTATAATAAAGAATGGAATAACAAAAGAAATCACCAGGCATGCAATAGACCGCACAGACATGTTATTCCAACAGAATAATAAATAACGAAACCTGGTCATGCGTAAACGCACATACAGGATATTCTAACAAAATAATAAATAACGGAACCAAATCAAAAAATTAGCACCTATATGATGTTCCAAATGTAATAATAAATAACGAAAGCGTGTCATGCGTAAACGCACGCATGTGGATGTTCCCACAGAATAATAAAGAATGGAATAACAGAAGAATTTCACCATGTATGCGGTACTTCGTACAGACAGGTTATTCTAATATAATGATAAGGAATGGAATAACAGAAGAATTTCACCAAGTATAGGATAGACCACATATACAGGTTATTCCAACAGAATAATAAAGAATGGAATAAAAGAAGTTCTCTTCATGAATACGAAAGAAATAATACCCCTTACCTTAGAACAAACTGGATATAGGAGTAGTGAAGTAGCAGGATACTTTTCTTCTTTCTCTCTATAGTTTCTCTCTCTAGAGTTTCAGTGAATTCATAAGAAATAATGAAGGAATGAGCTTCTATTTATAGGAGAATGGACTGAATAGTAACTAATTCCTGAACGGTCCAGATTGATTTACTTTTAAACGGATGGTCCAGATTGGTTTACTATAAAATATTCTAATAAAACAAAATCTTTTAAATAAAATATAATATATTCTATTTATAATCTAATTAAACGAATAACTTTATAAAAGTATTCTGTTTTAAATAAAAAGATTTTACTATGCAAAACACTATACAGGCACTATGCAAACACTATGCATAATAAAATATAATATATTCTATTTATAGTCTAATAAAACGAATAACTTTATAAAAGTATTATGTTTTATATAAAAAGATTTTACTATGCAAAACACTATGCATAATAGAATATAATATATTCTATTTATAGTCTAATAAAATGAATAACTTTATAAAAGTATTCTGTTTTATATAAAAAGCTTTTCTGTTTTATTTCATTAATAATACTAATAAAACAAAACTTCATCATCATTATTATAATTCACAATATTAATCGACCAGGTCGTTCCTAGGAAAGAGGGGGCTTTCCAATAAGGATTTCTCCTTATTGGCGCGCAATTAGGTGACCAAACCTCTCCTTGGCAGAACTTCTAAACATCGTTAATATTGTAAATAATAATATTAATAACTTCTTCGTCTCAATTATTGATTTAATAGTATATAAAATATCGACAATAATTGAATCAATTAACGTGAGATACTATGCAACAATTACTGAAGCAATAATTGAACAAAATTGAGTGACTTCTCACGTAAGCATCAATAATCAATACCGTGTGCTACTATGCAACCATGCGTATTCATGTACTTTTAACACCGGGTGTTTCAACAGTTAACGATAAAACTTCCGTCGTTATTTTTATAAAATATTTTTGTCATTTTCTCAATCCGACAATAATTCCGTTGTGGGGTCCACTAATGATTGTTCCGTTGTACGAATATTCCCTGTTAAAACGAATATTCCCCGACCAATCGAATATTATATAACAACTTGCGTACTTTGCAAAATTTATAACTATTACCCACAACTATAACATTATATCAAATTCATTCCATAATATTCAAAAATGATAATTATAGAAAATTCATCTTTATTCATAAAAGTTGGGGTCTTACAATCTCCCCTTATTATGAAATTTTGCCCTCGAAATTAGGGTGCACGACACGGTATGTCGAAGAGGTAAGGATACCTTGATTTCATTTCTGATTCTAACTCCCGGTCATTTCCTCAACATCGTGGTTCCTCCATAAAACTTTGACTTGAGGTATAACCTTGGAGCGTAGAATATGTTCCTTCTTATCCAAGATTTGAACAGGAACCTCTTCATACGTTAAATCTTTCGCTATTTCATCCGGTTCTAACTCAATAATGTGGTTCGGGTCTTTCACATATTTACGTAACATGGATATATGAAAAACGTTATGAACACGAGATATATTTGGCGGTAAAGCGAGTCTATAGGCTACAGTCCCTACTCGATCGAGGATTAAAAATGGGCCAATGAATCGAGAATTGAGCTTTCCTCTCTTTCCAAATCTCATAACTCCTTTCCATGGAGCAACATGTAACAACACATGATCTCCAATATCGAATTCCACGTCCTTTCGATGAAGATTAGCATAACTCTTTTGTCGGTCTTGTGAGGTTTGTATACGTTGTCGGATAGTTTGAATCTTTTTTGTAGTCATACGTACCAACTCCGATCCCAACAACATTGCTTCACCCACCTCATCCCAGCATACTGGAGAACGACACTTTCTTCCATACAACACCTCGAATGGAGTCATGCCAATACTTGTTTGATAACTGTTGTTGTAAAAAAACTCCACCAATGGTAAGAACTTGTCCCAACTTCCCTTGAAGTTAAGGACACAGAGTCTTAATAAATCTTCAAGAGTTTGAATAGTCCTCTCGATTGTCCGTCATCGAGGATGATATGCCAACTAAATCGTAAACCGCGCCCATAGCTTTTTGTAAACTAACCCAAAATCGTGAAGTGAATCTTGGGTCTCGATCAGAAACTATGGATACTTTCATACCATGCAGTCTTACAATCTCGTTTATGTACATAAGAGCAAGACGTTCAAGTGTATAAGTTTCTCGTATTGGTAAGAAATGAGCAGACTTGGTCAATCTATCAACAATGACCCAAATTTCATCTATACCTTGAGAAACCTTGGGAAGACCAGTAACGAAATCCATGGTAATGTGCTCCCACTTCCATTCTGGAATTTTAAGTGGTTGCAATAGACCTTTTGGTTCTTGATGCTCTGCCTTGACTCGTTGACAAGTTAAACACCTTGAGATAAATAGCGTTATCTCTCTCTTCATATTGCCCCACCAAAATGTATGTCGAAACTCATGATACATTTTGGTACTCCCAGGATGGATTGAAAATGGTGTGTTGTGCGCCTCCATCATGATTTTATACTTTAACTTTCGTGATCGTTAGGAACACAAAGTGCGAGTTGACTCAAGTATTCCTTCTTCGTTGATTCTTGCTTCCCATATAAGCACCTTCTTGTACTTTCTTCCTTATATGCATCAGCTCCATGTCTGTAGCTTGAGCAGCTTTAACTTTATCGATTAAAGTCGGTTCTACTCGTATATTCTCCATCATCAAGTGGGTCCCTGGAGTCTTTATCTCTATCTCTATCCTTTGCAAGTCATACAAAATGGGCCTCTGCATTGACAATATCGCACTCGTACCCGCATATGATCTTCTACTCAATGCGTCAGCTACCACGTTTGCTTTTCTAGGATGGTATTGGATGGTATGATCATAATCTTTCAACAGTTCAAGCCAACGTTGCTGTCACATGTTGAGTTCCTTTTGAGTGAAGAAATATTGAGGCTTTTATGATCCGTAAAGATCTCCACTTTCTCCCCATACAAGTAATGCCTCCAAATTTTAAGTGCGAAGATAACAATTTGCTAACTCTAGATCATGAGTAGGATAATTCCTCTCATATTCTTTGAGTTGTCGAGAGGCATAAACTATGACTTTCCCATGTTGTATGAGAACACATCCTAACCCTTTGCACGAAGCATCACTTTGAGATGACAAATCCTCCGAGCCGATGGTATTGTCGAGCAGGTCTTTGAAATGAGTCTTCTCTTGAGTTCTTGAAAACTCTTCTCACATTCCTCGTTCCAACCGAATTTTATTTCTTTCCGAGTCAGCTGAGTTAAGGGAGTAGCGATTCGAGAAAACCCTTCTACGAATCTCCGATAATAACCAACTAAGCCGAGAAAGCTACGTACTTCGGTCACTGATTTAGGTTGCTCCCAACTTTGAATAGCTTCAATCTTTGCTGGGTCAACAGATATTCCATGACTTGATACCACGTGCCCAAGGAATGCTACTTCCTCAAGCCAGAACTTGCATTTCTTCAACTTGACATAAAGCTTATATTCACGAAGCTTTTGAAGTATCAGCCTCAAGTGTTGCTCATGATCTTCACGGATTTTGGAATAAATAAGGATGTCATCAATAAAGACGACCACAAAGTGATCCAAATATTCCTTGAATAATCGGTTCATCATATCCATGAAGGCAGTAGGAGTATTAGTCAATCCAAAAGACATGACTAGGAATTCATAATGCCCGTACCGAGTTCTGAAAGCCGTCTTTGGAATGTCATCGGTTCTAATATTCAATTGGTGATATCCGGAACGAAGATTAATCTTTGAAAAAAAAATTAGCGCCTTACAATTGGTCAAACAGTTCATCAATGTGAGGCAATGGATATCTATTTTTGATAGTGACATGGTTCAACTCCCGATAATCAATACAAATTCGCATACTCCCATCTTTCTTCTTCACGAATAGAACAAGAGCACCCCAAGGAGACGTACTAGGATGAATGAAACCGATGTCTAACAATTCCTGTAGTTGGGTCTTTAACTCTTGAAGTTCAATAGGAGCCATTCGATATGGGGCTTTGGAAATAGGTTTTGTACCAGGTTCAAGGTCGATACAAAATTCAATTTCACGCTCTGGGGGTAGGCCAGGAAGTTCTTCAGGAATACGTTAGGAAATTCATTAACAATAGAAATATCATTCAAAACTGACGTATTTTTGTTTAGATACGTGACATGAGCTAAGAAATCTTGACATCCGTTTTTTAATAAACGAATAGCTTTATGGCTTGAGATGACAGTGATTGATTTTAATGGTTTGGTTGCTTAAATTCGCATAATAGGTTGGTTAGGAATATGAAAGCTAACAACCTTACGAAAATAATCAATTTTTGCATGATGAGTAGTTAACCAATCAATCCCTAGAATTACGTCAAATGCAAGTATTTTCAATGAAATAATATCGACAGGTAATGTGAGGGTACCGATTTGAACCAAACAAGACTTATAAATAGTGGATGTAATGAAGGTTTCTCCCAATGGAGTTTCAACAGATAAGTTAAAGTCTAATTTCTCTGGAGTCAAATTTAAACGTTAAGCGCAAGTAGGAAAAATAAAAGAATGGGTAGAACCAGTATCAAATAAGGTGTGACACCCCCAAAATAGGTATACAACACCCATTCTAAGTCGCCAAATATATGGTACAGAAAAACAACTATAACTTTATTATTACAATTGTCGTGCAAAATACGATAACACATACTGTGAGTTTAAATACAAATATTGTCTTCTAGACAATATCCACACCCAAATAAAGTCCTTCTTACAATTATTGATGTACTATTTTACAAAAATAGTGAGGACTGCTAAAACAACTGACTAGGACCATCACTCTATACCCCGACTGGTTCCTGCTATGTTCTCGCTTCTTGGGAAGAAAAATAGAACAAAAAGGAAAAGGGTGAGCTCAAGTAGCCTAGTAAAGAATATTATGACTAAGATAATATACAAAAAATTATCCTTAGTCTTCAACAGGGAAAAATCTGATAGAATACAATTGACAACAAGTTTTAGATCAATAATCTGCAATGAAACAACAATTCATTAGAAAGAGTTAAGTAGAGAATCAAATCTACTATCATCTATGAATTTAAAAGTCCATCATCAATATTTTATCCTCAGAACATCAATCAATATACATCTTGCATCAAATATTCATCTTTGCACTACGCCAAAGATATTCATTTATATCACCAACAATTCATGTATTCATCTCAACACTGCTCATCTTTTTGACTACGGGCCAAAGATATTCATCGTAATCATACATCTTTGCACTTCTGAGCCAAAGATATTTATTAAGTATCACCATTAAGGGCTGAGGATGATGAAAAACATTTTAGAGAACGAATCCATTGAAACAGAAGGGCAAATATTAGGGATTCGTATTTCGGTTTATCTAAATTCAATAATACTCCATAATAACCAAGTGTTAAGTAAAATAAAGATCAAAACATGGATACAATCAAAGATAGTAACCATAAAAGACATCTGGGATGAAAAAGAGAAAATTTCATTTTTCGGTGAATAGTGTCGTATTTGTGAATAGTGCCGTATACGTGAATAATAACCCCAACACAAAAGGTAGAAATTCCACAATAAAATTCATAACAATATCTCAGCATAATGATATTGAAGAAAATAATATCATTTAAGAAGAAAATAACATCCCTTACCTCAAAGAATCAAGATTTTAATGAAAGGTCGGAAGTGATCTTTGAATGAAACTTATCTTCAATCAGTAACTCTCAAAGTATCTAAATACTCACAAAATACGCTTGATAATATAGAGAGAGAAAGAGAGAAAGCTTATGTTTCTGGTGTGATTTTCAATTCTAACTTAGCCCTCTATTTATAAGAAAATATTAGCCCGCCGAAGCAGAATTGACCTGCTACCTGATGGCTTTACCTGCTACTATTGCCACCCACCACATTTGAAATAAAATTCACCATATTTTTTTACCAACCACAAGTGAGGCCCACTCAATTCTAGAATTTTCCACCAAAATCAATTATAACCCTAATTTTCGAATCAGACACATCTTAAAATTCATAAAAAATCATTCGTTCATTTTTAACGGTTTAAAATTTATGGACATATATTCAACTTATATATGTATAACATATCCAAAAATCACAACGATCCAACGGTCAGATTAAAAATTATAACTCACGCAATATATCTCAAGAACAGTGATTTAATTTTTAATACCTCTATTCCAACAAAAACACATCAACATTAATTCCTTCAATTATATCCACCTAAAATAAATATATCCATCAATTATAAAGTAAATATTTCATTATCATATGAATCAATAATTAATTACTCACAAATAATATTACAGAATCACAATTATGACAACCAGGCCGTTCCCAGGAAAAAAGGGGGCTTTTCGATAAGGATTTCTCCTTACTGGCGCGCAATTAGGTGACCAAACCTCTCCTTAGACAAAACTTTCTAGACATTGCCAATAATGTTATCTAATAATATTATTCAAATAATATGAATTATTGATCTGATAATGAGAAATACTGTGCAGTGATAATTATTAAAACAATAATAATATAAAATATCAACGCAGCAATTATTGAATCAATAAAATAAAATATTGAAAAGTAATTATTGTAACAATTATTGAGTAGTACCTTCTTACGTAAGAATCAATAATTCAAAAATACTGTGCAATACTGCAGTCTATCTTGCTAACCACGCGTATTCTCGTATTTTAACCAAAGGTATTCCAATAGTGTTAACGGTAATAACTACGCCGTTATTTATAAAAACTCAAACATGTCATTTTCTTTATCCGACAGTGATTATGTTATGAGGCCCACGAATGGCTGCGCCGTCGTACGAATATTCTCCGACAACAAGAATATTCCAAGACCAAACAAATATTCCCCGATAAAAAATTAACATTTTATAACCACTTGCGTATTTTATAAAATTTGCACATTTCATCCACAACCAAAGTATTATATCAAATTAACTCCTTATTATTTCAAGATAATAAATAGAGAAAATTTAATTTTATTCATAATAAGTTGGGGTCTTACATAAGGTATCAACTTTGCTAGAGTTTATGATAAGCTTACTAGTGATGACCTCGTTCGGGTTTCTTGCTTTCTGGGAGGTCACGATAAACGCTCTCCCTTGCATTACTGGCTTTGACTTTTCTGGGACGTCCTTTGGTGCCTCCATCCTAGCTGAACTTGTCTTCGGTGAATGACAAAATCAGGCTTAAGTGACCTTCTCTTCCACAATTATAACATGCTTTGACGACATCGCTATGATTTGGTGATGTGTCCTCCCCTCCGCATTTGAAGCATATGATAGGTGGTCGTTCTTCTTCCTTAACAACGGTCTTTGGTCTTGCCTCTTTCCATCATTGTTGAATCTCCTCTTCTTGAAATGTTAATTCTTATTGTTTTGGCCATGATTACCACCAAAGTGGTTACCATTTCTGGCATGTTGATTCCCTCCACGCTTATTATCACCGCTTCGATGATCGCTATCACTAGTATTATCATTTTCTTTGTTTGCTTCTCTCTTTTTAATTTGGGTTGACTCATTATCGCGCTCCCAATAATCGAGCCCTATTAACAACATCTCAAATACAAACACAATTTATGAGAGATAAGATATTGACGTATCTTGGGTTTCAACCTCTTAGAAACATTCGCGTCATTCTCTCTCATTATCAACCAAATGGGGCCGAAACCGGGACAACTCGGCAAACTTAGCTTCGTCTTTGCGACACGATCATGTTGTTTTGCTCGACTTGATGAGCTCTACCTCTTTCATGTGACGAATACTTTCGGAAAGTACTTGTCGTTGAACAATTCTTGGAACTTCTCCCAAGTCATCTTCAAGCAAGGCGAGTTGAGTACGTTTTACTGATTCCCACCAAAGAATCATTCTCTGAAACGCAACATGAAGGTGGAAAAGGGAACCTTTGCTCCTCGAGCATCCCAAGACATCAAATATCTTGTAGATATGCTTTATCCACGCTCCGCCTTAAGTGGTTTTGGCTCTCCAAAAACTCCGGTGGTCCCAGTTCCTTGAAGCGCTTAACGATGACTGCTCGAGAGTTGCCGAGTGTTTCCACCGCATTTTATCTGAGGAGCCGCTCTTGCGATGTTGCATGAATTGCATAAAGCCTCTGAACATTCCATCGTTCATCATCTGATCAGTGTTGTTGTTTGCCTGAGGATTGTCGCCTTCCTGATGCACATTATCTTGATTATTGATCTGTGGAGACTCAATGGTCTCTTGTGCTCCATTGCTAATCTCAACATTCTTGGATGCCATTTTCAAATACTACAATAAAACAAAGGTTAATTGACATGCAATATATAATATCCTTATACTCTGACCGACCAATTAAATGTCAAATAAACTTAGGTAGGTCATACTAGCGAAGGAATTCCCCGTCTCTCCCCTCCTAGTTCTTGTTTCACATCTCAGCCAGAGATCATATCCCTAAGCTTTGATACCAACTGTGACGCCCCCAAAATAGGTATACATCACCCATCTTGAGTCGCCAAATACATGGTACAAAATTCAAATACAACTTAATTATACAACAGTCGTGTAAAATACGATAAAACATATGCTGTGAGTTTTAATACAAATATTGTCATCTAGACAATATCCATACTCAATTGATTCCTCATTACATTTATTATCACACTATTTCATAAAATAGTGAGGACTACTAATGCTATTATCTGAACCAGTCACTCCGCTTCCCGACTAGTCCTCGCTTCGTTCTCATTTTCCGAAGAGAACAATGAAAGTAAAAGGTGAGCTCAACTAGCCCAAGAAGAAATATTATGACTACGATAATACGTAATAAATTATCGTTAGCCTTCAACAATGTTGATACATATAACAAACATCAAGTTTAATCTGCAATAAACAAGCAATCCATTAAAAGAGTCAGTAGAGAATAAAATCTACTATCTTTTATGATTTAAAAGGTTTTCATTACTTTTATCATTGGGACTCGACAATAAATAATCCACATCACCCCTCACTACTACGGCCAAGAGGATATTCATTAGTATCACAACCACAATTTATCCACGCACTACTGAAAAGGAGGATATTCGTGTATTCATCAATGGTCATAATCATGCCAACAACTGTCCATCAATGCACTATGGGCCAATGAAGACTTTTACCATATTATTTGTAACATTACGGTCATGATTATACCGAATAATCCCTGGTCATAATCATACCAAGTTCATCTATGCACAACAGGCCACATATGACTTTCAACATAATATAAGCATGAGGATGATGGCAATGATATAAGAATTCAATAAAAACAAGTTCTAGAATTAATTTATCTAGAATTCAATAACGTCCAAATTGTCAACATGATACTGCTTTGTAGAGTAAAATTTAAGAATGCTCAGAAGAATATTTTCATGAAAAGATACTGGATGAAGCGCAAATATCAAGGATATTCCACTAATTTTATGGAGTGTAGAAGTCAAAACTTTAACCAACTAAGTATAATAAAGAATGGAATAACAAAAGAAATCACCGTGCATGCGATAGACCGCACAGCATGAGTTATTCCAATGAAATAATAAATAACGGAACTAGGTCATTAAAGAAATGCACGATGGGATATTCTAACGAATAATAAATAACGGAACCGTGTCAAAGCGAAATTTGCACCAACAGGATGTTCCAACAGAATAATAAATAACGGAACCAGGTCATGCGTAAATGCACAGACAGGATGTTCAAACAGAATAATAAAGAATGGAATAACAAAAGAATTTCACCATGTATGCGGTACTTCGCATAGACAGGTTATTCTAATATAATGATAAGGAATGGAATAACAGAAGAATTTCACCAAGTATAGGGTGATCCAGCGTATCGAGTTATTCCAACGAATAATAAAGAATGGAATAATGTAAGTTCTCTTCATGAATACGAAAGAAATAATACCCTTACCTTAGAACAAACCGGATATAAGAGTAGTGAAGTAGCGAATACTTTTCTTCTTTCTCTCTATAGTTTCTCTCTCTAGAGTTTCATGAATTCGTGTAAGAAATAATGAAGGAATGAGCTTCTATTTATAGGAGAATAGAATTTGGATAAGTAACTAATTCTGAGCAGTTCGATTGATTTATTTTTAAACTGACGGTCCAGTTTGGTTTACTATAAAATATTCTAATAAAACAAAATCTTTTAAATAAAATATAATATATTCTATTTATAATCTAATAAAACGAATAACTTTATAAAAGTATTACATTTTATATAAAAAGATTTTACTATGCAAAATACTATCGCAGTACTATGCAAAACACTATGCGTAATAAAATATAATATATTCTATTTATAGTCTAATAAAATGAATAACTTTATAAAAGTATTCTATTTTATATAAAATCAAGAAAAATACTATGCATAATAGAATATAATATATTCTATTTATAGTCTAATAAAACGAATAATTTTATAAAAGTATTCATTTTATATAAAAAGCTTTTCCATTTTATTACATTAATAATACTAATAAAACACAACTTCATCATCATTATTATAATTCACACTATTAATCAACCAAATTCGCTCCTGTGAAGAGAGAGGGCTTTCCAATAAGGATTTCTCCTATATCGGCGCGCAATTAGATGACCAAACCTCTCCTCGCGTAACTTACAGACATCGTTAATATTGCAAATAATAATATTAATAACTTCGTCGTCTCAATTATTGATTTAATAATATATAAAATATCTACAATAATTGAATCAATTAACATGAGATACTATGCAACAATTACTGAAGCAATAATTGAACAAAACTGAGTGACTTCTCACGTAAGTATCAATAATCAATATCGTGTGCTACTATGCAACCACGCGTATTCCTGTACTTTTAACACCGGGTGTTTCAACAGTTAACGATAAAACTTTCACCCAATGATTGTGCCGTCGTACAAATATTCTCTGTTAAAATGAATATTTCCCGACCAATCGAATATTATATAACAACTTGCGTACTTTGCAAAATTTATAACTATTACCCACAACTATAACATTATATCAAATTCATTCCATAATATTTAAAAATGATAATTATAGAAAAGTCATCTTTATTCATAAAAGTTGGGGTCTTACAGTACATACACAACTCATTATTATTTTTCAGCACTAGAGCTTTTTGCCTCAATTGTTAAACCTTATTCAGTCTGTATTTATTCTCACACCGAAGTTATTCCCCAACGGCACAAGCCGTCAAGCTTTTGGTGTGCTTATTATTTCTGTGCAGAATTAAACTCGTTTTTGATGATTGAGACGCGTAGACAAATTTTGACGTTAACATAATTTATTGTAAATATAACTTATTTAATTTACAAATATATTATTTGGAGTTTAAACACCAGTTTGGTGAAGTTGTCAAATACAATAAACACTGCCACCAGTAACAACCGAACATCTCCTTGTTAAAACCATTTTTCTCGAAATATGAGATAATAATAATAATAATAAATTCTTATTGTTAGACTATGTATTTAATATATCAAGATCGTGTTATTTATTAAGACAAGGAACAGTATGTTTGGAGATTTTGAAATCGTAATTTGAGTGTTTTTTAGTTTATTAAGTTGAAATAAAAGGGGTATTATTGTTTTATTTGTATATATTAATAGTATAACAGCCATCCGCCAACAGCCACATACGACAGCTTGGTTCCACTTCCACCCATTGACCTTTGACTTCTGTCTAATTATTTTTATTTCTTTTGAAAAGAAAATTGAATTTGAAAAGACTTTTATATTTTTTAGTTACATACGATATACTATTAGTAGCACAAATAGTACATGTACACGCAAAGGTACTCAAAGTAACCTTTTCAAATACAAATAATAATTTATATAAAAAACTAATTTAATATATATATATATATACAGTAAAACCTCTATTTAGGAATAGACTTGGGACAAAATTATTTTTATTCTAATTGAGAAGTTATTACTAAATAGAGGTATTGGTACAAAATATTTTTTGAACACTCAAAAATATCCACTTTAACAAAAATATCAATAAGAACTCCCTAATGTAGTCTTTTATAAAAAAATATGGTCTTTTATTGAAAATGTAGTCTTTTATAGAAAAATCTAATCCTTTATAGAAATGTAGTCTTTTATAGGAAAATATAGTTCTTTATAGGAAATGTAGTCTTTTATAGAAAATGTAATATTTTAAAATTAATATTGTCTCTCTCTCTCATATATATATATGAAATTATTACTATATAGAGGTATAATTTCTTATCTGAGACTTAAAAATATATAACATATAACATTTTATAATTTAGAGGTTATTCTTGTTTATAACTGGCCCAAATTAGAATCAAATTTTTTATAATATTATAGAGATTATTCTTATATGTAGTATTCCTAAATAGAGATTTTTATATATATATATATATATATATATATATATATATATATATATATGGTCCCTTTATCTACCGAACTAAAACCACGAACTAAACACAAATCGAATATAGTCATTTTATATATATAATGGATATTAATTTTCTAATCCCATGTGAATGGCGAGGATGTGGAATAAGTGTTATAAAATTTCATAATAGTTAATGTGAAATTTAATTGGCTTATTGTAAAAAAATACAATTCCCACATAGGAAATGAATTTCAAAGTTGAATTGTAATTTATGTATAGATTAGGATGAAATTATTTTTAATTTTTTCATGTCTCATATATTTAAATACATTATTAATAGTTACAATCCACATAAATTTATATTTTATCCTCATATGTAGCAACACTCTTTTCACATAATAGCTTTAAACCCGATACTTTCCCTTCTCAGTTCTAGCTTTAATTTAAATCCATTTCCTTTTAATAATTTTTTTTTAATTTTTATCTAAAGCTCCATTTTCTCTTTTGTGACAGGGCAATATGATTTTATTTACTAAAATGTTACTGTGACGCTCTCAAATTTAGGTATACATCACCCAATTTGAGTCGTCAAAATACAAACAACACATAAATTTTCCTATTTATACTTATTATAATGTCGTGTATAGTATGACAACACACACACACACACGAATTGTCACACTATTTTACAACTTGGTGAGGACTACTACAATTACTAATTTGGACCATTATTTCATTCCCTTGAACCATAAGTTTTGGCTTGTTCGTGTTAGCCTTGGGTGTCTCCATTATAGATGGATTTGATTTTGTTGACAGACAAAATTGAGCTATCTGACATTCTTTCCCACAACTGTAAAAAATCTTGGATGACTGAGTACAAATTGAGCTGATATGTCTCTCATGTCCACACTTGTAACATTTGACTAGTACTCTTTTTCTTCTGTTTGAAATTGGTGTTGGTACCGATGTCGGTGTCTTTCCATGGTCATTATTGAATCTTCTTTTCTTAAAGTTATTGTGACGCCCCCAAAATACGTCTACACAACCTATTCTGAGTTGCCAAGTACATGGTACAAAATTTAAATACAAACTTCATTTATACAACTATTGAACTGCCGTGCAGAATACGAAAAAATATAGACTGTGAGTTTTAATACAAATATTGTCTTGTAGACAATATCAAAACTCAAATAAAGTCCTCATTACAATTATTATCACACTATTTTATAGAATAGTGAAGACTACTATAGCCACCATCTTGGACCATCACTCCATTCCCAGACTAGTCCCAGCTATATTCTCATTTTCTAAAGAGAACAATGAAAGAAAAAGGTGAGCTCAACTAGCCCGGTATAGAATATTATGACTAAGATAATATAGAATAAATTATCCTTAGTACGTCCTCAACAGTGTAAAAACTGATAGAATACAATAGACAATAAGTTTAGATCAAAAACTGCAGCGGAACATGCAATCCATTAGAAGAGTCAAGTAGAGCATGATGTCTACTATCTTCTATGATTTAAAAGTTCATCATCAATTTTTTATCTCTGTACTACAACTCAATAAATAATCCACATCACCGAATTATCCATGCACTACGGGCCAATGATATTCGTTAGTATCACCAGTGGTCATGATCATGCCAAACAACTGTCCATCTATGCATTACGGGCCAAAGAGGACTTTTACCACATCATTTGCCTATAACATTACAAGTCATGATTATGCCATAATTCCTGGTCATGATCATACCAATCAACAATCCATCTATGCACTACGGGCCAAGATGACTTTCATCACAATATAAGCATGAGGATGATAAGAAATCAATCAAGTGAGATCAAGGATAAATATTAAAGATTTATAATTTAATTTATCTAGAGTTTAAGAATGTCCAAATTTTCAACATGATAACTAATTGTGGAGTAAAATTCAAGAATGATATTCATGTATCAAAAATAATTTGGACAAAAAAGAAACAAATTTTTGTCATGAATAGTACTTCATGAATAGTACCATATGTATGAATAGTACCCATGAATAGTATCGTATGAATAGTACAATAAGAATGAATAATACCATGTGAATAGTACCCGAGTGAATATTACCCCGTGAATAGTACTCCGACATGAAAAGATTAAAATTTAACAAGAAAGTTCAGAAAAATATTTCAGTGAAACGATACTAGATGAAGCGCAAAATTCAGGGATATTCTACTAATTTCAAGGAGTATAAAAGCAATACTTATCAAAATAAGTGTAGATTTAGGAATATAAAACGAAATAATATTACTTACATACTATAGAGTATGGAAGAAAATAATATTTCTTACGAATATTGAACAAAAATAATATTCCTTACCTTAATAGGAGAGTAAATCTGACTGGTATAGCGGAGATATTCTTAAGGAAAACTTGCACTATTTGCTACACTCAAAGTATCCTTATACTAGAAAGAAATACGCACAATATTATAGAAGAAGAATTCTCTGATTCTGGGGTGATTTTCATTTCTTAACTAAGCATCCTATTTATAGGAGAATGGCAGGGCATTATTTAAGAAAATCACGGATACACAGGAAAAAAAATCATGGGTTTGCAACTCATCAGTATACCATTTAAAACCTTCAACCAATAAGGGAGTACCCTTTAAAATAATTCACACGCTGCCAGGATAAAATATTTCCATCAAAAATTATTTTGACCAATCAAGGACTACCCCCTTGTGAAGGGAATATCAATTTGGAGATATAGACCAATGAAGGAGCACCCTCATTCATAAGTTAGTGAATAGTAACTGCATCATTAGAAAATTTGGCCAATAAGGTTCATTCCTTGAAAATAATGTCTGCCAAATAAAAATAAAAACATACACCTCATTTGAAGGTAATTGAGGGCTACCCCTCCGTAAATCAATTCGCATCTTCCAAAATAAAATAGAACAAATACCAATTAAAAATAATAATTGAACAAACATCTTCTAATCATCAATTATTATTCTTATTTTTAATCAACATGATCTTTCAACAATTATTCTTCATTTTATTTTTTGGGGTTTGGAAATTATACTTCTTAAATTTATTCTATATATTAGTATTTTTTTAGTCATATCATTTATTTTTATTAAAAAAAGCATTTAAATGGGATTGGAGCACTAGAAGTGGTTATTTTGGCAAATGAGGGTTCAAAGTTTTGTGGATTATGAGGTGTATTAGTTAAGTTTAAGAGAATAAATTATAGAATCTTGTTATACATTTTGAAAGTTATTAATTGAATTATGATTACGATATATGTGTATATATAGGATAGGTAGGAATTAAAAAAAGTTCTATTCTAATTTATTTTATCTTATCGTATGCACTTTCACAATGGTCGCAATCTAACTTCGTCAAATATTTATTGACATGTATATCATTTTTCTAAATTATATGCAGATGACTCATAAAATTAGAATTTTTCAAACTCCAATAATAATATATTATGGGCAAAACTAATAAAATAACCACTATAGTTGGTAAGTTTTACTGATTACACCATTGAACTTTTAATTTTTCAAATTACCCCACTAAACTAATTATTATTTTGAAATTAGGTCATTCCGTTAAAAAAAAATAAACAGACGTTAATTTTTTATCGACAAAACTAATGAATTATCCACTGTAGTTGGCACGTTTTACTGAAAACTCAATGTGTGTGTGTTGTTGTACTATGCATGACATTGTAATGAGTATAAATAGGAGAATTTAATTATATATGTTGTTTGTATTTTGACAACTCAAATTGAGTGATGTACACACGAATTTGGGGGCATCACAATTACTTCCTCCATTTACTTTAATTTATTTTTTGGGGTTTGGAAATTATACTTATTAAATTTATTCTATATATTAGTATTTTTTAATCATATCATTTATTTTTATTAAAAAAAAGCATTCAAATGGGATTGAAGCACTAGAAGTGGTTATTTTGGCAAACGAGGGTTTAGAGTTTTGTGGATTATGAGGTGTATTAGTTACGTTTAAGAGAATAAATTATAGAATCTTGTTATACATTTTGAAAGTTATTAATGAAATTATGATTACGACATATGTATATATATAGAATAGGTAGGAATTAAGAAGAATTCTACTTTAATTTATTTTATCTTAATTATCGTATGCACTTCTACAATGGTCGCAATTTAACTTTGTCAAATATTTATCGACATGTATATCATTTTTCTAAATTATATGCAGATGACTCGTAAAATTAGAATTTTACACACTCCAATAATAATATATTATGGGTAAAACTAATAAAATAACCACTATAGTTGACAAGTTTTACTGATTACACCGTTGAACTTTTAATTTTTTAAATTACCACACTAAACTAATTATTATTTTAAAATTAGGTCAATTCGTTAAAAAAAATAAACGAACGTTAATTTTTTATCGACAAAACTAATGAATTATCCATTGTAATTGGCACGTTTTACTGATTACACCATTGCACTTTTAATTTTCAAATTATCCCATTAAACTAATTAATATTTTGAAATTGGGTCATTTTGTTAAAAAAAAATTAGCAGAAATTACTTTTTTATCTATGTGATTCTGGAAAAAAAATTCAAAAATAAAAAATATTACTTATGTGGCAAAAAATAATTAAAAACTTGAAAGTGAAAGGAAAAAAATAAAATATTTTGGGTACTCTAATCTCAGATGCTTATCAATAGAAAGAACTTTCTCGCGAATGAAAAGCAATTCATTAGCAGTAGAAATGAAAATGCAGAAATTAGTAACAACAATATTTTACATCTATCTCTGAATTATCTTCGCATCCATCCGTAAAAACTCAAGCTCTTATCAAATCATAAATTCAATCCCAACAAATATATATATATATATATATATATATACACACACACACACACACACATACACATAAATATATAGAGAGAAATTGAGCAAAAAGTGAACCTTGTGGAGGCGATCAAGAGTGAATGAAAGGAGTTCAGAGACATAAGGCTGCTGATAGTCGGAGGTGAGAGGAAGGAAACCTACTGCAACACCATTACTTCATCTGTTGTCGTTGTCGGGGATTCAGATTCCATTGTTATATCTAATGCTGATGTTTGAAGCTCAATTCAATATTTTGGGTATTCAGATCTAAGAATTTTTATAGATTATAGAGAGAGAAAATACGCAAATCTATTTGATTTGGAAGAAGGGGAGAAAAGAGAGATGAGAGGAAGGAAGAGAGAGAATAAATTAATTTTTTTTTCTTTTTTCTTTTTTTCTTTTTCACGTCCACGTAGGATAAAATCTGAAACGATTTAACACTCGTGAGGTCTGTAACAGAATAACCCAATTTTAAAATATTAATTAGTTTAATGGGTGTTGATCGATTTCACAATCAATGAATATGTGCAAGTATACACGGTCAACAAGTAATAAAGTGAAAGTAGAGTATCGTTCCCACGAGAAATTATTTAATAAAATTCACCAAGTACTAGTTCTTAACCAAACTAATTTTATTTAAACAACTGCAATTTATGAATTTTAAAATTAAGAAAACTAAATTAACTAATTAAATTGAATTACTTTATAAATGAATTCAAATAAATAAAGGTTAAGACTACAATATTCCCAATTATGAACTATAAACCAATTAGTCAATTAACCCAATTATTACGCCACCTGAATTGTTAACAGGAATTCTAGTTGTTAAAAGCCCTTTCCCAAGTAAACAGATAACTTTTATTCAATTCAATTAATCCTGCGATATTCCTATGCAAAATAATTAAATCAAACCCATTAAATTTCAATTCCCAATTTGTTACATGTAGTGAACAGATATTCCTATTCAATTCACGACCCTAATTATTCATCTCATGTAAATAATTAAGCCTACATGTTATCATGTCTAGTTCCAACCCCAAATTTCATCTTCCGAATCCTTCTAGAGTAACACAATAATTACTGGCCAAATAATTAATCAATACGCACAAGACATGATAAACAATTCACCTTGACATAAATAATTGGAATAAATTAAATAATTAATTAATAGACATAAAATGTTCAATTTGTAGTCTTAATAAAAGAAATTTAGTTCATTGTCATTAAATTAAAATCAAAAATCCACAAATGAATAAACATTAAAAGATAAAAGTAAGAGAAGAGAAGATAATATAATCTGTTGTCAGTAGTCTTGAGACTCCTCTTCCGCTTCTGCTTTGAATCTTCAATGATCCTCAAGTTGCTTCAATCTCCAACAATCCAATATAAACTAGGGTTTATGTTCTAATCTAATGGAGTATTTTATCTAAGCTAATCTATGTAATCCCCCTTTATTTTATGCCTTACATCATGTATTTATAGGTTACAAGTCCAATTTTTAGCTTAGGAACAAACCTAATCCAATTTGGAGTCAAAATTACCTAAAATTCAGCGTCCAAGCGCGACCAATCCTTTCCCAGTACCCAACGTCAAGCATGGCTTCTCAAAAACTGCATTTTAGCACCTCGGCGCTGGGCATAGGCCTTGTGTGGGCGCCCCGGCGCTAGCCTCATGTCTGGAAATTTTTTGCTCCGACGTCCTTTGGGAAAATGGCCATAACGTCTTCGTTCGAACTCCGATTTTGATGATTTAAGATGTTCCGAAAAGAGGAGACGTAGATCTACAACTTTCATTCTTTAAGTTTTTCGAAATAAGGGCTTAAGAAATGCTGAAATTGGCTTTGAAGTGACTGCTATGTAATAGCAAGCCGAAAACGCGAATCTAGCCACCCCAAACGTCGATCCAAGTAACTTTTATCCCAATTCCTACAAAACAACATAAAAAATGCATGAATAGACACAAACACTTAAAAACTTCCAAAAAATTAAGCTCAAACGCACTCAATTCATGGGTATAAAACTCACTCATCAAATACCCCCAAGCTTAAACATTTGCTTGTCCTTAAGCAAAAACACAAAAGAAATAAAAATAAACAAACTAAATTAACTACATAAATGTATATGCATGATCTACTTCCTAATATACCTACGAACCTAGTAATAAATCAATATGATATATAGCAACAGGCCTCAAAGATACCAATGATACTCAAATAATTTATCCGATCAAATCAAAGTCCATAACTCTAACCAGTTAGTCAATCCAAACCTGTCATGACCCATGTTGTGCGTGTGTGCTTGTTAACCATTCTAACCAACCACAGTTCAAGATAATCACATAACAAACTTCTTAAAAAAGAAATTTCAGTTCCAATTCAATTACTTTTGTGAACATGACAACTCCGGTTAAAACTAAGCAATTACCAAGTCTAAGGGTAAATACAAGATTTATTTCTACTTTTATACAATCACGAGGGCATGTTTGCTCTTTCTCGTGTTTTATTCATTTTTTTTATTCTCGAGTGGTCACGATGTGTCCTATTCCCTTAGGCTTTTCAATGCTACCTTAACGAGCTTTCGACCAACGACTCCCAAGACATTAAGACCTTAGGGCGCTAGGTGTAAAGACAATCCCCTTGGGCTTACTTACTCAAGTAACAAAAGGCCACAAAACTAGACAAGAATGCCACGGTGTTTATTCTCTTCTCTTTTTTTTCATCATTTCTTTTTTTTTTCATTTTAATTTTGTATATATATATCCCATAGATTCCCCCAAACTCAAACTTTTACGTCATTCCAACCTTTACCGCCAGTTCACTAATTTCCTTAAATTTTAACCAAGATTTTCCCTCAAAAACAAATTATGCAACCCTTGAACCAAGTGGATTAAAACAGTTAAACTTTAAGTGTTAACCGGTTACATAAGTTTAAGACAAGCTCAAATTATCATCATGATTAAAATTAGAACTCATCATCAATTATCAACACTGTTTAAGTTAACATGCAAAACCAATCTTATCATAGGCCGAGCTAAGACCACACCAACCGATCACACAGATTCATGCAAAAAAATATATGCAATTATACTACATGAACACATACTAATGCAACACATATATGAATATGCAAATAACTATCATGTATTATATGAAACCTAAAAAAAACACAATGCTAACACATAAAAATAACCAACTACCATGCAGATAACTAACTATATGCAATACGACACTAAAATGTCCCCAAACTTAAACTAGACATTGTCCTAATTGGTACAATAGAAAAAAAAGTAGTAAGCAGGACTTCCTAAAAAATATATAACAATCTTCCTCCTTGTCCACTAAGTTTGGAGAATAAAGGCTAAACACATGGAACAAATTGGGCACCACACTTTAAATTGACTTGAATAACACAGAAACCATGATAGAAACAATTTTATTAAATCCTAAATAAATGTAAATTCAAAGCTACTAATATAAAACCTAATAAAAACAAAAACTAAAAATTAAACTTGGGTTGCCTCCCAATAAGCGCTTGTTTTATAGTCTCAGCCTGACTTCTTCAATTCTCTATCCAATTCCCCTACAAAAATTGAGGAACCCTCCATCCATCAGTAATAATGTCTCTTTTGGGAGGTTCCCATTTGAAATGGCTATTGAATTTAAGTCACCTAGCATGATCTTTTTAGATAGGATCCCCATTAAGTACGGCAAACCACTAGGTACTTTCTCCATTGTGTTTGTGATCAAATTATGGCATGGATGCTTGTCAAACACAATAGGTTCCTCTTCAATCTTCCCTTTCTCGTCCCACCATGGTTCTAAAGTTTTGCTAGCTCTCATGTCACAAAGAGCTTTGCTGACGACATGACTGCCAATTGGGCATGGTTTTGCAAAATCGCCCAGATTCTTGAACTTTGGTGGAGAAGGTACGTGGGTCACTATCAAAATTGGGTCATCTTCATTGGTACTCAAAGTTAGATTTTTGTCGATCTCCTTTTCTTGGTCCCCAAGTGTCTCCTCTCTTTCACCATCTATATCATTTGTCACATCCGGTTGCAGACTTGGTTCGGGCTCACCATCAGTCTCAGAATCCATGTCATAGGGCCAAGTGTATTGAGGACAAATGTTCGAGGCATTAAGAAGTTGTTCCATCTGGTTCGCAAAATTTTGACTCGATATCTCTTGATTAATCCTTCTCTTCTCACTTGAAGCTATGAACTTGGACAGAATTTTCTCCAAATTGGAATGTTCTTCCTGTTGTAGTGGAGGTGGACGCGAAAACTCTGATGAGTATGTTGAATTTGGAGCATAAAATTGATCTTGATACGTATGGCTCCATGAAAAATCCGGGTGATACCCCCAATCTTGATAATAGTTGTTGGGATAAACATAATTGTTGGGGTAATCACTACCATACTGTACCGGCTCAAAATTGATGGCGCATTGATGACTCAGATGATTTCCAGCACAATAATTACAAGTAACCGCCACACTTTGACGACGCTGAGCTTCAAAAGCGTCTAACCTCTTCGAAAGTGTCTCAATTTGTACTGATAATGAAGAAAAAACTGTCACGAGTCCATCAATCTCCGCTCCCCTTGGCTGAGTCATTCTCGTATACGACCATTGATAATTAAATTCCGCCATGGTACCTGAAAAGAAAGAAAGAAAAATAGAAAGAGAATTAAAGAAAATAATTTAAAAAATGTTTAAATTAAAACTAATTTGATAAAAATTAATATTGGCAAAATTATTAATCTAAGTCCCCGGCAACGGTGCCAAAAACTTGTTGATCGATTTCGCAATCAATGAATACGTGCAAGTATACACGGTCAATAAGTAATAAAGTGAAAGTAGAGTATCATTCCCATGTGAAATTATTTAATAAAATTCACCAAGTACTAGTTCTTAACCAAACTAATTTTATTTAAACAGCTGCAATTTATGTTTTTTAAAAAATTAAGAAAACTAAATTAACTAATTAAACTGAATTACTTTATAAATGAATTTAAATAAATAAAGGTTAAGACTACAATATCCCCAATTATGAACTATAAACCAATTATTCAATTAACCCAATTATTACGCCACCTGAATTGTTAACAGGAATTCTAGTTGTTAAAAACCCTTTCCCAAGTAAACAGATAACTTTTATTCAATTCAATTAATCCTGTGATATTCCTATGCAAAATAATTAAATCAAATCCGTTAAGTTCCAATTCCCAATTTGTTACATGCATTGAATAGATATTCCTATTCAATTCACGACCCTAATTATTCATCTCATGTAAATAATTAAGCCTACATGTTATCATGTCTAGTTCCAACCCTAGATTTCATCTTCCGAATCATTCTAGAGTAACACGGTAATTACTGGCCAAATAATTAATCAATATGCACAAGACATGATAAACAATTCATCTTGACATAAATAATTGGAATAAATTAAATAATTAATTCATAGACATAAAAGGTTCAATTTGTAGTCTTAATAAAAGAAATTTAGTTCATTGTCATTGAATTAAAATCAAGAATCCACAAATGAATAAACATTAAAAGATAAAAGTAAGAGAAGAGAAGATAATAGAATCTGGTGTCAGTAGTCTTGAGACTCCTCTTCCGCTTCTTCTTTGAATCTTCAATGATCCTCAAGTTGCTTCAATCTCCAACAATCCAATATAAACTAGGGTTTGTGTTCTAATCTAATGGAGTATTTTATCTAAGCTAATCTATGTAATCCCCCTTTATTTTATGCCTTACATCATGTATTTATAGGTTACAAGTCCAATTTTTAGCTTAATTAGGAACAAACCTAATCCAATTTTGAGTAAAAAAAGTGTCAAAATTAAGTCCCAAACGCAGCGTCCAAGCTCGACCAATCCTTTCCCAAGCCTTCTTACTTGGCGCAGTATTATTTCATTTGCATTCTAGTGCTTAATAGCTGGGCATAGGCCTTGTTTGGGCGCCCCGGCGCTAGCCTCATGTCTGAAAATTTTCTGCTCCGACGTCCTTTGGGAAAATGGTCATAACTTCTTCGTTCGAACTTCGATTTCGATGATTCAAGATGTTCCGGAAAGAGGAGACTTAGATCTACAACTTTCATTATTTGAGTTTTTCGAAATAAAGGTTAAGAAATGCTAAAATTAGCTTTGAAGTGACTGCTATGTAAATGGCAAGC
This sequence comes from Panax ginseng, assembly GCA_020205605.1. Lineage (NCBI taxonomy): Eukaryota > Viridiplantae > Streptophyta > Magnoliopsida > Apiales > Araliaceae > Panax > Panax ginseng. The sequence goes on from CM035135.1 coordinate 30,988,706, forward strand.
CAAAAACGCGAATCTAGCCACCCCAAACGTCGATCCAAGTAACTTTTGTCCTAATTCCTACAAAACAACATAAAAAATGCATGAATAGATACAAACACTTAGAAACTTCCAAAAGATTAAGCTCAAACGCACTCAATTCATGGGTATAAAACTCACTCATCAATGGGGTAATTTGAAAAATTAAAAATTCAATGTTGTAATCAGTAAAATGTGTCAACTACAGTGGGTAATTAATTAGTTTTGTCAATAAAAATATTAACGTTCGTTTTTTTTTAACGGAATGACCCAATTTCAAAATAATAATTAGTTTAGTGGGAAAACTTGAAAAATTAAAAGTTTAATTGTATAATCAGTAAAACGTGCCAACTACAGTGAGTATTTGATTAGTTTTATCATATATTATGTAGAGAATTTAGGAGAAAATTAAAGAATTTGAAATTCAATAGGGTTAGTTATTCTTTAATTTTCTTTTAAATTCCTTACATAACATATTATTATTATAAAGTGTAAAACTCTAATTTTATAGAACATGGATAAATAATTTATTCTCTACATTTAATTACGAAAGTTCCATTGCTATTGCTTAGAACATGATGATTACACATCATTATGAATTTATGTAGTTAGTATTTTGAGCAAGTCAATAAATGATATTGCTTTCTAATTATTATCTAATGTCCAAAACAATAAATATAAAGACTTTGTCATAGTTTAATAGTCAATCGTACTTGAAAATTTATTTATGTTGAATTGATTGATTGAGCTAGGTGTGAACCATCACATCCATGTTAGAATTTTTTTTAGCAAATACTAATTTTTCTTAATATATCACTCGTATTTATTACTTCACTAAATGTTAGAACCATCACATCCATGGTAGAACCATCACATCCATGTTAGAATTTTTTTTAGCAAATATTTTTCATACATATTAATAAAAATAAAAATAATTTTTTTAAAAATTTATCTTCAATAACTTCACAAAATTACACAGTGACAAATATTTTTATTTTTTAATAATAATAAAACTCACTAAATGACATATTTATTATTCACTTTATGTACCTTTACTCATCTTTTTGTGGACAAAAAAATTGTACTTTTAGTTATTCTTTTGAAAAAGGAAGAAATAATTTCTAGCATTATTTAACTGCATCAAAAAAGTAAAATAAAATAAATCTCTTGCAATATTCACATTAACAAGCTATCACACATTAAAATTATAGATTTATTACATACATTATTGATAGGGCTTTTCTATGCTGACATGATAATTGGACATGAATACTTTATAATTTCATCTATTTGTAAAACACTCATATCTAAATCCCGATTTTAATGGGATTCAATTTATTTTTTGACTAAATTGCAAATTTAATTCTCCTATTTGTTATGTTTTTACAAAAGTGTTCTCTAATTTTTATTTCTTAACACAAGCCTTCCTCATAAATACATTAGTTGTGCAAAATTATTCCTCCAACCCTTTTAATTTGTCAATAAAAAATTGTTTTTTAAATTAAATTTGACAGAAAGTGCTAAGATATATATTATTCATGTCTAAAGTAAGGTTATTATAGTCATTATAGGACCTACTTGAGATACACTTGAGAGCTACAAAAATTGCATTTATGATTGAGAATTAATGGACAATGTGAGCTAAGAGGCCTTCAATTAGGGTTTGAATTCATCTTAATCAAACCATGAGTTTTAAATTATGGCCAAAATTCATCTCAACCAAGTATTTTGTGAAATTAAAGTTACAAGTAGTTGTTAGGGTTTAAATTAGTGTTGCAAATAGAGCGGATAATTTGATTGTCACCTTGAAAACAGGATGAGCTGTTAACACTATAATAACCTTAATTTATGCAACAAAATAATACGTTAGCATTTTTTTGTAAAATTCAATTAACATAAATTGCTTTATTATCACTAGAAAAGGACGGAGGATTAATTTTGCATGATTAATATATTTATGAGGGAGACTTGTGCTAAAAAATAAGTTTAGGGAACACTTGCAAAAATATGACAAATAGAAGGGTTAAATTTACAATTTAGTCCCAAAATTTTAAACCCTATAGAGTGGGGTCGCGGGTAGACCTGACAAAATATGGTTATGGGTTGGTTTTGGTTTTCAAAATATGGTTATGGTTTCATTTAAGAACTAAAACCATATTAACCATTTTTAATATGGGTTGGGTTGGGTTGGAACTATATGATTATAATTCAAAACCATATTTGTGACGCCCCCAAAAATAGGTATACATCACCCATCTTGAGTTGCCAAATACATGGTACAAAATACAAATACAAACTTAATTATACAACCGTCGTGTAATATACGACAATATATAAACTGAGAGTTTTAATAGGAATATTGTCATCTAGACAATATCCACACTCGAAGGAGTCCTCATTACATTTATTGTCACACTATTTAACAGAATAGTGAGGACTACTAATGCTATCATCTGGACCATCACTCCGTTCCCCACTCTGCGTTCAAACTATATTCTCATTTCACAGAGAATAGGTGAAAGAAAAGGGTGAGCTCAACTAGCCCAGTAAGAAATATTATGACTAAGATAATATATAATAAATTATCATTAGTCTTCAACAATGTTAAACTGATAAAATACAATAGACATCATGTAAGACCCCAACTTTTATGAATAAAGATGAATTTTCTATAATTTTCATTTTTGAATGAATTTGATATAATGTTATAGTTGTTGGTAATATTTATAAATTTTGCAAAGTACGCAAGTTGTTATATAATATTCGATTGGTTGGGGAATATTCGTACGACGGCACAATCATTGGTGGACCCCACAACGGAATTATTGTCGGATTAAGAAAATGACAAAAAATATTTTATAAAAATAACTGCGGAAGTTTTACTGTTAATCGTTGAAACACCCAAAGTTAAAAGTCTCGAATATGCGTGGTTGCATAGTAGCACACCAGGTATTGATTATTGATGCTTACGTGAGAAGTCACTCGCTTTTGTTCAATTATTGCTTGATGGAATTGCATAGTATCTCACGTTAATTGATTTAATTATTGTTGATATTTTATAATTGAGATGACAAAGTTATTAATATTATTATTTGCAATATTAACGATGTCTAGAAGTTCTGCCAAGGAGAGGTTTGGTCACTTAATTGCGCGCCAATAGGGAGAAATCCTTATTGGAAAGCCCCATCTTTTCTGGGAACGACCTGGTCGATTAATAGTGTGAATAATAATAATAATGATGAAGTTTTGTTTTATTAATATTATTAATGTAATAAAACAGAAAAGCTTATTATATAAAAACAGAATACTTTTATAAAGTTATTCGTTTTATTAGGCTAATAAGAAAATCTTTTATATAAAATGTAATACTTTTATAAAGTTATTCGTTTTATTAGACAATAAATAGAATATATTATATTTTATTATGCATAGTGTTTGCATAGTAAAATCTTTTTAAAAGTTATTCATTTTATTGGATTATAAATAGAATATATTATATTTTATTGTAAACCAATCTGGACCGTCCGTTTAAAGTAAATCGATCTGGACTGTTCATGGATTGGTTACTATTCAGTCCATTCTTCTATAAATAGAAGCTCATTCCTTCATTATTTCTTACGAATTCAATGAAACTCTAGAGAGAGAAACTGTAGAGAGAATTATTCTTCTATCTTGAAAGCGTATTTCTTTAGCGTTTAAGAAAGCTTTGAAATGTAGTGCAAATTTCTTCAAGTATATCCCACCCCACCACTGGTAGTACTCTTTCTTTATAAGGTAAGGGTATTATTTTTTCATATTCATGAAGAGAACTTACATTATTCCATTCTTTATTATTCTCATTAGAATAACTTTTGTATATCGCGATCTACCCCTATACTTGGTGATTTCATTGTTATTCCATTCTTTATTATTCATTGGAATAACTTTGTATACGCTGATCTACCCTATACTTGGTGATTTACATTGTTATTCCATTCTTTATTATTACATTGGAATATCCTCATCTGCATGCATTTTACGTGGGACTGGTTCCGTCTTTATTATTCTCATTAGAATATTATGTCTGCATGCGTTTACGTTGGACTGATTTACGTTATTTATTATTACATGTTGGAATAACTTTGACTATCTGAGTACCGCATGCATGGTGATTTCATTGTTATTCCATTCTTTATTATTACATTTGGAATATTCCGTTGTCAATGTATACGCTTTGACACGGTTTAGATTATTTATTATTATTCTGTGATTTAACTTTGTCTACATGCAAGTACTACATGCATGGTGATTTCTTTTGTTATTCCATTCTTTATTATACTCAGTTGGTTAAAGTTTTGACTTCTATACTCCATGAAATTGGTGGAATATCCTTGATATTTGCGCTTCATCCAATATCTTTTCGTGGAAATATTCTTCTGAACATTCTTGAATTTTACTCTACAAAGAAGTATCATGTTGACAATTTAGACGTTATTAGTTCCTGAATAAATTAATTCTTGAACTTGTTTTATTGAAATCTTATATCATTGTCATCATCCTCATATTTATATTTTGTTGAAAGTCATCTGTGGCCTATAGTGCATAGATGGACTTGGTATGATTATGACCAGGGATTATTCGGTGTAATCATGACCATAATATTACAAATGATGTGGTAAAAGTCCTCATTGGCCCGTAGTGCATTGATGGACAATTGTTGGCATGATCATGACCATTGATGAATACACAAATATCTTTGGCCCGTAGTGCGTGGATAAATTATGGTTGTGATACTAATGAATATCCTTGTCCATAGTGCAGGGATGATGTGGATTATTTATTAAGCTGAGTCCTAGCGATAAAAGTGATGAAAACCTTTTAAATCATAAAAGATAGTAGATTTTATTCTATACTTGACTCTTTTAACGGATTGCATGTTCCGCTGTAGTTAAACTTGATGTCTATTGTATTTTATCAGTTTAACACTGTTGAAGACTAATGATAATTTATTTTGCATTATCTTAGTCATAATATTTCTTCTTGGGCTAGTTAGCTCACCCTTTCTTTCACTTTGTTCTCTTGAAAATGAGAACGTGGCAAGGACTAGTCGGGGAACAGGTGGCGGTCCCCGGATGATAGTATTAGTTGTCCTCACTATTCTATTAAATAGTGTGACAATAAATATAATGAAGACTTATTCTGAGAGTGGATATTGTCTAGAAGACAATAATTGTATTAAAACTCACAGCTTTCTTGTTGTATATTAAAGATTGTATTTGTATTCTGTACCATATATTTGGCGACTTAAGATAGGTGATGTATACCTATTTTGAGGGTGTCACAACAAATAACAACTTTCAAGATGGAAGTTATCCTATAGATGTTGTATTCATGCCTGTTCGAAACGCGAATCATAGTATTCATTCTTATGGGAATGGGAATGAGAAACGATGCTCCAGAATCTTTTCGATTGCTCGTTCGAGAACTACGATCTTTGGCTCTGGAACTGAATCATTTCTTTGTATCTGAGAAGAATTTCCAGATTAATAGGAAGGAAGCTTAATCGGAATGAATCAGAATTTTTCTTCTATGATCGATCGGTATAAACATCAACAACTCCGAATTGGATCAGTTTCTCCTCAACAAATAAGTACTTGGGCCACATCAAGTTTAACTGCAGCGGAATAATCAATCCATTAGAAGAGTCAAGTAGAGCATGATATCTACTAATTTCTATGATTTAAAATGTTTTCATCAATTTTTATCACTGAGACTCAGCTTAATAAATAAATCACATCATCGAATCATCCCTGCACTACGGACCAAGGATATTCATTAAATCATCAATAGTCATGACTATACCGAATAATCCATGGTCATAATCATACCAAATCCATCTCTTCACGTAAGCCAAAGATATACAACAATAAAACCAATAATCAACAATCCATCTTTGCACGTAAGCCAAAGATATACAATTCAATAATCAAAAGTTCATCTTTGCACGTAAGCCAAAGATAACTTTCATCACCATATAAGCATGAGGATGATGACAGTGATATAAGCATTAATCAAACGAAAATAAGGATAATTATTAATAATTTTAAATTTATCCAAATATTATCAACCACTCATAATCTAATATTATTAATATTGTAACAATATTTTAATCACTTCTTAAACTAATAAACAATTTATTTCAATTGTTTACACTTTACCAAACAATGCATTTAATCATTCAAAAATATCATACTCATAAGATTTCATCACCAATGATCAAATCCCTTATAAAAAAAAATTTGCATATACCTTATATAGGATTTCCAAGCCATAAAATCTTATTTTCCAACTTTGTTACTTCACATAACATATTTAACTCATATGTTCGTAATTAAACTATTTTCATGAAAATACCAAATCAGTCCCAAAATATTTCTTTTACTGGGTTTAGCGAGAATATAGTCCCATAATGAACATATATTTTTCTCTCGAATTTTTAAATTTCATTTACTATTTTTCAAAAATCAATTTCTAATTAATTCCTTAAGAAATTAGCTACCTCAAGTTTAACTCCGTAAATTTCCAAATCTTGGCGGGATCTTACACATGTTAATGTGAGCTTCGATTTAAATTTCATGGTCACGAGAGTTATAGAACTCCTATATAGCATTTTTCAAATCGAAAAACTTAAATATTGAAATGGTCATAACTTACTCATTTTAAGTCGGAATGTGCTCATATTTGGACAAAGGTACCTTATACCATATACTTTCATGTCCCAAAAGGCCGAATGTTTCTCATAAATTAAGTGGCAAAAAAAATTTCTTCAAATTTATGGCCATGAGCTTTTTTCGAAATTGCGCTTTTGACTCCTTTGCTAAAATCACCACACGAAAATCTACAACACCTTTTCCAAAGGATTCCACTTGGATAAGTTATATAACTCATAGATCTAACTCTAGAACTTGACCACACTCAAAAATTGAAATATAATAGGAGATATGGTCAGTTGAATTTTATGTTCCATTTTTACCAAAATCTGATTTTCAACCCTTTGTGATTTCTAAGAAACTTTCATGTTTTCACATAATAACCAACATAACTCATCATGACAATGACATAAAATTCAATAAAATAAGTTCAAGAATTAATTTATCCAAGAACTAATGACGTCCAAATTGTCAACATGATACTTCTTTGTAGAGTAAAATTTAAAAATGCTTAGAAGAATATTTCCATGAAAAGATACTGGATGAAGCGCAAATGTCAAGGATATTCAACTAATTTCATGGAGTATAGAAGTCAAAACTTTAACCAACTGAGTATAATAAAGAATATATGAAACTGCAAATGGACTTTCACTCGCCATGCGGTAATCCACGTATACAGATCATTTCCACAATATAATAAGGAATGAATACAAAGGATCATTCACCATGCATGTGGTAATCCACATAGACAGGTTATTCCAACAGAATAATAAAGAATGAAATAAGAGAAGGATTCACCATGCATGCGATAAAGACCGCACAAACAGGTTATTCCCAAAAGAATAATAAATAATGGAATCAGGTCCGGCGTAGAACGTCAAACGAGGATATTCAAGCGAGAATAATAAATACTGGAATAATAAATCATGGAACCAGTCCCACAGAAACACACGCATGGATATTGAGACGAAATAATAAATGCGAAATAATAAATAATGGAACCAGTCCGGGAAACGCACGAGCGTGATATTCCGGCGAGAATAATAAATGCGAGAATAATAAATAATGGAACCGTGTCGGTGAAATTACATGCCCAGCGAGGATATTCCAACGAGAATAATAAAGAATGGAATAATAGAAGAATTTCACCATGTATGCGGTATCAGATAAACAAGGTTATTCCAACATAATAAAGAATGGAATAATGTAAGAATTTCACCAAGTATGCGGTATTTGATAAACAAAGTTATTCCACGAATAATAAAGAATGGAATAACAGAAGTTCTCTTCATGAATAAGAAAGAAATAATACCCCTTACTATAATAATAATATCCTTTACCTTAGAAGAAACTGAATATTAGAATAGAAAGGTAGCTGACTTCTCTACTTCTTTCTCTCTATAATTTCTCTCTCAAGAGTTTCAGTGAATTCGTAAGAAATAATGAAGGAATGAGCTTCTATTTATAGGAGAATGGACTAAATAGTAACTAATTCATGAACGGTCCAGATTGATTTACTTTTAAACGGACGGTCCATATTAACACTTAAAGCAACGGTCCATACTGATTCACTATTAAAACTTTAAAACAACGGTCCATACTGATTCACTATTAAAACTTTAAAATAATGGTCCATACTGATTCACTATTAAACTTTAAAACAACGGTCCATACTGAATCACTATTAAACTTTAAAGCAACGGTCCATATTGATTTACTAATATAATTTCAACCAACGGTCTGAAAAATTAGCACATCTCCTCATGAAATAATATTGTACCCAAAAATAATTTAGACCGAAAAAAAATATATTATTCAGGTGAATAGTATCCCGTGAATAGTAACTCATGAATAGTAACTCGTGAATAGTACTCCAACATGAAAAGTGTCCCGAATACCCGATTGAACAATATAACCTCCAGACATCAATTATCATCAGAATAGATGTCGATTTCTACTAACACAAATAATCTCAACACAATAAAACTATCAAATTCATCTTTAATCAATACGAGCTTATTCATCATTAATATTATAACTCACAATATTTAACAACCAGGTTGTTCCCAGGAAAGAGGGGGCTTTCCAATAAGAATTTCTCCCTATTGGCGCGCAATTAGGTGACCAAATCTCTCATTAACAGAACTTCTAGACATTGTAAATATTGTAATTTAATAATATAAACAACTTTGTCGTCTCAATTATTGATTTAATAATATAACATATTGTGCAGATGATACTGTGACAATAATCGAATCAATAATATGAGAGATATGATGCAGCAATTACTGTAGCAATAATTGAGTATAACTGAGTGACTTATCACGTAAGCATCAACAACCAATACCGTGTGCTATTATGCAACCACGCATATTATTGTACTTTTACTACCAGGTAGTTCAACAGTTTTAACGATAACACTTCCGCCGTTATTTTTATAAAAAGATAATTTTGTCATTTTCTTACTACGACAATACTTCCGTTGTGGGGTCCACCAATGATTGTGCAGTCGTATGAATATTCCCCGGCCAAACGAATATTATATATAACAACTTGCGTACTTTGTAAAATTTATAAATATTACCCACAACTATAACATTATATCAAATCCACACCATAATATTAAAAAATATTTCTAGAAAATTAAATATTTATTCATAAAATCTGGGGTCTCACAATATTAACCATATTAACCATTTTAAGATGTTTTGACTTTTAAACAAAACTTTTGAAAAATGAAATTGTAACCATCACAAATAAATTAATTAAGTAATAATATGATATAAAAATTATTAATATAAATAATAAAATGCTAAAAACTATACTAATAAAATTTTAAATTGAAATTAATTCTACTTAATTACTAATAAACTATACTAATAAAATTTTAAATTGAAATTATTAATTCTATTTAAAAATAAATTATTTGTGCAAATATATTAATTTATAAAATATAATTATTTATGAAATAATATTAAGTTATGAAAAAAATCCACTTAATATCTCTAGCATACTAGTAATCTGGACAATAAGCTCTAAAACATGATTAAATATTCAGAGTTATACACCAAAACGCAAGCACCCAATATCCAATTACAAATGTTCATAAAACCAATATTAATTAGAGATAAAAAAAATTAATATTTTCACAAAAATTTTCTTATTTCATGTGAGATTCGTATATCATTTTCCTTTTAATTACTACAAGCTTTGATGACCAAATGAAATAAACCTTCTCTCCCAAAAAAAGTCAAATTGAGCATCACTTTTTTGCACTTGTAGAAAGAGAAAAACAAGACATGACATTTTATTAGAGAGAAAAACAAGACATGACGTGAATCTAAAAATGGTATGGTATGGAATATGGGTTGAAAAATGGTTAACCGGTTAACTAACTATATTTGTTTTAAAAAATATGGGTCCAAACTTTAACCAACCTGAATAAATAAAAATGGTTAACCAACCCATTTGGTTCTAGTTAATATGGTTTGACCCAACAGTTAACTAACTATATTGTCAGGTCTAGTCGCGGGTGACATTTTTGTAAATAAAAGGAAAGCAAGTGAAATTACTCTCTTTTAATAATTTTTATTTTAAAAAAAATCTCAAAAACAACATAATTTTAATAAAGGTATGCTATTTAAGAAAAGTATGTTATTTAAGATTTATGCTTTAGATTCATCTTATATATATATATATATATATATATATATATATATATATATATATATATATATTTAGGTCGATTGAATGCGGATCCTTTACTTTCTTAAAATGAGGACTTTTTTTTTGTTTTTTTTTTAAAACAACTAAAAAAAAAGTTTAATATTTATGGGCTGAAATTTTTCATAATACATGTTTTTGGGTGTGATTTGGAGTGCGATAATAAAAAAACATGTATGTATACCCGTCGCATCGTACCACCATTTTTGGTATAGGTATTCAAAACACGCCTAAAAACATTGTATTATGGAAAAATTTCGATTCCATAATATATTAAACTTTTTTTTAGTTGTTTTAAAAAAAAAAATCCTCATTTTAAAAAAGTAAGATCCTTTACTTGATCATTTACGATATATATATATATATATATATATATATATATATATATAGTTATGTAGTTATTTTGGTTATTTTATTATAAATTCATAACATTTATAATATAATATGTTATTAGTAATAAAAATGTTACTTATATTGATTGATTTTAAATTAAAAATAGTTGGACAAAATAATATAAAAAAATGCAAATCTCCACATACCTAGATTAATTACATATATGTATGAATTGAATCTCCACTATCCATTTTCTTGTTATAGTCTCCATCAAACTTTTAAGAAAGTAAACAATTTGATTGTTATCACATCCAACTACTTGAAAATTATCTTACAAACAGGGGTAGTAAAGTCATTTACTCTCCCTCACACAAAGTACAATTCACCAGAATCATCAAACAGTCATCCTTGTCCAAAAATAGCAACCAAACAAGTTATCTCCCTATTAAATGAATAAAAGAATATCTATCTCCCAAAGAATATCCTCTGTTTCCATTTATCATGTTTTCCTTGTGTTCCCCACTTAAATTTTGACACACGATTTTTTATTTAATTTTAGAGTTAATTAGTGTTAAGTAGGAGATCAGGTGTCAAAATTTAAGTGTAAAACATAGAAAATGGGGAAAGAGAATATGCTCTTATTAGGGTCATGTTTGTTTGCAAGAATTATAATCCATATGATTAAATAATACATCATCTTAAGCTATTTTATAATCTCAAATTCAAATTTAAAAATAAAAAAAACATTTGAAATTAATAGTCATATCTCAAATGTAATACTTGCAAACAAACATAGCCTAAAAATAAAAATAAATAAAAATTTATATATAGATTAATTTCATGACGAATCTGAATTACGACTGACATAAAAAAAAAATTTAAAATTTATATTTTATATATTTACGTGTATTGATATTTACTATCGACATAAATTTATCGTTATATTTAACAACATTTTAAAAGAAATAATAATACTGACTTTGTTTCATGAATCTATTATCCTGTATCCAAAAGGCCAAATAAATGTATTCATATTTGAGTCCTTCTACATGGACGTCATTTGTAATTTGATTGTCGAATTATAGGCCTGGTAGGGACGGCGTTTGTAATTTTCCATTTACCCGAATCCCCTCCTCTTGCCATATTATTCCGTATTCACTTTAAAGTTTTAACAACTTTAAACCCTTATATCCGAAAATAAAGCCAACAAGGACAAATTGTCCTTATAGACACTAATATCTTTAGTAGTCAAGTGGCTATTCCCAGGATGATCCCTTGGGAAGAAATTACTTTCCCGAAATAATGGCAAATTAAAAATGTCGTCACTACCAGGCCTATAATTCGACAATCCATTGAGGATGTTGTCCAAACCAGTAATGGAAATGTTTATTTAAAATTTCAAAGACCTTTTACCCGAAGTCGATCTATTAATCATATTGATTTTCTTGAATCATCTAGACAATCTGTGTTTAATCCCTTAGAATCCGTTTATCAAGAGTCTAAAAATCCCAGTAATGAGTCTGTTAAAAATGAAGACTTAATTAGAGGAATTCATATTTCTGAAAATCAAATACCTCATGGTATTTATGAAACAAATACTCCTCAAAACAGAATACCTTATAGTCCAACTGCTAGTGATATGAATTTAGAATCTTAATGGATTTTTCTCCTAATAGTAAAATTCGTCAATGTTTAAACTAGAAGTTTATGCAGGATAAATACCAGAACTTTAGGAATTGGTATTTCAAAAATCATGATAATAAAAAAATAGCAGATATTAAATCTAATTATTATGCTTATCTGAATAAAAACCAGTGAATTTTATCATTTACTAAATTGTATTATGATTTTGTTTCAAAGTTTGATTTTTACACTGAAAGTCAACTAAATGTGTTAACTGGAATTCAAAAGGATTGGATTACTACAAGTGGAAGTATTATTCAATCAATTCATCCCCCTCCCAAGTCTCTTGAACTTAGCCCAAGGAATGAAAATTTAAAACCCTTAGTTATCAATCCATATGTTGATATTTCTAAGATACCCCATCAACAAGAAGAGGTTAAAATAAAAGATATTTTACCCTTGTCTAAACAGAATAATTATACTAATTTATTCCTTCAAACTGTCGGAAAACAGTTAACCAGGATAGAAGAACAAATGAATCATATTACTGATAATAGCCAAGTTATTCCTCAAAAAATTGATCTTCAACTTGTAACAATTAAGCCACCTTTAGAAGTTAGTAATTTTAAAATGAAATCTTCTAAAGCTGATAATGAATTTATTGATAATCTTTAAAATAAAATGTAAGATTTAAAGCTTACAACTGCATCTTCATCTCAAATTAATATGATGTCTGCACAACCCCTCTTCTCATACCAGTAATAATAATACTGATAGTGATGGAGATAATATTGATGATATTTCTCTTATTCATATTTTAGAAATTCAGAATAATTTTCAGGAAATGCAAAATATTAATAAAACCACTTACAGTCAGAAACCTATAAATTGAATGGCTTTATCTAGACCTAGTAGGTACTATTACCCCAGACCTACTCCTCAGGATATTATGTATGAAGAAGACTTTCTTCATTCTCAAAAATCTTACCATGGTAAAACCATTTATGAATGGAATATTGATGGTAAAATAGAATATCAAATTTTTGAGACCATCCATTATATCATGATGTATGCAACTGTCTGCAGACAGAATGATAATACAGACCATCAGATCTGTCGTTTCTTAGTAAATGGATTTACCTGCATTCTTAAAGGATGGTTGGATAATGCGCTTACTGAAAAACAACGAACTGAAATTCTCCAATCCTATAAGAATGAAACTGACCCTCTTACTAGAGCTGATACAAAAAGAGAAGATTCTTGCTATACCTTAGTCAATGCCATCATTCATCATTTTATCGGACCAGGACTCATGAATAATTATAGGGGTAGAGAACTCTTACAGAATCTTCGTTGTCCATCCTTAACCCATTTTAGATGGTATAAGGATGCCTTTTTAATGAAAGTTATGCAAAGAACGGATGCCAATAGTGAACATTGAAAAGCCAAATTTATTGATGGTCTTCCTACCTTCTTTGCTAAAAAAATTCGTAAAAAATTAAGAGATAAATATGACCGTATGAGTATTCCTTAGACTAATATTCTTATATATGGTCATCTTATTTCAGTAATCATTGAAGAGGGATTATCATTATGTAATGATATGAAACTTCAACAATTAATGAAAAAACAGAATCTTACTAAAAGACATGAGATATGAGAATTTTGTGACCAATTCTCTTATGACACAAAATTACAGTATCCCCAAAAGGATAAAAAACAGCAAAGTTCTAAACCTTCTAGATCTTACCGAAGACGTTCTTCTAAGAAATCTTCTAAAAACAAAACCCCTGAAAAATCTACTAAGAAGAGAAAGAGCAGTAATAAAAAAGATAAATCTAAAATTCAATGCTATAAATGTGGTAAAATAGGACACTTTGCTAATAAATGCAAATCAAAATTAAAACAAAAACTTAATGAAATGTCCCTTGATGAGGACATTCAACAACAAATTCTTAATTATTTATCTAGCAGTAATTCAGAATCAAGTTCAGATGATGATTTAGCTGAAATCTATTCTGAATTTGATAATGATTCTGGGGATGAACAATGTCAAACTTGTACAATAAATAACTGTAAGAAAACTACTGAAGCTGACTATTGGAAAGCTATCATCGAGATGAATGGTTTAGATATTGGAGGACCAAGTATCAATGTCTTAACTGACACCTAAAAATCACTCCTCGACTTAGCCGATCAAATTAAAGATCCTGAAATAAAATTAAAATTTTTAGAAATCTGTTATAAAAATAAAAAAATAGAAGATATTCTTCCCATTGACCAGTACAGTATGAAAGAAGTTATGAAACGAATACAGGATGTTTCCACTACTGAAAAACCTACTACTATTCAGGATCTTAAAGGTGAAATAAATATATTAAAATCTGAAATTAAACAATTACAAAATACTAATATTATTATTTTCCAAGATTTAAATAATATTAAACAACATTTAAATCATAAACAAGATAATAATACAGAATCCTTTAAAACTAAATCTTCTGATAAACTAGAGTCTTCTGAACATTATTTGATGCTTATGAATCAAGTAGTCTTTCAGAAATGGTATATCAGAATTACTTTTATTATTAAATCGGATTTTATTATTAAAGATTCCATTGCCCTAGTAGATAGTGGTGTTGACATGAACTGTATTCAGGAAGGATTAATTCCTACCAAATATTTTCAGAAAACCACTCAATCTTTAACTAATGCAAGTGGTAATACTATGAATATTAAATATAAAATTCCTGAAGCCTTAATCTGTAATCAAGGTTTATGTTTACATACTTCTTTTGTCCTTATCCGTAATATGAATCAAAGTATCATCTTAGGCACCCCTTTCTTGTGTCTTTTAATGCCTATTTCAAAAATTGATACTTTGGGTATTCATACTACTCTTAACAATAGACATATTATTTTTGAATTTATAACATGACCGTATACCAAAGAATTGAATCAAGTTAAGCACATGATTTATTCTAAAGAAAAACAGATAAATTTTATCCAAAAAGAAATAAAATTTCTTATTGTAGAACAGAGAATTTTACAACCTTCTTTACAAGAAAAAATAAAATTAATCCACAAGACTCTTCAAGTTGAAATTTGTAGTGATGTCCCGAATGCTTTCTGGAATAGGAAGAAATATATTATTTCTCTTCCTTATATCCCTAATTTTAATGCGAAGAATATTCCTACTAAGTCTCGACCCAGTTAAATGAAGAAGGAATATTTACTCCTTTGCAAAACTGAAATTGAGACTCTTCAACAGAAAAAATTAATAAAGCCTAGTACTTCTCCCTGGAGTTTTACAACCTTCTATGTGATGCCCCCAAAATAGGTATACATCATCCATCTTGAGTAGCCAAATACATGGTACAAAATTCAAATACAACTTAATTATACAACAGTCGTGTAAAATACGACAAAACATAATCTAAAAGTTTTAATAAGAATATTGTCATCTAGACAATATCCACACTCAATGGAGTCCTCATTACATTTATTATCACACTATTTAACAGAATAGTGAGGACTACTAATGCTATCATTTGGACCATCAATCCGCTCCCCGATTAGTCCATTTCGTTCTCATTTCTGAAGAGAACGTTGAAAGAAAGGGTGAGGTCAACTAGCCCAGTAAGAAATATTATGACTAAGATAATGCAGAATAAATTATCATTAGTCTTCAACAATGTTAAACTGATATAATAAAATAGACATCAAGTTTAATCCGCGGTGGAATAAGCAATCCATTAGAAGAGTCAAGTAGAGCATGATATCTACTATCTTCTATAATTTAAAATATTTTAAATCAATTTTTATCATTTGAGACTCGAATTTTAATAAATAAACCACATCATCGAATCATCCTTGCACTACGGGCCAAGGATATTCATTAAATCATCAATGGTCATGACTATACCGAATAATCCCTAGTCATAATCATATTAAAACTGTCCATCAATGCACTACAGGCCAATGAGGACTTTTACCACATCATTCGTTACATTACGGTCATAATTATACCGAATAATCCCTGGTCATAATCATACCAAGTCCATCTATGCACGTAAGCCAAAGATGACTTTCATCACAATATAAGCATGAGGATGATGACAATGATATAAGCATTAATCAAACGAAAACAATGATAAATATTAAAGACTTTAAATTTATCCAAATATTATCAATCACTTAATAAACTCATCATCTAATATTATTAATATTATAATAATATTTTAATCACTTCTTAAACTTATAAACAATTTATTTCAATTGTTTACACTTTACCAAATAATGCATTTAATAATTCAAAAATGCCATACTCATAAGATTTTATCACCAATGATCAAATCCCTTATCAAAAATATGCTTATACCCTATATAGGATTCCCAAGACATAAAATCCTATTTTCCAATTTTGTTACTTCACATAACATATTTAATTCATTTATTTACTCATAACTAGTTCATTTTCATGAAAAATACCAAATCCGTCCCAAAAATATTTCTTTTCTGGGATTTAGCAGAATATAGTCCCATATTCAACATATATTTTTCTTGGAATTTTTGAAATTCATTTACTATTTTTCATATGGCCAAAACTGCCGAATATTTAGACATTTATCATAAATTGTACTTTTTTCAAAAAATTCCAAAATTTACAAGGTATACTCCTGTTATATACATGTACTCCCAATAAAAATTTCACCAATTTAGGAGTTAACCACAAAGAGTTATAAGGGTTTACTTTTAAAATAGTCTTTTCCCATAAAATCCATAACTCTTAATATATACATCCAAAAATTGCCATTTCTGGACACAATCTAGAAAACTCATCAGATTATCATTTCAAATTTTTTCAGAATTTTTGAGGGTCAGAAAAATTACGAAACTGCAAATGGATTTTCACCCGCCATGCTGTAATCCACGTAGACAGATCATTTCTACAATTTAATAAGGAATGAATACAAAGGATCATTCACCATGCATGCGGTAATTCACATAGACAGGTTATTCCAACAGAATAATAAAGAATGGAATAACAGAAGAATTCACCATGCATACGATAGACCGCATAGACAGGTTATTCCCAACAGAATAATAAAGAATGGAACCAGGTCATGCGTAATCCGCACAGACAGGATATTCCAATAGAATAATAATGAATGGAATAACAACAGAATTCACCAGGCATGCGATAGACCGCACAGACAGGTTATTCCAACAGAATAATAAAGAATGGAACTAGGTCATGCGTAATCCGCACAGATAGGATATT
The DNA here is from genome assembly GCA_020205605.1 of Panax ginseng. Classification (NCBI taxonomy): domain Eukaryota; kingdom Viridiplantae; phylum Streptophyta; class Magnoliopsida; order Apiales; family Araliaceae; genus Panax; species Panax ginseng. Next base: position 31,006,373 of record CM035135.1, read on the forward strand.
CCAACAGAATAATAAAGAACGGAACCAGGTCATGCGTAATCCTCACAGACAGGATATTCCAACAGAATAATAAAGAATGGAATAATAGAAAAATTTCACCATGTATGCATTACTTCGCATAGACAGGTTAATCCAACATAATAATAAGGAATGTAATAACAATAGCTCTTTTCATGAATACGAAAGAAATAATACCCCTTACCTTAGAAGAAACTGGATATTGGAATAGTGAGGTAGCAGACTTCTCTTCTTCTTTCTCTCTATAATTTCTCTCTATAATAATTGCTCTATAGCTTTAGTGAATTGGTGAGAAATGAAGGAAGAATGAACTTCTATTTATAGGAAAATATAGTTTCGATAATTGCACGTTTTGGGGCTCGAAATATTACAGTACAATACCTCCAACTTTACTTTCATTTTTAATTTAGTCCTGCAAGTATTATCAAACTTGCACCACCTCCCCTAATAGTAAATAATGTGAATCAATAGTTTAATCATGTGAATCAATAGTTATAATCATGTGAAAATACGAATTATAGTATAGTACCTCCATCTATACCTCCATTTTTAACTTAGTCATGCAAGTATTATCAATCTTGCACCAACTCCCCTAATAGTACATGAATGTGATTCAATAGTACACACATGTGAACAAATAGTTATATAAGCATGTGAATTAGTAGCAATTAATTGCTCATTTATCCGATTAATTACCCGATTTATCAATATAACCCCCAGATATCAATTATCATCGAAATAGATGTCGATTTCCACTAACACTAATAATTCCAACACAATGGAACTATCAATTTCATCTTTAACCAACACGAAATTATTCATTATAACTCACAATATTTATCAACCAGGTCGTTCCCAGAAAAGAGGGGGCTTTCCGATAAGGATTTCTCCCTATTGGCGTGCAATTAGGTGACCAAACCTCTCCTTGATAGAACTTCTAGACATTGTAAATATTGCAATTTAATAATATGAATAACTTTGTCGTCTCAATTATTGGTTTAATAATATATCATATTATGCAGATGATACTGTGACAATAATCGAATCAATAATATGAGAGATATGATGCAGCAATTACTGTAGCAATAATTGAGTATAACAGAGTGACTTCTCACGTAAGCATCAATAATCAATACCATGTGCTACTATGCAACCATGCGTATTACTGTACTTTTACTACCGGATAGTTCAACAGTTTTAATGGTAACACTTCCGCCGTTATTTTTATAAAAAGATAATTCTGTCGTTATCTTACTACGATAATACTTCCATTGTGGGGTCCACTAATGATTGTGCCGTCGTACGAATATTCCCCGACAAAAAGAATATTCTCCGACCAAACAAATATTTTATAACAACTTGCATACTTTGCAAAATTTATAAATATTACCCACAACTATAATATTATATCAAATCCACACCATAATATTCAAAAAAATATTTCGAGAAATTTAAATCTTTATTCATAAAATTTGGGGTCTCACATTCTATGTTAATAAAAATTCAGAAATTGAACGAGGAACCCCACGACTCGTTATCAATTATAAACCACTTAATGAAGCCCTTCAATGGATTAGATATCCGATTCCGAATAAAAAGGACCTTCTTGACAGGCTTCATGATGCCACTATTTTCTCTAAATTTGATATGAAATCAGAATTTTGGCAAATTCAAATTAGAGAACAGGATACTTATAAAACCGCTTTTACAGTACCTTTTGGTCACTATGAATGGAATGTTCTTCCATTTGGAGTAAAAAATGGACCTTCAGAATTCCAACACATCATGAATGATATTTTTAATCCTTTTACTAAATTTATTATTTGCTATATTGATGATGTCTTAATTTTCTCTTCATCTATTGAACAGCACATTAAACATTTAAATATTTTTAAAAATGTTATCATAAAAAATGGTTTGGTAGTTTCTGCCCCTAAGATGGATCTTTTCCAAACAAAAATCAGTTTTCTTGGACATAATATTTCCAATTGAACTATTATTCCAATTGACAGATGTATTGGATTTGCATCTAAATTTCTAGATGAAATCAAAGACATTAATCAACTACAAAGATTTTTGGGAAGTTTAAATTATATTCGTGACTATTATCTTTCCCAAGATGCTTCCATTCTATATACTCGTCTACGAAAGAATCCTTCACTATGGACCACTGAACATACTGATGTAGTAAAAAAGATTAAAGCTAGGGTCAAACAACTACCTTGTTTATCCCTACCTAATCCCGAAAGGAAAAAGATGGTTCAAACTGATGCTTCTAATACAGGATATGGTGGTATTTTAAAATAATTAATCCTAACAATAAAAAAGAGGATCTTATTCGTTTTACTTCAGGAGTCTGGAATGCCTTTCAATTGTTAAATGTGTTTTAAAATTCCAGGATGATCTTTTAAATCAGCACTTTTTAATTAGAGTTGATTGTTCAGCTGCTAAACAAATATTTAAAAAGGATGTCCAAAATTTAGCATCTAAACAGATATTTGCTACTTGGCAAAGTACTTTATCCGTATTTAACTTTGATATTGAATATATCAAAGGAAAACAGAATTCTTTACCGCCACGGTCAGCGAGGCCGAGGCAGAGCTAACCTTTACTATACAGACTTTTCTAGCTTGAATACTCAATCCAGTAATTCTTCGGCTTCTTCTAGCCAGCCTACCGTAAAAGATGTTCTTCTTTTACCAGAACAGTACATTCCAAACAAATATGTGGAAGAAACAGTATTATTTAGTGACTAGAATGATGAAAAATGGATGAAAGATCCATGGGAGATTAAAAGGCGTTATTTAACGACTCAACAGTCTCCTCCTCGTTTTAACCAATATCTCTATGTATATGAGAAAATCATCATTGAAACAACATACATGGACATTAAGCATACGCTTCATGATCCATCCAAAACGACTAGCCTAATTCAATACAATAAAACAACCATCAAGAGCATCATGCCTCTTGCCAATTAGGGTATTAATCCTCATACTACCCGTACTGTTGAATCTAGTCATACAACAGAAACCAGATACAGCTATTGGGATTATATTAATTACTTTACGAATGTATTCTATTACCAGAATCCCATCCATAACCACACCTGGTTTATCCGTATTTGTCCTGATGTTCTTAAAAATGAAATTCCCAACTGGTTTTTCGTTTGGTGGGATAAATTCGGTATTACAATGGAAACTTTACCAGAATCAATTCAAACAGCATTCAAAGAGTGGCAGGTTGCTTATGCCCATATACCAGTAAATAAAGATCTATCTATGCTTAAATTATTGACCCATTTCATAATTCGTTTTGGAATCCCTTGGATCTGGAAATGGGATTTCCAATGTGACTATCAGAATAAAATTCCCCATCTTAAAAGGGTATTTTTTACCAAATGGTGGGATAAAGGACTTAATCCCACACTACCAGAACTTCTAAAGACCATAAAGAATCACACTCAGGCTTCCCTTGATGTCATTCCCCAAAGCCTTCCAGCACCAACATCGGTTAATCCTTTTGTCAAGATTCAAACCGATTTAAAACATAAATTTCCAAATCTAACTGAAACAAAATTAATAGTTAAGACTATGGACTATATGAAAACCCAATTCTTACAATCCTTTGTCCAAGATGACAGCTCCATGAAAACTGTTAGCGATAATGAAGGATCTGAACAGGATGACAATGAATTCAGCGTCTTAGCTGGTGAAAGTCAAGAGCCGGAACCCACTATGGGAGATTTCTGGGATTCTCTCACTTCCATTATTTTTGAAAAGATGGAACAAGACAAAAAAGAAAAAGGAAAAGCATAAAGCTATTCTCCACTACAACATCAATAATCAGAAACGGACAACCACAGTGCCTCCACCAGCAGTAAAGCATAACCAGCTGTCCCTCAATTATCAGAAAATGACACCAGCTGTCATCTATAATGCTCCATTCAACTGACAGTTTGTCTCTTGCCATTCCACTTTCTACGGCTGAGAGTTAAAGAAGAAAAGGTAAGTATAACAGACCGACTCCACTACCAAGGACACGCCAGATCCTTTCTTATCTTCTCACTTGTATAAATTGGGAGACCTCACCCATTGTTGAGGCAGAACTTTCTTAGCATTTTCCTTCTGTACTCTCTCTCTAAAAATAAATAAAAGTCTGAATTTTGAAGATATCCAAGGCTCTTCTGTAAGTTTTCATTATTGCTTCTGATAATTACTATGTTTCTTTACTTGATCTTTTAGATTATCATACTAAAAATAGTAATTGTTATAAAACAGCATATTACAATAGACAATCATAATCATTCCTATTTTTTAGAATAATTTAATAAATCTGAACAATTTATTATTTTAACTAAAACGCTATACAGAAAGAGACATGTCGGCTTATAGTTTTGGGAAGACCCCCAAACCAACAGTAACTTCATGAGATCATATATGTAATAATTTATTTGTAAATATATATTTAGTATGCCTTTAAAATATCCTTGCCATTTTATTAAATGAGATAGTTTGAGATTGGTGATTGATTAAGTGGAACGTCACCCAAGTCGCGTTAAGGACTTTGCCTTTAGCCGTGGTTTGGCATCATGGCTTCTATCCTTTGTAAATCGTTGACAGACGTGCTTGATCTTTAACACGCCATAGTTTTGGGAAAGTAATTTCTTCCAAAGGGATCATCTTGGGAATAGCCACTTGACTACTAAAGAGATTAGTGTCTATAAGGACAGTATGCCCTTGTTGGCTTTGTTTTCGGATATAAGGGTTTAAAGTTGTTAAAACTTTAAGGTGAATACGAAATAATATGGCAAAAGGAGGGGATCCGGGTAAATACTCATAACCATGAGATATAATTCTCATTTCTAATACTTTTGACAAATTATTATCAGTTAAGGCAACACTTAAATTTGGGTAGATATTAAAATATACTGGTCCATGAGCAAGAATGGTTTCAATAGCGCCCATAAGAGAGACTTTCCAGTTAAGACACCTACCATCTCTAAGTGTGCACTACTGGTATTTTGGCCAAGTAAAGTCAAAGGTTTGAAAGCTACTTGGACGAGTCATATATGAACATATTTATATTTTTGCAAAAAAGGATATAAATCTTCAACATGCAATAAATATAAAATTTCATCATTATTCTGCAAAGGAACATCATGTTCAAAAGTTTTTATTATTCATTTACTGATGAAATCAAAGGTTCCAATTTTATAAATTGTTTCTGGTTTGATCTTAGGAATGGTCCATTTGTCTAAGGCTTCCTTGACATCCTGATAGGCTATAAGTTCAGTTGCTTCCAAGGTAGAAGCTAAGGCATTAGCTATAGTTGAAAGAGAGGTTAAAAAATCAGTCATTTTTAAAAGCGATCATATATGCATAATTTATAAGTAACATATTCTCCAATATGTTAACAAACTAAACATGGCTCAGATACCAAATGAGGGCGTTAATCAACATACTACCCGTACTGTTGAATCTAGTCATACAATAGAAACCAGATACAACTATTGGGATTATATTGATTCCTTTACGCAGGTATTCTATTACCAGAATCCCATCCATAACCACACCTGGACTTTCCCCAGATACAGCTATTGTAATTGTTTAATTTTAGATTTTAATATATTTATTTCACCTTTAAGATCCTGAATAGTTGTAGGTTTTTCAGTAGTGGAAACATCCTGTATTCGTTTCATAACTTCTTTCATACTGTACTGATCAATGGGAAGAATATCTTCTGTTTTTTTATTTTTATAACATATTTCTAAAAATTTTAATTTTATTTCAGGATCTTTAATTTGATCGGCTAAGTCGAGGAGTGATTTTTGGGTGTCAGTTAAGACATTGATACTTGGTCCTCTAATATCTAAACCATTCATCTCGACGATAGCTTTCCAATAGTCAGCTTCAGTAGTTGTTTTACAGTTATTTATTGTACATGTTTGACATTGTTTATCCCCAGAATCATTACCAGATTCAGAATAGATTTAAGCTAAATCATCATCTGAACTTGATTCTGAATTACTGCTAGATAGATAATTAAGAATTTGTTGTTGAATATCCCCATCAAGGGACATTTCATTAAGTTTTTGTTTTAATTTTGATTTGCATTTATTAGCAAAGTGTCCTGTTTTACCACATTTATAGCATTGAGTTTTCGATTTATTTTTTTATTACTGCTCTTTCTCTTCTTAGTAGATTTTTCAGGGATTTTGTGTTTAGAAGATTTCTTAGAAGAACGTCTTTAATAAGATCTAGAAGGATTAGAACTTTGCTAATTTTTAGCTTTTTGGGGATACTATAATTTTGTGTCATAAGAGAATTGGTCGCAAAATTCTCCTATCTCATGTCTTTTAGTAAGATTCTATTTTTTCATTAATTGATGAAGTTTCATTTCATTACATAATGATAATCCCTCTTCAATGATTGTTGAAATAAGATGACCATAAGAATATTGGTCATAAGGAATACTCATACGGTCATGTTTATCTCTTAATTTTTTACGAATTTTTTCAGCAAAGAAGGTAGGAAGACCATCAATAAATTTGGCTTTCCAATGTTCACTGTTGCCATCCGTTCTTTGCATAACTTTCATTAAAAAGTCATCCTTATACCATCTAAAATGGGTTAAGGATGGACAACGAAGATTCTGTAAGAGTTCTCTACCCCTTTAATTATTCATGAGTCCTGGTCCGATAAAATGATGAATGATGGCATTGAATAAGGTATAGCAAGCATCTTCTCTTTTTGTATCATCTCTAGTAAGAGGTTCAGTTTCATTCTTATAGGGTTGGAGAATTTCAGTTCGTTGTTTTTTAGTAAGCGCATTATCCCACCATCCTTTAAGAATGTCGGTAAATCCATTTACTAAGAAACGACAGATCTGATGGTCTGTATTATCATTTTGTCTGCAAATAGTGGCATACATCATGATATGATGGATGGTCTCAAAAATTTGAGATTCTGTTTTACCATCAATATTCCATTCATAAATGGTTTTACCATGGTAAGATTTTTGAGAATGAAGAAAGTCTTCTTCATACAGAATATCCTGAGGAGTAGGTCTGGGGTAATAGTACCTACTAGGTCCAGATAAAGCCATTCGATTTATAGGTTTCTGACGGTAAGTGGTTTTATTAATATTTTGCTAAGCATAATAATTAGCTTTAATATCTGTTAATTTTTTATTATCATGATTTTTGAAATACCAATTCCTAAATTTTTCGTATTTATCCTACATAAACTCTTGGTTTAAACATTGACGAATTTTACTATTAGGCGAAAAATTCATTAACATTCTAAATTCATATCACTAGCAGTTGGACTATAAGGTCTTCTGTTTTGAGGAGTATTTGTTTCATAAATACCATGAGATATTTGATTTTCAGAAATATGAATTCCTCTAATTAAGTCTTCATTTTTAACAGACTCATTACTGGGATTTTTAGACTCTTGATAAACGGATTCTAAGGGATCAGACACAGATTATCTAGATGATTCAGGAAAATTAATATTATAAGAGATATTATTAACAGATCGACTTCGGGTAGAAGGTGTTTAAAATTTTAAATAAACATTTCCATTACTGGTTTGGACAACATCCTCAATGGATTGTCGAATTATAGGCCTGGTAGTGCCGGCGTTTGTAATTTGCCATAGTTTTAGGAAAGTAATTTCTTCCCAAGGGATCATCCTGGAATAACCACTTGACTACTAAAGAGATTAGTGTCTATAAGGACAATATGTCCTTGTTGGCTTTGTTTTCGGATATAAGGGTTTAAAGTTGTTAAAACTTTAAGGTGAATACGAAATAATATGGCAAAATGAGGGGATCCGGGTAAATACTCATAACCATGAGATATAATTCTCATTTCTAATACTTTTGACAAATTATTATTAGTTAAAGCAACACTTAAATTCAAGTAGATATTGAAATATACTGGTCCATGAGCAAGATTGGTTTCAATAGCGCCCATAAGAGAGGCTTTCCAGTTAAGACACCTACCATCTCTAAGTGTGCACTGAATACTGGTATTTTGGCCAAGTAAAGTCAAAGGTTTGAAAGCTACTTGGATGAGTCCTATATGAACATATTTATATTTTTGCAAAAAAGGATAAAAATCTTCAACATGCAATAAATATAAAATTTCATCATTATTCTGCAAAGGAACATCATGTTCAAAAGTTTTTGTGAGATCCCAAAATTATGAAATGAAAATATTCAAATTTCTTATAATTATTATGTTTAGTAAATGGTTAAATTGAGAAAAGGTTAAAGTTAAGGGTGATATATGAAAATTTTGCAAAGTATACAAGTTGTTATAAAATATTCGTTTGGTCGGGGAATATTCTTTTTATCAGGGAATATCCGTACGACGGCACAATCATTGGTGGACCCCATAATAGAAGTATTATCGTAGTAAGAAAAGCGCATGTAATTATCTTTTTATAAAATAACGACGAAAGTGTTACTACAATTAAAAGCTGCTGAACTACCCTAGTAGTAAAAGTACGATATATATACGCGTGGTTGCATAGTAGCACACGATATTGATTATTGATGCTTACGTAAGAAGTCACTCAGCTTATACTCAATTATTATTACGATAATTTGTCTTTGCATCATATCTCTCATATTATTGATTCAATTATTATTACAGTATCATCTGCATAATATGTTATATTATTAAATCAATAATTGAGACGACAAAGTTATTAATATTATTATTTGCAATATAGACAATGTCTAGAAGTTCTGTCAAGGAGAGGTTTGGTCACCTAATTACGCGCCAATAAGGAGAAATCCTTATCGAAAAAATCCCTCTTTCCTGGGAACGACCTGGTTGTTAAATATTGTAAATTATAATATTAATGATGAATAAGTTCATATTGATTAAAGATAAAATTGATAGTTCCATTGTGTTGGGATTATTAGTGTTAGTGAAAATCAACATTTATTTCGATAATAATTGATGTCTGGAGGTTATATTGACCAATCGGGTAATTAATCGGATAAATGAGCAATTAATTGCTATTGATTCATATGATTATAACTATTTGTTCACATGTGTGTACTATTGATTCACATTCTTGTACTATTAGGGGAGGTGGTGCAAGATTGATAATACTTGCATGACTAAGTTAAAAATGGAGATATAGATAGAGGTACTATACTGTAATTCGTATTTTCACATGATTATAACTATTGATTCACATGATTGAACTATTGATTCACATTATTTACTATTAGGGGAGGTGGTGCAAGTTTGATAATACTTGCAGGACTAAATTAAAAATAAAGAAAAAGAGGAAGGTATTATACTGTAATATTTCGAGCCCCAAAACGTGCAATTATCGAAACTATATTTTCCTATAAATAGAAGCTCATTCTTCCTTCATTTCTCACCAATTCACTAACGCTTATAGAGCAATTATTATAGAGAGAAATTATAGAGAGAAGAAGAAGAGAAGTCTGCTACCTCACTATTCCATTATCCGGTTTTCTAAGGTCGGGGTATTATTTCTTTCGTATTCATGAAGAGAGCTATTGTTATTCCATTCCTTATTATTATGTTGGAATAACTTGTCTATGCGAAGTACCACATACATGGTAAAATTCTTATGTTATTCCATTCTTTATTATTATGTTGGAATAACCTTTCTATGCGAAGTACCGCATACATGGTGAAATTCTCCTGTTATTCCATTCTTTACTATTCTATTGGAATAACCTGTCTGTGCGATCTATCGCATGCCTGATGAATTCTGTTGTTATTCCATTCTTTATTATTCATTTGGAATATCCCATGCATGCGGATTACGCATGACCTTGGTTCCGCTTCTTTATTATTACTGTTAGAATATCCATGCGTGTGGATTACGGCGGCTGACTGGTTCCATTCTTTATTATTACATTGGAATAACTCATGCTGCTGCGTCTATCGCATGCCTGGTGAATTCTTTTGTTATTCCATTCTTTATTATTCAATTGGAATAACCTGTCTGTGTGGATTACCACATGCATGGTGAATTATCCTTTGTATTCATTTTTTATTAAATTATGGAAATGATCTGTCTACGTGGATTATAGCATGGCGGGTAAAAATCCATTTGCAATTTTGTATATTCTATTATACTCGTAAGAGATATCATTTCTTTTGTACTCGTCATGGAATATCATTTTCTTTGGTATTTTTTTTAACGAGTTACTATTCACGGGTTACTATTCACCCAGTTACTATTCACTCTAATATTATTCACTCGGGTATTCGAGGCACTTTTCGTGTCAGAGTACTATTCACAGGTTACTATTCACCCAAATTACTATTCACCTGAATATTATTCACTTGGGTAGTTGGGGTACTTTTTATGTCGGGGTATTATTCACGAGGTACTATTCCCGAAGTACTATTCACAGGGTACTATTCACGGGGTACTATTTACCCGAAAAATATATTTCTTTTCTGTCCAAATTATTTTTGGTACATGAATATTATTCTTGAATTTTACTCTACAAAGTAGTATCATGTTGACAATTTGGATATTTTTAAACTCTGGATAAATTTAAAGTCTTTAATATTTATCCTTGATTTCATTTGATTAATGCTTATATCATTGTCATCATCCTCATGCTTATATTATGATGAAAGTTATCTTTGGCTTACGTGCAAAGATGGACTGTTGATTATTGGTTTTACAGTTGTATATCTACGTGCAAAGATGGACTGTTGATTATTGGTTTTAAAGTTGTATATCTTTGGCTTATGTGCAAAGATGGACTGTTGATTATTGGTTTTACAGTTGTATATCTTTGGCTTACGTGCAAAGATGAACTATTGATTGATGAGTATATTTGGCATATATACATAGATGAACTGTTATTGGTATGATTATGACCAGGGATCATTCGGTATAATCATGACCCGTAAAGTTATAGATGATGTGGTAAAAGTCCTCATTGGCCCGTAGTAGTATTGATGGGCCAGATTATTGGTATGATTATAACCGGGGATTATTTGGTATAATCATGACCATTGATGATTACATGAATATCCTTGGTCGTAGTGCAGGGATGATTCAATGATGTGGATTATTTATTAAGCTGAGTCTCAGCGATAAAATATTGATTATACACTTTTAATTCGTAGAAGATAGTAGATATCATGCTCTACTTGACATTTCTAAAATACAATTATATGTCTTTGGCCAGTAGTGCAATGATGAATTGTTAATGAATATCTTTGACCGTAGTGCAAAGATGAATTTATTAGTATGATTATGAACAAGAATTGTGATTTGGTATAACCATAATTTTTGATGTTTCAGGTGAAGATAGGCGATGAGAATTATCTTCGTCTTGGGTGCGAAGAGGAATTTAGAATCACAATTATGATTATGAGTTATTCACATGATTGTGGACAGGAATTATTGATTGATGTTACATGGATAAAACATTGTTGGTGAATTTTTAACATGGAGAAGATAATAGACCTTATGGTCTATTTGACTCTTATAATGGATTGCTCGTTCTGCTGCAACTATGGTTGAAAAGTTTTATCATCTACCATATGTTCTAAATCTCTTATTTATTATTGACGAAGGCTATTGATAATTTAATTATCTTTAGTCATGATATTCTTTACTGGGCTAGTTGTGCTCACCCTTTTTGCTTCACAATTCCTTTTAGGTAATAAGAGTGCTGCCGAGTTAAGCTGGGATAACAGGGGAGTAGAACGGTGGTCTATAGCTATTGAGGTTCTCCCTAAATAGTATGGAAATAATTTTATTGAGAACTTTAGATAAGTGTGTCGTATTATATACGTCATTTGATATTTAATTTTGGTGAACCAAATAGGGTGAGGTGAACCCAACTTTGGAAGGGCATTTTTGCCACTATCATACAAGATGACTAATGACAGCCGACTTCGTGTTATCATAAGACAGGGTTATGCACATCCACTTGCTAAGTATATCTACGAGCACTACCTATATAATCTTGGAGTTTATTTGAAATATAATTTTCACTTGGAGACAACGGAGATAATTATATGTCAAGAGAAGACTCACCTTTGGAAAGAAGATGATAGTAATCTTTTTTTGTTTTTCTTTGGGGACTTTTGGGTCAACCAAGGATAATTTTGTGGACATATGATATCTATCATAACCTGTATTTATGGCCTCCCATATACGAAGGTTTCATTGAGCACTTCCCAAAGATTTTAATTTCTAAAATAGCTTTTTATTTGTACTTTTATGTAAAGTACCATTGTAAGGTTGTGGTCGAGGCACCATAAGAGTTACATAAATTTGTATTAAAACTCACAGTTTAACTGTGATCGTATTCTGCACGACAGTTCAAAAGTTAAATGAAGTTTGTATTTGATTTTTATAGTATGATATCTGGCGACTCAGAATGGGTCGTGTGGACCTATTTTGGGGGCGTCACAGTTTTTATTATTCGTTTACTAATGAAATCAAAGGTTCCAATTTTATAAATTATTTCTGGTTTGATCTTAGGAATGGTCCATTTGTTTAAGGCTTCATTGACATCCTGATAGGCTATAAGTTCAGTTTCTTCCAAGGTAGAAGCTGAGGCATTAGCTATGGTTGAAAGAGAGGTTGAAAAATTAGTCATTTTTAAAAGCGATCATATATGCATAATTTATAAGTAACATATTCTCCAATATGTCAATAAACTAAACATGGCTCTGATACCAAATGAGGCAGGATAGGGGAAAGGATAAAGATCAAGCACGTCTGTCAACGATTTACAAAGGATAGAAGCCATGGCACCAAAACACAGCTAAAGACAAAGTCCTAAACGCGACTTGGGTGACGTTCCACTTAATCAATCACCAATCTCAAACTATCTCATTTAATAAATTGGCATAGATATTTTAAAGGCATATTAAATATATATTAACAGATAAATTATTACATATATGATATCGTGAAGTTACTGTTGGTTTGGGGGCTTCCTAAAGCTATAAGCCGACATGTCTCTTCCTGTATAGCATTTTTAGTTAAAATAATAAATTGTTCAGATTTATTAAATTGTTCTAAAAATAGGAACGATTATAATTGTCTGTTGTAGTGTGATATGCTATTTTATAACGATTACTGTTTTCAGTATGATAATCTAAAAGCACAAGTAAAGAAACATAGTAATTAACAGAAGCAATAATAAAAACTAACAAAAGAGCCTTGGATATCTTTAAAATTCAAACTTTTATTTATTTTTAAAGAGAGAGAGAGTACAAAAGGAAAATGCTAAGAAAGTTCTGCCTCAACAATGGGTGAGGTCTCCCAATTTATACAAGTGAGAAGATAAGAAAGGATCTGGCGTGTCCTTGGTAGTGGAGTCAGTCTGCTATCCTTATATTTTCTTCTTTAACTCTCAGCCGTAGGAAGTGGAATGGCATGAGACAAACTGTCGGTTGAGTGGAGCATAATAGAGGACAGCTGGTGTCATTTTCTGATAATTGAGGGACAGCTGGTTATGCTTTATTGCTGGTGGAGGCACTGTGGTTGTCCATTTCTGATTATTGATGTTGTAGTGGAGAATAGCTTTATGCTTTTTCTTTTCTTTTTTTGTCTTTTCCATCTTTTCAGAAATCATGGAAGTGAGAGAATCCCAGAAATCTCCCATAATGGGTTCCGACTCTTGACTTTTACCAGCTAAGACGCTGAATTCATTGTCATCCTGTTCAGATCCTTCATTATTGCTAACAGTTTTCATGGAGCTGTCATCTTGGACAAAGGATTGTAAGAATTGGGTTTTCATATAGTCCATAGTCTTAACTACTAATTTTGTTTCAGTTAGATTTGGAAATTTCTGTTTTAAATCAGTTTGAATCTTGATAAAAGGATTAACCGATGTTGGTGCTAGAAGGCTTTGGGGAATGACATCAAGGAAAGCCTGAGTGTGATTCTTTATGGTCTTCAGAAGTTTTGGTAGTGTGGAATTAAGTCCTTTGTCCCACCATTTGGTAAAAAATACCCTTTGAAGACGGGGAATTTTATTCTGATAGTCACATTGGAAATCCCATTTCCAGATCCAAGGGATTCCAAAATGAATTATGAAATAGGTCAATAATTTAAGCATAGACAGATCTTTATTTACTGGTATATGGGCATAAGTAACCTGCCACTCTTTGAATGCTGTTTGAATTGATTCTGGTAAAGTTTCCATTGTAATACCGAATTTATCCCACCAAATGAAAAACCAGTTGGGAATTTCGTTTTTAAGAACATCAGGACAAATACGGATAAACCAGGTGTGGTTATGGATGGGATTCTGGTAATAGAATACCTGCGTAAAGGAATCAATATAATCCCAATAGCTGTATATGGTTTCTGTTGTATGACTAGATTCAATAGTACGAGTAGTATGAGGATTAATACCCCACAATTGGCAAGAGGCATGATGCTCTTGATGGTTGTTTTACTGTATTGAATTGGGCTAGTCGTTTTGGATGGATCATGAAGCGTATGCTTAATGTCCATGGATGCTATTTCAATGATGATTTGCTCATATACATAGAGATATTGGTTAAAACGAGGAGGAGACTGTTGAGTCGTTAAATAACGCCTTTTGATCTCTCATGGATCTTTCATCCATTTTTCATCATTCTGGTCAATAAATAATACTGTTTCTTTCACATATTTATTTGGAATGTACTGTTCTGGTAAAAGAAGAACATCTTTTACTGTAGGCTGGCTAGAAAAAGTCGAAGAATTACTAGATTGAGTATTCAAGCTAGGAAATTCTATATAGTGAAGGTTAGCTCTACCTCGGCCTCGCTGACCGCGGCCACGACCTCTACTGGTCATTCCTGCAAATATTCTCTGGTTAGAAAATTCGGTAAAGAATTTTGTTTTCCTTTGATATATTCAATATCAAAGTCAAATACGGATAAAGTACTTTGCCAAGTAGCAAATATCTGTTTAGATGCTAAATTTTGGACATCCTTTTTAAATATCTGTTTAGCAGCTGAACAATCAACTCTAATTAAAAAGTGCTGATTTAAAAGATCATCCTGGAATTTTAAAACACATTTAACAATTGAAAGACATTCTTTCTTTATTGTGGGATAATTTAAAGAAGGTCCTTTCCAAACTCCTGAAGTAAAACGAATAAGATCCTCTATTTTACTGTTAGGATTAAATTGTTTTAAAATACCACCATATCCTGTATTAGAAGCATCAGTTTGAACGATCTTTTTCCATTCGGGATTAGGTAGGGATAAACAAGATAGCTGTTTGACCCTAGCTTTAATCTTTTTTACTGCATCAGTATGTTCAGTGGTCCACGGTGAAGGATTCTTTCGTAGACGAGTATACAAAATGGAAGCATCTTGGG
The DNA here is from genome assembly GCA_020205605.1 of Panax ginseng. Lineage (NCBI taxonomy): Eukaryota > Viridiplantae > Streptophyta > Magnoliopsida > Apiales > Araliaceae > Panax > Panax ginseng. Next base: position 31,021,757 of record CM035135.1, read on the forward strand.
AAAGATTCAGATAATAGTCACGAATATAATTTAAACTTCCCAAAATTTTTTGTAATTGATTAATGTCTTTGATTTCATCCAAAAATTTAGATGCAAATTCAATACATCTGTCAATTGGAATAATAGTTCCATTGGAATTATTATGTCCTAGAAATCTGATTTTTGTTTGGAAAGGATCCATCTTAGGGGCAGAAACTACCAAACCATTTTTTATGATAACATTTTTAAAAATATTTAAATGTTTAATGTGTTGTTCAATAGATGAAGAGAAAATTAAGACATCATCAATATAGCAAATAATAAATTCAGTAAAAAAGATTAAAAATATCATTCATGATGTGTTGGAATTCTAAAGGTCTATTTTTTACTCCAAATGGAAGAACATTCCATTCATAGTGACCAAAAGGTACTGTAAAAGCGGTTTTATAAGTATCCTGTTCTCTAATTTGAATTTGCCAAAATCCTGATTTCATATCAAATTTAGAGAAAATAGTGGCATCATGAAGCCTGTCAAGAAGGTCCTTTTTATTCGGAATCGGATATCTAATCCATTGAAGGGCTTCATTAAGTGGTTTATAATTGATAACGAGTCGTGGGGTTCCTCGTTCAATTTCTGAATTTTTATTAACATAGAAGGTTGTACAACTCCAGGGAGAAGTACTAGGCTTTATTAATTTTTTCTGTTGAAGAGACTCAATTTCAGTTTTGCAAAGGAGTAAATATTCCTTCTTCATCTGACTGGGTCGAGACTTAGTAGGAATATTCTTCTCATTAACATTAGTGATATAAGGAAGAGAAATAATATGTTTCTTCCTATTCCAGAAAGCATTCGGGACATCACTACAAATTTCAACTTGAAGAGTCTTGTGGATTAATTTTATTTTTTCTTGTAAAGAAGGTTGTAAAATTCTCTATTCTGCAGTAAGAAATTTTATTTCTTTTTGGATAAAATTTATCTGTTTTTCTTTAGAATAAATCATGTGCTTAACTTGATTCAATTCTTTGGTATACGGTTCTGTTATAAATTCAAAAATAATATGTCTATTGTTAAGAGTAGTATGAATACCCAAAGTATCAATTTTTGAAATAGGCATTAAAAGACACAAGAAATGGGTGCCTAAGATGATACTTTGATTCATATTATGGATAAGGACAAAAGAAGTAGGTAAACATAAATCTTGATTACAGATTAAGGCTTCAGGAATTTTATATTTAATATTCATAGTATTACCACTTCCACTAGTTAAAGATTGAGTGGTTTTCTGAAAATATTTGGTAGGAATTAATCCTTCCTGAATACAGTTCATGTCAGCACCACTATCTACTAGGGCAATGACATCTTTAAAAATAAAATCCAGTTTAATAACAAAAGTAATTCTGATATACCATTTCTGAAAGACTACTTGATTTATAAGCATCAAATAATGTTCAGAAGACTCTGGTTTATCAGAAGATTCAGTTTTAAAGGATTCTGTATTATTATCTTGCTTATGATTTAACTGTTGTTTAATATTATTTAAATCTTAGAAAATAATAATATTAGTATTTTGTAATTGTTTAATTTCAGATTTTAATATATTTATTTCACCTTTAAGATCCTGAATAGTAGTAGGTTTTTCAATAGTGGAAACATCCTGTATTCGTTTATCTCTTAATTTTTTACGGATTTTTTCAGCAAAGAAGGTAGGAAGACCATCAATAAATTTTGATTTCCAATGTTCATTGTTGGCATCCATTCTTTGCATAACTTTCATTAAAAAGACATCCTTATACCATCTAAAATGGGTTAAGGATGGACAACGAAGATTCTGTAAGAGTTCTCTACCCCTTTAATTATTCATGAGTCCTGGTCCGATAAAATGATGAATGATGGCATTGACTAAGGTATATCAAGCATTTTCTCTTTTTGTATCAGTTCTAGTAAGAGGGTCAGTTTCATTCTTATAGGATTGGAGAATTTCAGTTCGTTGTTTTTCAGTAAATCCATTTACTAAAGCACGATGATCCGATGGTCTCAGATATCATTTTGTCTCAGAGACAGTTGCATACATCATAATATGATGGATGGTCTCAAAAATTTGATATTATGTTTTACCATCAATATTTCATTTATAAATGGTTTTACCATGGTAAGATTTTTGAGAATGAAAAAAGTCTTCTTTATACAGAATATCCTGAGGACTAGGTCTGGGGTAATAGTACTACTAGGTCCAGATAAAGCCATTCGATTTATAGGTTTCTGACTGTAAGTGGTTTTATTAATATTTTGCACTTCTTGAAAATTATTCTGAATTTCTAAAATATGAATAGGAGATATATCATCAGTATTATCTTCATCACTATCAGTATTATTATTACTGGTATGAGAAGAGGGTTGTCCAGACATCATATTAATTTGAGATGAAGATGCAGTTGTAAGCTTTAAATCTTTCATTTTTTAAAAAAGATTATTAATAAATTCATTATCAGCTTTAGAAGATTTCATTTTAAAATTACTAACTTCTAAAGGTGGCTTAATTGTTACATGTTGGAGATCAATTTTTTGAAGAACAACTTGGCAATTATCAGTAATATGATTCATTTGTTCTTCTATCCTGGTTAACTGTTTTCCAACTGTTTGAAGGAATAAATTAGTATAATTATTCTGTTTACACAAGGGTAAAATATCTTTTATTTTAACCTCTTCTTGTTGATGGGGTATCTCAGAAATATCATAATATGGATTGATAACTAAGGGTTTTAAATTTTCATTCCCTGGGCTAAGTTCAAGAGACTTGGGAGGGGGATGAATTGATTGAATAATACTACCACTTGTAGTAATCTAATCCTTTTGAATTCCAGTTAACACATTTAGCTGACTTTCAGTGTAAAACTCAGATTTTGAAACAAAATCATAATACCATTTAGTAAATGATAAAATACACTAGCTTTTATTCAGATAAGCATAATAATTAGCTTTAATATCTGCTAATTTTTTATTATCATGATTTTTGAAATACCAATTCCTAAAGTTCTGGTATTTATCCTGCATAAACTCCTGGTTTAAACATTGACGAATTTTACTATTAGGAGAAAAATCCATTAACATTCAAAATTTATATCACTAGCAGTTGAACTATAAAGTCTTCTGTTTTGAGGAGTATTTGTTTCATAAATACCATGAGGTATTTGATTTTCAGAAATATGAATTCCTCTAATTAAGTCTTCATTTTTAACAAACTCATTACTGGGATTTTTAGACTCTTGATAAATCAGATTCTAAGGGATCGGATACGATTTATCTAGATGATTCAGAAAAAATCAATATTATAAGAGATATTATTAATAGATCGACTTGAATAAAAGGTCTTTAAAATTTTAAATAAAATTTCCATTCTTTGTTTGACAACATCCTCAATGGATTGTCGAATTATAGGCACAGTAGGGATGGCGTTTGTAATTTGCCATTGTTTGGAAAGTAATTTCTTCTCGAGGATCATCCCAGAATAACCACTGACTACTAAAGAGATTAGTGTCTATAAGATGATATGTCCTTGTTGACTTTATTTTTTGATATAAGGGTTTTAAAGTTGTTAAAACTTTAAGGTGAATATGGAATAATATGGCAAAAGGAGGGGATCCGGGTAAATACTCATAACCATGAGATATAATTCTCATTTCTAATACTTTTGACAAATTATTATCAGTTAAAGCAACACTTAAATTCGGGTAGATATTGAAATATATTGGTCCATGAGCAAGACTGGTTTCAATCGCACCCATAAGAGAGACTTTCCAGTTAAGACACCTACCATCTCTAAGTGTGCACTGAATACTGGTATTTTGGCCAAGTAAAGTCAAAGGTTTGAAAGCTACTTGGACGAGTCCTATATGAATACAATAGTTGTATCCCCAAAATCACTTTTTCGCACTTGTAGAAAGAGAAAAACAAGACATGACATTTTATTAGAGAGAAAAATAAGACATGGCGTGAATCTAAAAATGGTATGATATGGAATATAGGTTAAAAAATGGTTAACCGGTTAACTAACTATATTTGTTTTAAAAAATATGGGTCCAAACTTTAACCAACCTGAATAAATAAAAATGGTTAACCAACCTATTTGGTTCTAGTTAATATGGTTTGACCCAACAGTTAACTAACTATATTGCCAGGTCTAGTCGCGGGTGACATTTTTGTAAATAAAAGGAAAGCAAGTGAAATTACGCTCTTTTAATATTATTTTATTTAAAAAAAAATCTCCAAAACAACATAATTTTAATAAAGGTATGCTATTTAAAAATGTATGTTATTTAATATAGTTATGTAGTTATTTAGGTTATTTTATTATAAATTCATAACATTTATAATATAATATGTTATTAGTAATAAAAATGTTACTTATATTGATTGATTTTAAATTAAAAATAGTTGGACAAAATAATATAAAAAAATAGAATCTCCACTGTCCAGATTAACTTGAATTGAATCTCCACTATCCATTTTCTTGCTATAGTCTCCATCAAACTTTTAAGAAAGTAAACAATTTGATTGTTATCACATCCAACTACTTGAAAATTATCTTACAAACAGGGGTAGTAAAGTCATTTACTCTCCCTCACACAAAGTACAATTCACCAGAATCATCAAACAGTCATCCTTGTCCAAAAATAGCAACCAAACAAGTCATCTCCCTATTAAATGAATAAAAGAATATCTATCTCCCAAAGTTGCAAATGTAGGGGCAGAAACGTCAAATCACAACCAAAGTGAAAAAGTACATAATTTTACACTACCCAATAAGAAGCAGCCAAGATTTATGTTTTCTTTTCTTCTGATTGGCTTGTCCTGACAGATGAGGAAAGAAAATAAAACTTTCTTTTTTCATTATTCTCCCCACTTTCTCTCTCCTTACCGACTCACTCCACCTCCATTCTTCCTTTCCCCCCATATTTACTCTAAAAGAGAAGAAACAAATTTGTAGAGAAAAAAGTGGGAGTGAGAAGTGTCACCTTTTTGCTAGTTGTTCTGTTCTTTCCTGTTTAAATGTGATATATTTATATATACTGTTTTAATGGAGTATTTAAAAAAAAATATTGATCTACTAATTACATAAAACAAAATCGACTATTATAGGTAAAATGCACCAACTATCTAGTTGAATCATATGAAAAACTGATATTTTTAATAAAAAAATAATATATTTATACGAGTCTTTCGTATCGATGTGAGACCTATTTATTATTCATGTAGAATAAATCATGTGAAAATATCAATTTTTTATGTTTAAATATTAGTTCCCAACTATATAATATAGTATCTTGTAAGCGAATCGTTGGACGATAAGAGTTCTTACTTTTAATCTTATCAACTTGAATGATTTAGTATTAACTTGAATGATTTAGTATTAATACTGTGTGTTTATATATATATATATATGAGGATTGATCCATAGCATCTATATGCTATGGGATAAAATGTGGCATATAGGCTCTAATCCGTCCATTTTATTGATGAAAGGCTGCGATCTTAAGTTCCAACTCCCCGTCCGCTAGTATTACTAGCGGATGAAATTAAATAAAATTTCCTAGGACCCTTATGCCCTCGTGAGTGAAATTAGCCACCAAAAAGAACATGGTCCGCTAGTAATACTAGCGGATAGAAATCGATGAGCATCGTTAGAATCTATTGTTACATCTAACAATGATTTTTATGTATTAACCGAAAACGGAAGGGATATGGTCAGATTGGGCATTGAGCCTGGTCTAGGTAAATTAATACTCAACTGCTTCCATCATCATTTGGGTAGAGAGGGTCTTGTTCTTACTGCTTTGTTATGACAAATGCAAGTAGCATATTTTGCGAATCGGTCTTGAAGAAGATGAGCTAAAATCGATCGCCTTAAGGTGCAATTCTGCCGTGGTGACGGAGATCTTTTTACTTTGCTTTCGATTATACAAGGAGTGGGAAAGTGTGCCTCGTGAAAGAAGAATAGTTGGTGTTGGGATAATAGTATAAATGCTAAATCCATGAGGAGATGCGGAAATGGTGCAAGAACTGGAAAATTGTCTAAAAATGAACTTAATATCATTATCCCCATTTACGGCTTTGGAATCCATTGGTCCAGATCCGTGCATGATAGAACTTTAAAAAAGTCATACTCTCTTCCCCTGTCGGAGAATGTAGCTATATATTCTGGATATGATCGGTTTGGTTATGAAGTAACATTGACCGAGAGAAAAATGTTCTTGCTACATCCTTCATGTTCTTTACTAACTTTTAGTGAAAGGCCAAATTGGGTAGTTTTTGGTGAAATCCTCTCAATAAATAATCAATACTTGGTTTGTGTAATCTAGCTATTGACATTGAATCTTTGTATAACCTTTGCCTCCTCCTTTGTTTGATATCTCCGAGATTGCCACTCGGAAGAAGTCGCAAGTAAGGGTTTTGATTGGTTGTGGCGATACATTACTAAAGAAGTTCTGTGGGAAGTCTAACAATAGTTTGCTTAACCTTGTTTCACGTATTAAGATTGCTTGTCTAACAAAAGGATTTGAGTTGATGTCAATTTTGATCATAATGAAGTTCGGTTGTTCTCCTCTTCCCAAGACATCGAGAAGGTTTTAGCTTTACAAATGATGTCTTGGAGTATGAAAGAAAAGGTTTGCGAATGAATGCCTAGAGAAATGCATGTATCATGGAGGACACGGGGTCTCACCTTCGTAGCTTTGTTTGGAGTGGTGTTGAGATAAATCATCTAGAGCTTGAAAGGAGATATTTGACTATTGATGTTTCCCATTCGGATGTAAATGCTATTGATGATAAGGAGCTTTTGATGTTTCTTGAGAGGAACACCTCGGGTAGTATCTGTGCGATCCACAAGTTTGGCAATGGACAAGCTTGAAGCGAGACAAGGAAAAGTGGGGCGAGAGTAACATATCTTGACTTCTAATGTTGCCCTCTTGACTTCTATCCACTAGTATTACTAAGCGGACCATATTCTTTTTAATGGCTAATTTCACTCACGAGGGGCATAAGGGTCCGGAAATTTTACTAATTGCATCCGCTAGTAATACTAGCCAGACGGGGAGTGGAACTTAAGATCGCAACCTTTCATCAATAAAACAGACGAATTAAAGTTCTTATATCTATTATTTTTTATCCCATAAAGCGTATAGATCTTTATGGATCATTCCCCTATATATATATATATATATATATATATTGAGATACACATACATATATGTACACTTTTTATTGGTGACAACCAAGTTCAACTGTTATTTAATGAGGGTTAGTGATGAACAGTGTAGTACGAATTGTTTCTTTGTTATTATTTATATTTTCTAATAGACTGAAGCTACTTTTTAATAGATTAGATGCAGATTATAAAAATGTGTATTTATATATGTATATGATTATACATACATATGTATAAATTTGATAAATTTGTGTGAGATCTATTTGAGTGAAGTAAACTTTCTATGTTGAATGCTTTGGGAATGATGAAACCCTAGTGAAGATTTGTGAAATTTGGTGATTTTAAGGGTTGTTTTGTTATTATTATTTTAGTTTTCTAATTCAGTAGAAAAGATTAATGGAGCAGCAGCAGCAGCAGGAGGAGGAGGAGGAGGTGAACTCGGGCTTGACTCGGTACCGTTCCGCACCGAGTTCATATTTTGCAGATTTGATGAATTTTACTGGATATGGAGGAGTAGGAGAGGATTGTGAGCGGTTTCTCAGGGCTTCAAGTCCAGATTCCGATAGATTTTTTTCAAGATTTATGTCAAGTTGTGGTGCTGAAGAATCAAAATCCTCAAATTTTGGTGAAATTGGGCAAAATTTATTGGTAACTGAGCCAGTTCAATCCCAATTTATGCCCCCTATGAAGCGTGAACCAGATGTAATTAATCCTCAGCAGCAGCAAGTGGTGTATACAACTCAATCTCAATTGGATCATAAGCCAGTTGTGCCTAAATTGGGTGTGGATAACTCTTATAATGTTGCCAGTTCGATGAAGATGGAAGGCGGAAGTAATTCGAATCTCGTTCGTCATAGCAGTTCGCCTGCCGGATTATTTGCCCAAATCAATGTTGATACTGGTATTTAATTTTATTTTGATCTTGTTTTTTCTTAATTATATTACTTAATTGTTTATATCGCCTGAATTTAGTAGAATTCATTGTTTGATGTTATAACTACAACTTTAGACTTGAAGTATGTTGTCTTATACAACTATTGAGACCAACATTTAAAACTATTTATTTTACACATTCTGGCTCTTTTTTTTCGTGTCTGTAGGACAGGGAATAGGGTTGCTCATGCATTAGTTGAGCTTGCTCCGATTTTCGAATTTTCGGGTTCCTATTTTTTGGAAAATTAAGATTTTCAATATAAACATGAGACATGAGTAGATTATGGTTATGGATTTCATTTTCAGTGAATGCTAAAATAGAGTTTAACTATGTTGTTAAATATGTTCTCGGATCATAGATTATGGAAGAAAAGGCAAGTAGTCCATTTGTTTTACATTCAAGATTAGAATTTCGAAAGGGAACTAAAATGTTTTAGCGATTGGCAGCAGGCTATGGTGTAATGAGGAGAGGCATGGGGAATTTTGGCACTGGTAGTGTTGTTGCTAATGCAGAAGCATCATTTTCCTCTGCTAGTAGATTGAAAAATCAAATGGATTTCCCACCAGGACCACTTTCTTCCTCGGGGATAATGCCTCGTGCCACTGAAATTGTGGGTAGCCCTGAAAGTGGAAGTTTTGGCGAAAGCCATAGAAATGATGGAAGTTATACGACTGGTGGTTTCCCAAGTACTTCTTGGGATGATTCAGCGCTCTTACCAGACAATTTCCTGAAAGGACTTGAAGAAAATGATGGAAAGGCATTTTCTAATTTGAATTCATTAGAAAATCAGGTGTGATTTTTCCTCCCTAATTATTGTTATCTGATCTCTGTATTAGCAAATTTAATCGTCTGATTATGATTTTTCATGTTGGTTAGACTGGTGAAGGTGGAACTCGGACTCCCACAGTATTGGCTCATCACTTGAGTTTGCCAACAAGTTCTGTGGAGTTGTCTAATATGGAAAACCTATTACAATGTCAGGACTCTGTGCCTTTAAGGATCAGAGCCAAGAGGGGTTGTGCAACTCATCCACGAAGCATTGCCGAAAGGGTAATTTTGATATCGAATATCTCATTCCTCGAGTCAATTTGAGCATAATTCACACTGTTCTTCATTCAACATATTATGCAATGTTCTGGATTTTTACAACTAATTATGGTAACATGTGCCAATTATATTCAGGTTAGAAGAACCCGAATTAGTGAAAGAATGAGGAAGCTACAGGTGCTTGTCCCAAATATGGACAAGGTAGGATCACTTGCATTTTTTATGCTACGTTTGAATAGTTGGAATTAAGGTGAGAATGAAATGACACACTCCTCTAGAATGAAAAAAGAATGTTTGGTTGTTCCATTAAATTGGAATGAACCATTCTCATTCTTGCTAAATTTGTGAATTTTATTCGGAAGGGTATAGAGTGACTCATTCCAGTCGGAAATGGAATGAATCATTTTACTCTCCATTCCATTCCATTCCATTCCATTCTCTTCTATATTCCACTCGTTCACTAATTTCATTCCTCCTATTCAAACCAAGTATTAGTAAATACAAGAAATAACTTTTGCAAACTAAGACATTTGCTTCTGTTACTACCATTGCAGCAAACAAATACAGCAGACATGTTGGATTTGGCTGTAGATTACATTAAAGGCCTTCAGAAACAAGTCAAGGTATATCCTAAATAATTTGAGCTCAAACCTAAGAAACCCTTCAAATAAATCCTTAATTCTAATTTTTTTTCCCTGGAAATTTTCAGACCCTTTCAGATAATCGTGCAAAGTGTACGTGTTCGAATAATCACCAGACACAACCCGACGAGGCTTAGGTATGACTTGCTTTTGTACAGATCAAATAATGAGCGAAAAAATGGATCCATGTTGTAAATGGAACCTTATTGTAATTTTGCTGGTTATATTTATCAATAGAAAATATATTTAGCTCGTCTTATCATTTGATCAGACCAAAAAACTTGTACAAAATTCTTGTTGAAACAGAAAGATAAGGTCTTGTAATGGTGTTAGGAGCACTGCTCTATGGTATACTACTTGATTCTGCAGCAAAAAAAATGCCACTACTGACATCCTATGATCTTAGAACAAACTATAGCAATCACAGAAATTAACAAAGAAAATTAAAGATAGAACACAAGATTTACGTGAAAAATTCAAATCGTAAAAGCCACGGACAAGAGACAAAAGATATAACTATATCATTGTAAAGAATACAATCCGTGAATCTCCCTCTAAAGGCAGTTAAAATTGAGAAAGAAAGAATACTGAAACTCTAGTTACAATAACATAAACATAGCCCGGCTAAAAATATAATGATCCAAATAACACAACAATTTCATATGACACGGCTTTGCGCTCGCACCCCCTTAGAGATTAGTCTCGGGTCATCCACTACAATTACTAAACATAATATAAACTATGACAAATATAATAAATTAACTGGGAAGCTGTTGTTTACACTTCAAAATTAAACTTTACTTTTGACTACGAAATTGCAATTAACTCAGTCCAATAGCAAATAAGAGTCGATCCCACAAAAAATGATATTGTTTTAAATCTATTCTAATGTTTCTAACTGAAATAAATAAACAATAGTAAAGAAGGGGGTTCTGAATTTGATTAATGAAGATAAATAGAATTATATTGATTAGAAAAACAATGTATTAAACGTTTCAGTTCTGCAGTTGGTGTGCTGTCTCAGGCAACCAAAAATAAAACCTAATGCGAACAATATTTATGTTGTAGTGCAAGTAAGTGTCGATCCCACAAAGAGTGATTGGTCTAAATTTATTCTTTGAAAACAAAAATGGGGGTTTTGAGTGCTGTTGATCAAAGTAAACTAATAAATAACGCAAAATAATCTAACAAAATAAATTAGGAAAACGATTCTTGGATTAATTCAACTTCCACCTTTAGAAACTTACACTGATCATTGATACAAGCATAAACAATTAGTACTTTAAATATTCATCGTTAGAATCAATTCACCATTTAGAATTATTCTCTGTCTTTCCTTAATTTTAGTTAGATAGAAACAAGCGATCTAAAGAACCTTAACTACTAAATAACTTCAGACAAGCGCTAAAAGTTTAATCTAGTAGATGCTTTAAGAATTAGAAAGACCGATGAAGCTAAACAACACAAGCACAAGCGGTTGCATTTAATTTAGTTGAATATTTTTTTAAGATATAATAATCTCGTGATCTGCAGTCAATTATTAATTTTAGTAGCCACACATGGCCATGGATAACACCAAAGACTAATAAAAAGAAGTTTGTATACATGTCCCTAAGCTCTCTTGGTAATTCTCTATTTATAGGCATAAGACATTAATTCCTTTCCATGTAGGTTTTTACCTTCTAGTGGCAATCAACTTCCTTCAAAGAGATCTTTTAGATAGATTTTCCTTTCCTTAATTGGATTTGACTTGCACACCAAGATTACTCCACCTCATTTCTTTTTCTTGTAGGATTCTTCTTGTTTCTTTCCTTCCATGAATAGAAGCATTAAATATTGTTTGATCACCAAGATATTGACTTTATTGTAATAAAATATTAAATCCTACAAAATAAAAAAAATATTAATTAAATAAACTAATATATTTAAAAAGGAAAAACATTTAATTACACCTTAAATAAAAATATAATAATAATGAGTATATTTAGGCACAAAATAAATACAAAAGATTAATCATTAAGGAATAAAAGCATAACATATTTTATTCTTATCAAATTCCCCTATACTTATCCTTTGCACGTCCTTGGGCAAAACAAAAAAAACACTATAACACAAAAAGTTCAACTAAACAAATAGATAAAAGGTCGACGCGGGCTTCTGCCCGTTGCTGCGATGATTCATGATAACTCGACGGATCGCACGGCCCTCGTGCCGGCGACGCATCATTCAAATTTCTGCCCTATCAACTTTCGCACACGCAAACAGGCAACGCCAACCAGGACCATCGAATGAAATGACGACAAACATGAAAAAAGCTTGCACTACACCATTTCCTCGCGTTGGTCGTGGATAGGGAAGAAAGGATCAAGGCAACACGATGGCGACGCCAATGCTAGCCGATGCTACACAATGTGCGGCGATGCGAGGCGAGAGGCCACGCTTTCACGGTTCGTATTCGTACTAGAAATCAGAATCAAACGAGCTTTTACCCTTCTGTTCCACACGAGATTTCTGTTCTCGTTGAGCTCATCTTAGGACACCTGCGTGCTGGCACGATGGCCGTGCGATCCGTCGAGTTATCATGAATCATCGCAGCAACGGGCAGAAGCCCGCGTCGACCTTTTATCTAATAAATGCATTGGCCCTCGGTTGGGTTGACGTTCGTACAATTTGTTGACACGGTGTTGGATGGTTGCCGACTAGTAGGTCTTAGTAGGCGGTGCTTCGGTGCCCCCGCTTCCGATTCACGGAATAAGTAAAATAACGTTAAAAGTAGTGGTATTTCACTTTCGCCGTTTCCGGCTCCCACTTATCCTACACCTCTCAAGTAATTTCACAAAGTCGGACAAACTCGACAACCTGGAGCCACAAATTAATAGGAACTTTAACATTCACCTCAAAGATTCAAAGCAATAGCTCTTGAAAAACTTCAAAACAATGCATCCTCTAAAAATTCGGACTTATTTATCAATCCTATTTATAAAGATTTACACAATGAAAGGTTTTGGAAAAACTAAAATGTTTCTATTACTTTGTATAATATTTATACAGAAATAAGTTGACTATGATTACAATAGAAATAATGATGACCCCATAATGAGCCAACTTATTATTAATGAAATTTAATTTTCTCTATTTATTATTTTGAAATAGTAAGGGTTGATTTGATTAATGTGGATAGTTATGGGTAAAATCATGAAAATATTTTGAAATAAAGCAAGTGGTTATAAAATATTCATTGTTGTTGTCGGGAATATTCATTTGGTGGTGGAATATTAAATGCTTTGTCGGGGAATATTAAATGCGATGACGTAGATGACCATGTGTGGGCCCATAACGGAAAGCGATTGGATGAAGAAAGCGACAAATATAAGTTGTTTAAAAATAACAGGCGTAGTTATTCTGATTAATCTTTGTTAAAATACTAAATTGGTTAAAACACGATGGCACGGTATTGCACCAATTATTGATTCTTACGTGAAGAAGGCCTTTACTTCGATAATGGTTACGATAATTCTTTATTCGATATTTTATTTTATTGATTTAATAATTCTTTGCGTTGATATTTTATATTCTTTGTTGTTTGATAATTGTCATTACGATATTTTTTCATTATCGAAGCAATAATTCATATTATCTGAATAATATTATTAGATAACATTATTGGCAATGTCTAGAAAGTTACATCTAAGGAGAGGTTTGGTCACCTAATTGCTTGCCGCGATGAGGAAAAATTCTTATTGGAAAGCCCCTGCTTTCTGAGGAGCTGCACAGTTGTCGATATTGTGATTACGTAATATTATTTGTGAATAATTAATTATTGATTCATATGATGAGAAAATATTGATTTTATGTGGATATAGATGGAGAAAATTTTAATGTGACAATTGTTGAAAATTGAAATTTTATCTTTTTACGATAAAATAATTCATTTAAATATATTATTATATTTTAATAATATAATAATGATGATATTTTTACGATAAATGTGGGATATATGAGTATATGTGGAGGAGGAGTATTTTGTTACAAAAATATTTAAAGCATGTTTTATGTGTCGGTGGACCCCATTTCTTGGTAAAATTTGATTATAGCTTTAAAAAATCGCCCGTTTGTGGATTTGGTCAATTTACATTTGGAATTTGGAAAAACTTTCTTACGTAAAGTTGTAGAAATTGGATTTCCTATAAAAACTTCATGAGATTTAATTTTTACGATAAAAGGGCTATTTATTATGAATTATTGAAGTTAGAAGCTCAAAATAATTGATTTTGGAAGTTTAAAATAATTTAAATTAGAAAAACGTTTTTGATATGTTTGGTGGGCTTGGTTGGTTGTTGAAATGAGCTGATTTTAGTTTATAAGAGTGTGCGTGGTGGAAAAATTTTATATATATATTAATATTATATTAAATTTTACTACTTTTGGTGTTCTAAGCATTTTCTATAAATAGGGTCTTGGTTAGAATTGAAAATCACACGAAAGCTGAAGTTTTCTCTCTATATTATCGGCGTATTCTTGTGAGTATTTTGAGTATATTTTGAGTATTGCTTTATCTGGTGCAAGTTCAGTCATAGCTTATATCAGGTGTTTAATTTAGAAATCTTGATCTTTCGAGGTAAGGGATATTATTTTTTTTATAATGATATTATTTCTTCAATATCATTATCTTTGAAATATTGATCTGAAGTTTTTATCAAATTTGGAACTTTTGGTGTCGAGATTCTTATTCACGTATCTGACCTTATTCACGTATCTGACCTTATTCACGAATCGACCTTTATTCATCGAAAAATGAAAATTTTCCTTTTAAATCTAAAATATCTATTGTGGATACTAGCTTTGATTGTATCCATGTTTTGATCATTCTTGAATTTTACACCACTATAATTATTTTTGAGGTATTTTTGGACATGGATAAAACAAAATCGAATCCTTAATCCTTAATCCTTAATCCTTGTCATTTTGTTTCCTTTGGATTCGTTTCTTTAAAAATATTTTCATCATCCTCGGTCTTAAATGATGATATTATTGAATATCTTTGGCTTGTAGTGCAAAGATGAATGATTTCGATGAATATCTTTGGCCGTAGTGCAAAGATGAGCAGTGTTTAGATGAACATGACCAGTGATGAATATCTTTGGCACATGTAGTGCAAGATGAATATTTGATTCGGATATATATTGATTGATGTTACGAGGGATAAAAGATGAGCGATGAACTTTTAAATTCATACATAGAAGATAGTAGTTTGCATTCTCTACTTAACTCTTACAATGAATTATTATTTCATTGCGAATATTGATTTAAAACTTGTTGTCTATTGTATTACATTAGATTTTTTTGTGTTGAAGACTAATGATAATTTGTTGTATATTATCTTAGTCATAATATTCTTCTTGGGCTAGTTGAGCTCACCCTTTTCCTTTTTGTTCCATTTTTCTTCTCGGGGAGGCGAGAATATAAGCGAGTGCAGTGTCGGGTATGGAATGAAGGTTCAGAGAGAGTTGTTTAGTAGTCCTCACCATTTTTGTAAAATAATGTATCAATAAATGTGATGAGGATTTATTTGAGTATAGATATTGTCTAGAAGATAATATTTGTATTCAAACTCACAGTTTCTTTGTTGTAATAATAAAGTTGTAGTTGTTTACATACCATGTATTGACAACTTCGAAATGGGTGATGTATACCTATTTTGGGGCGTCACGGTTGGTATCGAGCTTAGGGATATGATCTCTGGCGGAGATGGGGAATAGAACTAGGAGGGAGAGGCAGTAAATCCTTATTAGTGTGTGTCTACTAAGCTTATTTGTTAGTTGGTCGATATATAGGGATATTATGTGATATATTGATTTCCTTAATTAACCCTTGTTTTATGGCGGTGTTTGAGAATGTCGTTGAGAATATTAACGATGGAAATGAGGCCAGTGGAGCGCTTGTACTCACCAGCGAGGAGAGCGTGCAGCAGTGGTGGTTGTTCCTCTGTGAACAACACCATTGAAGCGAGATGATGAGCGAGGGGATGTTTAGAAGCTTTTTGCGATTCATGCAAAATCGAACGAGGAGACTTCGTGTTCAAAATCTGAGGAGAAATGATAGCAATTCACGGGTTATCCGCGACCCAAGCGATTCAAAGTTTGGGACCACGAAATTTAAGGAAAAGCGAGATCCGATCATGGCGGCGGAAACATGGGTCAAAACAAAATTACAAGATATTCGATGTCTTGGGATGCGGAGAACGAAGGTTCCATTCGCCACCTTTATGTTAAAATGGCGAAGCGGACTCTTTGGTGGGAGTGCGTGAAGCGTACCCATCGTACCGCTTTTCGGCGTGTCTTGGGAGACGTTTGAAACTATTTAATGACAAATACTTTCTGAAAGTGTTAATCGTATGAAGGAAGTGGAGTTCATCAGTTAGAACAAAAAACAACATGGCGGTGTCTCGATGCGAGGCAAAGTTTGCGAGTTATCGAGTTTGCACCTCATTTGGTGGAGAATGAGGAGCGTTATGGCGGGATGTTTACGAGAGGTTTGAAACCCGGCGTCGACAATATCTCATTTCTCATAAATTTTCTCTCTATTAGGATGTTGTAAATAGGGCTCAATTATTAGGCGAGATATACGAGATGCGGTCAATGGGGACCCTGATCGAGGATCATCTGGGAGATAGCGATCAACAAAACAACGATAACCGGCGGAGAAAGAAAAAGAGCGGACAAAATGGTAACCACTCTGGTGGTAATCATGGCCATGAAAATAGAAGAAGCGAGTCGGGAGGAGATTTTAAAAGAGGAGATTTAACAACGACCATGTGAAAACAGCAGCGGTCTTGGCGACAAGCGGTTCTAAGGAGGAGAAACGACCACCGGTCGTATCTTTATAAATCTGGGAAAAGAGGACATATCGGTCAAAGCGCCCTAGCAGATTCAAGGTATGCTATAATTGTGGAAAGGAAGGACATATAAACTCGAGATTATGCGATAGCGAAACCTAGTTCAGTGAGGACGGTGACTCAAAAATTGTCCCGAAAAAGTCAAAGTCAGCGGTTCTGGAAAAGCGTTTGTTGTGGTTGTCAAAATCGAGGAACCCAAAGCGAGGTGATCACGGGTAAAATATTTATAAATTCTTGCGAAGTTTATACCTTACTTGATCTGGGTCTTACCCATTCATTTATCTCTCTACTTGTGCTCAGCGTTTAAACTTGACTCAGGAGAAATTAGACTTTGACTATCTGTGGAAACTCAGTTAGGAGAAACTTTCATCACATCCACTGTTTATAAATCTTGTTTGATTCAAGTTGGCACCATCACCTTACACATTGACCTTATCTCTTTAAAGATACTTGCTTTTGATGTGATTTTAGGGATTGATTGGTTAACTACTCATCATGCCAAAATTGATTGTTTTAAATAAGGTTGTTAGTTTTCATATTCTAACCAACTTTGTTATGCAATTCAAGCAACTAAACCATTAAAATCAATCAACATCATATCTAATCATAAAAGCTATTCGTTTATTGAAAAGCGGATGTCAAGCTTTCTTAGCCCATGTTATGGATTTGAATAAAGACACGTCAAATTTGAATAATATTCTGTTGTTTATTGACTTTCTGGCGTATTTCTGAAGAACTTCCGGTCTACCCCGAGCGTGAAGTTGAATTCTTTATTGATCTTGAACTTTGGTACAAAGCCCATTTCTAAAACCCCATATCGAATGGCTCTATTGAACTTGAGGAGTTAAAGGTCCAACTTCTGAGGAGTTGTTGGACATCGGTTTCATTAAATCTAGTACATCTCCTTGGGGTGCTCTGTTTTATTAAGTAAAGAAGAAAGGCGGGGTATCGACTTTGTATTGACTATCGGGGAATTGAACCATGTCACCATCAAGAATAGGTATCCTCTACCTCGTATTGATGACTTGTTTGACCCGATTCTGAGAAGCACAATTCTTTTCAAAATCGATCTTAGTTACGGATATCATCGGTGAAGATTAGGCGAGGATATTCAAAGCGCCTTGAAACTTCGATGCGGGCATTATGAATTCTTAGTCATGTCTTTGGATTGACTAATGCTCCTGCGGACTTTCATGGATATGATGAACCAGAGTATTCAAGGAATATTTGGATCGATTCGTTGTTGTTTTTATTGATGACATCCTCATATATTCCAAAAGTCGTGAAGATCATGAGCACCATTTGAAATTTGGTACTCCAAAGGCTTCGTGAAAACAAACTATATGCCAAATTGAAGAAATCGAGTTACGGCTTGAGGAAGTAGCATTCCTTGGGCGCGTGGTGTCGAAACATGGAGTATCTGTTGATCCGTGAAGATTGAAGCAATACAAAGTTAGGACAATAAAAGTCGGTGGGTAAAATCGTAGCTTTTTGGGCTTAAATTTGGTTATTATCGGAGATTAAGTGGAAGGGTTTTCTCGAATCGCTACTCCATTAACTTCGGTAACTTTCGGAAGGATACAAAATTCGTTTGGAAGCGAAGAATCGCGAGAAGAGTTTCCAAGAGCTCGAGAGGAGACTCATTTATTTTGTTACAACAATACCATACGATGCGGATGGATTTTTATCTCTGGCGATGCTTGAGGCAAAGGGTTAGGATGTGTTCTCATGCAGCGTGGGAAAGTCATAGCCTATGCCTCGCGACAACTTAAAAGAGTATGAGAGGAATTATCCTACTCATGATCTAGAGTTAGCGGCGATCGTTTTTTATTATTAAAGATATGGAGCACTATCTATATGGGAGAAAGTGGAGATATATTCGGACCATAAAAAGCCTTAAATATTTCTTCACTCAAAAAGAACTCAACATGCGGCGGCGACGTTGGCTCGAGCTATTGAAAGACTACGACCACACTATTGATACCATCACGGAAAAGCGAGCGTGGTAGGCGCGCGTTGAGTAGAAGATCATATCACGAGGAATGAGTGCGATGATGTCAAGTATCTGGCGTAGAGCCAACTTTAATAGAAAAAGTTAAGGTTGCTCAAGCCAGCCAGGCCGGGGCGATCGTATGAAGAAGAAAAATACTGAAGGTGCTATTAGGGCGAGAATTGATGAAGAAGGAATACTTGAGTCCACTCTGACTTTGTGTTCTAACGACTACGATTTGAAGTACAAGATTATGATGGAGGCACACAATACACCATTTGCAATCCATCACGGAAGTACTAAAATGTATCGTGATCTTGACATACATTTTGGTGGAACAATATGAAGAGAGAGATTGCAAAGTTTATCTCGATGTGTTTAACTTGTCAGCGTGTAAAGGCGGAGCATCTAGTACCTAAAGGGTCCGTTTGCAACCACTTGAGATTCGAAATGGAAGTGGGAACACATTACCATGGATTTAGTTTCTGGGTCTTCCTACGGTTTCTCAAGGCATCAATGCTATTTGGGTTATTGTTGATAGATTAACCAAATCTGCTCATTTCTTGCCGTCTGGAGACTTATTCCTTGAGCGTCTTGCTAGTATATATAAAATGAGATTGTGAGGTTGCATGGCATGCCGGTATCCATAGTTTGGATCGTGACCCAAGATTCACTTCAAGATTTTGGGTTAGCTTGCAAAAAGCTATGGAGCGCAGTTCTGATTGATTCGGCATACCATCCTCAAAGCGGACGGACAATCGAGAGAGACTATTCAAACTCTTGAAGATTTATTAAGACTACATGTCCTAGAACTTCAAGGCGGGTTGGGATAAGTATTTACCATTGGTGGAATTCTCCTACAACAAACGATTATCGAGCAAGTATAGGTGTGGCTCCATTTGAAGCATTATATGGGCCGAAAGTGTCGCTCTCCGATATGTTGGGATGAGGTGGGTGAAGCAACATTGTTGGGACCCGAGTTAAAATGCGTATACTGACTCTAAAAAGATCCAAATGATTAAACAAGCGTATACAAAGCGGCACAAGATCGACAAAAGAGTTATCGGGATCTTCATCGAAAGGGCGTGGAATTTAGTATAGGGGATCATGTATTGTTGCGAGTTGCTCCATGGAAGGGAGTTACAAGATTTGGGAAGAGAGAAAGCTCGATCCACGATTTATTGGTCCATTTCAAATTCTTGGCCAAGAGTAGGAAATGTAGCCTATAGACTCGCGTTACCTCAAGGTATGTCTAAATGTTCATAATGTGTTTCACATATACGTACTTAAATAAATATGTGAAAGACCGAACCCGTTATATAGTTAGAACCGGACGAGATAGCCAGAAGACTTAACGTCTGAAGAGGTACTGTCAAGATCTTGGATAGGAAGGAGCATGTCCTACGCACAAAAGGTCATACCACAAGTTAAAGTTTTGTGGAGGAATCATGCTATAGAGGAAATGACACAGGAATTGGAAGCGAAAATGAAAGCGAGGTATCCTCACCTTTTGAAACACACAGTGCGTCGTCGATTTAGAGGGCGAAATTTCATAAGGAGGGAGGTTGTAAGACCCCAACCAACTTATTATTAATGAAATTTAATTTTCTCTATTTATTATTTTGAAATAGTAAGGGTTGATTTGATTAATGTGGATAGTTATGGGTAAAATCATGAAATATTTCAAAAAAGCAAGTGGTTATAAAATATTCATTGTTGTTAGGGGAATATAGTTTGGTGGTGGAATATTAAATGTTTGTCGGGAATATTAAATGCGGCCAGTAGCGACCATGTGTGGGCCCATGTATGGAAAGCGATTGGATGAAAGAAAGCGACAAATATAAGTTGTTTAAAAATAACGGCGTAGTTATTCTACGATTAATCTTTTAAAAATACTAAATTGGTTAAAACACGATGTGCTTTGCGGTATTGCACCAATTATTGATTCTTACGTGAAGAAGCCTTTACTCGATAATGGTTACGATAATTCTTTATTCGATATTTTATTTTATTGATTTAATAATTCTTTGCGTTGATATTTTATATTCTTTGTTGTTTGATAATTGTCATTACGATTATTTTTTTCATTATCGAAGCAATAATTCATATTATCTGAATAATATTATTAGATAACATTATTGGCAATGTCTAGAAAGTTACATCTAAGGAGAGGTTTGGTCACCTAATTGCGGCGCGTGATGAGGAGAAATTCTTATTGGAAAGCCCCTGCTTTCTGAGGGCTGCACAGTTGTCGATATTGTGATTACATAATATTATTTGTGAATAATTAATTATTGATTCATATGATGAGAAAAATATTGATTTTATGTGGATATAGATGGAAAAAATTTTTAATGTGACAATTGTTGAAAATTGAAATTTTATCTTTTTACGATAAAATAATTCATTTAAATATATTATTATATTTTAATAATATAATAATGATGATATTTTTACGATAAATGTGGGATATATGAGTATATGTGGAGGAGGAGTATTTTTGTTACAAAAATATTTAAAAGCATGTTTTATGTGTCGGTGGACCCCATTTCTTGGTTGAAATTTGATTATAGCTTGTAAAATCGCCAGTTTTGTGGATTTGATCAATTTACATTTGGAATTTGGAAAAACTTTCTTACGTAAAGTTGTAGAAATTGGATTTCCTATAAAAACTCATGAGATTTGAATTTTTACGATAAAAGGGCTATTTATTATGAATTATTGAAGTTAGAAGCTCAAAAAATAATTGATTTTTGGAAGTTTAAAATAATTTAAATTAGAAAAACGTTTTTGATATGTTTGGTGGGCTTGGTTGGTTGTTGAAATGAAATGAGTGATTTCAGTTTATAAGAGTGTGCGTAGGAAAAATTTTATATATATTAATATTTATATTAAATTTTTACTACTTTGGTGTTCTAAGCATTTTCTATAAATAGGGTCTTTAGGTTAGAATTGAAAATCACACGAAGCTGAGTTTTCTCTCTCTATATTATCGGCGTATTCTTGTGAGTATTTTGAGTATATTTTGAGTATTGCTATCTGGTGCAAGTTCAAGTCATAGCTTTATATCAGGTGTTTAAATTAGAAATCTTGATCTTTCGAGGTAAGGGATATTTTTTTTTTTAAATGATATTATTTCTTCAATATCATTATCTTTGAAATATTGATCTGAAGTTTTTTATCAAATTTGGAACTTTTGGTGTCGAGATTCTTATTCACGTATCTGACCTTTATTCACGTATCTGACAATTTATTCACGAATCTGACCTTATTCATCGAAAAATGAAAATTTTCCTTTTAAATCTAAAATATCTATTGTGGATACTAGCTTTGATTGTATCCATGTTTTGATCATTCTTGAATTTTACACCACTATAATTATTTTGAGAGGTATTTTTGGACATGGATAAAACAAAATCTGAATCCTTAATCCTTAATCCTTGTCATTTTGTTTCCTTTGGATTCGTTTCTTTAAAAATATTTTCATCATCCTCGGTCTTAAATGATGATATTATTGAATATCTTTGGCACATAGTGCAAAAGATGAATGATTTCGATGAATATCTTTGGCCGTAGTGCAAGATGAGCAGTGTTTAGATGAACATGACCCAAGTGATGAATATCTTTGGCTTTGTAGTGCAAAGATGAATATTTGATTCGGATATATATTGATTGATGTTACGAGGGATAAAAGATGAGCGATGAACTTTTAAATTCATACATAGAAGATAGTAGTTTGCATTCTCTACTTAACTCTTCAATGAATTATTATTTCATTGCGAATATTGATTTAAAACTTGTTGTCTATTGTATTACATTAGATTTTTTTTTGTGTTGAAGACTAATGATAATTTGTTGTATATTATCTTAGTCATAATATTCTTCTTGGGCTAGTTGAGCTCACCCTTTTCCTTTTTGTTCCATTTTTCTTCTCGGGAGGCGAGAATATAGCGAGTGCAGTCGGGGTATGGAATGAAGGTTACAGAGAGAGTTGTTTAGTAGTCCTCACCATTTTTGTAAAATAATGTATCAATAAATGTGATGAGAATTTATTTGAGTATAGATATTTTATTCAGAAGATAATATTTGTATTCAAACTCACAGTTTTTTTGGGGGCTTGTTGTAATAATAAAGTTGTAGTTGTTTACGTACATGTATTGACAACTTTTACGAATGAAAAGGTGATGTATACCTATTATTTTTTTGAAAAATTTTCACATATCACCCTTAACTTTAAACTTTTATCAATTTAGCCATTTACTAAATAGAATAATTATAAGAAAATTGAATACTTTCATTTCATAAAATTCAGGGTCTCACAATCTCCCCTCCTTATGAAATTTCGCCCTCAAAATTTACGTACCTGGTAGTTCGAAGAGATGAGAATACCTTGCTTTCTTTTTGGATTGTACCTTCCCTGTTATTCCTCTGTATCATGATTTTCCCATTGCTCATCTCATGTATTTCAGATATCATTCTAGAATATACCTTCAAAACAAAGGTTAATTGACATATCACAATTTGTCAACTTATCAAGTAAACAATTTCAGCTTAGGTAAGTCACACACTAACAAAGTATATTACTCGTCTCTCCCCTCCAAGTTCTAGACTCATATCTCCGCCAGCGACCATATCCCTAAGCTCTGATACAATTTGTGACGCCCCCAAAATAGGTCCACACGACCCATTCTGAGTCGCCAGATATCACACTATAAAAATCATTTACAAACTTCATTTATACAACTGTTGAACTGTCGTTTCCTTACTACGATAATACTTCCGTTGTGGGGTCTACCAATGATTGTGTCGTCCTACGGATATTCCCCGACAAAAAGAATATTCCCCGACCAAACGAATATTTTATAACAACTTGCATACTTTGAAAAATTTTCACATATCACCCTTAACTTTAACCTTTTATCAATTTAACCATTTACTAAATAGAATAATTATAAGAAAATTGAATACTTTCATTTCATAAATTTTGGGGTCTCACACTTATAGGAGAAAAAGAAACTCAATCAATTATTTCCACACCACTCTTAGTTAACACAAGCAAACAACACCAGAGGATCAAGAGGCTTTTTTATTTTTTTCCTTTTTCATTACTAAGTGCATTTTATGCTCCATCTTACCAGTGAGTGCGTTTTACACTCCATATCGCATGTCACGTGTTTATGAGTGAGTGCGTTTTACGCTCCATCTCAGTCCACCACATGAATCATTATTCTTTTTCTCTTTGTCTTGATTTTTTTCAAGCTTGCAAACTTTGCCTAAATCATTTCCCCTTTCTTAAATAATACCTCATATTAACTTTAAGTTATGATCAAACAAATGATAGAGTTCCATAATTTTTCCCCTAAACATTCAATCAAATAAATTCATTCAAAGTTAAAACTGAGTCGATCAAATGGACATTTTCTCAATAATGAAGGGTCTCAAATAAAGTAATAATCAACAAAGAAAACAAAATTCAGATTACCCAATCAGTATTTCAAGAATTTATCAAAAAGAAATCAATTTTTTTTCATTGATCAAAAATTAAAATCCAAATTAACTTATTACTCAAGTGACTCATCCTAAAAACGACCTCATTTTCGTAGGAACACACGCTTGCATTTAGCATGTACAAGAGGCCTTTAAACCCCTAGGTTACCCTAAGTGGATGAGTTTTGTCTCGTGAGGATTTGCAGTTAATATACTACAAAATTCAAATTTTAAAACAAAACAAGAATAAACTACAACAAATACCCTAAATCTTCCCCCCCACACTTAAAACTTACATTGTCCTCAATGTAAGTAAAATGCAAAGAAAAATAAAGAGATACTCCCTTATGGGTTGCCTCCCATGCATCTCCTTTGTTTATCGTCATTGGCTTGACCAAATTTCCTTCATTTAAAATACATCAAATGCACTTCGGGGTGATTGCAATATGAGTTTCACATTCTTCTTCGATCTTCATCAAATAGCGAAGAGCATATACGCATGTAACAATCGTCTTCTCTGGATCTCCTGGATCGATTGGAAACTAGGCATAAACCTAACTTCAGAGCATCACTCAAAAATTGCAACAACTCCTTGCAATTTAATATTCAAAGTCAATTTCTCACTTTCCTCATCAATATTCTTACTAAGTGGAATCTCCAAGTCATCATTTCCATCAATTTCAAAGACATCCCGTGCTAAAGAGTCAGTCACATCAATAGAATAAATAGAAGTATCATAAGTAGGATTTTGCATGGAATCATAAATATTAATCTGAACAACGTCCCATCAAATTCCATTGAAAGTGTACCACTATGAACATCTATTTTAGTCTTGTATGTTTTCAAAAATGACATTCTTAACAAAATAGGTACATTTTAGTTATCGTTCTCCATATCAATCATATAAAAATCAGTATGAAAAATCAAATCATTGACTTGCACAAGAACATCCTCAACTACACCTCTAGGATAAACATTAGATCTATCAGCAAACTGAATAACAGTACCCGTGTTATTCAAGGTTTCAAGTTTAAACGAAACATAAATGGAATATTTCATGACATTGATAGAATCTCCTAAGTCTAACATGGCCTTTTCAAATCTAGTGCTAACTATCGTGCAAGGAATGATGAGCATACCCGGATCTTGGCACTTGGTAGGGAGTTTTCTTTGAATAATTGTCAAGACATTCTCCCCTAATTTTACCTTTTCATATCTTTTAAGTTTTTGTTTCTTCTTATTTTTACACAATTCTTTCAAAAATTTAGCATATCGAGGTACTTGTTTAATAACATCTAACAATGGAATGTTTACCTCACATTTACGGAAAGTTTCATATAAATATGAATTTCTCTAATATTTTTTGTTTTTTGTTAAAGCAAGAGGAAAAGGGGGTACCTATTTATAATCAGATAGAGGAGGAAATTTATGCTTAGGTACACCATTATCACCTACAAATCCATTATCGGCATTGTCTGTGTCTGCTTTGCCTTGCTCTTGCGATGTAGGTGCCATCTCTCTGGATCTTCTACTTCTTTAAAACTTCTTAAGTGATGTAACTTAAATTCTCTTTTGGATTCACCACCGTTTGAGAGGGTAACTTTCCTGAACCTTGCGCGTCCAAGTGACTGATTGCGGTTGCCATTTGTCCCATTTGAGTGCTCAAATTTTGAATACTTGCCCTTATTTTCTATTAAAATTTCAAAGTGTTAGTGGCAAGAGATTTAACAATATCTTCTGAAAACATATTAGAGTTATAAGATTGGCTCGTTGTTGTCTATTGGAAATAAGGTTGGATTAATTCAACTTCCACCTTCAAAAACTTAAACTGATCATTGACACAAACAAAAATAATTAATACTTTTATTTCATGTCTTTCCTTAATTTTAGTTAGATAGAAACAAGCGATCTATAGAACCCTAACTACTAAAAAACTTCAGACAATCGCTAAAAATTTAATCTAGTAGATGCTTTAAGAATTAGAAATACCGATGAAACTAAACAACACAAGCACAAGCAGATGCATTTAATTTAGTTGAATATTCTTCCTAAGATATAATAATCTCGTGATCTGCAGTCAATTATTAATCTTAGTTGCCTTGCAAATTAGAGTGACCAAACAATTACAGATTTGATGTCTAATTTAGCAGTAGATTTCAATGAATAATAAACTAGTTTGCAACCTAGCAATTAAACGATTCAATCATATAATTTAATAACAGAAGAATAATCAATACTTAAAAATAATAATTGACAATTAAAACTAATTAGATCTCACAGTGTAATAATTCTGAGGCTTCCGTCTCCTTAAACCAAAAATAGAAGTTTAGCCACACGTGGCCATTAAAAACATCAAAGAATAATAGAGAGAGAAGTTTGTATACATGTCCCTAAGCTCTCTTGGTAATGTTCTATTTATAGGCATAAGACATTAATTCTTTTCCACGTAGGTTTCAACCTTCTAGTGGCAATCAACTTCCTTCAAAGAGATCTTCTAGATAGATTTTACTTTCCTTAATTAGATTTGACTTACACACCAAGATTACTCTACCTCATTCCTTCTCCTTGTGGGGATTCTGATTGTTTCTTTCCTTCCATGAATAGAAGCATTAAATATTGTTTGATCTCCATGATATTGACTTTATTGTAATAAAATATTAAATCCTACAAAATAAAATAAAACATATTAATTAAATAAACTAATATAATTAAAAAGGAAAAACATTTAATTGCACCTTAAATAAAAATATAAGAATAATGAGTATATTTAAGCACAAAATAAACATAAAAGATTAAACATTAATGAATAAAAACATAACATATTTTATTCTCATCAGCAGTTCAATATCACCTCTTTACAGTAATAGGTTAATCAAGTATAACAAAATTTACCCTTCAATGAAACTAATAGTCCTAGATAACAACAAACTCTGTTACCTAAAACTCGCCTTAGATTATCAATTAATGAAACAAGCTCTTCATAAGATTCTTACCATCATACAACCTAGAACACGCTTTCTAGATTTAATATAACAACATCTTAGACTATTTCAAGTAACAAACACACAAGCTCAAATTGTTTAATCTGTCTTCTGATAATCATAACAACACATAAAATCTTGACCACGATCATTATTACTAAGTGCAACTTGTTTTTAAGAACAACATCAATTACAAATAATATTATCCTTAATCTAGCAGATGATATTAAATAGATTAATCTAACTGGCCACATTAAATCAATCAGATCAAATATCATTCAAACAATTAAAATTGATTATCAAGAATGAATTTCATATAAGAAGGAATAAATAATGTTATAACTTAATTAAACCATCAACTGTAAATAAAGGTTCGACATCCACGAGAATTGAATAAGAAAACCAAGCCTAGCATGCTGATATAAGAACACAAAATTTGTAAAAGTATATATATAAAGATGATCTGAGCAAGTACATGTATTTATAGTTAAAACTCCCTAAAGAAGAATCATGTTTTCATTTCAACAATTGAATAATATTTGTGAAACTATCTCGAATAGAAAGGAATAATAATAGTAAATTCCCCTTTTTAATTAACATTATTAAAACTACATACTGAGCAGCCAAAATACCTTAAAAATTTTCTTTTTCACAAAAGTTTTAACAAAAATTCATCTATAACTGTCATTTTCTAAGTTCGTTAGGGGATCATCCTATTTTTTATGTTATGCACAACCTATTTTTTTTAAACGACTATTTGCGTTTACTTTTACACCGCGAAGGTCAGTCGAAAATTTGACAAAACGTTTCCCTAATAATAAGGTTGTTCATCTCAAACTTAAATTAGAGTCCTTGCTAATTTAATTTGGTTTAGATAGCATTTAAGAATTTAATAAATTCAAATCATGTCTTAACATCTGTCTAGCCAAAACAATAAGGCATCAACGTAATTTAATAATAATTCATAAAATATCGAACTTTAAATCTTTAAGTAGCATGGAGTTTTAGCATACTGAATAACTCGTGCAATTTATTAAATTTCTTGGACAAGTTTTGATTTCACATAATATATAAATATTGTGTAAATTGAAATTTTAATATAATCTGTAAAGGAAGCTAAAAAATTTGCACAATAATATAATTTGTGAAAATAAAACTCGCGAAAGAGTTTAAGAATACTTGCCTGAAATATTCTTTATTATTTACTTTAAAAATGCTCTGCAATTATCTTACACATTTAATAATCAATAATATGCCAATTAGTCACATAAAAACATATTGGCTTACATCGTATTATTACTCATTTTATATTGTTCGCGTTTTATAATTTAATTAGCGTGAAAATCTTCTTTAAAAACGTCATAAGGCGTTGCGGCAACTCTCCCAACCACTCCCTAGGATGGTTTATAACCATTAATATTCATTTTTATTATTATTATTTCTATTTCTATTATTGTTATTTTTATTATTACTATTATTATTTTTTAGTTGGAATATTTTAGAACTGTCAAAATATCACATGTCGTCGCGACACGGCACCTCGACATGCTGATGAGTGTATTTTATATACGCAATTTAATATCCAATTCATGCTTATTTGTTGCTAAATTCTTGTGATCATGTTCATTTTTACTTGTTTTATGTAATTTCATGTGTAGAATGGTGGTTGTGGCATTCAACGTACAATTGGAGATATTCGGTGAGATTGGGACTCAAATGGAGCATAATTGGAAGCAAGTTAACAGAAGATAGGCCACGCCATGGCAATGAAAAGCTATAAACCCCGTAGAAGGCCTGGGGTCTTACACTCCAGTTAATAGTGACATGGCCATGGCTATGGCGTTATTAACCACACACCCACCGGCGGGGGTCTTCATCTGAAACAAGTCGGAGACTAGCCGCTAGTATGGTTTACATAATACATACACCCCGGGGTGGGTGGAAAAGCTGAGTGTCCTGTTTTGTTTGCAATACCTCTTGGGCACGAATTTTAGCTATTTGCATGGCAATATAACTCTATTTGATAGAGAATTCGACTGGGACTTATATGTTAGACATGATATACTAAAATAATAACAACTTCAAGGGGGAGAGAGACATATTACGAGGATCTACGTTCAGTTTTTGATAGCAATTGTGGAGGAGTATTTCGAGGAGTTTTTCAAGATAATTGCAACTATAGACTACGTTAAGGGTGTTTTTTCAATATTCTTCGTGTTAGATTATTATTTGTAATTAGAAGAATGATTTCTATGATTTATTCGGTGTTTATTTCGTTTATTATGAACTAATTCACTTTTTAGGCTTGTGATGGATCCTTAAGTGAATTGATGGTTTTGTAAACTTTGATTTCCAATTTAATAAGCTATTTCCAGTTTATCTATATTGATTTGTGCTTTAATCTATGAATTGCCTGATCAACAATTCTTTGTGGAGTTCGATGAAATCGAGAGAGGATATTCAAATCTAGACCTAGTTGATATAGCATGTGTTCAGGATTTTGTTAGTAGCTTAAACTTGATGAGTTTTAAGGTAGAGATATGCTTGACACCGCATGTAATCGGATAGAGAACTTATTCTTCAACCTTCTTCAATTGTAATTCACATAGAGATATAGTGGGTTAGTTGATTAAGGTGTTTAACGGATTTCTATCTTAATTGTGGATTGATGTTAATATGGTATTAGTGCATCGAGAGGTGGTTAATACTACGTTCGTGTTTTTGATTAATAAACTGGGATAGTGTGTTGAATTGGGATAAAGGTGTTAAAATCAAAGTGAAGCTTAGGGTGAAATCATAAGTCTAATTCTCCATTAATTGTTTGAAATTTCAGATTTTGATATTCGTGGTTGTTTTGTGTTAGATTAATTATTCTTAATTTTAGTTTCGTTAATTTAAATGATTGATTTGATTCGTTTAATAAAATTAGGGTTAATAGAAGACTGGTAATTGTAAGTTAAGGTTACTGCTAATTAGTCTCTGTGGGAACGATACTCTACTAATCACTCTATTACTTGTTGACCACGTATACTTGCGTGTTATGCGTATATAGATTTTACCCAACACATGCTCGTGACACGCCCAACACGCACGATGCCACTTAATGTCATCCAACATGCCTCGACATGCACCACGTCGCTCGGCGTCCCTTGACATGCTTCGACACGCACCGCGTCGAGCGGCGTTGTACAACATGTCTTTCTTGACTGTTTTGACCCCCCTCCTTCCTAACCTCATAACTTGGTTGTTTTAAGTCGAAATTAGTCCCCTCTCGCGTCATTTTCTTCCTTGTAACATCTACTAAAAATTCCTCCGAGTGGAAATTTTTTTCAGGTTTATTTTTAGGCCAAAATAGTGGCATAAAAATTCCTACGCGAAACAATTTTCTACTTTGGCAGTTTTGACTAGTCTCCTTCCGAAATGCATAACTCTCACCTTCAGACTCGAAATGAGGTCAATCTTACGTCCACGAACTCGTTACTTAAAGTAATACACAATCCCCAAAACGGAAAAATTTTCCAGCAAGACAATCGGAACAGAAATATGTCCGAAAGTCAGGGTTCACACTAGTTATTTTTAGCTTTTAACTAGTTTTACGAAAAATTTCGCCATGACTTCGTTACACAAGATTTTTCTTATGTTCCAATTGGGTGATCTTCTTAACTCCTAGGATCATAACATGACACCCTAGAACTTAATTTTCAAATTTTATATGCTACCTCAAATCGCCATCAAAATAGTCCATAACAGTCCATTAATTAGTCCTTTTTCTATTCCTTTACGCATAGGTTTGTATTTTTATTTTTTGTTCCCCTATTCATGAAATTTAACAATTAGTTTAACATATTATATATATCCTTATCAGTCCAAGATCCTTCGATGATCTTTCAATAAAACCAACCACCAACAAAGCACTTCCTATCTGTGGGCAAGGAAATCGCGCCTTGCTAGTTAGGGTTTCGTGTTGGCTGAGGAGGAGAGAAATCTAAGAAGAACACGAAATTGATTGATTGATTGAAGAGGGGAGAAGAACAGGTGGGTGATTACTCCAATGACGCGTGACAGAACTCCTAGAATTCGGGAACCGTGTTAGGGTAGTAGGGATTCCAAGAGCCTTCTTGAGTCCTTCGAGTTGAGAGAATGTACAAACCCTTTAGTGCTTTTAGGTGGAATATCCAAGCCTTAAGTCACCAAAAGAGTCCTCCCCCTTCATAGGATGGAAGGGGTATTTATAGAGTTTCCTAGATTTAAGTAATCACATGCTAGGCACATGTTTTCAGGAAAATTCCAGAAATACCATTTAGTCATTAGAATAATGCCCATATTACCTTGTCCTTCTAGCCACCAATTCAATCCCTCAATCAATTCCCAAAACGAGCCACCTCCACAAGCCTTCCGCCTTGGGACACGTGGAGGCTTCTCCCGGGTTTAGCACATTTATTTTTGAATTCTCCATCTTCATTTAATTAGGTTATGTGAGTCCTAATTTGCACATTTAATGAGGCCCGTGGAACCCTAATTGTGCATTTAATTTAATTAGGTCATGTGAACCCTAAATTTTCACGTGGACCCACATTTTTCCCCTGCGCGAGAGTCGCATTCCCAAATAGACGATAGTGCAAGAATACTTTCAACAATTTTGCGGGACTTCACTTTACAGGTCTTGAATATGAAGGTCCTGAAAGAGGGAACCCCTAAGGAGGCAAACCCTAGTAGGGCTCTTCCTTGGACATATTGACAAATCCTCCAAAAATCTTTCCATAGCTTGCCTAATATTTGTTTCCGTATTTTTTTTTCTAGAAATTAAAATAGGAAATATTATCAAATATCACCAAATAAAATTTAATCTAATAAAATCTTTCTTTTGGTAAATGATCAAATCTTTCCTTTTTATCAAATCAAATCTTAATTTTATTTTGGAAATAAAATCAAATCTTTCTTTATTTGATCTTGAAAGCAAGATTTTTTATTATTTTTATTTTTAGTATATATATATATATATATATATATATATATATAATATTATTTTTTTCTTAAAGGGAATTAGCAATTTTCGAAATCCTCCCTTGTTGGGAACAAGATCAAATCTTCTTTATATTTAGCAAATAATATATTTAATATATTTCTATTTAAAAACAAGATCAAATCCACTTATCTTTTGGAAACTCGATCAAATCTTTCCCTAAATAGGAACATGGCAAGTGCTTCTTTTTCTGTTGTAAGAAAACGTTGAGGTCTATATGCATATTCCTCTGAAGCTTCTTATGTTCTTCACTCTCATTTTGTGAATTTGTCTCAAAAGTGCCTTCTTTTCCTTCTTCCACAGCTTAGACGTTGACAATACAACTCCGAGGCATAGACGGTGACAATATAACCCCAAAGTTTTGGAGCAACTTTGATCCTCTCAAAAGAATTCAAGGTAAATTGTGCTCTCTTTAATCACTGATTGTGTTCTCATAGTAAATGACTAGGCCAAACCCCTGCGAGCAATAAGGTAATCACGCAATAGGTCTTGTTTTATATCACGATGAATGCACATGGGAGAATCACCATCCCTTCTTTACATGATCATACAAAAATTATCACAGCCTTCGTTGGCCAATTCCTCATGATTGTTTTATATATATATATATATATATATATATATATATATATATATATATATATATATTTGCGTAATTGTAGCCTTTCTTCTGTTTTCTAAGCCCCATTTCCTTGATCATGTCTTGGTTTTTTCCCTCGAAATTCATCAGAGAAAGGCTATAATTTTTGCGACGAAAGAGGATTCGCTCCAAGCAGTTGATTCGTGGAGCAACAGGACCTTAAAGGCAAGAAAGAACAGTCCCTAGGTGCCCGAAGCCTATAGGGTCGAACCTTAGGGGGTCGAAGCCTCTGGTAGAACCTTAGAAATAAAAACCTGGCCGAACCTATAGAATTTTTTTTTCAGGACTCCCCAATCTTTCTTTTGTCTTCCGAGCCCCATTACCTTGATTACATCTTGGTTTTTTCCCTCGGATAATAAAGAAAGATTTGAAGTTTTTTCAATGAAAACACGAAAGAAGAAACAATACTCTACATGCAGCGAAAATAGCCCAGATGGCTGAACCCTATAGGGCGAACCCTAGGAGGCCGAACCCTAGGGGGCCGAACCTTAGGGGGCCAAACTCTAGGGGAAATCAATGTTTAGATGAAAAAAATGAAGTTCGGGAGGAGCAGTTACTATTTGGATTATAACTTTTGATCCGTTTGGAGTTTCGAGGCCCATAATATATCAAAACAAAGCTAGCGATGAGCCATACAAAATTCATCGCCTTTGGCCATGACATATTTCGTTATAAGTCCAAAAATGGCTCTGAAGGATTCCTTTTGGCCGTCCGAAGTTTTTCTAAAAATTTTCGGGAAATTTTTCTTGCATAATTGTGATTCCTAACTCTTTTTGACATTGTTTCTTCTTCTTTTCAGGTGTTTTGAAGCTTAAATCTTAGACTTTCCTCGTTGCCATGGTGAGCACTTCAAGTTCAAATGCCTCCTTTCATTGCTCTTTAGATCCCTTATGCTGAATTTTTTTCCTTGCAGGCCCTCCCCGTTGAACATTCTGCAGACTTGGGAACAACCAAGGAGGCCCCGTTTCTCAATGATTGGGGAAGGGCTCCCCTCTTTTGGTCTTTCTGATGTCTTTTAGGAGCGATTCCAGACTTAAGACCGTACAACTCTTCCTCCGCCAGAGAAGAAAGGCTTATTTCTATATGCAGCGGCTTGTGGAAGTTGGGATGACTTTCCCCATTCTTATCGCATTCCCCACATATGCATAGAGAATCAAGAATACCCTTTCAGTCCCCTTCGCTTCCTGTCTAATTCATCTGGTCGCCTTCAAGGATTGCAGGATTGGACCGACGAGATCCTTGGAAACATTGATTACGTGGATATACTCAAGAGTGCGGGCATCTTTTGTTGTGTTCAACTATGAAGAGACCTACGTATCTAACAGGACCATAACACCCTTACTGTATTGATCTCATGATGGTGCTCCTCTACTTGCACATTAAATCGCTTTGGGGGGGGAAATGCACCTCTATGCTGGAGGATGTCTATACCATCTACCAGTAAGCATTTTTCCCCTTGCACGTGAGTCACGCCTTTGGTGAGATGATCGCACAAAATATTTTAAGTGTTGAAGTCTTGATTCCAGTTTCTGAACACTTCGTGGGGCTTGATGTTTTGCAAGCCTCAAAAATGAAAGTCCTAGGAGAGGGAACCTCTAGGAAAACAAACCTTAGAAGGGTGAGCCTTAGAGGAGCTCTCCTGAGATAGTACTTTGGTTGGGTTGAATGAACTTCCATATCCCGTGGCATCTCCTAACTTTCCTTGGACATGTCTCCCTTCCATGCTAGGTTGGATCTCTTTATTTTTAATCATCATGTTGTTGCACTTCGTTCGGAAGTCACTTCACGTCATCATGAGAATGACTTACTTTATGTAGAGCTTTAGGAGCTTCAAGATGCCATGAATAAATTGAGTTAGCTGCCCAAGACCTCGAAGGACTTATAGCCTCGAAGGCCTGATAGCATCGAAGGCCTGAAAGTCTTGAAGGCCTGACAATCTTAAAGGCGTGATAGCCTCGAAGGCGTGATAACATTAAAGGCCTGATAGCTTTGAAGACCTAATAGCCTCGAAGGCCTAATAGCATTGAAGTCCTGATAGCCTTGAAGGCCATATAACATTAAAGGACTGATAGCCTTGAAGACCAAGCTTTAGTTATTCCCCTCTTTTCAATTCGACAGGTCATGGCCTTTAGATCGTGAACTTTTGTACTTTTTTCCATTTCCTATATCAAAAAATTCATGTACATATATTTCATTCATCAAATTGTAGTTTCTTTTAACCTTGTTGATTGCTTTTAATTTGAATGATTCCTTAAAGCTCAATATTTATCATTGAATCTCAAGTTATTCAAATTAATACTCCAAGAAAACAATAGGTATTATAAACAAACAAACATGAATTTTGTCAAAAAACATGTATATATATTTTCTACAAACCAACACTTGAATTCATACTTTTTTTAAGAAATCAAAAAAACATTCAAGTATAAGTGAAAAAATGGCAATTCATTAATAATCAAATTGCTTTTAATGAAAAGCATAACGTTCATATAATAAATCTTGCTTTTGTCGAAGAAAGCATAACGTTCTCCATTTTTAGAGATAAAGTGTAACTTTCTTTTTTTTTTCTTTCGGGGTTGAGGGCTTATACTCAAGTGCCTCAATTACTTTTGAAGTTGAAAGTATAACTTATGAGGACTTATAGTCAGGTGCCTCGATTACTTTTGAAGTTAAAAGTATAACTTTTTGGGTCTAAGGACTTATAGTCAGGTGCCTCATTCACCATTCACTTTTGATGATAAAGTGTAACACTTGGGTGCCTCGTCACTTGGGTCGTCCAATTTCTTGGCAAGTGCAGTCTACGAGGACTTAAAATCAGGTGCCTCGTCACTTGGGTCGTCCAATTTTTTGGCAAGTGCAGTCTACGAGGACTTGAACTCGGGTGCCTCGTCACTTGGGTTGTCTAATTTCTTAGCAAATGTAGTCTACGAGAAGTTAACCACCATTTAGAGTGGACCACCATCTTGGGTGGATATTTTTTTTTAAAATTCGTCAACTCTTGTGCCTCCTCCCTTGGTCATCCAATTTCTTGGAAAGGGATACTCCTGAGGACTTAAACCACCAAAAATGGTGGACCACCATCTTGGGTGGATTTTTAATTTATCTGTAGTTCAGAGTTCTTTTGATGGTAGAGCCAGTATTTGAGTTCTTGACTTCCGGGACTGAACCATGGGTAATAATGTTGCACGTTTCTTCTCCTAGTTCAATCTCCCCGGTCTCCAGCTTCTTATGGTATATCATCCACATACTGTAACAGTCCATAGTAGAATGCCCTGCGTATTGGTGGTATACACAAAAGTCTGGTTTTCTTTTCATCTCTTCCGTCACAACCAACCGAGGCCTTGGAGGTTTCACCCTCCGTGCTCGATCCATTGTTCGTACAGGCTCCTGAATGCCTTATTGCTGCATGTGATAGCCTCCGGAACTGGCATTCTGGTATACTTGTCCCCATGCTTTTCTCTGCTTCGCTCAAATTTCTCATTCTTCTCCCTCTTGCCCCCTTGTGGTTTTGACTGAGAATCCACCAAAGCCACAGTTGTTGTCCTCTTGTTCTTTCATGTAACCATCGCATGGCTGGTGGGAAATGTCATGGTTCCTCCCAAGTCTTGTGCAAAAGATGAGAGGGTCGCAAATGAATCACAAGCCTTGGTAATGAGGTGGGGTTTGAATGCGTCTAAAGCACCATTGTTGCATATGCTAACCAAGTTCTTTTCTTTAATTGGCTTTGCACACTTCTGTGCTTGGGCCCTGAACCTATCCACGTAATCTTACAGCTCCTCGTTTGGCTTCTGCTTGAATCGCATGAGCTCTACGATGGTTACCTGTTTCTGCACATAGAAAAATTTCTTAAAAAATTATAATTTTAGATCATCCCAATCATGGACTGATCCCTTCTCCAAGTTGTAGTACCAACTGAAGGCATTATCTGTCAAAGTCTCTTTGAATTCCCTCATCAACAAATTGTGATTTTTCATTTCATCATATCCTAACCATGGAGACATCGACTTCACGAACCTGGAAATGTGTTCCCTGGCATTTCCTTTCTCCCCATTGTATTTTGGAAATTGTGTGGGATGCTCGATATACCTATAAAAAGGGTTGTCTCCTAATATGTGCCGGGTAGGGTGGAGTAAAGTCTAACTCTGAAGGTCGGGATGTCTGCCTGTGAAGTTAATTGATCACATCGATCATATCATCCTTTGTCACATATTGGCTTGTGGTATGGACTCTCTGTGGTGTTGTGATGTATAGCAGCATTGGCCGTGCGTATGGTACACAAATTGGTTGATGTACACTGGAATTATGTAAATTTTGTATCGGTTGTGCTTGTGGGTTGGTTCGTTGGATGAGGCTTGGGATAGTTGGTATCTGCACTAGTGAAAATGCAGGGATAGTGGTCGAAATGATGTTTTTCTGAGGCTGGCTGACTTCCAGTCTGGGTTGTGGCACGTCACCACTATTCTGAGGTTCCAAGTGGATGATTGGAACTGACTGATTCTCCGTCAATGGAGGTGCAATTTGATTCTCCTTATTGTTGCTATCGTTGTTTTTGTCCTCCACTCCTGCCTGTTCAACCTTTGAATTGTCTGGGAACATGGTCTTGAAAGCAGGAATCTGCTTCCTCTGCATCTCCAGCATCATAGCCATCATCCTCTCTTGTTCTTCACGTGCTTTCAATGCCTTGAGCATCTCCAGTTGCACAGCATTTGCCTGCGCTCCACTTCCTTCCTCGCCTTGCCTTTCCGTGCTTGTCTGCCTGACATTTGTTAGTTGTTGATCAGCCATGTATGGTGATGTTGAACTTCCTTTTGAGGCATCTTCAAGGATGGGTTGATTGAGATCTAAGTTCACGCCCTGAAAAGCTTGATTTGCTTGCCTTGGAACTAGATCCAGTGAGGTGATGTTATTTGTTGGTGAAGCTCTTCCTGTAGTTCTCCCACTTCGAGTTATGGGCATACCCTTCACGAATTCTACACCTCCCCAGCAGAGTCGCCAAAGAAATGTTGGCAAGGAAATCGCGCCTTGCTAGTTAGGGTTTCGTGTTGGCTGAGGAGGAAAGAAATCCACGACGAGCACGTAATTAATTGATTGATTAAAGAGGGAAGAAGAACAGGTGGGTGATTACTCCAACGACGCGTGGTAGAACTCCTAGAATCCGAGAACCGTGTTAGGGTAGCAGGGATTCCAAGAGCCTTCTTGAGTCCTTCGAGTTGAGAGAATGTCCAAACCCTTTAGTGCTTTAGGTGGAATATCCAAGCCTTAAGTCACCAAAAGAGTCCTCCCTCTTCCTAGGATGGAAGGGGTATTTATAGAGTTTCTTGGATTTAAGTAGGCACATGTTTTTAGGGAAATTTCAGAAATACCCTTTAGTCATTAGAATTATAATACCCATATTGCCTTGTCCTTCTAGCTACCAATCCAATCCCTCAATCAATTCCTAAAACGAGCCTCCTCCACGAGCCTTCCGCCTTGGGACACGTGGAGGCTTCTCCTGGGTTTAACACATTTGGGACAAGGGTTAATTATCATATCACATATTATCCCTATACTCTAACCGACCAATTAAATACCAAATAAACTTAGGTAGGTCATACTAGCGAAGGAATTCCCCGTCTCTCCCCTCCTAGTTCTTGTCTCACATCTCAGCCAGGGATCATATCCCTACCTTTGATACCAACTGAGATGCCCCCAAAACAGGTATACATCACCTATTCCGAGTCGCCAAATACATGGTACAGAATACAAATACAACCTTAAATATACAACATGAGCTGTGAGTTTTAATACAAATATTATCTTCTAGCTAGACAGTATTCAAACTCAAAATAAGTCCTCAATACATTTATTATCACACTATTTCATAGAATAGTGAGGACTACTAATACTATCCTCTAGACCGTCACTTCGTTCCCCGACTAGTCCCTGCTACGTTTTCATTTCCTGAAGAGAACAATGAAAGCAAAAGGGTGAGCTCAACTAGCCCAGTAAGAAATATTATGACTAAGATAATGCAGGATAAATTATCATTAGCCTTCAACAATGTTAAACTGATAAAATACAATTGACATCAAGTTTAACAGCAGCGGAAAAAGCAATCCATTAGAAGAGTCAAATAAAGCATAATATCTACTATCTTCTATGATTTAAAATGTTTTCATCAATTTTTATCGCTAAGACTCAGCTTAATAAATAAATCACATCATCGAGTAATCCCTACTTTACGGGACAAGGATATTCATTAAATTATCAATGGTCGTGACTAAACCGAATAATCCCTAGTCATAATCATACCAAAAACTGTCCATCAATGCACTACAGGCCACTGAGGACTTTTACCACATCATTTATAACATTACATGTCATGATTATACCGAATGATCCCTGGACATAATCATACCAAGTCCATCTATGCACATAAGTCAAAGATGACTTTCATCACAATATAAGCATGAGGATGATGATAATGACATAATAATTCAATAAAACAAGTTCAAGAATAAATTTTAAAGATTTATAAGTTAATTTATCCTGAAATCAATTACGTCCAAATTGTCAACATGATACTGCTTTGTGGAGTAAAATTCAAGAATGTTCAGAAGAATATTTCCATGAAAAGATACTGGATGAAGTGCAAATATCCTGGATATTCTACTAATTTCATGGAGTATAGAAGCCAAAACTTTAACTCACTGAGTATAATAGAATATATGAAACTGCAAATGGATTTTCGCCCGCCATGCGGTAATCCACGTAAACAGATCTCATTTCCACAATTTAATAAGGAATGAATACGAAGGATCATTCACCATGCATGCGGCAATCCACATAGACATGTTATTCCAACAGAATAATAAAGAAAAGAATAACAGAAGAATTCACTAGGCATGCGATATAGACCATGCAGACGAGTTTATTCCCAATGTATAATAAAGAATGGAACTGGTCATGCGTAATCCGCGCAGATGTGGATATTCCAAATGAATAATAAAGAATGGAATAACAACGAAATTCACCATGTATGCGGTACTTATGCATAGTGTTAGTTATTACAATGAGAATAATAAATAATGGAACCAAAGTTATGCGTAATACGCATGCATGATATTCCAAATGTAATAATAAAGAATGGAATAACGTAAAGAATTTCACCATGTATGCGGTACTTGCATATACAAAGTTATTCCAACATAATAATAAAGAATGGAATAATGTAAGAATTTCACCATGTATCTCAGATCTTGATGCATAGGCAGTTATTCCAACATAAAAATAAAGAATGGAATAATGTAAGCTCTCTTCATGAATATGAAAGAAATAATACCCCTTACCTCGGAAAGAAGAGTATTACGACTAGTAGAGCGAGGATATTCTTGAAGAAAACTTATCTTTGCTTTTCTACGCCAAAGCTTTCTTAAACTCTAAAGAAATACGCTCAAGATTATAGAAGAAGAATTCTCCGAATTCTTTGGTGTGTTTTTTCAATTCTAACTAAGCATCCTATTTATAGGAGAATGGAAAGGATACTATGCAATAAAATATAATATATTCTATTTATAATATATATATATATATATATATATATATTTATTTAAAATCTAATAAAACAAATAACTTTATAAAAGTATTCTATTTTATATAAAAAGATTTTACTATATACAAACACTACGCAGAACCTTTATCTGAACACTATACATAATAAAATATAATATATTCTATTTATAATCAAATAAAACAAAACTTTATAAAAAGTATTCTTTTTTATATAAAAAGTTTTTATTTTATTACATTTATAATAATAATAAAACAAAATTCATCATCATTATCATAATTCACACTATTAATCGACCAGGTCGTTCCCAGGAAAGAGGGGGCTTTCCGATAAGGATTTCTCCTTATTGGCGCGCAATTAGGTGACCAAACCTCTCCTCGATGTAACTTCTGAGACATCGTTAATATTTCAAATAATAATATTAATAACTTTGTCATCTCAATTATTGATTTAATAATATATAAAATATTGACAATAATTGAATCAAATAACGTGAGATACTATGCAACAATTCAGAGCAATAATTGAACAAAACCGAGTGACTTCTCACGTAAGCATCAATAATCAATACCGTGTCTTACTATGCAACCACGCCAGACATCGTTTGTACTTTTACTACCGAGTAGTTTAACAGTTTTAACGGTAAAACTTCCGCCGTTATTTTCATAAAAATATTTTTGTCGCTTTCTCAATCCAACAATAATTCCGTGGTGGGGTCCACCAATGATTGTACCATCGTACGGATATTTCCCAACAAAAAGAATATTTCCCGATCAATCGAATATTATATAACAACTTGCATACTTTTCAAAATTTTTAAATATTATCCACAACTATAACATTATCTCAAATCCATACCATAATTTTAAAAAAATATTTCAAAGAAATTAAATATTTATTCGTAAAATTTAAAATTTTACACCCAAGCCCCATACCCGGCCACCTCTCTCTCCCTCTCTCTTTAAAAAGTTCAATTAACCACATGCTTGAAATTACAATCCAATGACACATAACTATCATCTTCTATAGCAAGTGACACCTAGCCTTTAAACTTATCTTCACATTTCCAAGTTCATTTAACCTTATCTTTAAATTTGTTAGCAAGACACATGACCATCAAGTCCTCTAACAAGTGACACATGTCCTACATTTACTTTGGCTTCAAACATTAAGTTTTAACCCTAAACTTGAACCTTGGCTCAACCCTAATTCAAGTCATTCTAAACCTAGACTTCAACTCTTGGCTCAACCTTTTCCAAGCCATTCTGAACCCTAGCCAAGTCATTTTAAACCCTAAGTAAATTGGCTTAGTTATTTTCAAACTTATTATTATTATTATTATTATTATTATTATTATTATTATTATTATTATTATTATTATTATTTTCTAGTTTCTTTTCTAACTTTCACATTTATTCAAATGATTGACTTTCTCATTTTCAAGTTTCGATTTCACTTTCCTTCCTCATATCCCGAACAAATAATATATCAAAGTTCGAAAATTCAAAAATACGAAAACGCATTTTTAGCGTGAATAGTGATTTTACATTTTTTCTGATAAAAATATTTTTATTGGAGATTTCATCTCTTTTTTCCAAATAAATGCTATGCCGTAATTCAAAAATTTCAAAAAACGAAAAAACATTTTCTGCATTTTATGAATAATGATTTAACATTTTTCTCAGAAAAATTTTATTTCGTCAAAAAAATTGAACGCACATTCCTAATCACATAACCCAAAATCTAGGTCAAAAATCATCCTTCAATCACATAAAACACAAATATTTCTATTAAAATATTTATTTTATTTAATAAATTTTAACAATGCTTATTACAAGGATGCTACATTTCGATCATTACATTCTTCCCCCTTTATAAGGATTCTGTCTCCAAAATCACAATACAAGATTACACAAAAAGATAGAAATAATTACTTCTCATTTTATCTTTGAGTTCTCAAATTGTCTCATCGATATTGTGGTTCCTTTATAATACCTTTTTAAATGTTATAATTTTATTTTTTAAAACTTATTCTTTCCTATCAATTATCTGAATATGAATTTCTTAAGATTCATGTCATACTCAAAGCATAACTCACATGTAACAAGAATTCAAGACACATGTAACATATTAACTCACATGGGAAACACATGGGGTGTTATTTTTAATTGAATATCCAAACCACAACTCTCTTTCAAATCAAAGGAACCACCTCTTTGAATCTAATGAGTTTCCTTGAAAAATGAGTGTGAACTATCTCCTTCCTTTTTCTTTAAGTTGATACTTTATTGGGTTAAATCTATTTTTTCTCAGTGTACTCCATTCTGATTTATAAATGTATCATTGGAATGAAATTTTTAACGGTAAATTCATTAAAGTATTTATTTTTTATAAATTATCATAAATTCCATCTAAACAAGTTAATTTTTAAAGAAAAAATTAAAAAATTATCCATGTGGACTTATCAAATAATATTCACATATTAAAAATCTGTGAAAATAAAATTAGATATATGAAAATAAAAGTAAATCTGAAAGTTGAAATAAATTAAACAGTTAAAATTAAATAAATGAAATCATGGAAAAAACATATATCTTAGTAATTCTATTAACTTGAAAAAATATGAAAGAAAATTTATTTACAAAATAAAATATATCTCAATCAATTAAAATAAAGAATAATATGTAATTATATAACAAATTATTAAAACAACTTAAATAATTTAATAAAACTCATTAAACCGGATGGGTTTAAATTTAAAGTGTTTAAGTTGTTTAATTA
Organism: Panax ginseng; assembly: GCA_020205605.1. Lineage (NCBI taxonomy): Eukaryota > Viridiplantae > Streptophyta > Magnoliopsida > Apiales > Araliaceae > Panax > Panax ginseng. The sequence goes on from CM035135.1 coordinate 31,064,906, forward strand.
AGTTAACTCCTTCTATTATTGTATTTCATTTAATACTCCACGTTTTAATTTTTTTAATTTTTCTAACTCCGTAATTTATTTATATATTTTTGGATAGATTTTTAACGTTTTATAAATTTTAATTAATTTTAACATATAAATTTTCTATTTTGATGGCCACGTGAACAAATTTGTGGAGTCTAAATGTTACTTGGCTATTATTTGGCGTGTTCATGTGTACAATTGTATAAAAATAATATTTTAATTTTTTTGTTAAAAATTAATTTATTTAAACGAAATTTGTAACCTTTTATTAAAAAATAAGTAGTTAAATGAGTTCACTGTTAAAATTTCAATGCGATATACATAGTGGGCACAAGTGAATTTAACCCATACTTTATCAGATAGTGCTGTTTTGCTGTTCTTTCAGGTTGTGCCATTTTCTAACTCCTGTCACTGTCCCAACTAAAATCCCAACTTTTACGTTGTTTACAATCGAGGAAGTTGTCGGTCCTAATGTAATTGTCTCAACCAGATTATCCTAAAGTCCCTTTACAATAATAATAATAAAATAAATAAATGTTGCACATGTTAGTATATTATACATTTAACAATTCATTGAATATGATCATCTCAAGCACTTTTATTGAATTGGTCAACTATTTTGCTGAGCGTAATCTGTCAATTGTTTTCTTTAGTAAAAGTTATTATTTGGGTAATTGAGTTTATATTCTCTTTAAGCATTATCTTAATGTTCGAAGTTTGAATTTTAGAGTTTTATGACAATTTATTTGATTATACTGGTACCACTGCAGTTGTAATTTTCTTTCTTTTGTTTTGCATAAAACGAATCCTGATTTCTGACCGTTCAAATGTGTAGTATATATAAAGAAGTTTTGGGATATTTTATATAAATCTCACATCAGATAAATTTAAGAATATAAATAAGTTAATAAGTAGTAGTATGATGGAAACTCTACCTAATAGGTTAATTTTTTAGATAAGGAGGTGATTCAACACACTTATTGGGCTAGTTTACACGTGTGTTTTTTTTTTGATAACTGAGAGTTTCCCAACCGCAGTCAGACTAATCTCTACGAACCCGGGTCAGCCTTTTCATACGATCTTACACTTGCGTCCCCGTGGCCCCATGAACCATTTTTTGGCATTGACTAGTGGTATTTGATCCCAGGACGTCTGAATCTCTTGTTAAATCTCGCAAGGCGTTTGAACCACTACAATCGATCATTCTTGAGATTTTACATATGTGTGTGTTGCATTGGTGTGATGAATTGATGTGAGATGGATTATAGATCGTACAATTTCGCTATAACAAGCTGCATATAACAAATTTTGCGACTGTCTGAAGTCCAAATATGCATAAAAAAAAAAAGAAAAAAAAAAGGAAAAGGAGCACTGCTATGGTATTCACATATTTAACACTCGGAATGCCAGGATATGCTTTATGGTGTTATACAATAAAACTCTTCTATAAGAACATGATAATTGAAGATGTGTGCTTTACAATTTCATTTATTTATATTTTTACTCCAACGAGCAATGAAAATCTGAGTTCCGTAGATTTTTCCATTGAGCAATGAAAAATGTATGGTAAAAATGAAAAGTGAAAAATAGAAAATGGAAAAATGGAAAATGGGGTTAAAAAATAAATAAATAAAAAATCCAGCATTTCATTCCATGCATGTTTAGTTCGGGACTTTTGGAGTTTAAAAGAACATCATTGCTTTTTTCTTTTCTTTTTTGGGTACATGAACGCATATCATTTCAAACTTATATTTATTAACTCATAAACGCATCTTTTAATATGACATGATGAGTTTGAAGCTTAAACACTCGTTGGATAGTAATTTCTCAACACACGAAACTCACCAAAACAAACGAGCAGTAGGAAGTAAAATTCATTCCTATCAATTGTTTTGTAGACGCGTGAGAACATAGAATGAAGGCCTCCTCTTCTAGTTATCTATAAATTTAGTCGCCTCACAAATCTATACCTTCGTCAACTTCATCCATCAGAAAGATACCCTAATTGCTATGAGTGTTGTAATATATATGCTTGGGGAGGAGGCGCTGATATACACATTACACGACAACTTTATAACAGCGCGCTCCATTCGTTGTGCTCGCAACAATCCAATAAATTCTCCAGATAAAAAAATATTAGACATCCCATCTTCTGAAACCAACACTTTTGATGTTATTTGTATCGAAAATCATCGAAATAAGTAACAATACTACTTTTACACTTGCAAGTTTCTAAATTTTATTGAGCAAGACTGTGACTGTGGCTACTTTCTCATCCCACAATAATTATCTCCATATTAATGCTTGGTTATTTGATAATAATTATGCAACCTCTTTATGCCTCTTAAAAAAAAGAGATTGAAGCAACTATTTTTTAAAATAACACGCTCTACTTAATTTACTCGTTTATCTTTAATTACTGCCCCAATTTTATTTTTAAAAAAATTACTTTACTTCTCTCATCACCCACCACCACCAATGTAACCATATCTTATACTCCCTCCGTCCCATGATAAAAGTCCTTATTCCTATTTTGGGTAGTCACATATTAAATGTCCATTTTTCTTTAATAACCAAACTTTTACACATATTTTCCTATTATACCTGTAGCATTAAATATCTCATACTTTTCTTATTCTAATTCTCTCTCCATATTTAATGACATTATTATAGGCAATTTTGTCATTTTATTCATCTTATTAATATGCGTGAAAAGTCCACCAGGACTTTTATCCTGGGACGGAGGGAGGAATAATTATGTAAAATTATTATTATTATTATTATTAGACTTGAAATTGGTAAAACAAAGCCATATAATTCAAATAATAAAATTGGGGGCGAAGCTAGACTAGTAGTATAAAGGAGAATAAATATTAAGGAATCAGTTTGTACCTTGTTAGGTGTTTACAGACTTTCTGATAAGTGATAACTCATTATAAAATGTGTTTGATATAAATAAATTGGACACCAAAATTTTCGTAAAAAAACCTAAATAAAAAAAATACGGAGAGGATATCTCAGAACTTAATTATTACTATATTTGTCCCAAATTAAATGCACGGGTAAAATGCAAGGTTGACCACTGAACTTTAGAGATTTTTGGGTATTGAGTCCTTTTCTTTTGGTCAACGCATTTTGAGCCCTTTTCTATTAAAAAATTTGGACTTCAAGCCCCTGTTGCCATATGCGTTGACTTGCTCACGTGGCGCCTACGTGGCACACGTGGCATATCTGACGTGGGTATTTTTATTTTTATTTTACATGTGGCATAAATGACGTGGCGAATATTGGACTTGAACCAAAAAATTTGTTGCTGCTCAAATTCGATCTCCAAACCTCCAACCTAAAATTTAAACTCAATGACCACCCAAGCAACACGAGTTAGCTACTTTATTTTCGCAAGGATTATGATTTATAACTGAACAAAGAATTTCCCCCAAATTAAAACAAAACTCCTTTTCTTAGATCTGCTAAGTCTCAGTCTCTATCTCATTTCTTTCGATCTTCATCTGTCGCTTTCTCTGAACCTCTCACATGCACAAACGAAAACCTAGAGTTTCTTATATCAAATTGGGGGTTTCGCCGCTTCTCTCACTAGCTTCAAATCAATGCGCGAAACTGATTGGTTTGCTAATAATACTATGAACCCTTCTCAAAATATCCTCCCAAATCATCACCCAGATTTCAATAATGGTAGTTTGTTGTTACAAGTAATAGATTCTTCATCTTCCTGTTCTCCGGTAACGGCGTTCACGCTCGACCCATCACAATCACATTATCCCTTCTTCCCTCCCAAATCTAGCTTCTCTTCGCTCTCTAATGTTCCATTTGACAATAGCTTCGATTTGGACTGTGAACTCAATTTCTTAACAAATTCGAATTCCCCTGTTTTGCCTAATCCTGAACTGAGTTCAGGTTCTGATTTTGCTGCTACCCGTTTTCTACCAATTTATGACAACAACGACAACTCAATTGGAGGTGGGTTTAATCCAACTGGGTATGATGGATTTCAGGGTTCTTCTTCAAGAAATGCTCTGTTTTCAAACAGTGCTAAGATTTTGAGGCCACTTGAAGTTTTGCCACCAGTTGGGGCACAACCCACCCTTTATGTTTAATTACAGAACTGGAGCTTTTCAAGTATTCATTGGCTTTATAAAATGGTATTATTGATAGCAGTGTGTGGTGGCAAACACTTTGCACCCTTTTTAACTTGTCTCAGAATAGTGGGAGGAAATGGAATGAATTAGGAAATGAATGGCAACTGTGATATTAGAAGCTGCAAATTTCTATTCATAACAAATACCCCTGCAAATTTCTTTAAGTTGCTTTCCCCTTTTCATTACTCACAAATTTCTGAATTTAGCAGAAATGAGAGATTGAGACTTAGATAGAGAGAGACAAGGTAATGAAGATCGAAAGAACGAGATAGAGAGAGACAAGGTAGTGGGGGAAATTCTTTTTTCAGTTATAAATCTTAATCCTTGCGAAAATAAAGCAGCTAACCCGTGGTGCTCGGGTGGTCATTGGGTTGAAATTTCAAGTTGGAGGTTTAGAGATCGAATCTGAGCAGCAACAAATTTTTTAGTTGAAGTCCAATATTCGCCACGTCATATATGCCACATGTAAAATAAAAATAAAAATACCCACGTCAGATATGCCACGTGTGCCACGTAGGCGCCACGTGAGCAAGTCAATGCATATCTGACAACAGGGGCTCGAAGTCCAAATTTTTTAATAAAAAATGGATCAAAATGCGTTGACCAAAAGAAAATGGCTCAATACCCAAAAACTCCTAAAGTTCAGTGGTCAACCTTGTATTTTACCCTTAAATGCACAGTTTAAACTTTTCTGAGTCAAATTGACTATTTTAAAACTATTTTTTGTACCATTTTAGCCAAAATATAGGTGAATTTTTTTTAACCAAAATAAAGTATATAATATTTTGCGCAAAACCCAATTTTTATAATTTAAAAAATATATTTATATATGCTTAATTATAAATTCTAAAAATAGAAAATTTAATTTTAAAACTCAAAACTGGGTATTTAATTTGGGATGGAGAGAATATTATTATTATTATTGAGAAATACAACTTGAAATAACTAAATATTATTTGGTGTGATAAAAACATGTAACTGCAAATTATTACATAGTGTTAAATTGAAGAACTGACAAGTACACCCACAGAAACTAGATTAATTTAAATGTATCCTTAATATCTATTTCAGGCGAATTAGAAATAAAGATTGAGAATCGATTAACTACAATTAAACTAATTAGGATATGAAAACTAATAATAAGGAAGCAATTTAGGATTTTGAATCCATTAAACAGTAAACATAATAAGTAATTCAATTTCTTCTATTTTTTAACTTAACTATGGTTTTGATCTCCATTCCCTTTAATTGAATAATTTTACAATTAACTTGAGTAAACATAGACTACAAAAATTTAAGAATTAACTATAACCCATTAAAACTTATTCGAACAAGCATGAATTATGAAAAATTCACATTTTAACAACAATATATCAAAACCTCATAATTAATTTAAAATTACATAAGAACTATAAAACGAATGTATTTCAATAAGGAAACATGAATGCGAAATCAATTAAATAGAAAAGTATAAATAATGAAGGGATAGGAAATATTATCATGAATAATTATTTAATTTCATCTTCATCCTAAATTAAAGAAATTAGCTAGACATAATAAATAAATAAATTAACTAAGATAAAGAAAAAAATTGAAAATAAATATGAAGACTCCATATATTAACGATCATCTAACGATAAATAATTTAATCCTACTCCTAACCTAAACTACGACATAAAAATACCTAATGTCTCCCTCTCAATCTCTCTTGGTAATCATCTATTTATGTATAGCCACAATGCATTAATTCTTTTTCATGTAGGTTTCAACTTTTTAGTGGCAATCAACTTCTCAAAATATCTTCTTGATAAACTTTTCTTTTTTTGTTGGATTTGATTCGCACACAAAGATTGTTCCACCTCCTTCTTCTCGTTGTAGGATTCTTATTGGATATTTCTTTACATGAATAAGAACATTAAATATTATTTGATCATCATGATATTGACTTTATTATAATAAAATATTAAATCCTACAAAATAAAATAAAATATATTAATTAAATAAACTAATATAATAAAAAAGACAAAATTATGGATAATAAAATTCATGAATAACGAGTCTATGAAATACCCCCATACCTACATTTGCTCCTCAAGTAAAATAAAAAGAAAATAAGTAAAAACAAAAACCAAAATTACCCCATTTTCGTAGGAAACACGATTGTACTGACTATGTACAACAAGCCTTTAAACCCCAAGGTTACCCCAAGTGGACGAGTTGTGTCTCATGAGCGTTTGCAATGAATATACGCACAAAATTCAAAATTTTATTTAAAATATTTTTGAGTTTAACCAATTACATAATCGAAATAAAACTTCTAAGTATACATGGGTATTATACATAAGCAAGATTAAATTCAAAATTACACTTTCATCTTATCAAAAATACTGAATCTTTATTTTGGACATCATCCTTCATAAAATTAATTTGTGTAACACATGCATTATGTATGTGATGTAACTTTTAGTAGGGATTTTTACTATGAAAATCAACCAAACTCATTTTTCTTTTTCTTTTTTCCATTTTTTTTTCAATTTTTTTATTGAGTTGTGCAATGTCTCATTTTCTTAGGCTTTTAAAAGTTACTCATGTAGCGAGCGTTGAACCAATGAATCCCAAATTAGTTGGCTTTAGGGCACTAAGTGTAAAGACACCTCTAAGGGCTTATTAACTCGAGTAAAAAATGCCATAAAATTTGACTAGTCAAGCTGCATGCTTTTATTCATCACAATTTTCTGCGTGAATATCGATGTTTTCTGAGACTTATACACCTAGTTATTTCGTTTAATGGACATTAAAGTAGTTATTTATTTATTTTTTTAATTTTTTTTTCTTTTTTCAAATTATTTTCTTGAAATTGCTTGAATTAGAGTTTATATCACACAACTAAGAATTAGTGCACTTGTGAAGTGTAAAAATACAAATAAATTTTAATTTTACTCCAGATGGTGTTTCAAATTAAGATTTTGTATCTAATCAAAGGTTCAAGAATTATAATTCCTTTAATCTTACTTAAAGTTTTTATTCCACAGACACTTATTATAATTAATCCAACTCATAAAAAGTCAAACAAAATTTTCATTTTTTTTAAAAAAATTAAAATTGTAAGACCCCAACTTTCATGAATAAAGATTAATTTTTCTCAAAATATATTTTTGAATATTATGGTGTGGATTTGATATAATGTTATAGTTGTGGATTTGATTTAATGTTATAGTTGTGGGTAATATTTATACATTTTGCAAAGTAAGCAAGTTGTTATAATTTTTTTTCGAAATATATTCGTTTTATCAGGGAATATTCGTATAACGACACAATCATTGGTGGACCCCACAACGGAATTATTGTCGGAGTTAGAAATTGACAGAAATAACTTTTTATAAAAATAACGACGAAAGTTTTACCGTTAACTGTTGAATTACCCGGTGATAAAAGTACAGTAATACGCGTGGTTGCATAGTAGCACACGGTATTGATTATTAAGCTTACACGAGAAGTCATACAGTTTATTTCAATTATTGCCACAATAATTGATGCATAGTATATCACGTTATTGATTCAATTATTGTCAAAATATTTTATATTATTAAATCAATAATTGAGATGACAAGTTATTGATATTATTATTTGCATTATTGACAATGTCTAGAAAGTTCTGTCGAGGAAAGGGGTTTGGTCACCTAATTGCGCGCCAATAGGGGGAAATCCTTATCGGAAAGGACCCTCTTTCTTGGGAATGATCTAGTTGTTAATATTGTGAGTTATAATATTAATGATGAATGTTATTAAAAATATGTTTTGTGAAGCCAAGTGAATTGAGATAAATAAGGGGATTTTTATGAAGTATTTGTTGTAAATTTTTATAGGGACCCCCACTTACCCATTTTTTAAAAAATTATTGGTAGAAGTTATTTCAGTTTTTGTTATATATATATATATTATAATAAGTTTTATTTTTTTTATGTAAAACAGAATATATTATATTTTATTATGCATAGTGCTGCATAGTGCTGCATAGTGAAGGATAGTAAATCATAAAATTTTCAGCCGAACGCCCGTGATTTTTCTTTGACTGTTCACCCGTGATTTTTTAAATTCAAATAGTATCCTTTCCATTCTCCTATAAATAAGATGCTTAGTTTAGAATTGAAAATCACACCAGAATTAGAGAATTCTTCTTCTATAAAATTGAGCGTATTTCTTTTGAGTTTAAGGAAGCTTTGATGGTAAAAAAAAGTATAAGTTTTTTTCAAGAATATCCCCGCTTTACCAGTCAGACGTACTCTCTTTTTAAGGTAAAGGATATTATTTTTGTTCAGTATTCGTAAGAAATAATATTTTTGTCCGTACTTTGTAGTATGTGAGTAATATTATTTCGTTTCAGATTCCGAATTTTACACTCTTTTTGTAAAGTATTGCTTCTATACTATTTAAAATTAGTAGAATATCCTTGAAATTTGTGCTTCATCTAGTATCGTTTCACAAGGATATCTTTCTGAACATTCTTGTTAAATTTTGATCTTTTCATTCCGGGGTACTATTCATGAGATACTATTCACGAGGAACTATTCATGGGATACTATTCACCCGGGTACTATTCACCTGGAAAATTGATTTCTTTTCTGTCCAAATTATTTTTGATACATGGATATTATTCTTGAATTTTACTCCACAAAACAGTTATCATGTTGTCAATTTGGACATTTTTAACTATGGATAAATTAAAAATCTTTAATATGTATCCTTGATTTTGTTTGATTGGATTCTTATATCATTGTCATCATCCTCATATTTATATTGTGATGAAAGTCATCCTTGCCCGTAGTGCATAGATGGACTGTTGATTGGTATGATTATGACCAGGGATTATTAAGTATAATCATAACATGTAATGTTAGAAATGATGTGGTAAAAGTCCTCATTGGCCCATAGTGCATTGATGGACAGTTGTTGGCATGATCATGACCATTGGTGATAATATGAATATCCTTGGCCCGTAGTGCATGGATAATTCGTGGATATGATACTAATGAATATCATTGGCTCGTAGTGCATGGATAATTCAGTTATACGGATTATTTATTGAGCTGAGTCTCAGCGATAAAATTGATGATAAACTTTTAAAATCATAGAAGATAGTAGATATCATGCTCTACTTGACTCTTCTAATGGATTACTTGTTCCGCTGCAGTTAAAATTGTTGTTTATTGTATTCTATCAGTTTAACACTGTTAAAGGGTAACGATAATTTATTCTGCATTATCTTAGTCATAATATTTCTTACTAGGCTAGTTGAGCTCACCCTTTGCTTTCATTGTTCTCTTCAGAAAATGAGAACATAGCCGGGACTAGTTGGGATATAGAGTGACGGTCCGAGATGGTGGCTGTAGTAGACTTCACTATTTTATAACATAGTGTGATAATAATTATAATGAAGACTCCATTTGAGTTTTTATACTTTCTACGAGACAATATTTGTGTTAAAACTCTCAGCTACGTTTTTGTCATATTGTATAAATGAAGTTTGTATTTAAGTTCTGTACCATGGATTTGGCGACTCAGAATGGGTGATGTATACCTATTTTGGGGGCGTCATAAAAATGTTCTTGTGTTTCTTTTTTACTTTGAGTTTCCTAAATAAAATAAAGACTAATACAAAAATACAAACAAACTCCTTCCATACATAAATCATGCATTGTCCTCAATGTATGAAAATAAAAAATGGAGAACAAAAAATTAAAGAATTATACCTTGTATGTGGAGCATTTATTTTGCAATTATATGTGGTGAGAAAGAAAATAAATGTACATACCTAAGAATTTCATAAATTCTAAAACACATGTAATGATAAAAGAGTGATACATATGGGCAAATGAGTGTGGTCTTTTCATGATATTTCGGAGGCCTATGAAACTGAAAATAGTCACAATTTTCATTAGGAATGTGCTTAAAGTCTACCTTGGGAAAATATTCACTAATATGCTCAAAGTGTGGACGAATTGGTTCAAATGTATGTTACAATTTTGGTCAAGGTGATTTAAGAAAAAATCAATTGGATCATCGTCAATCAAAAGTGTTGTTTCAATTACCTTTTGGGTCATGGACAACTCTTAGATCATATTTAATTCAATGGATTGATCTAAAAAAAATCATTATATGATTTTCTAGGAATAAATCTTTCAGGATATGGGACAAAGGCTTGTAGAATTTTTTAACAGACTTATAAAATGCAACATAATTAATTTTAGGTATAGACTCATAATTTTTAGACTCCTCAAATGGACTTTACTCAAATTGTGTAGAATTTAATACATATTTTTATTTTTCTCATCATTTTCACAACCATCATTATTTTCAAAATTAACCTCAGAGTCACTAGAAAATTCACAATCTTGCTCATTTAATATGGTGGCTAACCGACCCATTTGAATTTCTAGACGAGATATAGTTTGATTCGTGTTAAATTGAGTTTCCATTAAAGCTTCCATAGTTTCCTCTAAGGTACTAAGTCTTTCCTCTTCTTCATTTGAAAATTCTTGTGGATATTGAAGTTCTGGATCCAAATATGGATATGAATATGAACTTAGATAAAAGTTTACATAAGTTAGAAATAATTTATTTACTTGGTGTTCATTAAAATTTTCACAGGGTTCTTGATTCCAAGCAAAATTATTATTTCAACTATAATAAGAGTTCATCTTTCCACAAATCATAAAATAACTAACCAGAAAGTCACAAAAAACATATAAATAACTATAATAAAAATCCTAATTCTAATGTTAACCTAAATAAAATCTAGACAGTTCCTAATTGTTCCAAGTTACACCTCAAGGTCCACAAAATTTAAAATTAATCACATCACTAGCCAGGTAAGTGTAAGAACAGTGGAAGTCTCTCCGTGAGTACGGTGACTAATTAAATAACCACATGTTCTTGAGACATTTGCCTTTTGAACCACTTGCCTATACACCAGTAGTTTGATTAATTTAAAATTTAGTCTCCTCTTGTAGTCTCTTGTCCTAATCTAGCTCGAGAGTTTTAGGGGCCAACTTCAACTTGATTTTATTAAGACAATGTTATGCAAAAATGAATGGGTGGTTTGTGGGACAAGGAAATGTGATCAAATCCCCACCTTATCTTATTATAAGTTGTGCCCTTAAGTTAAATTACAAATGAGAATACACAAATAAAAAAAAAAAAATTATAAATAAATAAAGTGTCCTAAAACTACGTGAATTACAAAAGAAAGAGAAATTTAACGTACCTCAATCCTCCAACAATTACCACAGTTTATATTTGACAAAAAAATAGATAAAATAAAAATCTAAACAGGATGTGCTCTACGTAAGTGAATGAACGAATGTGACAATTAATTTACTAACTAACAATAAAAACTAAAAAAAATAGCACAACTTTTTTTATTATTTATTTTTTGAGTTTATATACAAATATTAGGAATAACGCAACAATAATGATCTTATCTTTTCGTACCTTTGTTTCGCTTCGATAATCCTGAAAAAAAATAAATTAAAAATTAATATTAGAACTAAAAAACTAATTTGATAAAAAAAATTAAGGAATACAAAATTAAATCTCTTCTTCAGAAACGACGCCAAAATTAAAACTTTGTGTGATAAAACTATGTAACGGCAAGTGCACAGTGTCACATTGAAGAACTAACAAGTACATGTCGAACTCACAGAGACTAGATTAATTTGAATGTATCCTTAATATCTATTTCATGGGAATTAGAAATAAAGATTTATAATCGATTAACTACAATTAAACTAATTAGAATATGAAAAGTAATAATAATGAAGCAATCTAAGAAGCCGAATTAATTAAATAATAAACATAATAGGTAATCCAATCTCTTCTATTTTATAACATAACTATGATTTTGATCTTCCTTCCCTTTAATATAGTAATTTACATTTAACGTGGACAAGCATATACTATGAAAATTTAAGAATTAACTATAACCCATCATAACTTTTTCGAGCAACCATGAATTAGGAAAAACTCACATTTTAACAATAATCTATCAGAACCTCTTAATTAATTTAAAATCACATAAGAACTATAAACCGAAGATATTTCAATAACGAAACATGAAGGTGAAATTAATTAAACATAAAAACATAAATAATAGAAAAGATGGAAAATATTATCATGAATAATTATTTAATTTCATCTTCATCCTAGATTAAATAAATTAGCTATACATAATAAATAAATAAATTAACTAAGATAAAGAAAAAGAAGAAGAATATTAAAGATTAATAAGAAAACTTCATTTTATTGACGATCATCTTGTTAGGTTTGTAATATCCATGAACGTTTAATCAATTTGCCTATAAAGAAGCGGAAGCATGGCAAAATCAGAATTTTAAAAATTTTACAAACCATAACCAATATCGCTCTTTATGCGCAATTATCAATTAACAAAGGAGATAAAAAAAATTATAACTTGTAGAACAACGTTTTCGCAGGTACAAGTTTAACCCCAATTAATTCATTTGCGTCCTCTTTGAATTCCACCAATTAAATTCCTGTTATCAACGTTAGCCACCCAAATGTTTGACCTTTAGAGGTGATCCACCAAGGAATAATAAGGATTCAAGAAGTGGGTAGTGAAAAACCCTAGTTTTCTCTCTCTTGAGAATTTATGAATACTCTAACAAATCTTATGGAAGTGAGTGTAACCCTAATCTATAATAAGACTCTTCTTATTTATAGATATATACAACCCTCCTAAACTATTTAGGAGTATGGTTTTTTTAATTAAACTCCTAATCTAATTAGGAACTTATATGAGAGTACTCTTATTATTTAATTCCTACACCATTTAGAAACTAAATAATAATAATAGCAATAATAATAATAAGACTAATATTATTAATTTATAATTAATATTTCCAAAATACTAAATAATAAATATTAAGCTATTTAATTTAGTTTATCACCATAGAATAAATTAAATATACTTAACTTATTATTATGATTATGCATTTTACTTCTTAAATAAATATTTTTCTTTTTCGGTATGACCCTTTAGGTTCTCCATATTAAATCAGATGTAGAATAAATCAATTAGAACAATTTTAATCTTATTTAAATAAATAAATTAAACTATTTAATTCATTTAATTAAATAATATTTATTCCACAATAAGGGTAAGCCCTCTTAGTGATCAACGACTTTCTAGATAATATAGATTTAAACATTTAATCATAAAAGAACCTTTCAATGAATAGTTATCGTACAATTCAATCATTTTATCATACAATGTCTCAATCAAATATAAGACATGAAATTACTATCAAGTCTTATTTTATTTGATTATATGCATTTCGATTCTCAAATGCTCAACTCTAAATAATACAAATTAAAAACTCATTTCTAATTTCATTCTACTATGGCGAAGGACTACTGAGTTGTCATTTATCGAATCATATAGGACATTCTCTCCTTTTACTAGAAGTGGTACATTCTTTGTTGATCATTCATATCTCTATATTCAACTTATTAAACCCAATCATACCCTTTAATATACCATGAACGTCTTAAGGGACATGTCAAAGCATAACTCATTATACACAAGATACTATGATGATCTCAAGTCCAAGGATTACTTTTACTACTATAGCATTATGACTTTTTATTGACAGACAAGTAAAAATCCATTAGGTATTCCTATAGTGAGTCATGTTTAGTGAACTTATTCTTTAATAACCACCTACATACTTGCTTTAGTGTCTCTATACAAATGATTATGAGATCAATCATCCTCTTCATAAGAGCAAGCACAATATGTACTAATCTATCTGGATTCACTAATCCCTTTCTTAGCGATCCAATGATTAGGAACAATTTTAGTTTTGGGCTATCTTGAATTCAAATCTCATTAGCATGATGATCATCATGATTCTGAAAGCATTACTCAAAACTATGGGTTTATCACAATTAAATCGACACACAATATGGATAAAGAAAATTTCTTTAAGTAAATTAATTCTTTTATTAATAAACGAATAAGATTACAAAATATATTCTACATCATATCAAATATAATTGGTTTGTGTGTATATTACTTTCACATCTAACGATAAATAATTTAATCTTACTCCTAACCTAAAATAATAAGTAAAAATACAAAATTTCTCCCTCAATCTCTCTCGGTAATCCTCTATTTATAGGCACAATGCATTAATTCTTTTTCATGTAGGTTTTAACTTTCTAGTGGCAATAAACTTCTTTAAGATATCTTATAGATGGACTTTCGTTTTTCTTGCTGGATTTGATTTGCACACCAAGATTGTTCCACCTCCTTCATTCTCGTTGTAGGATTCTTCCTGGATAGTTCCTTACATGAATAAGAGCATTAAATATTGCTTGATCACCAAGATATTGAATTTATTGTAATAAAATACTAAATCAGACAAAACAAAATAAAACATATTAATTAAATAAAATAATATAAAAAAGGACATAATTAAGAATAATAAATGTATGAATTATGAGTCTATCATTATTACAAAGAGAATTATCTTCTATTTCCTCCTTCTCTTCTATATGTTAAGTATATAATAAATATATTTCTTAACATGTGCCCTTAGGGCACATGCTAAGCACAAAATTTAAGGGATGGGCACCATTGAAATATAATTTTTAAATGCATAAAATAATATTTTATTGGGGCCTTATGCATTTAAAAATTATATTTCAGCGGGGCCCATCCCTTGAATTCAATGTCCATCCCTTGAATTCCGTTCTTAGCATGTGCCCTAATTAAGGGCACATGTTAAGAAAACCCATTAAAATTAATAGATTTGTTTGTTTAATTGATTTGGTTCGAAACATTATAACTCTTTAAAGAAGAGGGATCTATTCGGACAAAGGATGTATTGATTTAGGGTAAAAATAATTCAACCAATGCAATGGCTCAGGATGAAACAATTGAATCGATGCAATGGTTCGAATTGATAGGACCATTGGATGAATAATTACAATGGTTCATCATATCATTTCAAATGAATATATCTCTAATATTTAAATACCTTTTCAAAGGGATGTATCTCTTCAAAAGGATGTGTATATTTTCAAAAGGGTAATTTCTGCATTTAAAATTATTTCAAATCCTTCTCAAGTTTTTAGAAAAAATATCATTCTAATATTTTTTTTCTTGCTATAATTTTCTTCTCATATTTATAGTTTTACACTAGATTTGTTTCTACACAACAAATTATAATACAGAGTAAAATCTGGGTCTTTCTTATATTGGGAGGCTAATTCGTAGTAATCATGTGTACCAAAAGTAAGGGAAGAATATAGTCTTAAGGAGATAGTTGTCAACCATTCGATTCAGACTGTAATATTATTGTTCTACATCAAACCACGAAGTGAGTTACAACAATCTTAAAGCTATATTAACAATGGATGACAACAATCTCAATTCTTTATGATTATCTCATCGAGAATTCTCTTGTTGCATCAAACACCTTGAAATTGCATAAAATATGTTTAGTGCAATAAGAAGGTCATCATCAAAACATAAGAATGAAGTATGACCAAGTCAATAGATAATATGGATTCTATAATGGATGACAAGACATGGGTCTTGGTGGATTTACCTTTTGGTTGTAAACTCATTGGCTGTAAATAGATCTTTAAAAAGTAAAGAAAATCGGAAGGATCCATAGATAATTATAAAGGTAGTTTGGTAACCAAATATTTTAAACAAAAAGAAATAATTGATTACTTTGATACATATGCTCCAGTAACAAGAATTAGTATCATTGGATTATAAATTGCATTAACATCATTACATAAACTTGTTATATACAAAATGGATGTTAAAAATGCTTTTTTTAATGGTGATTTAGAAGAGGAAGTTTATATGAAATAACTAGAAGGGATTTTTTTAAAAGGCCAAGAAAGAAAAGTTTGTAAATTTGTTAAATCTTTATATGACCTTAAACAAACACCTAAGCAATGGCATAAAAAATTGATCAAATGATTATTTCTAGTGGATTTAAAATAAACAAATCAGATAAATGTGTTTATTCTAAGTTTAGTAAAGGTTTTGGTGTTATAATTTATTTATACGTTAATGATATGCTTATTTTTGGTACTAGTGAAAATGTAGTGTGGATAATTAAAGCATTATTATATGCTACATTATGCGGGAGACTAATGTAATTTTAGGTATAAAAATTATGCGGTTTCAAATAAAATTTCTTTAACTCAGTCTCATTATATTGAGAAATTGTTAAAGAAATTTAATCACGAGAATTGTAAGATAGCTTCTCCCCCATATGATCATATTGATAAGTTATTTCCGAATAAAGGGAATAACATATCTCAATTAAAATATACAAGTATAAATGGTAGTCCAATGTATGTAATGCAGTGTACTAGACCCGATATAGCATTTGTGGTTGGAGTATTGAGTAGGTTTACTCATAATCCACGTCAAGTTCATTGGGATGCAATATCAAGGATACTTAAATATCTTAAAGGCATAATGAACTATACATTATACTATATAGGATACCCAATTGTGTTAGAAGGATACACAGATACAAACTGGATAACGGATTCGGATGAAATAAAGTCTATAAGTGGATGGGTATTCACTTTAGGAGGAGGGACAATTTCTTGGAGTTCCAAGAAACAAATCTTGATAACACATTCAATTATGAAATCCAAGTTTGTTACATTATTAGTTGTTGTAAAAGAAGCCGAATGACTTAAGGATTTATTATTTGAGATACCGCTTTGGCCAAAACCAATGACAACTATCTCAATATATTGTGATAATGAGGCAGCATTATCATGGTTTTACAATACAATTTATAACGGAAAATCTAGACATATAAATTTAAAACTTAGTTATGTAAGGGAGCAAATCAACAAAGGGGTTGTTACGTTTCACTATATATGTCAAGTTAAAGGGAAATTTGACGGATCCTTTTACAGGCCTAGGTAAAGATGTAATATATAAGACTTTCAGGGAGATGGGTTTAAAGCCTTTGGATGATATGTAACCTATAAGTAAGGATGTAATATGTAAGACTTTCAAGGAGATGGGTTTAAAGCCTTTGTATGATATGTAACCTATAAGTGGAACCCAACTAAAAACTAGAGTAAAATCGATCTAGTATATTAGTTCAATGAAAAAAAATACTTATAGTAATAAATAGTTATATACTAGACAAGTATGAAGAAGAAATTCTTTGAAACCATCTCAAAGTTAGTGTATGCTTTTATGGAGAACAAAGGGGTATTGTGACGCCCCAAAATAGGCATACACAACCCATTCTGAGTCGCCAAATACATGGTACAAAAAATAACTACAACTTCATTATTACAATTGTCGTGCAAAATATGACAACACATATACTGTGAGTTTAAATACAAATATTATCTTCTAGACAATATCCACACTCAAATAATTCCTCATTATAATTATTGATACACTATTTTACAAAATAGTGAGGACTGCTAAAACAACTGACTTGAAACATCACTCCACACCCCGATTAGTTCCCGCAAGATTCTCTCCTCCTGAGAAGAAAAATGGAACAAAAAGAAAAAGGGTGAGCTCAACTAGCCCAGTAAAGAATATTATGACTAAGATAATGTAGAAAAAATTATCATTAACCTTCACTAAATCAGATAAAATATAACGGACAACAAGTTTTAGATCAATATTCGCAGTGAAAATAACAATTCATTAGAAGAGTTAAGTAGAGAATGAAATCTACTATATTCTGTGATTTAAAAGTCCATCATCAATATTTTATCCCTGTAATATCAATCAATATACATTTTGAATCAAATATTCATCTTTGCACTACAGGCCAAAGATATTCATCAGTTGGTCATGTTCATCCCAACACCTATCCATCTTTGCAATACGCGCCAAAGATATTCATCAGGTAATCATTCATCTTTGCACTACAGACCAAAGATAAACAGTTATATCACCATTTAGGACTGATAATGATGAAAAATATCTTAAAGAAAACAAATCCAATGAGATAAAAGATCAAAGATTAGGGACTTTAGCTTATCCAAGTTCAAAAATACTCCATAATAAACCATATTGGAGTAAAATTCAAGAATGAAGATCAAAACATGGATACAATTAAAGATAGTAACCATAATAGATATCTTGGACAAAGAAGATAAAATTTCATTTTTTTGTGAATAGTGATGTATTCGTGAATAGTGTCGTATACGTGAATAGTAACCCCGACACGAAAAGGTAGAAATTTTATAAAAAAATCATACTTCATGGATAGTATTCGTGAATAGTACCGTATTCATGAATAGTGTCGTATACTTAAATAGTAACCTCGACATAAAATGGTAAAAATTTTATAATAAAATTCATACCAATATTTTGGTACAATGATATTTAAAGAAATAACATCATTTACGAAGAAAATAACATCCCTTACCTCAAAAGAATAATACTTCTGGTTGAAATATTGGATATAATGCTGAAGGAAACTTGCACTGAATAACAACTCTCAAAGTATCTAAATACTCATAAAATACACTTGATATTATAGAGAGAGAAAAATTAAGATTCTGGTGTGATTTTCAATTCTAACTAAGCACCCTATTTATAGAAAAATGCTAGAATGCCAAAGTAGACTAAATTATTAAAATATTAATATTCTTTAAAAAATTTCTACGCATCTTCTTGACCAAATTCAGCACACAACTAGTGGGGCCCACCAAATTCAGCATTTTTCCACCAAAAATAAAAGTGGGGCCTACCCATGTTTTTAATTAAAAACATTTATTTCTAAAACTTCAATAATTCATAAAAAATAGCCCTTTTTATCAAAAAAATATGAACTTTATGTCCATTTCATAAGAAATTTAATTCTCTACAACTTTGTAGAAGAAAGTTTTTCCAAATTCTCAACGAAAAATGACCAAAATCCACATACGGATGATTTTCAACACCTCTATTCCGACAAAATACTGATAAAACACCTCAACATTAATTCCTTCATTTATATCCATATAAAATAAAAATTTCCTTATCATATAAATCAATAATTAATTATTCACAAATAATATTACAGAATCACAATAATGACAACCAGGTCGTTACCAGGAAAGAGGGGCCTTTTCGATAAGGATTTCTCCTTACTGGCGCGCAATTAGGTGACCAAACCCCTTTCCTAGAAAGAAATTCTGTAGACATTGCCAATAATGCTATCTAATAATATTATTCAAATAATATGAATTATTGATCTGATAATGGGAAATACTGTGCAGTGACAATTATTAAAACAATAATAATATAAAATATCAACGAAGCAATTATTGAATCAATAAAATAAAATATTAAATAGTAATTACTGTAACAATTATTGAGTGGTGCCTTCTTACGTAAAAATTAATAATCCAAAAATATCATGCGTACAATCTGTAATGCGCAAATCACGACCACGCGACATTCACGTATTTTAACCACCAGTATTCCAACAATTATTAGCAACGGTAACAACTACGCCATTATTTATAAAAACTCAAACTTGTCGCTTATCCGACCATTTTCCGTTATGGGGCCCACAAATGGCTGGACCATCGTACGAATATTTCCCGATAACAAGAATATTGCACGACCAAACGAATATTCCCCGACAACAATGAATATTTTATAACCACTTGCTTATTTTGCAAAATTTGCACATTTCACCCATAACCAAAGCATTATATCAAATTAACACCTTATTATTTCAAAATAATGAATAGAAGAAATTCGATTTTATTTATAAAAAGTTAGGGTCTTACAACCTCCCCTCCTTATGAAATTTCATCCCCGAAATTGATGTACGTACCTAGTGTTTTGAAAAACTGAGGATACCTCGCTTTCATTTCCGATTCCAACTCCCAGGTCATTTTCTCAATAGTATGGTTCCTCCACAAAACCTTGACTTGTGTTATAACCTTTGTGCGTAGGACATGCTCCTTCCTATCCAAGATCTTCACAGTTACCTCCTCGTACGTTAAATCTTCGGCTATCTCGTCTGGTTCTAACTCAATTGTAAGACCCCAACTTATTAAATAAAGATGATTTTTCTATAAATATTATTTTTAAATATTATGGAATGAATTTGATATAATGTTATAGTTGTGGGTAATATTTATAAATTTTGCCAAGTACGCAAGTTGTTATAAAATATTCGTTTGGTTGGGGAGTATTCTTTTTATCGGAGAATATTCGTACGACGACACAATCATTGGTGGACCCCACAACGGAATTATTGTCGAAGTTAGAAAAATGACAAAAATATTTTTATGAAAATAACGGTGGAAGTGTTACCGTTAACACTGTTGGAATACCTGGTGCTTAAAATACTGAATAACGCGCGCATTTTGCAATGATAGCACACGATATCAACATAATATTTTTTTTTTGAATTATTGATTCTTACGTAAGAAGGCACTATTCAATAATTATTACGAAGAATTACTGCTTAATATTTTATTGATTCAATAATTGCTACATTGATATTTTTGATTCAATAATTGTCATTACACAATTTTCAAATTATCAAATCAATAATTCATTTAAATATATTATTATAATATTATATTATAGTAGTATGATGTGATTATATGGTAGTATGTTTTATATATATATATATATATATATATATATATAATTTGAATGGTAACATTATAATAGTAAATTCATGGTATAAAAGTAAAATGAGGTGGAAGAAAATAATTTGAATTTGAATTCTGATGATGTAAGCGATGATGTCATCGGAACGATGAGGTAAGCAATGATGTCATCGGAAGGATGATGTAAGCGATGAAGTCATTTGATCGATGATGTAAGCAATGATGTCATATGATCGATGAAGTAAGAGATGATGTCATAAATTATGGCGAAAAGACTATTTTACCCTTACTCTACTAAGCTTATAAATAGAAGCTCATTCCTTCATTATTTTTTCACGAATTCATTAAAGCTATAGAGCGAGAAAGAATAGAGAGAATAAGAGAGAAAGAAGAAGAATCTTCTATTACTACAATATTGCGGTATCTAATTTCCTACTAAGGTAAGGGGTATTATTTCGTTCTTATTCATGAAGAAAACTTCTGTTATTCCATTATTTATTATTTTGTTGCAATAACATGTATATGCGGGCTACCATATACTTGGTGAAATTCTTCTGTTATTCCATTCTTTATCATTATGTTGGAATAACCTGTCTATGCGAAGTACCGCATACATGGTGAAATTCTTCCGTTATTCCATTTTTATTATTCTATTGGAACATCCTTAGCCGATGCGTTACGCATGACACGGTTCTCATTATTTATTATTCATTTGGAACATCCCGCTGCATGCGTTTACGCATGACTGATTCCATTATTTATTATTACATTGGAATATCCTGTGCATGCATTTCTTGCATGACCGTTCCGTTATTTATTATTCTGTTGGAATAACCTGTCTATGCGGTCTATCGCATGCCTGGTGAATATTTCTTTTGTTATCCCATTCTTTATTATACTCAGTTGGTTAAAGTTTTGACTTCTATACTCCATGAAATTAGTGGAATATCCTTGATATTTGCGCTTCATCCAATATCTTTTCATGAAAATATTCTTCTGAGCATTCTTGAGTATTACTCTACAAAGAAGTATCATGTTGATAATTTGGACGTTATTAGTTCCTGGATAAATTAATTCTTGAACTTATTTTATTGAATTCTTATATCATTGTCATCATCCTCATGTTTATATTATGTTGAAAGTCATCTGTGGCCTGTAGTGCATAGATGGACTTGGTATGATTATGACCAGGGATTATTCGGTGTAATCATGACCGTAATGTTACAAATGATGTGAAAAAAGTCCTCATTGGCCCGTAATGCATTGATGGACAGTTGTTGCCATGATCATGACCATTGATGAATACACGAATATCCTTGGACGTAGTGCATGGATAATTTGTGGTTGTGATACTAATGAATATCCTTTGCCATAGTGCAGGGATGATGTGGATTATTTATTAAGCCAAGTCTCAGCGATAAAAGTGATGAAAAACCTTTTAAATCATAAAAGATAGTAGATTTTATTCTCTACTTGACTCTTTTAATGGATTGCTTGTTCCGCTGCAGTTAAACTTGATGTTTGTTATATTTTATCAGTTTAACATTGTTGAAGGCTAATGATAATTTATTCTGCATTATCTTAGTCATAATATTTCTTCTTTGGCTAGTTATGCGCTCACCTTTTCTTTTCACCGTTCTCTTCAGAAATGAGAACGTAGCCGTGACTAGTCGGGGAACGGAGTGACCGTCCAGATGATAGTATTAGTAGTCCTCACTATTATGTTAAATATTGTGAAAATAAATGTAAAGAGGACTCTTTTGAGTGTGGATATTGTCTAGATGACAATATTCTTATTAAACTCTCAATTTACGTTTTGTCGTATTTTACACGACAGCTGTATTATTAAGTTGTATTTGAATTTTGTACCATATATTTGGGGACTTAAGATGGGTGATGTATACCTATTTTGGGGGCGTCACGGTTGGTATCAAAGCTTAGGGATATGATCCCTGGCTAAGATGTGAGACAAGAACTAGGAGGGGAGAGACGGGGAATTCCTTCGTTAGTATGACCTACCTAAGTTTATTTGGTATTTAATTGGTCGGTCAGAGTATAGGGATAATATGTGATATGTTAATTAACCCTTATTTTGTGGTAGTATTTGAAAATGACATCCGAGAATGTTGAGAACATCAATGGAGCACAGGAGACCGTTGAGTCTCCAAAGATCAATAATCAGGATAATGTGCATCAGGAAGGCGACAATACTCAGGAAAATAACAACACGGACCAGATGATGAACGATGGAATGTTCAGAGGCTTTATGCAATTCATGCAACATCAGGCAAGAGCGGCTCCTCTCCAAAATGGAGGTGGAAACACTAGCAACTCTCGAATGGTCACCGCTAAGCAGTTCAAGGAACTGGGACCACCGGAGTTTTTTGGAGAGCCAAAACCACTTAAGGTGGAGACGTGGATGAAGCAGATCAACAAGATATTTGATGTCTTGGGATGCTCCGAGGAGCAAAAGGTTCCATTTGCCACCTTCATGTTACGGGCAGAGGCAGATTACTGGTGGAAATCTGTAAAGCGTACTCAACCTGCCGCACTAAAGATGTCTTCGGAGAAGTTCCAACAACTATTCAACGACAAGTACTTTCCCGAAAGTATTCTTCAGATGAAAGAGGTAGAGTTCATCAAGCTGGAGCAAAAGAACATGATCGTGTCGCAGTACGAAGCCAAGTTTACCGAGTTGTCCCGATTTACGTCTCATTTGGTTGATAATGAGGAGAGAATGACGCGAATATTTCTAAGAGGTTTGAAACCCGAGATACGTCAATATCTTATCTCTCATAAACTGTGTTTGTATTCAGATGTTGTTAATAGGGCTCAGTTATTGGAGCGCGATAATGAGTAAACCCAACCAAAAGAGAGCAGCCGACAAAATGATAATACCAGTGATAACAGTCATCGAAGCGGTGACAATAAGCGTGGAGGGAATCAACATGCCAGAAATGGTAACCACTTCGGTGGTAATCATGGCTAAAATAATAAGAATGGACATTTCAAGAAGAGGAAATTCAACAATGATGGAAAGACGTCAGCATCAGCACCTGTCGTTAAGGAATGAGAACGACCACCTATCATATGCTTCAAATGTGTAAGAGAGGGACAAGTCAGTCCAAACTGCGCGATGCCATCCAAAGCATGTTACAGTTATGGAAGAGAAGGTCACCTGGCCCGATTTTGTCATGCACTGAAGACAAGTCCTGCTGGGATGGAGGCATCAAAGGCCGTCCCAGACAAGAAAAAACCGGTAGTTCAAGGGAGGGCGTTTGTCGTGACCTCCCAAAAAGCAAGGAACCCGAACGAGGTCATCACGGGTAAGCTTATCATAAACTCTAGCGAATTATATACCTTATTTGATACCGGTTCTACCCATTCTTTTATTTCTCGTACCTGTACTCAACGTTTAAATTTGACTCCGGAGAAATTGAACCTTGACTTATCTGTTGAAACTCCATTGGGAAAAACCTTCATTACATCCACTGTTTATAAGTCTTGTTTGGTTCAAATCGGTACCCACACATTACCCGTCGATCTTATTTCATTAAAAATACTTGCATTTGACGTAATTCTAGGGATTGATCTGTTAACTACTCATCATGCAAAAATTGATTATTTTCGTAAGGTTGTTAGCTTTCATATTCCTAACCAACCTATTATGCAAATTCAAACAACCAAACCATTAAAATCAATCACTGCATCTTAAGCCAAAAAGCTATTCGTTTATTAAAAAAACGGATGTCAAGCTTTCTTAGCTCATGTCACGGATCTAAACAAAAATACGTCAGTTTTGAATGTTATTTCTATTGTTAATAAATTTCTGACGTATTCCCGAAGAACTTCCCTCCTACCCCAGAAGCGTGAAATTGAATTTTGTATCGACCTTAAACCCTAACAAAACCCATTTCCAAAGCCCCATGTCGAATGGCTCTATTGAACTTCAGGAGTTAAAGACCCAACTATAGGAATTGTTAGACATTGGCTTTATTTGTCCTAGTACTTCTCCTTGGGGTGCTCCTGTTCTATTCATGAAAAAGAAAGATGGGAGTATGCGACTTTGTATTAATTATCGGGAGTTGAATCATGTCACCATCAAAAATAGGTACCCAGTGCCACGTATTGATGACCTGTTTGACCAGTTACAAGGAGACAAATTCTTTTCAAAGATTGATCTTCGTTCTGGATATCACCAATCAAAGATTAGAACCGATGACATTCCAAAGATGACTTTCAGAACTCGGTACGGGTATTATGAATTCCTAGTCATATCTTTTAGATTGACTAATGCTCCTGCTACTTTCTTGGATATGATGAACTGAGTATTCAAAGAATATTTGGATCACTTTGTGGTCGTCTTTATTGATGACATCCTTATTTATTCTAAAAGCCGTGAAGATAATGAGCAACACTTGAGGCTGATACTCCAAAAGCTTCGTGAATATAAGCTTTATGCCAAGTTGAAGAAATGCGAGTTCTGGCTTGAGGAAGTAGCATTCCTTGGGCATATAGTATCAAGCCATGGAATATCTGTTCACCCAACAAAGATTGAAGCTATTCAAAGCTGGGAGCAACCTATATCAGTGATCGAAGTACGTAGCTTTCTCGGCTTAGCTTGTTATTATGGGAGATTCATAGAAGGGTTTTCTCGAATCGCTACTCCATTAACTCAGCTGACTTAGAAAGATATAAAATTTGGTTGGAACGAGGAATGTGAGAAGAGTTTTCAAGAACTCAAGAGGAGACTCATTTCAGCACCTGTTCTAACAATACCACCTGGCTCGGAAGGATTTGTCATCTATAGTGATGCTTCGGGCAAAGGGTTAGGATGTGTTCTCATGCAACATGGGAAAGTCATAGCCTATGCCTCTCGACAACTCAAAGAATATGAGAGGAATTATCCTACTCATGATCTAGAGTTGGCAGCTGTTGTTTTCGCACTTAAAATTTGGAGGTATTACTTATATGGGGAGAAAGTGGAGATCTTTACGGATCATAAAAGCCTCAAATATTTCTTCACTCAAAAGGAACTCAACATGCGACAACAACGTTGGCTTGAACTGTTGAAAGATTATGATCATACCATCTAATACCATCCTGGAAAAGCGAACGTGGTAGCTGACGCATTGAGTAGAAGATCATATGCGAGTTCGAGTGAGATATTGACAACGCAAAGGCCCATTTTGTGTGACTTGCAAAGGATGGAGATAGAGTTAAACTCCAGGGAACCATGTGATGATGGCAAATATACGAGTAGAACCGACTTTAATTGATAAAGTTAAAGCTGCTAAAGTTATAGATCTGGAGCTGATGTGTATGAGGAAGAAAGTACAAGAAGGTTCTATGCCGGAAGCAAGAATCAATGAAAATGGAATACTTCGAGTCAACTCAAGACTTTGTGTTCCTAACGACCCTCATTTAAAGTATAAAATCATGATGAAGGCACACAATACACCGTTTGCAATCCATCCTGGGAGTACCAAAATGTATCGTGATCTTTGTCATCCATTTTGGTAGAGCAATATGAAGAGAGAGATAGCACTATTTATCTCAAGGTGTCTAACTTGTTAACGAGTCAAGGCGGAGCATCAAGTATCAAAAGGTCCATTGCAACCACTTGAAATTCCAGAATGGAAGTGGGAACACATTACTATAGATTTCGTTATTGGTCTTCCCAAGGTTTCTCAAGGCATAGATTAAATTTGGGTCATTGTTGATAGATTGACCAAGTCTGCTCATTTCTTACTAATACGAGAAACTTATACACTTGAACGTCTTGCTCGTATGTACATAAACGAGATTGTAAGACTGCATGGTATGCCAGTATCTATAGTTTATGATCGAGACCCAAGATTCACTTCACGATTTTGGGTTAGTTTGCAAAAAGCTATGGGCACGGACTTACGATTTAGTTCTGCATATCATCCTCAAACGGACGAACAATAAGAGAGGACTATTCAAACTCTTGAAGATTTATTAAGACTCTGTGTCCTTGACTTCAAGGGAAGTTGGGACAAGTTCTTACCGTTGGTGGAGTTTTCATACAACAACAGTTATCAAGCAAGTATTGTCATGGCTCCATTCGAAGCATTATATGGAAGAAAGTGTCGTTCTCCAGTATGCTGGGATGAGGTGGGTGAAACAACGTTGTTGGGACCAGAGTTGGTACGTATGACTTGGAAAAAGATTCAAACGATCCGGCAACATATAAAAACCTCACAAGATCGACAAAAGAGTTATGCTGATCTTCATCGAAAGCACGTGGAATTTGATATTGGAGATCATGTGTTGTTACGTATTTCTCCATGGAAAGGAGTTACGAGATTTGGAAAGAGAGGAAAGCTCAATCCTCGATTCATTGGCCCATTTTTAATCCTCAATCAAGTAGGAACTATGGCGTATAGACTCGCTTTACTGCCAAGTATGTCTCGTATTCATAACGTTTTTCACATATCCATGTTCCGTAAATATGTGGAAGACCCGAACCACATTATTGAGTTAGAACCGGACGAAATAGCGGAAGATTTGACGTATGAAGAGGTTCATGTTCAAATCTTGGATAAGAAGGAACATATTCTACGCTCCAAGGTTATACCTCAAGTTAAAATTTTGTGGAGAAACCACGATGTTGAGGAAATGACCTGGGAGTTAGAATCTGAAATGAAATCAAGATATCCTTACCTTTTCGACATAGTAGGTACGTACCCTAATTTTGAGGGCGAAATTTCATAAGAAGGGGAGGTTGTAAGACCCCAACTTTTTAAATAAAGATGATTTTTCTATAAATATTATTTTTAAATATTATGGAATGAATTTGATATAATGTTATAGTTGTGGGTAATATTTATAAATTTTGCAAAGTACGCAAGTTGTTATAAAATATTCGTTTGGTCGGGGAATATTCTTTTTGTCAGGGAATATACGTACAACGACACAATCATTGGTGGACCCCACAACGGAATTATTGTCGGAGTTAGAAAACGACAAAAATATTTTTATGAAAATAACGGCGGAAGTGTTACTGCTTAACACTTTGTTGAAATACCAGTGGTTAAAATACAAGAATACGCGCGTTGTTGCACAAGAAAGATGCCAGTATTACAGCTTTTTTTTTTTTTGAATTATTGATTCTTACGTGAAGAAAGCACTACTCAATAATTGTTACATAATTATCTTGTTTAATATTTTATTGATTCAATAATTGCTACGTTGATATTTTTGATTCAATAATTGTCATTACACAGTATTTCAAATTATCAAATCAATAATTCATTTAAATATATTATTATAATATTATATTATAGTAGCATGATGTGATTATATGATAGTATTTTTTTTATATATATAATTTGAATGGTAACATTATTATAGTAAATTCATGGTATAAAAGTAAAATGAGGTGGAAGAGAACAATTTGAATTTGAATTCTGATGATGTAAGCGATGATGTCATCGGAACGATGAGGTAAGCAATGATGTCATCGGAAGGATGATGTAAGCAATGATGTCATTTGATCGATGATGTAAGCAATGATTTCATATGATCGATGATGTAAGCGATGATATCATAAATTATGGTGAAAAGACTATTTTACCCTTACTCTACTAAGCTTATAAATAGAAGTTCATTCCTTCATTATTTCTTCACGAGTTCACTAAAGCTATAGAGCGAGAAAGAATAAAGAGAATAAAAGAGAAAAAAGAAGAATCTTCTGTTACTACAATATTGCGGCATCCAATTTCCTACTAAGGTAAGGGGTATTATTTCTTTCTTATTCATGAAGAGAACTTCTGTTATTCCATTATTTATTATTTTGTTGCAATAACATGTATACATGGGCTACCCTATACTTGGTGAAATTCTTCTATTATTCCATTCTTTATCATTATATTGGAATAACCTGTCTATGTGAAGTACCGCATACATGGTAAAAATCTTCTGTTATTCCATTTTTATTATTCTGTTGGAACATCCTGTCGGTGCGTTACGCATGACCTGGTTCCTTTATTTATTATTCTATTAGAACATCCTGTCTGTGCGTTTACGCATGACCTGGTTCCATCATTTATTATTCATTGGAATATCCCGTCACATGCATTTCTTGCGCATGACCGTTCCGTTATTTATTATTCTGTTGGAATAACTTTGTCTATCGGATCTATCGCATGCACGTGAATATTTCTTTTGTTATCCCATTCTTTATTATACTCAGTTGGTTAAAGTTTTGACTTCTATACTCCATGAAATTAGTGGAATATCCTTGATATTTGCGCTTCATCCAGTATCTTTTCATGAAAATATTCTTCATGTGGAAAAAATCCTCATTAGCCTGTAATGCATTGATGGACAGTTGTTGGTATGATCATGACCATTGATGAATACACGAATATCCTTGGCTATAATGCATGGATAATTTGTGGTTGTGATACTAATGAATATCCTTGGCCGTAGTGCAGGAATGATGTGGATTATTTATTAAGTGAGTCTCAGCGTAAAAGTGATGAAAAACCTTTTAAATCATAAAAGATAGTAGATTTTATTCTCTACTTGACACTTTTAATGGATTGCTTGTTCCGCTGTAGTTAAACTTGATGTTTGTTATATTTTATCAGTTTAACATTGTTGAAGGCTAATGATAATTTATTCTGCATTATCTTAGTCATAATATTTCTTACTGGGCTAGTTGAGCTCACCCTTTCTTTCACTGTTCTATTTAGGAAATGAAAATGTAGCCCGGACTAGTCGGGGAACGGAGTGACGGTCCAGATGATAGTATTAGTAGTCCTCACTATTCTGTTAAATAGTGTGAAAATAAATGTAAAGAAGACTCTTTTGAGTGTGGATATTGTCTAGATGACAATATTCTTATTAAACTCTCAGTTTACGTTTTGTCGTATTTTACACGACAGCTGTATTATTAAGTTGTATTTGAATTTTTTACCATGTATTTGGCGACTTAAGATGGGTGATGTATACCTATTTTGGGGGTGTCACAGTTGGTATCAAAGCTTAGGGATATGATCCCATGCTAAGATGTGAGACAAGAACTAGGAGGGGAGAGACGGGGAATTCCTTTGCTAGTATGACCTACCTAAGTTTATTTGGTATTTAATTGGTCGGTCAGAGTATAGGGATAGTATGTGATATGTTAATTAACCCTTGTTTTGTGGCAGTATTTAAAAATGACATCCGAGAATGTTGAGAACATCAATGGAGCACAGGAGATCGTTGAGTCTCCACAGATCAATAATCAGGATAATGTGCATCAGGAAGGCGACAATCCTCAGGCAAACAAAAACACGGACCAGATGATGAATGATAGAATGTTTAGAGGCTTTATGCAATTCATGCAACATCAGGCAAGAGCGGCTCCTGTCCAAAATGGAGGTGGAAACACTAGCAACTCTCGGATGGTCACCACTAAGCAGTTCAAAGAACTGGGACCACCAGAGTTTTTTGGAAAGCCAAAACCACTTAAGGCGGAGACGTGGATGAAGCAGATCAACAAGATATTTGATGTCTTGGGATGCTCCGAGGAGCAAAAGGTTCCCTTTGCCACCTTCATGTTGCAGGCAGAGGCATATTACTGGCAGGAATCTGTAAAGCGTACTCAACCTGCCATACTAAAGATGTCTTGGGAGAAGTTCCAAGAACTGTTCAACGACAAGTACTTTCCCGAAAGTATTCATCATATGAAAGAGGTAGAGTTCATCAAGCTGGAGCAAAACAACATGACTGTGTCGCAGTACAAAGCCAAGTTTGCCGAGTTGTCCCGATTTGCGTCTCATTTGGTTGATAATGAGGAGAGAATGACACAAATGTTTCTAAGAGGTTTGAAACCTGAGATACGTCAATATCTTATCTCTAATAAACTGTGTTTATATTCAGATGTTGTTAATAGGGCTCAGTTATTGGAGCTCGATAATGAGTAAACCCAACCAAAAGAGATCAGCCGGCAAAATGATAATACCAGTGATAACAGTCATCGAAGCGGTGACAATAAGTGTGGAGGGAATCAACATACTAGAAATGGTAACCACTTTGGTGGTAATCATGGATAAAACAATAAGAATGGACATTTCAAGAAGAGGAGATTCAACAATGATGGAAAGACGTCAGCATCAACACCTATCTTTAAGGAAGGAGAACGACCACCTATCATATGCTTCAAATATGGAGGAGAGGGACACATCAGTCCAAACTGCGCGATGCTATCCAAAGCATGTTACAATTATGGAAGAGAAGGCCACCTAGCCCAATTTTGTCGTGCACCGAAGACAAGTCCAGCTGGGATGGAGGCATCAAAGGCCGTCCCAGATAAGACAAAACCGGTAGTTCCAAGGAGAGCGTTTGTCGTGACCTCCCAGAAAGCAAGGAACCCGAACGAGGTCATCACGGGTAAGCTTATCATAAACTCTAGCGAAGTATATACCTTATTTGATACAGGTTCTACCCATTATTTTATTTCTCCTACCTGCGCTCAACGTTTAAATTTTACTCCGGAGAAATTGGACCTTGACTTATTTGTTGAAACTCCATTGGGAGAAACCTTCATTACATCCACTGTTTATAAGTCTTGTTTGGTTCAAATCGGTACCTACACATTACTTGTCAATGTTATTTCATTGAAAATACTTGCATTTGACGTAATTCTAGGGATAGATTGGTTAACTACTCATCATGCAAAAATTGATTGTTTTCATAAGATTGTTAGCTTTCATATTCCTAACCAACCTATTATGCGAATTCAAGCAACCAAACCATTAAAATCAATCACTGTCATCTCAAGCCATAAAGCTATTCGTTTATTAAAAAACGGATGTCAAGCTTTCTTAGCTCATGTCACGGATCTAAACAAAATACGTCGCCGCTTTTGAATGATATTTCTATTGTTAATAAATTTCCTGACGTATTCCCTGAAGAACTTCCTGGCCTACCCCCAGAGCGTGAAATTGAATTTTGTATCGACCTTGAACCCGATACAAAATCCATTTCCAAAGCCCCATATCGAATGGCTCCTATTGAACTTCAGGAGTTAAAGACCCAACTGTAGGAATTGTTAGACATTGGCTTTATTCGTCCTAGTACTTCTCCTTGGGGTGCTCCTGTTCTATTCATGAAAAAGAAAGATGGGAGTATGCGACTTTGTATTAATTATCGGGAGTTGAATCATGTCACCATCAAAAATAGGTACCCATTGCCAAGTATTGATGACCTGTTTGACCAGTTACAAGGAGCCAAATTCTTTTCAAAGATTGATCTTCGTTCTGGATATCACCAATCGAAGATTAGAACTAATAACATTCCAAAGACGGCTTTCAGAACTTGGTACGGGCATTATGAATTCCTAGTCATGTCTTTTGGATTGACTAATGCTCCTGCTACTTTCATGGATATGATGAACCAAGTATTCAAGGAATATTTGGATCACTTTGTGGTAGTCTTTATTGATGACATCCTTATTTATTCCAAAACTCGTGAAGATCATGAGCAACACTTGAGGCTGATACTCTAAAAGCTTCGTTAATATAAGCTTTATGCCAAGTTGAAGAAATACGAGTTCTAGCTTGAGGAAGTAGCATTCCTTGAGCACGTAGTATCAAGCCATGGAATATCTGTTGACCCAGCAAAGATTGAAGCTATTCAAAGTCGAGCAACCTAAATCGATGATCAAGATGCGTAGCTTTCTCCGGCTTAGTTGGTTATTATCGGAGATTCGTAGAAGGGTTTTCTCGAATCGCTACTCCATTAACTCAGCTGACTCAGAAAGATATAAAATTCGGTTGGAACAAGGAATGTGAGAAGAGTTTTCAAGAACTCAAGAGGAGACTCATTTCAAAGACTGCTTACGACAATACCATCCGGCTCGGAGGATTTGTCATCTCTGGTGATGCTTCGCAAAGGGTTAGGATGTGTTCTCATGCAACATAGGAAAGTCATAGCCTATGCCTCTCGACAACTCAAAGAATATGAGAGGAATTATCCTACTCATGATCTAGAGTTGGCAGCTGTTATTTTCGCACTTAAAATTTGGAGGCATTACTTGTATGGGGAGAAAGTGGAGATCTTTACGGATCATAAAAGCCTCAAATATTTCTTCACTCAAAAGGAACTCAATATGCAACAATGAAGTTGGCTTGAACTGTTGAAAGATTATGATCATACCATCCAATACCATCCTGGAAAAGTTAACGTGGTAGGTGACGCATTGAGTAGAAGATAATATGCGAGTATGAGTGCGATATTGACAACGTAAAGGCCCATTTTGTGTGACTTGCAAAGGATGGAGATAGAGTTAAACTCCAGGGACCCATGTGATGATAGCGAATATACGAGTAGAACCGACTTTAATTGATAAAGTTAAAGCTGCTCAAGTTATAGATCTAGAGCTGATGCGTATGAGGAAGAAAGTGCAAAAAGGTAATATGCCAAAAGCAAGAATCAATGAAAAAGGAATACTTTGAGTCAACTCAAGACTTTGTGTTCTTAACGACCCTGATTTAAAGTATAAAATCATGATGAAGGCGCACAACACACCATTTGCAATCCATCCTGGGAGTTCCAAAATGTATCGTGATCTTCGTCATACATTTTGGTGGAGCAATATGAAGAGAAAGATAGCGCTGTTTATCTCAAGGTGTCTAACTTGTCAACGAGTCAAGGCGGAGCATCAAGTACCAAAAGGTCCATTGCAACCACTTGAAATTCTAGAATGGAAGTGGGAGCACATTATCATGGATTTTGTTACTGGTCTTCCCAAGGTTTCTCAAGGCATAGATGCAATTTGGGTCATTGTTGATAGATTGACCAAGTCTGCTCATTTCTTACTAATACGAGAAACTTATACACTTGAAAGTCTTGCTCGTATGTACATAAAAGAGATTGTAAGACTGAATGGTATGCCAGTATCTATAGTTTCTGATCGAGACCCAAGATTCACTTCACGATTTTGGGTTAGTTTGTAAAAAGCTATGGGCACGGACTTACGATTTAGTTCGGCATATCATCCTCGACATGACCCGAAACATCGAGAGAGGACTATTCAAACTCTTGAAGATTTATTAAGACTCTGTCCTTAACTTCAAGGAAGTTGGGACAAGTTCTTCTTGTTGGTGGAGTTTTCATACAACAACAGCTTATAAAGCAAGTATTGGCATGGCTCCATTCGAGCGTTGTATGGAAGAAAGTGTCATTCTCCGTTATCTTTGGGATGAGGTGGGTGAAGCAACGTTGTTGGGACCAGGAGTTGATACGTATGACTACTACGGAAAAGATTCAAACGATCCGAGAACGTATAAAAAACCTCACAAGATCGATAAAAGAAAGAGTTATCTTTGATCTTCATCGAAAGGACGTGGAATTTTGATATTGGAGATCATGTGTTGTTACGTGTTGCTCCATGGAAAGGAGTTACGAGATTTGAAAAGAAAGGAAAGCTCAATCCTCGATTCATTGGCCCATTTTTAATCCTCGATCGAGTAGGAACTATGGCGTATAGACTCGCTTTACCGCCAAGTATGTCTCGTGTTCATAACATTTTTCACATATCCATATTACGTAAATATGTGGAAGACCCGAACCACATTATTGAGTTAGAACCGGACGAAATAGCGGAAAATTTGACGTATGAAGAGGTTCCTGTTCAAATCTTGGATAAGAAGGAACATATTCTACGCTCCAAGGTTATACCTCAAGTTAAAGTTTTGTGGAGAAACCACAATGTTGAAGAAATGACCTGGGAGTTAGAATCTGAAATGAAATCAAGATATCCTTACCTTTTCGACATACCAGGTACGTACCCTAATATCGAGGGCGAAATTTCATAAGAAGGGAAGGTTGTAAGACCCAAACTTTTTAAATAAAGATGATTTTTCTATAAATATTATTTTTAAATATTATGGAATGAATTTGATATAATGTTATAGCTATGGGTAATATTTATAAATTTTGCAAAGTGCGCAAGTTGTTATAAAATATTCGTTTGGTGGGGAATATTCTTTTGTCGGGGAATATTAAATGCGACGACACAATTATTATTGGACCCCTACAACGGAATTATTGTTTGAGTTAGAAAACAACAAAAATATTTTTATGAAAATAACGGCGAAGTATTCTGAATTAACAACTTTTAGAATACAGTGGTTAAAATAAAGTAACACGCGTTGTTGCACGATGGACACCTGCAGTATTGCGACAAGATATTTTTTTGAATTATTGATTCTTACGTAAGAAAGCACTACTCAATAATTGTTACATTAATTACTGTTTAATATTTTATTGATTCAATAATTGCTACATTGATATTTTTGATTCAAGAATTGTCATTACACGATGATTTCAAATTATCAAATTAATAATTCATTTAAATATATTATTATAATATTATATTATAGTAGTATGATGTGATTATATGATAGTATTTTTTTATATATATAATTTGAATGGTAACATTATTATAGTAAATTCATGGTATAAAAGTAAAATGAGGTGGAAGAGAACAATTTGAATTTGAATTACGATGATGTAGCGATGATGTCATCGGAACGATGAGGTAAAGAATGATGTCATCGGAAGGATGATGTAAGCAATGATGTCATTTGATCGATGATGTAAGCAATGATGTCATATGATCGATGATGTAAGCGATGATATCATAAATTATGGCAAAAAGACTATTTTACCCTTACTCTTCCAAGCTTATAAATAGAAGCTCATTCCTTCATTATTTTTTCACGAATTCACTAAAGCTATAGAGCGAGAAAGAATATAGAGAATAATAGAGAAAAAAGAAGAATCTTCTATTACTACAATATTGCGGTATCCAATTTCCTACTAAGGTAAGGGGTATTATTTTGTTCTTATTCATGAAGAGAACTTCTGTTATTCCATTATTTATTATTCCGTTGGAATAACCTGTATACACGGGCTACCCTATACTTGGTGAAATTCTTCTGTTATTCCATTCTTTATCATTATGTTGGAATAACTTTTATACATGTGAAATCTGCATACATGGTGAAATTCTTACATTATTCCATTTTATTATTACTGTTGGAACATCCCGTCGGAGGCGTTACGCATGACACAGTTCCGTTATTTATTATTACATTAAAACATCACATGCGTGCGTTTTACGCATGACCTGGTTCCATTATTTATTATTCTATTGGAATATCCTATCTGTGCATTTGCGCATGACCTGGTTCCGTTATTTATTATTTTGTTGAAATAACCTGTCTATGCGGTCTATCGCATGTCTGGTGAATAATTCTTTTGTTATCCCATTCTTTATTATACTCAGTTGGTTAAAGTTTTGACTTCTATACTCCATGAAATTAGTGGAATATCCTTGATATTTGCGCTTCATCCAGTATCTTTTCATGAAAATATTCTTCTGAGCATTCTTGAGTTTTACTCTTCAAAGAAGTATCATGTTGACAATTTGGACGTTATTAGTTCATGTATAAATTAATTCTTGAACTTGTTTTATTGAATTCTTATATCATTGTCATCATCCTCATGTTTATATTATTTTGAAAGTCATCTGTGGCCTATAGTGCATAGATGGACTTGGTATGATTATGACCAGGGATTATTCGGTGTAATCATGACCGTAATGTTATAAATAATGTGGAAAAAATCCTCATTAGCCTGTAATGCATTGATGGACAGTTGTTGGTATGATCATGACCATTGATGAATACACGAATATCCTTGGCTATAATGCATGGATAATTTGTGGTTGTGATACTAATGAATATCCTTGGCCGTAGTGCAGGAATGATGTGGATTATTTATTAAGCTGAGTCTCAGCGGTAAAAGTGATGAAAAACCTTTTAAATCATAAAAGATAGTAGATTTTATTCTCTACTTGACACTTTTAATGGATTGCTTGTTCCGCTGTAGTTAAACTTGATGTTTGTTATATTTTATCAGTTTAACATTGTTGAAGGCTAATGATAATTTATTACGCATTATCTTAGTCATAATATTTCATCTTTGGACTAGTTGAGCTCACCCTTTCTTTCACTTTATTCTCTTGAAATGAGAACGTGGCATGGACTAGTCGGGGAGCGAGTGACGGTCCGGATGATAGTATTAGTAGTCCTCACTATTACATTAAATAGTGTGAAAATAAATGTAAAGATGACTCTTTTTTGAGTGTGGATATTGTCTAGATGACAATATTCTTATTAAACTCTCAATTTACGTTTTGTCGTATTTTACACGACAGCTGTATTATTATGTTGTATTTGAATTTTGTACCATGTATTTGGCGACTCAAGATGGGTGATGTATACCTATTTTGGGGGCGTCACAAATACTGTGGTTTGAGTCTTTCACATATTTACGAAGCATAGATATATGAAAAATATTATGAGCATGAGACATGCTTGGAGGTAATGCGAGTTTATAGGCCATATTTCCTACTCGGTCAAGAATCTCAAATGGACCAAAATTTTGTGCATTGAGCTTTCCTCTCTTCCCGAATCTTGTAACTCCCTTCCATGGAGCAATACGTAACAATACATGATCCCTAATATTAAATTCCACTTTCTTTCGATGAAGATCCGCATAACTCTTTTGTCGATCTTGTGAGGTTTGTATAAGTTGCCGGATCATTTGAATATTTTCCGTAGTCATACGTACCAATTCTGGTCCCAACAACATTGCTTCACCCACCTCGTCCCAGCATACTGGAGAATGACACTTTTATCCATACAACGCCTCGAATGGAGCCATGCCTATATTTGCTTGATAACTGTTGTTGTAGGAGAATTCCATCAATGGAAAGTACTTATCCCAACTTCCTTTGAAATCTAGGACACAACGTCTTAATAGATCTTTAAGAGTTTGAATAGTCCTTTCTGATTGCCCGTCCGTTTGAGGATGGTATACCGAACTGAATCGTAAATTCGTGCCCATAGCTTTCTGCAAGCTAACCCAAATCGTGACGTGAATCTTGGGTCATGATCCGAAACTATGGATACTGGCATGCCATGCAATCTCACAATCTCATTCACGTACATACGAGCAAGACGTTCAAGGGAATAAGTCTCCCGTATTGGAAAAAAATTAGCAAACTTGGTTAATCTATCAATAATAACCCAAATCGCATTTATGCCTTGAGAAACATTAGGAAGACCCATAACGAAATCCATGGTAATGTGTTCCCACTTCCATTTTGGAATCTCAAGTGGTTGCAATGGACCCTTTGGCACTTGATGCTCTGTCTTTACACGTTGAAAAGTTAAACACCTCGAGATAAACTCCGCGATATCTCTTTTCATATTGGTCCACCAAAATGTATGTCGAAGATCATGATAAATTTTGGTACTCCCAGGATGGATTGCAAATGGTGTGTTGTGTGCCTCCATCATGATTCTATGCTTAAAGTCAGAATCGTTAGGAATGAAAATTCTGGAGTTGACTCAAATTATTTCTTCTTCATCCATTCTTACTTCTGGAATAACACCTTATTGTACTTTTTTCTTCATACGCATTAGCTCTGGGTCTGTGGCTTGAGAAGCTTTAACCTTATCGATTAAAGTCGGTTCTACTCGTATGTTTGATATCATCACGTGGGTACTTGGAGCCTTTAACTCTATCTCCATCCTTTGTAAGTCGTAAAAAATGGGTCTTTGTGTTAACAACATTGCACTCGTACCCGCATACGATCTTCTACTCAATGCGTCAGCTACCACGTTTGTTTTTCCAGGATGATATTGAATGATATGGTCGTAATCTTTCAATAGCTCGAGCCAACGACGTTGGCGCATGTTGAGTTCCTTTTGGGTGAAGAAATATTTGAGGCTTTTATGATCTGTATAGATCTCCACTTTCTCCCCATACAGGTAGTGTCTTCAGATTTTTAATGCAGAAACGACTGCTACCAACTCTAGATCATGAGTAAGATAATTCCTCTCATATTCTTTGAGTTGTTGCGAGGCATAGGCTATGACTTTCCCATGTTGCATGAGAACACATCCTAACCCTTTGCCTGAAGAATCGTTGTAGATAACAAATCCATCCGAACCAGATAGTATTGTCAGAACAAGTGCCGAAATGAGTCTCCTCATGAGCTCTTGGAAACTCTTATCGCATTCCTCGTTCCATACGAATTTTGTATCTTTCTGAGTTAGCTAATTTAACAGAGTAGCGATTCGAGAAAATCCTTCCACGAATCTTTGATAATAACCAGCTAAGCCCAGAAAGCTACTTACTTCGGTCACCGACTTCGGTTGCTCCCAACTTTGTATTGCTTCAATCTTCGCCGGGTCAACAGATACTCCATATTTTGACACCACGTGCCCAAGGAATGCTACTTCCTCAAGCAAGAACTCACATTTCTTCATCTTGGTATATAGCTTGTTATCACGAAGCCTTTGAAGTACCTACTTCAAATGGTGCTCATGATCTTCACGGCTTTTGGAATAGATGAGTATGTCATCAATAAAGACAACAACAAATTAATCTAAATATTCCTTGAACAAACGGTTCATCATATCCATGAAAGAAGTATGAGCATTAATAAATCCAAAAGACATGACTAAGAATTCATAATTCCCGTACTGAGTTCTGAAGGCAGTTTTCGGAATATCCTCAATTTTAATTTTCAGCTGATGATATCCAGAACGAAGATCAATCTTTGTAAAGAATTGTGCTCCTTGCAACTGGTTGAACAAATCATCAATGCGAGGTAGCGGATACCTATTCTTGATGGTGACATGGTTCACTTCACGGTAGTCAATACAAAGTCGCATACTCTCATCTTTCTTTTTTACGAATAAAACAGAAGCACCCCAAGGAGATGTATTAGGATGAATGAAATCGATGTCCAACAACTCCTGTAGTTGGACCTTTAACTCCTGAAGTTCAATAGGAGCCATTCGATATAGGATTTTAGAAATGGGTTTTGTACTAGGTTCAAGATCAATAAAGAATTCAACTTCTAATTACGGGGGTGAGACAAGAAAAGTTCTTTAGGAAATACGTCAGAAAATTCACTAACAACAGAAATATTATTCAAATCTGATGTGTTTTTGTTCAAGTACATGACATGGGCTAAGAAAGCTTGACATCCATTTTTCAATAAACGAATGGATTTATGGCTTGATATGACAGTGATTGACTTTAGTGGTTTGGTTGCTTGAATTCGCATAATAGGTTGGTTAGGAATATGAAAACTAACAACCTTACGAAAATAATCAATTTTGGCATGATGAGTAGTTAACCAATCAATCCCTAAAATCACATCAAATGCAAGTATCTTTAAAGAGATAAGATCAACACGTAATGTGATGGTGCCAATTTGGATCAAGCAAGATTTATAAACAGTGGATGTAATAAAAGTTTCTCCTAACGAAGTCTCAACAGATAAATCAAAGTCTAATTTCTCCAGGGTCAAGTTCAAACGTTGAGCATAAGCAGGAGAGATAAAAGAATGGGTAGAACCGGTATCTAATAAGGTATAAACTTTGAAAGAATTTATGATTAACTAACGTGTGATAACTTCGTTCATTTCCTCGCTTTTTGGGAAGTTACGAAAAACGCTCTCACTTGAACCACCAATTTTTACTTGTCTAGGACAATCTTTGGTGTCATTATTACCGCTAGAATTGACTTTCTCTATAGGGCATATTCCACCCTCAACTGCTTCATCGTACTCCTATTTCATGATCTGAATCATTAATCTTCGATCCATATCGAATTGGGGTTGACCGCAATGTACAGGGTAATTCAAAACTCGATGTTGGGTTCTCCCAATTGCTGTCCAAAAAGAGAAATGCATATCATATATTTCAGCCTTCTTGGATCTGACTTCTCTTTCCAAAATATCAACGCGTCGTGCGACTTTTACCCATGCATCCATCATTCTCACTCGTTCAGTTGTTTCTTCTTTCAGTTGATCCTTGACACTTGAATTCGCAGATTCCAGCTTTATCATCTTATACTCTGCCAAAGAGTGCTTCTTTTCAAGCATCACATATCGGGTAACGCAAGCTTGAATTGTTGCATCCTTTGGCTCCATGACCGTCTGCCGTTCTTCAGCCTGCTCTTCTAACTCATGAATACGATTTTGTAATTCTACATTTCGATCATAAATTTCTCCCAATAAATCCTCCTCATGTTCCTTTTCTTCCTCAATCTCAGCTACTACCTCTGCGACTAGCTCGATGAAACTATTAATTCTTCACTCACCAGATGGATATCTCTAATTTCTTCTTTGCCTGACATCACATTATCCTAGTTGGTGATTAGAGGTATCTCCACGGTCTCATGCACTCCATTGTTAACATTTTGAGTTGCCATTCTCAAATACTGCCATAAAAGAAGGGTTAATTAAAGAAATTGGCATACCACATAATACCCTTATATTCTGACCGACCAACAAAAAAGCTTAGGTAGGACACACTAGCGAAGGATTTACTCGTCTCTCCCCTCCTAGTTATATTCCCCAATCTCCGCCAGAGACCATATCCCTAAGCTCTAATACCAACTATGACGCTCCCAAAATAGGTATACACAACCCATTCTGAGTTGCCTAATACATGGTACAGAAAATAACTACAACTTCATTATTACAATTGTCGTGTGAAATACAACAACATATATACTGTGAGTTTAAATACAAATATTATATTCTAGACAATATCTACACTCAAATAAGTCATCATTACAATTATTGGTACACTATTTTATAAAATAGTGAGGACTGCTAAAACAACTGACTTGAAACATCACTCCACACCCCGACCAGTTCCCGCTATATTCTTGCCTCCTGAGAAGAAAATGGAACAAAAATGAAAAGGGTGAGCTCAACTAGCCCAGTAAAGAATATTATGACTAAGATAATGTAGAATAAATTATCGTTAGCCTTCAATAAATCAAATAAAATATAATGGACAACAAGTTTTAGATCAATATTCGCAGTGAAAATAACAATTCATTAGAAGAGTTAAGTAGAGAATGAAATATATTATCTTCTGTGATTTAAAAGTCCATCATCAATATTTTATCCCTGTAACATCAATCAATATACATCTTGAATCAAATATTCATCTTTGCACTATAGGCCAAAGATATTCATCAGTTGGTCACGTTCATCTCAACACTTGTCCATCTTTGCAATACGCGCCAAAAATATTCATCAGGTAATCATTCATCTTTGCACTACAGGCCAAAGATATTCAGTTATATCACCATTTAGGACTGAGCATGATGAAAAATATCTTAAAGAAAATGAATCCAGTGAGATAAAAGATCAAAGATTAGGGATTCGTACTTTAGTTTATCCAAGTTCAAAAATACTCCATAATAAACCATATTAGAATAAAATTCAAGAATAAAGATCAAAACATGGATACAATCAAATATAGTGTCGTATTCATGAATAGTGTCGTATACGTGAATAGTAACCCTGACACAAAAAGGTAGAAATTTCACAAAAAAATCATACTTCGTGAATAGTATTGTATTCGTGAATAGTATCGTATACGTAAATAGTAACCTCGACATGAAAAAGGTAAAAATTTTATAATAAAATTCATACCAATATTTCAGTATAATGATATTAAAAGAAATAACATCATTTACGAAGAAAATAACATCCCTTACCTCAAAAGAATAAGATTACCATTTGAAATATCGATATATAATCTTTGAAGGAAACTTGTCTTGAATAGCAACTCTCAAAGTATCTAAATACTCACAAAATACGCTCGAT
This sequence comes from Panax ginseng, assembly GCA_020205605.1. Lineage (NCBI taxonomy): Eukaryota > Viridiplantae > Streptophyta > Magnoliopsida > Apiales > Araliaceae > Panax > Panax ginseng. The sequence goes on from CM035135.1 coordinate 31,107,479, forward strand.
ATTATAGAGAGAAAAAACTTCAGATTCTGGTGTAATTTTCAATTCTAACTAAGCACCCTATTTATAGGAAAATGCCAAAACGCCAAAGCAAACTAAATTAATAAAATAGTAATATTCTTTAAAAAATTTCTACGCACACCTTCTTGACCAAATTCAGCACTCCACCAGTGGGGCCCACCAAATTCAGTATTTTCCCACCAAAAAAAAAGTGGGGTCCACCCATGTTTTTAATTAAAAATATTTATTTCCAAAACTTCAATAATTCATAATAAATAGCCCTTTTATTAGAAAAATACGAATTTTATGTCCATTCCGTAGGAAATTTAATTCTCTACAACTTTTTAGAAGAAAGTTTTTCCAAATTCTCAATGAAAAATGACCAAAATCCACATACGGGTGATTTTCAACACCTCTATTCTGACAAAATACTGATAAAATACCTCAGCATTAATTCCTTCATTTATATCAACATAAAATAAATATTTCCTTATCATATAAATTAATAATTAATTATTCATAAATAATATTACAGAATTACAATAGTGACAACCAGGTCGTTCCCAGGTAAGGGGGCTTTCCGATAAGGATTTCTCCTTACTGGCGCGTAATTAGGTGACCAAACCCCTTTCCTAGACAAAACTTCCTTAGACATTGCCAATAATGCTATCTAATAATATTGTTAAAATAATATGAATTATTGATCTGATAATGGGAAATATTGTTCAGTGACAATTATTGAAACAACAATAATATAAAATATCAACGTAGCAATTATTGAATCAATAAAATAAAATATTGAACAGTAATTACTGTAAAAATTATCGAGTATGTGACACCCCCAAATCCAGGTACTTCATTCCCACAGGATCTGGTGTTCACTTAATCAAACATTCATATCTAACTACCCAATCACAATAAAATTGGATAAATAAAACCTTTCCCATTAAAGAGTTACATAATAAAATCTCCCAGGTTATCTAACCTTTAATTACAATCATTCAAATGCGGAAATTAAATAAACTTCATTAAAACCAAGTCTAAGATTATCATAATAAAAATCTAACATCTCAATCAAAGTAAAATTACAAGTCTTCATCACTTGCACATTTTTTCCTTTCCTTTGCTAGTCGAAGGTTTATCTACCTTCTCCTCTTTAGCTGCAATGAGTTTATAAATATGCAAGAGTGAGTGAAACGATTGCTCACTAGATACAATATGAAATCAACAGGAGTATAGTAATAATAACTGCCAATAATAGGCTCATCAACAATGAATAGTACTCTATCAACAATAATCAGGAACTGAAATCCAAAATGTGGAATAAATATAATTGAGGGTCATAAGACCATGAACTATGTCCACAGTTGCGAGTAATCTTTCAACTCCAACTTTAACAGTCATAAGACTATAGGGACTCCTCGTATTTAGGGGGATCAGCCCTTCGCACCATGTATTGTGCACAAACATTTAACACTCACACGTAAGTTAACCCCTAATCATAACATTAGGGTTGTTCATCTCAAGATATTTAGAGTACAAGTCCGCACCAAAGGAAGTTTAGTTTGGATAAGCTTTCGTGGTAATTTGAATTCAAATCGAACATCAACTAAGGATTAGTTGAATGAAACCAAGAACATTTCACTATAGAATAATCGTGATTGAATCAATCATAGTAAACTAAAGTCATGCTTTAGGAAATAATCTAAGAGCATACAATTTGAATAACAATAACACCTTGCTTGAACAATACTAAGCCAAGGTTAATTAGAATTGAATACTAAGCATGCATAACAATTTGATCGATAAAAATGTTCAACATTAGAATATATAAATTTGCATGATAAACAACAAGTTAAATACAAGAATAACTTGCTCAAGAATAACTTACATCATTATATCTTAATCGAATTGAAAACCATAATTAGTTCAACAAGATAAAGGATTAGAAAAACTTGTTCAAAGAAAATTTAAGCGATTGCACAATTCTAAAAGTAGAGTTAAAGAACTTTCCTTGCTCGTAGGCTAAACCAAATCAATACGAATCATAATATCCTATAAACATATGTCATCATGACATAATTAGTCATTACCATCTTACAAACATAACTAAGTACGTTCATCATTTAAAATTGGATTTTTAATCACATAATCGAGTTATAACACAAGTTAATCGTTAATAACATACTTATTCATAGTATAGATATACTAAAATTAACATTTAGCAGTCCTACTATCATCACATAACTTTTCTTAAAATTTCATGTACAAAAAGTACAATCGTCGGACCATTCTCTTTAACTTCATATGCCATGCGGCATGGGCGTAACATGACTACGTGACTGACGGAGATCAAGGCTACAAGGTGGCCATTGCTGCGGTACATGAGTATGGCGATCTTGGCGCCACAAAAATATTTACAAAAGTCCGTATTGCATGTGCTGAATTGCAGACCTCGTGACAGACGTACTTTGGCAACATCATAGAAAAAGCCAATTTTGGCCTACAAGCTCGTTTCTAACAGACTAATTAGCACATAAATCATATAGAGACTTCATATAAACATATTTCAAAAACTCTAAACATGATTTTACCCATACAACAACATAAACAACAAAATTAACACACCCAAATTCACTGTTTTTGGCTAAAACTTATTTTTTTATATTTCAATGAAAATCAACACTGTAACTTTTGTTTTTCAACCAAAACCACTAATCCAAAGTGTCTTTATCAATGATTATACATACTCTAACAAATTAAACGATCAATTAATCAACTAAACCACTAATTCACCCTCAATTTCTACTTTAAGCTAAACAATATATTTTCATAAAACTCTCTCGGTAAAACATTTTCTTTACAAACATATACATAACCACAATACATTGATTATAATCATATATATCCTATGAAAATAACCTTACAACACTAGTTTATCACATGAACACACATAAAATCAACAACTATATTAACACAAGAATTTTACAGAGAAATAGGAGAAGAGAAAACTAAAACTTTTAAAACTAAAAAGGTAGAAGAATACCTTGATAGAAGATGATGGTTATCCTTAAGATTATCAAGCCTTTCTCCAACTTCACTCCCAAATTCTAGGATTCTCTCTCACTTCTCCACTTTTCTTCTTCTCTTCTTCTTCTTCCTCTGAGCTTTTCTTTTCTTTTCTCTAACCTCTCTCCTCTATTCTTACGTATAATAATATAACGTATATAATATAATAGGTACTAATTATATAATAGTATAACTGATATCAGTTATAATAGATTTGAAAATCAAAAGTCATAAGGCTTGTTTGGTTACTAACTAAAAAAATAACCCATTAATCCTTACACCTTGTTTGGTAAAACTCAAATAGAATAAAGACTTAATAAGCAATAGGCCTTGTTTGGAAAAACTGAATTAAACTCCCTTAATTTATTTTAGTAACTCCTTTATAACAAGGTTATTTGTCACACATTAATTTAATTAAATTAATCATAATAACAATTTATTAAGTCACTTCATCACATAAATCAATACTACCAAAATTATAATTTTCTATATAATTATAACTTTATTCAATCCACCAACACATCTTTTTAAATTTACAAATTCCAATAAAAAGAATAGTAATTCAATTAATCAAAATTCTCTAACTTAATAATTAAATTAAATTAGCAAAATAATTAATTTTCCTTAATTATTTATTTAACAAATAATTAACCACATCAATTCAAATTTGAACAATTATTTATTCAACAATAAACACATCCATTAAATATTTAAATACTTCAATAAATATTTAATATAACAATTAAAATTCTAGAATGTTACAGAGTAGTGCATTCTTACGTAAGAATCAATAATCCAAATATACTATGCAATGTCGTAATATTTCTTTATGCAACCCAATGCCAGACATCGTATTTTAACCACCGGTATTCTAACAAAGCAGTTAATACAGTAATAACTACGTCGTTATTTATAAACACTCAAACTTGTCATTTTCTTCATCCGACTGTTTTTCGTTATGGAGCCCACAAATAGCTACGTCGTCGTATGAATATTCCTCGATAATAAGAAAATTGACGACCAAACGAATATTCCATAATAATAAAGAATATTTTATAATCACTTGCTTATTTTACAAAATTTGCACATTTCACCCATAACCAAAGCATTATATCAAATTAACACCTTATTATTTCAAAATAATGAATAGAGGAAATTCAATTTTATTTATAAAAATTTAGGGTCTTACAGGTATGGTAAAACCTTTAATGAATCTATGTCCGGCTTGGATGATGCAGATCATATAAATGCATCTAATTAGTTTAGGTATGTAAGTGAGGGAAGTGGGGCCACTTCTGCGAGACTCAAGGCTTATCTCTAAGTTACTTACGAAATCCAAGAGGTAAACACAAGGTCATGAATGTGTTGTGTGATGCCCCCAAATAGGTATACACAATACTACAAAACAGTAAATAGACAACGCAGAAAAAACGTTGTGGTTTCAGTCAGAAAAACGTCGTGGTTAAGGGTGTTATCTATTTGACACCCTTACACAACGTTTTTAAAACGTTGTAGTTAAGCACAATACACAACGTTTTTTAGGAAAAAAAACGTTGTAGATTTGTTTTTCAAAAATTAGCAGATGCTTAAAAACGTTGTAGAAGGTATGATTCCACAACATTTTTGGATAAAAATGTTGTTGTTTAGTATATCAGACAACGTTTAGGCACATTTACACAACGTTTTTAAAATGTTCTAGATTAAAAAGAAAAAAAGTTATAATTCACCTACATTACCAATGCACCTGCAATATACTAATGTCATGATATATAGCTAAAAGGTCTAAATTCTCGTTTAAATTTAAAGCCAAAATGTATCAACCATTCAAAATACATCCCAATAATACCATTTGTTTACAGTTTCAAATTACTAAATCCACAAAATCTATACCAAACTATGCATAAGCACTGAAGTGTCGTATACTACAGCAACAGAACTACAGTTATACTCAAAGTTCAAACTAAAATATAGCCACACCTAACCAATAAAGCAGAAATAGGAAAGAGAAATACTCAAAGTTCAAGCTAATTTTTGTGCCATTTTCTTTTGCTGATTTTGAGCAGTCCCAACCTGGATGCCATCAATGTATACTTCAACAGTTGCTAAATTGACACTTCGAGTAGCTTTGTACTCAAAGCCTTCAACCTGTTGTTGACACCTTTCTTGTAGTTCCCGCACTGGATGTATAGGGAGTGTTTCTGGAGTGACCATATGATCAAATAAAGGTTGGAAGACCTGTTATTGTAACAAAATTTCGATAAATGAACCTTTAAGTCGGGAAATCACAACTCGTCCCTAAAAGTATAAGAAGATCAGTGGATTCTATAGAAACCAACCTGCCAAACAACACCAGTATCACGTCCACTATCTAAGAAAATGGAACCAACAATTGATTCAACAATGTCACCTAGACCTTTTAGCAAGCTAAGTAAACTATTTATTTGACTTGGATTGATGATGATCCCCCTATCAAAAGTGTATGTCTGTTTATAAGCTTAGATGCATTACCTCCCTTCTCCCAATTTGAGCGTAAAAGACTTGGAGTAGTGATTTCTTGACCTCTCAAACCTGATAATGAACAACGGCCTTTGGGATAGAATTCCTCAATACATCACACACCATTCCAATGTAAGCAGACACATTTGATCCTGATATCAACAAGAATCAACCAATAAGTTCAGAATTGAAATCCATGAATAATACATATATATTTTATTTTTTGCTAAATTCTGATGAATAATATTAACATTAGCTTATAGATTTAATGACGGTTGAATTATTATACATGAGACCATATTTCTCCAAACTGTACCCACGAATGGGAACACCATGTTATTACTCCAAAAGCTTAGGCTATCACAAAATGGACTTGACAATGTAGTATATCAGATTATACTTGATTATTATACTGTGTATTTCTTGCAAAATATGGATGTATATACAGTAAACTATTTACCAATCTTCCTGAGATGTATTTCTGAGTAGCTGTCCACATTTGGACCTGACGGATTTGTATTTTTATCTGGATTTTTGTCAGGTTCGACTTGAATCTTCCAGAAAAATTCAACTGTCAGGTAACTGGACTCTTGATCCACGAGCCATAAAACTGTCCTCCGGCTTTCATCACGAAATTTTTCTGCTTCATTTGCAGCTGCTGCTATATCAGATTGAAGTGATGGGAATCGCTTCAATTCCTGGAATAGCAATGAAATGGAGTTAACAGATCGATGATGTGGTAGCTTTTATTTATGATTCTAGTATTATTACTATCGCACAATTTTGTTATCCAAGTCTCTTGACCTATGATACTTGGAGAAAAGAATTCCAAATCTCAAACGAATAATACTGTTTTCAAGAGGATTTCTTGAATTTTGCATTTTTAGACTACAGATACATAGTTAAAAATGAAGCACAAATAGCACAACCATCCAAAAATATGGATTCTAATCACTTCAAAGAATTATCAAAAGTTATAGTGCAGAGAAGAATAGTACATATGCATTAACAAAAACTTACCATTAACAAACACAACAAGAGGTGGATGCTCCATTAGATTTGAAGGAGGAGTAACATCTTCATGGTTTTCATCACCAAAACTATTGGCTGAAAAGCCAACTCCTGGCAATGGTACCCAGCGATGAGAATCCAGAACTAACTGGAAGTGAAGTAAAACATATATGTTATTAATCACCAACAAATAATGATAAATTGCTAGCTTCAAGGGAAACTTTCAGCTTAAAGTTCTAATCTGTCTGCCAAGTAGAAGTCAACGAGAAACTACTATGATATCTTCATTTTCTTACAATAGGAAAACCATAAAAAATTTAGATTTTGCGAATCAGAAACCAGATGCAAAATTTCAAATGGCAGTATACCTGAAAATTCTCTATAGCTGTACTCATATTCTTTGAGAATAAGTTGAGAAAATCCCTGTATAAGTAGATTAAGTACGAAGATTATGATAGGAATTTTCCATTAGAATTGTAGCTTTATTACCTTGACGGTGCAGTCACATAGTAAGCAAGACCACCAATCCGGACTGATTGACCTGAATATTCAGATTCTTGCCATTTGCCCAACAGATTTACCAAGAAATTTCCACTGTACTTCCTATACAGCAACTGTAAATAAACAATGGTATTATACAATTTCATCAACCATGAGAAAGTAAAATACTTCAGCTACACCAACACATGTAAGCACCAGTACCTGAGAAATGAAATAAAGGTTGGATACAAGTGCAGACTGAAGAATTATAGGCATGTTGGAAGTGTAGAATAGCTTTATTGGGTAGGAGCCCTATTGTCCACGAGCATGAACAATAATGAGAATAGCATTCCCGACACCAAGTTGACTGACACTACCATACATCCCTGACAGAACATAAGCAACAGCCTCACCAACAGCAATCAGGATACCGAGCAACTTTTGAGCACCATTTCTGGGGAAAATAGCTAACTCAAGACAATTATAACCCCCCAAAAAAAGTTAATGATTCAGAAACAAGTAAAAGGTAAATATCAAACCCGCTTCTAATCTAAAGAAATAGAGGCATTTGCAATTTATACACGCACAGAAATCATATATAAATAAAGTTGGAAGAATTAATTTTTCAAGGCATTTAAAATATTTCAAGCGTAAAAGAAATTTGAACTCTTGATAGTTTTCTCCATTACTTATAATCATTGATCGAATAGAGCAATGAGAACATTGGTAAAATTTTTGCTAGGATTATATCAAAATCAGGTCATTATCCAATCAAACAAAGTGAAAAAAAAGGGTAGCAGTGCTAGGATTATATCAAAATTAGGTCATTATCCGCTTCTAGAGCACTGAGAGTTTGTAACAGTACATATGAAAGTGACATTATCCAATCAAACAAAGTGATGTTATCCAATCAAACAAAGTAACAAAAATCCTGCATACTACCCTTTTATAAAGAGAGTTTGGTTTATAAGTGAAAATGTGAAATTTTCAGCAAACCAAATCCCCTAACATAGAATGCAGTCCTTTTAACTGGGCTACTAGGCTGCTATGTTTGCACAACAAATAGTACAACAGTAGATAAACCAAAGATGAAATAACTGATTTCTCAATAAAAAAATAACTTATTTCTCAATAAAAAATCTTCTTTACTCATTAACTTATTTCTCAATAAAAAATTAGGGCAAATAATTTTTGAAGAAAAGCAAAATCTAGCTCCCAATTTATATAACAAAAGAAATTACTCGGTAGAAAACTACTTACACACATATATTAACAAATACAATATAAGAATCAATGAAAAACATCAAGAAGGAAATTATTATTAGTAGAATAGGGTTTTGATTGTGTAAAAGAATAAATTATACCTGGATAGGAGTAATACCAGAGAATGAAGAGGCAGAGCAACACAATCAGAGGAATGATATGAATCCACTTCTGCGACCATTACTTGGAGCTCGAATTTTCTCTCTTCAGCTCGATGTCGCCGCTTCCGGATGTCAAAAGATCACCGGCGACGTTGATTTTCTTCCTTGAAAAAGACGACGAGGGTTTCCCCTGCTGCATCGGGTAGTGCTGTGACATATCAATCGTGTGATGGTCCTTGGAAATCAGATGCAAGCTTAGAGAAGTTCCGGTTCAATCGTCGAGCTTCTCTAGGTGCTAAGGTTGACTATGTGCTTCGTTGAACCGACTGTCGATCGGTGTTAAAGGTGTGCCCTCCGCTTGTCTTTGTCATGGATCTAGAGATTTGAGAGTTACAGGAAATCTAGGCAAACCCTAGCTTTTGTTTTCCAAATGGATCAAAAAGAGGTTAAACAAAGAGATGAGAGACGAAGACACTCGGTGAGAAATGCGAAAGAGAGCGGATTTAATTTTAAGTTTTCATTTAACCGCCTTTTTTTTTAGCTCCGTGTTTTTCTTGATAGACAACGTTTTTAAAAAAAACGTTATCTAGTTAAAACAAAAAAAATTCCCTTTTAAATAGATAACATTTTTGCATATATATCTATAACATTTTTTTTCAAAACGTTGTAAAAAAAATTCCACAACGTTTTTATAAAAAAACGTTGTGGTTTAAGTGTTGTCTATTTAGTACTTTGTACTGGTGACACAACCCATTCTGAGTCACCAAATACATGGTACAAAATTCAAATACAACTTCATTTATACAATACGACAAAAACATAGCTGAGAGTTTTAACACGGATGTTGTCTCGTAGACAATATCCAAACTCAAATGGAGTCCTCATTACAATTATTATCACACTATTTCATAGAATAGTGAGGACTACTATAGCCACCATCTCGGACCATCACTCCATTCCCCGACTAGTCCTAGCTATATTCTCATTTCCTGAAGAGAACAATGAAAGAAAAGGGTGAGCTCAACTAGCCTAGTAAAGAATAATATAACTAAGATAATGCAGAATAAATTATCGTTAGCCTTCAACAGTGTTAAACTGATAGAATACAATAGACAACAAGTTTAACTGCAGCGGAATAAATAATCCATTAGAAGAGTCAAGTAGAGTATGATATCTACTATCTTCTATGATTTAAAAGTTCAACAACAATATTTTATCTCTGTAACACAGCTCAATAAATAATCCACATCACTGAATTATCCATGCACTATGGGCCAAGGATATTCATTAGTATCACATCCACGAATTATCCATGCACTACGGGCCAAGGATATTCGTTATTATCACCAATGGCCATGATCATGCCAAGAACTATCCATCAATGCACTACGGGCCAATGAGGACTTTTACCACATCATTTATAACATTACAGGTCATGATTATACCGATACATAATTTCTGGTCATAATCATACCAATCAACAGTCCATCTATGCACTACGGGCCAAAGATAACTTTCATCAAAATATAAGAATGAGGATGATGACAATGATATAAGATTTCAATCAAACGAGATCAAGGATAAATTTTAAAGATTTATAATTCAATTTATCCAGAGTTCAAGAATGTCCACATTATTAACATTATAACTGCTTTGTTGAGTAAAATTCAAGAATAATATTTATGTATAAATAATTCAGACAGAAAATAAATCAATTTTTATCATGAATAGTACCCGGGTGAATAGTACCCCGGTATGAAAAGATTTAAATTTAATAAGAATGTTCAAAAAAATATCCTTGAGAAATGATACTAGATGAAGCGCAAATTTGAAGAATATATATTCTACTAATTTCAAGGAGTATGGAAGCAATACTTACCACAGTAAGTTTAAATTTAGGAATATGAAATGAAATAATATCCCTTACATAATATGGAGTATGAAAGAAAATAATATTTCTTACGAGTATTGCAATAAAATAATATCATTTACCTTAGTAAAAATTGGATTTGACTGGAATATCGGATATTATTCTGAGAAAATCTTACATAAAAAGCTACACTCAAAGTATCCTTATACTCAAGAAAAATACTCACAATATTATAGATTAACAATTTTTGATATTGAAGGTATGTTTTAGGAAGGAGGGTTACCCCCTATTTATAGTGAATCCTTGGAGGAAAAAATCAATTAAACAAGCCTAATTTTGCCAAACATTCATGCCTAACTCCTCATTTTTCATAGTTGGGGCCCACAATTTGGAGAAATTTGCTTACAGGAGGAATCCTTTCCAACGAATTTAGGAAAAACAAGGACAAGCTACACTACTTTTGAACAATGCATCCAAATAGAATTTGTTCACTCATTCTCTTTAATCACATGCTTATATATATATATATATATATATATATATATATATATATATATATATATATATATATATATATATATATATTGTTTAAAAATTATAATATATTATAATAATATATTTGAATGGATATTTTATCGAAGAAAATAATTGTCAAACTTTTAAATAATATTTTATACTAAATTCCTTCTTTTATATCAAAATTGAACCAATATTCACCACATAATAATTATTCATAAATAATATTATAAACTCACAATATTAATAACCAGATCATTTCTTGGAAAGAGGGAGCTTTCCAATAAGGACTTCTTCTTATTGGCGCGCAATTAGGTGACCAAACCTCTTTCCTCAATAGAACTTTCTAGACGTTGTCAATAATGTAAATAATAATATGAATAACTTTGTCATCTTAATTATTGATTTAATAATATTAAATATTGTGACAATAATTGAATCAATAATGTGAGATACTATGCAGCAATTACTGTGGCAATAATTGAATAAAATTGAGTGAATTCTCACGTAAGCATCAATAATCAAAGATACTGTACAATACTAACTCCGGCAGTAATTCCGTTGTGGGGACCACCAATGATTGTGTTGTCGTATGAATATTTCCCGACTAAACGAATATTTTATGACAACTTGCTTAATTTGCAAAATTTGTAAATATTACCCACAACTATAACATTATATCAAATTCATACCTTATTACTGATCAAAATGATATTTAGAGAAAATTAATCTTTATTCATAAAAGTTGGGGTCTTACATGTTGGGTTTCCTTAAACTATAAGAGATACAATATATGTCTATTGAGCAAGATATCACTTTAAGATTTTTTGGTTCTAAACTAACGCTACTAAGAATTCAGATATCTTGTGATATATACTATGTAAAGGTTCAAGTTGAAAGACACCTCTTACTTATGTATTCTATATCTAATCAGACAAAGAAGAAGGTCAAAGGAAAAGGATTATAAGTGTGGGCCCAACTAAAAATTAGGGTTTATATGACGTAATTGAATTAAACGCACAAATTAGGGTTCACACTATAATTAAATGAATTACGAAAAAGACGGAAATAAATAAACAAGACCGCAATTAAAGAGCGAAGCATTACATGAGCAAAAAGGGAAAAACCCTTGGGTTTTGGCCCCCTAGGCTTCAACCACTTCGAGATGGCTCCTCTGAAATTCAGATAGACACACTTAGAGGTAGGGTTGAATAAGTGAAGGAATAAACGATGTCAAACTTTTGCAACTTAAGAATTTTTCTTTAATGGATGTTGGGTTGAATATTTATACTTACCAGATTATTAGTGTATGAATATAGGATGCTAGATTAAATATTTATGCTTACAGAATTATTAGTTTACTTAAAATTAACCACATAACACTTCTTTCAAATTTAAAAAATTTTCTTTAAAATTCAGGATGCTGAATTGAATATTTGTGCTTGCTGGATTATCAGTGTATTACTTTTTATAATTTAAGTCTTGAATTTTTTAAGCTTAAATTAAAAGTTTGTGAATTAACCAAGAAAAAGAACACTATAAACAATCACACAAATACCAGGAATTTTTACATGGTTCAACCCTTAACCTCTATTATAGTGGCCTAATTCACATCCAATACCAACTAGTATTGGAGACTCTTTTAATTAATTAACTTGGTTTACGATTAAACCTCTTTACAAGACAAGTTCCCAAAATCTTTGATTACTTATACTCCCTGAGCACTTTTGCTCCCTGAGCAACTTTGCTCCCCGTGCACCTATGCACCCTTAAGCACCTATGCTTCCTTGAACTTGTTTGTAAATCCCCTAATCCTACCCGGATTAGAAAACAATAGACTAACCACTTAGCCTATCAAAAAAATTTAATAATTGATTAAATATAAAAAATTAAATTATGATCAAAGCAATAATTATATCACAATGTAAGGCTCAACTAATTATACAATGATCAATATGAAAGAGAAAGATATCACTAATTTAAGCGCGATAAGAAGAAGCTGAAAATAATAGAACTTGATGAAGTACAACAACCTTTTTGAATAAAAAAACTTCACTATAAGAATATATGTAGCCCTTGAAGTATGTTTGCGAAGAAAAATAATTTCAGAATATTTTTCTATGTATTCTGCTTGTTGTGTGCATTCTGTTTTTCTTTTTAATTTCTCCCAAAGTGATGAATGATCTTTATATAAAGAAATAAGATGATATAGCCGTTAAAGATGAATCAATTAGAGATGGAATTTTCCTCAAATCAGATTGCTTAATTTGTTAAATGATTTTGACAAAATTGATTTGCTAATGACAATTAACGTAGTACAATAATACATAATATATATATATATATATATATATATATATATATATATATATATATATATGTGTGTGTGTGTGTGTGTGTGTGTGTGTGTGTGTGGAAATCACACGGAATGGATAAATAATGATTCTTCCTTTTATTAATTGATTTCCAATTCAAATGCCCACACTGATTTCTACAATTTGGTAATAGGATCATGCCGCTTAAATTAAGGAAGATTCCATATCTCAAGGTATTCAATTAATAAATGGATTTTGTCTAGCAGATCCAATCTTTCAAATTAATATGTAACCTTTTTAACAACTTCAATTACGAATTCAGTTAAATCAATTTAGAAGCTTATATTAATTTTATATGCCCAATTAATTTGTTCCATAATAAATTAATTAATTTCATAATTATTTTCATTTAATTCATATCTTTTCATATTAATTTTGAAAGCTCAATTTATATATTACTTTCATGATTATGGAAAGCCTAATAATAGATAACGCATATCCTAATATTTATGGAAACAATCTTGGTTAGAGATATGGAAGAGAATGATATTTTTAAAATTTATTTACTAACCAACTCCATCAATTATGGGAAGTATCAATATTTAAAAAACATTTCTATATTTAATTTAAAATCCCAATTTATTTAGATTTGCCCTCACTAATTAGCTTTCAAAAAATTATTCCAATTACTTGATCCATGCTAATTGATTCTAAAGACATGATATTTGATTTGCTTAATCAATTTATGGAAAACTCAATTAGTTAATTAATTATGAAAAACAAAAATAATGAATAACTCAATCCTAAGATGTATGGTAACAGATTTTATAAAGAATTAAAATATGTTTTCAAATTAATTCATTTAATTATGTGAAAACTTCAAAATTATCTTTTCAAAATTTAATTCCAATTTGATCCTTATTAATTTTGAAAGCTTAATTAATTTTTTTTCATAATTAATTAACCACTTTAAATTATTAAATAATTAATTATTTTAGTTAATTAATCATTTTAATTTATTCCATAATTAATTAATTATTCAATACAACTGCTAGAGAGCCTTGATTGAGAAATAATTAAAGTTAGGATCTTATATTTATTTTCTAATGACTCAAGCAAATCTTCAAGCCTTCATGTCTTCAATCAAAGCTTCAAGAATTCTTTTAATATCCTATAAATGCATGAGTAAACATTTTAGTACAATAGGAAAGTCATCATCAAAACCTAAGGTTGGAATATAACCAAGTCAACATTCTCCCCCTTTTTGATGATGACAATACATTAATTATGGCTCCTCCTAAAACCATGCGTATATTAAAATATTTTTGACATGATAAAATAAAACATAAGGTTAGTCAAGAGATATTCAATATGAACCCAAAACTTCCAACTTCATGTACCTCAGTATTTTTCAACATGATCAGACATATCATATGAAAAATCATATCATAATTTCTCTCCCCCTTTGTCATCAATCAAAAAGAATAACATATAATTTTTCTTCCCCTTTGTCATTAATCAAAAAGAAAGGAAATACATTAAAAAAGGAGGTGTACCCGTAGAAGGAATCATGGTTGTTTTTAAGGACTAACAATGGTTGGCAAATATGAGTTTAGGAATCTTTTATGTTAACCCAAGTGATTAAAAGATTTAAACATTTTCTTTATAAAATAATCTAACCACACATAAATTCAAGTAAGCAATTATACCTTCATATTTAGTTACCTCTATGTCAATACCTTTATCATACGATGTAAATTTAATTGATGTAATCATTGTTGTAGCCTTTGATTTAGATTTCTCAAATTCAAACCTTTTGAGCAACTTTTTTGTGTACTTGGTTTGATGTATATATATGTCATCCCTTGTATGCTTTATTTAGAGTTCCAAACAATAATAGTTAAATTCTCTCATTAAGCTCATGCAAACTTCTTCTGCATACACTTAGAAAAATCATTCACAAAGAAACTTATTAGTAGAACCAAATATTATATCGTCTACATATATTTGCATAATGATAGTGTCTTTATTTTTATGCTTAAATAATGTAGAATCGATTTTACCTCGACTAAAACCATTTGAGATGATATACTTACTTAACCTCTTGTATCAAGTCCTTGGAACTTGTTTGAGCTTGTTTAAGTTTGTAACCATGATTTGAGTAGTTCTCATTCTCAAATCTGGGATTAATATCTTCAATAATATTCTCTGGTGGATGACTTTTGAGATACTTTGCTGTTTTTGGCATTTTAACTTTTTTTTAGAGAATTCGGTTTGCTGGATAAAAAATTTGACGATGCTATATTCTGTTTCTCGAATTCAGTGTTGTTTCTTCTTATCAAGTCTGTTCGGTTAACCTGTCTAATGAATCCAGTTTGCTCCTTTGGCTTATTTAGTCTGTCTATTTTGAGAAAGAACTTTGGCTTTAAGATGTACCTACAAAAAAAATTCATCCTTTGATACCCATATCTTTTTTGGTCCTTTTAGGTTAGTCACATGTAAATCACTTTTCTTAATCCACACACTTATAACTTTTCCATTCTTTTTATTTGATGAACACTTAACATCTAAATGCCCTTTTATGCAACATTTTTTACAAGTAGTGAAAGGAGAGCAATATTTGAATTTAGAATTTGATTTAGATTATAGCATTTTTACATCACTCTTTTTATGTGTTGGATTATAACTAATTCCTTATTTTTCAAAGCTATGTCTTTTTTTTACCCAACATGACAGTTAAATTTTCTTCTCCTTGGACAAATTTAGCCAATGATAATTTTAATGATTTTATCTCTTCTTGTAATTCACTGTTTGAAGTATTTTCAATGTGTATTATCATTAAAGGCATCGATACAAATATCTCTCATTGTTATTTTTTGGTTAATTTTTCAACTTCGTTATTCAATTCATTAACCTTGTTGGAAAGAATTTTGTTATGATTTTCCAAAAAATCATTTCTAGCCATTAAAATATTTTCTTTTTGAGATGATGTATTTTGTTCAATTTCTTTATTTTTATCAATCAATGCATCAACCTCTTTCATTAAATTATTTACAAAGTCTTTTAAGTATATATTCTTTTCTCTTAGTTTTTCATTTTCTTGTTTCAAAATATTATAATCAGAAATGGTTACCTCACTTGATTCATTGTCAACTCCCATGAAGCATACTTGGGCTATTTCTTCATCACTTTCTACTTACAGCTTGTTATGTCTTTGTTCTTTAGTTTGAAGCAGTCTTTTTTGAAGTGACTCGGGCGTCCGTATTCAAAGCAAGTGTCTTCATTTTGTTTTCCTTTAAACTTGTTTGAAGTGATAACATTCTTTCTTTTATGCTTTCTTTGCAACAACCCTTTGAGCCTTCTTGAAATTTTTGCAATTTCCTCATCCGAATCGTCCTCTAGCTCTTCTTCATCGCCTGCAATAAGAGCTAAAACCTTCTTTTGAGGAGTATCCTCCTCATCATTATATCTCTTTAATTGATTTTCAAATTCTTCTAATTCACCAAATAGAGTTAATGTATTCATAGAAGAAATATTAGGAGAATCTTGAAGAGCTATAACTTTAGAAGCAAACCTTTTAAGCATAGCCCGAAGTAACTTACAGTTGATCTCACTTTGTAGAATTGATTTATCAAGTAGCTTCAAGGACTTCATGAGTACTAGGAACCTTGTTTGTGCCTCGTTGATAGTTTCATATTTCTCTAGCTTGAACATTTCATGATAATCATGCATGAGCATACTAAGCTTAACTTCTCTTACTTCCGATGTACCTTCATGGCTTTCTTTTAAAGTATCCCAAATCTCCTTAACCGTGTTGCATGAGCAAACTTTGTCAATTTTGAATTGCACCAAGCCACTAAAGAGTGTGTTCATTGCTTTTGAATCATAGGATATCATGTGAGTTTCGGTTGAGTCCATCTCCATCAAGGTCTTTTGAGTACCATCTTTTTTCTTGGAATAAAAGGACCATTCTCCACGACCCACCATTCCCAAGAGTCTCTTTTAAGAAATGTCCTCATTCGAAACTTTCAGAAGTTTTAATTTTTAGTTCCATGAAGTAGTGGAGGTCTAACAGTTGATTGACCTTCTTGAATGATGTTCTCAAGTTGTGCCATGTCAGAATCTTTCCCTACAAGTCACCTTTAAGACCAAGATAAGTAGATTCAAGCTCTAATACCAAATGAAATTCAGATAGACACACTTAGAAGTGGGGGTTGAAAAAATGTGGGAATAAACGATGTCAAACTTTTGCAACTTAAGAATTTTACTTTAATGAATGCAGGATACTGGATTGAATATTTATACTTACCAAATTAATATTGTATGAATACAGGTTGCTAGATTAAATATTTATACTTGTAGAATTATCAATTTACTTAAATTAACCACTTAACACTTCTTTTAAATTTTAAAAGTTATCTTTAAAAATCAGGATGCTGAATTGAATATTTGTGCTTGCCAGATTATCAGTGCATCACTTTTTATAATCTAAGTTTTGAATTGTTTAATCTTAACTTAGAAGTTTGTGAATTAACTAAGAAAAAGAACACTATAAACAATCACACAAACACCAGAAATTTTTACGTGGTTCAGCCCCTAACCTCTATTCTAGTGGCCTAATCCAAGTCCAATACCAACTAGTATTGGAGACTCTTTTTATTAATCAACTTGGTTTACAATTAAACCCCTTTACAAGATAAGTTCCCAAAATCTTTGAGTACTTATATTCCCTGAGCTCATTTGCTCTCCGTGCACCTATGCACCGTTAAGCACCTATGCTTCCTTGAACTTGTTTGTAAATCCCCTAATCCAACCCAAATTAGAAAATAACAGACTAAACACTTAGCCTATCAACAAGTTTAATAATTGATTAAAATATAACAAAATAAATTATGATCAAAGCAATAATTATATCACAATATAAGACTCAACTAATAATACAGTGATTAATATGAAAGATAAGCATATCACTAATTTAAGCGCGATAAGAAGAAGCTAAAAATAATAGAACTTGATGAAGTACAACAACCTCTTGGAATAAAACTTTACTATAAGAATATATATAGCCCTTGAAATATGTTTGTGAAGAAAAATAATTTCAGAATATTTTTTTATGTATTCTGCTTGTTGTGTGTATTCTGTTTTTCTTTTTAATTTTTCCCAAAGTCATGATTGATCTTTATATAGAGAAATAAGATGATATAGCCGTTAAAGATGAATCAATTAGAGATGGAATTTTTCTCAAATCAGAATGCTTAATTTGTTAGATGATTTTGACAAAACTGATTTGCTAATAATAATTAACGTAGTACAAAATACTTCCATGTTAATTTTATATGCCCAATTAATTTGTTACATAATAAATTATC
The DNA here is from genome assembly GCA_020205605.1 of Panax ginseng. Lineage (NCBI taxonomy): Eukaryota > Viridiplantae > Streptophyta > Magnoliopsida > Apiales > Araliaceae > Panax > Panax ginseng. The sequence goes on from CM035135.1 coordinate 31,125,966, forward strand.
CACTTTCATAATTATTTTCATTTAATGCATATCTTTCCATATTAATATCGAAAGCCAATTTATATATTACTTTCATGATTATGGAAAACCTAATAATAGATAACTCATATCCTAATATTTATTAAAACAATCTTGGTTAGAGATATAAAACATAATGATCTTTTTAAAACTTATTCACTAACTAACTCCATCAATTATGGGAAGTATCAATATTTAAAAAATATTTCCATATTTATTTTGAAACCCCAATTTATTTAGATTTGCGCTCACTAATTAGCTATCCAAAAATTACTCCAATTATTTGATCAATGCTAATTGATTTTAAAGATATGAAATTTGATTTGCTTAATCAATTTATGAAAAACTCAAATAATGAATACCTTAATCCCAAGATGTATGGTAAAAGATTTTATAAAGAATCAAAATATGTTTAAAAATTAATTCATTTAATTATAGGAAAACTTCAAAATCATCTTTTCAAAATTTAATTCCAATTTGATCCTTATTAATTTTGAAAGCTTAATTAATTATTTCTATAATTAATTAACCATTTTAAATTATTAATTAATTAATTAACCACTTTAGTTAATTAATCACTTTAATTTATTCCATAATTAATTAATTAATTATGCAATGCAAATCTTAGAGAGCCTTGATTGACTAATAATTAAAGCTAAGATCTTACATTTATTTTCAAATGACTCAAGCAAATCTTCAAGCATTCATGTCTTTCATCAAAGCTTCAAGAATTTTTTTAATATCTTGTAAATGCATAAGTAAACATTTTAGTACAATAGGAAAGTCATAATCAAAACCTAAGGTTGGAATATGACCAAGTCAACATCCTCCTAAAGGAAAAGATAAATCAATCTCTTCCCTGACTGGATTTTGTTGGAACTATCAGATCGAAATAAGGAAAACAAAAAAATGATGAACAAAAGAAAGCCAGTAGGGGTGAATTCTCCCAAAGCAGTAACGAATGTGCATGTAGAGGAGCACCAACGTGAAATCAATATGGTAAGGGCATCATGGTCCTGTTGGTTACGTAGATCCCTACATAGCTGAATGAAGCACAAAATGCCAGTCCTATTTAGTATATCCACATAATCGGAATTTCTAAGGATCTCGTTGGTCTAATGTTGCCATCATTGAAGGCGACCGAATGAATCAGAAAAGAAGCGAATGGGACTGAAAAGGTACACTTGTTTCTCTATGCATATGCGAGGAATGCGAGCGGAATGAGGAAAGTCCTCCAAACCTCCACAAGTCTTAATGTGACGCCCCCAAAATAGGTATACACAACCCATTCTGAGTCGTCAAATACATGGTACAGAAAACAACTACAACTTCATTATTATAATTGTCGTGCAAAATACGACAAACATGTACTGTGAGTTTAAATACAAATATTATCTTTTAGACAATATTCACACTCAAATAAGTCCTCATTACAATTATTGATACACTATTTTAGAAAATAGTGAGGACTGCTAAAACAACTGACTTGAAACATCAGTCCACACCCTGAATAGTTCCCGCTATATTCTCGCCTCCTGAGAAGAAAAATGGAACAAAAAGAAAAAGGGTGAGCTCAACTAGCCCAATAAAGAATATTATGACTAAGATAATGTAGAACAAATTATCGTTAGCCTTCAATAAATAAGATAAAATATAATGGACAACAAGTTTTAGATCAATATTCGCAGCGTAAATACCAATTCATTAGAAGAGTTAAGTAGAGAATGAAATCTATTATCTTCTATGATTTAAAAGTCCATCATCAATATTTTGTCCCTGTAACATCAATCAATATACATCTTGAATTAAATATTCATCTTTGCACTACAGGCCAAAGATATTCATCAGTTGGTCATGTTCATCTCAACATCTGTCCATCTTTGCAATACGCGCCAAAGATATTCATCAGGTAATCATTCATCTTTGCACTACAGGCCAAAGATATTTAGTTATATCACCATTTAGGACTGAGGATGATGAAAAATCTTAAAGAAAATGAATCCAGTGAGATAAAAGATCAAAGATTAGGGATTCGTACTTTAGTTTATCCAAGTTTAAAAATACTCCATAATAAACCATACTGGAGTAAAATTTAAGAATGAAGATCAAAACATGGATACAATCAAATATAGTAACCATAATAGACATCTTGGTCAAAGAAGAGAAAATTTTATTTTTTTGTGAATATTGTCGTATTCGTGAATAGTGTCGTATATGTGAATAGTACTCTCGACACGAAAAGGTAGAAATTTCACAAGAAAATCATACTTCGTGAATAGTATTCGTGAATAGTACTGTATTCATGAATAGTGTCGTATACGTGAATAGTAATCTCGACATGAAAAGGTAAAAATTTCATAATAAAATTCATACCAATATTTCGGTATAATAATATTGAAAGAAATAATATCATTTACAAAGAAAATAACATCCCTTACCTCAAAAGAATAGTACTTCTGGCTGAAATATCGGATATAATGCTGAAGAAAACTTGCACTGAATAGCAACTCAAAGTATCTAAATACTCACAAAATACGCTCGATATTACAGAGAGAGAAAACTTCAGATTCTGGTGTGATTTTCAATTCTAACTAAGCACCCTATTTATAGAAAAATGTCAAAATGCCAAAGCAGACTAAATTAATAAAATATTAATATTCTTTAAAAAAATTCTACGCACACCTTCTTGACCAAATTCATCACACCACCAGTGGACCCCACCAAATTCAGCATTTTTTCACCAAAAACAAAAATGGGGCACACCCATGTTTTTAATTAAAAACATTTATTTCCAAATCTTCAATAATTCATAATAAGTAGCCCTTTTATCAGAAAAATACGAATTTTATGTCCATTCCATAGGAAATTTAATTCTCTACAACTTTGTAGAAGAAATTTTTTCCAAATTCTCAACGAAAAATGACCAAAATCCATATACTGATGATTTTCAACACCTCTATTCCGACAAAATACTGATAAAATACCTCAGCATTAATTCCTTCATTTATATCCACATTAAATAATTATTTTCTTATCATATAAATCAATAATTAATTATTCACAAATAATATTACAGAATCACAATAATGACAACCAAATCGCTCTTGGGAAGAGGGCCTTTCGATAAGAATTTCTCTTTACTGGCGCGTAATTAGGTGACCAAACCCCTTTCCTAGACAGAACTTCCTTAGACATTGCCAATAATGCTATCTAATAATATTATTCAAATAATATGAATTATTGATCTGATAATGAAAAATACTGTTCAGTGACAATTATTGAAACAATAATAATATAAAATATCAACGTAGAAATTATTGAATCAATAAAATAAAATATTGAAAAGTAATTACTGTAACAATTATTGAGTAGTGCCTTCTTACGTAAGAATCAATAATCCAAAAATAATGTACAATACCGTAAACTATCTTTGTGCGACCACGCCAGACATCAGATTTTTAACCAATGGTATTCCAACAATTGTTAATTAATTAACAACTACGTCGTTATTTATAAAAACTCAAACTTATCGCTTTTCTTGATCCGACTGCTTTTTCCGTTATGGGGCCCACAAATGAGTTATACTAAATGCATTTAATATTCCTCGACAACAAGAATATTCTACGACCAAATGAATATTCCCCGACAACGATGAATATTTTATAACCACTTGCTTATTTTGCAAAATTTGCATATTTCACCCTTAACTAAAGCATTATATCAAATTAACATCTTATTATTTCAAAATAATGAATAGAGGAAATTCAATTTTATTTATAAAAAGTTGGGATCTTACACGCAACATATAAAAACAAGCCTTCTTTCTCTAGTGGAGGGAAAGCTATGCAATCATAAGTCTTTACTCGCTCCCAAAAAATGTCTAAAGTTCCATAGAAGGGAGATCTTACCAACTCACTGATGAAGGGGGTCTTCTTGGTGATTTTTCGGTCTACGGGACGTTCAATGGAATGAGCTTACAAACAATAAAAAACTTAGCATAAGAATTCCAAAGAACAATGAAAGAATGTAAAGGAAAGCATTTGAACTTAAGTGCTTACCATGGAAAAAAAGAAAGTCTGAGACCTAAACTTAAAAACACCTGGAAAGAAGAAGAAACAAAGTCAGCTAAAGTTAGAAATCACAATTACGTAAGAAAAATATTTTCCAAAATTTTTTGAAAAAACTTCAAATAACCCAAACACTTTCTTCCGAATTTTTTTTGGACTTATCATGGTGTCCTTTATAGCCTAAGGTAGTGATTTTTGTAGCGCTCGTCTCAAGCTTCGATTGTATATATTATGGGCCTTGTAATTCTAAGCGGATCAAAAGTTATGATCAAAATAGCGACTAGCCTTCTCAAATTTGTTTTATTTTCCCTTCATTTACTTATTCGCTTCCTAGGGGAACCTCCCTAGGGTTCACCCCCTAAGGTTCAACCACCTATAGTGGTCCTAATGAAGAACATTATCTCCTTTGTGGTTCGTTGTTTGATCGTTGGAGCGAATCGTTACTTTGAACTCACAAAAACCTCGATCTTTCTTTATGATCCGAGGGAAAAAACTAAGATATGATCAAGGTAATGTGGCTCGAAAAACAAAAGAAATATTAGAGTTACCTGAAAGAAGAAGCAAGAAAGAGCACAAACAAAAGAAACCATTCGAAGAAAAGAAGAACGAAAAATATAAAGTATGAGGCCAATGCCCCTAGGTTCGATCCCGTATAGGGTTCGCCTCCTCCCCCCCCCCTCCCCCCCCAAATAGGGTTCGGCCACTTAGGAGATCCTCCCTTTGTACCTTTAATGATCCCTTGCTTGGTGAATCAACCGCCTGGAATAGATGCTTCTTCGCTGTACAAAATTATGGTCCTTCTTGGAGAATATCCGCACGGTTCAAAACCGCACCGCACCAATCACAAACGTTTTCATGTGCGGTGTTAGATTTTTCAAATCGTACCTAAGCGATTTCGTGTGCGGTTTGAGCTTGAAACCGCACCAAACCGCACTATGCACACCCCTACCTAGGACACGCGCTACCTCATTTTCTCAATTGGCATGTCAGAAGGGTTTTGATTGATACAATTACATAGAAATGAGCCAAAACTACAAAAAGAAACTAAAATCTTATGAAACTCTAAGAAATGATTACCCTTAGAAGCCTCATGATAAGAAGAGCTTCTTATTGGACAAAGAATCATGAAAGGATGAAAAGAGACAAGAAAGGATGAAACAAATGAAAAGAACCGATGGAAGCTCAAACATAGGGTTTGGCCCCCTATGGCACGGCCTCCCATGTCATGTGCTGAGTTCTTCTGAGGTTTTCTGGGGACAAGATTCTCGAATAAAGAAGGAAGAGCAAGAAAACATGGTTTGAGCAACAAGAACTTTGAAACATAAGATCGAGGATAAGCCTCCATGAGTCCCTAGGCAGAATGCTTATGGAGGCAACTCATTTTGAGAATTGATTGAGAAGATTGGATTAGTGGCTAGAAAAACAGGACGATCTGGGCATTATTCTAATGTCTAAGGGTATTTCTGGAGTTTTCCTGAGGACATGTGCCTAGAATGTGACCACTTTCTAGGAAACTCTATAAAATACTCCTTATATTCTATGAAGAAGGGACCCTTTGGAGGATTGAAGACTTGGAGATTCTCTCTCAATGCGAAGCACACCGTAGAAGGCTCTTTGGATCCTTAGTACCCTAAGAAGGCTTTGGATTCTAAGAGTTCTGCCATGTGTCATTGGAGTAATCGCCTACTTGTTCTTCTCCCCTCTTCAATTTATCAATCAATTCTGTACCCTTCATGGATTTCTCTCATACTCAGCCAACACGAAAAGTAGGGGAGAATTGTTAGGCATTTTGAAATCTGAAAAGTATATAATAAATATATTATATGCTGCAATTTAAACTAATAGATGTGTGTTGGTTCACTTAGTTAGGTTTGAAAGATTATAACTCTTTGAACAAGAGAGATCTATTCGGAAAAGTGATGTATTGATTATAGCTAAGAAACAATTGATCTAATGCAATAGTTCAGGATGAAACAATTGAATCGATGCAATAGTTAAAATTGATAAAACCATTGGATGATTCATTACAATAGTTCAAGATATCATTTCAAATGAATATATCTCTAATATTTAAATATCTTTTCAAAGGGATATATCTCTTCAAAATGATATGTATGATCTCTTGAAAAAGATATTTGGAAACCTACAAATAGATTGTAAATTCACCTATATAAGTTTTACAGTACTTAAAATCATTTCAAATCCTTCTCAAGTTCTTTGAAAAAATATAATTCTAATTTTTTCTTGTTATAATTTTCTTCTCTCTCATATAGGTTGCACAAAATTTATTTTTGCATAAAAAAAATTTAGTACAAAGTAAAATATGGGTCTGCCTTATCTTGTGAGACTAATTTGTAGTAACTTTGTGTTGCAAAAGTAAAGGGTGAATATAATTTTAAAGAGAGAATAATCAATTATTCGATTCTGACGATAATATTATTATTGTACATCAGATTAGAAAGCAGCTTACAACTCTCTCATGTCTTAACTTTTAACCAACTAAACTCATTAAAAGCCATCCCATCCTTTATTTTGCCCAACCAAAAGCTACATCCCACCCGAAAGGATACATTTTTAGGCTGAAAATTAAGTCACTAGAAAATATTAAAGGATAAAGTACTCCATCTGTTTTAAATAATGAATTCAATCTATAAAATCTGTGTATAAATGCTATGGCGAATGGTTATGGCAAAATTATTGTGGAGAACGATTATAACTTAACAATGATTTATGTTTTGAAGGAGGACAAGTCCGAATTTTTCTTATTTAGTTTTGCCTATTGAAGAGTGCCTGCAACTCGAGTGTAATTTCGAGTGTTCATATTTGTGAGGGCAATCATGTTCCTCATGATTTACTACAGTAAAACCCTTATTTAAGAATATTCTATATAAGAATAACTTCTACAATATTATAAAATAATTTGGTCTCAATTTGGGCCAGTTATAAATAGGAATAACCTTTAAATTGTAATATGTTATATACTTTTTAAGTCCCGTATTAAAAAACTATACCTCTATATAGTAATAATTTCATATATATGAGAGAGAGAAAGATAATATTAATTTTAAAAGACTATATTTTCTATAAAAAAAACTATATTTCTTATAGAACTACATTTTCCTATAAAATACTATATTTCCTATAAAGGACCACATTTTCTTATAAAAGACTATATTTCCTATAAAAGACTACATTTTCCTAGTTTGAAAATCTAAATAATTTATGTTTTCTTTAATTTTTGTTATAAAATCTATATTTTTGTTAAAGTGAATATTTTTGGGTGTTCGGAAAATATTTTGTACCAATACCTCTATTTAGTAATAATCTCTCAATTAGAATACAAATAGTTTGGTCCCAAGTTTATTCCTAAATAGAGGTTTTACTGTATTGTGACGTTTTAAAATTATTCATAAGAATTAAGAAAATAATTATATATTATTAAATATAATATTAATGATTTATAATACCATTAATTATATATTTATGTCATAATAAATATTCCCAGCTGTTTCAATGAATTCATCTGTCACAACTACTTTCTTTCCCCCGGATTGGCGCAGTGGTCGTACTGACCAATCACCTCTGTCCTGACCAGGGGCCTATCCCCCTTCTCCCTTTGTGAAATGATAAAATACTTTAATGATACTAAAAAAAATAAAAAAAAAATAACCTCCTTCCTTCCCCATTACAGAAGGAAAATAAAAGTAGTTATGGGGTTTGATAAAATTAAATAATTAAGATCTGTGAATGGTTAGTACTCTTTCTGTTTCTTAATATAGGTTATTTTAGGGTTGTGCATAAATATTAAGGTAATGATTATATAACATTAATTATAATATCAATTATCTATATTACCCTTATATTGGAATAAGAGATGGTTATTTATTGGACAGAAAATAGTGAGAGAATCAAAGTTACATTTAATACTTGGAGTAATATTAGAAACTAAACAGTTAATGCTTACTTGAAATTCTCAAACGACTTATATTAAGGAACAAAAATATTTATCTAAAACGACTTATATTAAGGAATGGAGGGAGTATATCTTAATAAATTAGATCATTCGAATAAAATAGTATCTGAATTTAAAAAGGTGTTTGGTAACTAAAATGTATAAAATATCTGAATGACTTTTAAATTTAAAAATATCTCAAATTGACTTTTTAAAAATTAATAATGACTTTAAAATTTGAAATGGAGGGAATACAATATTTTTAGAGGTTCCATAGATTTAAAATTTTCATTAAGAGACAACTCTTAATGATTTAGATTTATATCTTCCTCTTAACGATTAAGAGATATCGATTAAGAGACGATCAGAGATAAATAAAATTTTACCAAATAAATTTACCCTCTTACCGAATCAAATATATAACTATTAAAAGGTATTAAAATATAAACAAACACCACCTAAATTTATAAGAAATTGCAAAAACCAATATCCAAATTCAAAGGTCAAATGTGATAGTTCTTTTTACCTTGCAAGTTACATATTCACATGTTCAAGTCGATCTCTCAGTAGAAGTCAAAATCAGCCGACACTACTGAGATTGAAGGTTTACCCTTAGTTATATTACATCTTATTTAAATAATAAGTCAATCACATCACAACTGAATAACTCAAATTAATTCACACTCTCCATAAACTCAATCCCGATCAAAGCAATTCACACACATACTAATCTAAGGGCAAAATAAAAAATAAATTTATTATCCCTCTTCTTAATTTGACTACCTTATTTGTGTGAAAGTTGTTCTTAGGTTATCTTTTTGGAGACGGATGGGATAATATATTTAGATAATTAATTTGTAATAATCATAATTTTATTGATAAATATTTCAAATTGAATTCTATAAAGTTAATACATTAAAACCTCTATTTAGGAATAGACTTGAGACCAAACTATTTATATTCTAATTGAGAGGTTATTACTAAATAGAGGTATTGGTACAAAATATTTTTCGAACACCCAAAATATTCACTTTAACAAAAATATAGATTTTATATATTTTATAACAAAAATTAAAGAAAACATAAATTATTTAGATTTTTAAACTAGGAAAATGTAGTCTTTTATAGAAAATATAGTCTTTTATAGGAAAATGTGGTCTTTTATAGAAAATGTAGTCTTTTATAGAAAAATGTAGTCCCTTATAGGAAATGTAGTCTTTTATAAAAAAATGTAGTTCTTTATAGAAAAATGTAGTTCTTTATATGAAATGTAGTCTTTTATAGAAAATGTAGTCTTTTAAAATTAATATTACCTCTCTCTCATATATATATATATATATGAAATTATTACTATATAGAGGTATAGTTTCTTAATAAGGGACTTAACAAGTATATAACATATTACAATTTAGAGGTTATTCCTATTTATAACTAGCCCAAATTGGGACCAAATTTTTTTATAATATTGTAGAGATTATTCTTATATAAAGTATTCTTAAATATGGGTTTTACCGTATGATCTTATACTTTAAAACAAAAGAATTATGTATTTTTATTTCATGTATACCCCAAAATAATTATTATTAGTTATTGTGTTATAATTACATTAAAATTATAATAATAAATTAGAAAATATCGCGTCACTTTGTCTACTATCCCTAAAAAAGAATTCACTTCAATTATGAAACAGCAACATGCATTTAAATATTAATATTTTTTTTGTTAAATAGATGAAATATATGAAAATGTTCAATGTTCTTTACTCATTTGGAGGAAGATGGAAGTTGATATGAGTCTTTTATGATGAAAGTTTCATTTTTTTTTTCTTTTTTTCATTCGAGTTTAAAATCAAAATGACTTCTAATTGTTTCAGGCATATCAAGATTTGTCTACCACAAACTTAAAACATATTGAATCTTAATATTTCAGCCCTGGATTTGTATTGTTTTGTACATGTATTAGGATTAGTGTGGAATAGTTGTCATTAAATGTGAAAATTCCAGCCATGTTCATTAAAGAAACATATTGATCGCTATGTATCTTATGTTCAATGCCATCCATCTCCTGATCAGTACCTTTTGGATTAGGAGATATTTTAGTAATATAATTTATTATTATTATTAGGCTTAAATATGAATTAGTACCCTAAATTATAGGTCATATTCCACTTCTGTGATCCACCTTTCAATTTTGTCAATCAAATGATTAAACTATTAATTTTTTTTTCAATTGCAATAAATCGAATACGCCAAGTCGAAATCACGACGCGACTAATCGCGCTTAAGAAAGAAGTTCTGTGACAAAAAAAATAATTTTTTAATCATGAAATAAACAAATCTGATTTAATATGGGGCAAAATGGTTAAACAACAAATTAACATAAAAGATATCCTTATATCAGATCATATACAGTCGAACGATCAAGACGAAAGCTCCAAATTGAACGAAAAAACCCTAGCTAACAACTGTAAAGTACGATTCTGGCGAAGAATTTGGTGAACCAGACAACCATTCCGGCACGATTTCATCCATCACGATTCCAGCGAAGAAGGACCGTGCATGTGCAATATTCAGAGGAGCCTTGGGCCGGTGATGGTGATTATGTCGCTGGAGTCGACGGTCGGTGATTTGATTGCGGCGGCTCTGCGACAGTACGCCAAGGAAGGCTGACGGCCGATTCTAGATTTCGCCGATTGTGCCAGTTTTGACCTCTGTTATTCCCAGTTTAGCTTAGAAAGTAAGTTTTATCACTAAATTTTTTATATATACGCATGCGTATGCATACATACAGTACTTATATATCATTATTTTTGGTATGTGAATGTGTTAATTCAGGTTTGGATTGGGAGGAGAAGCTGATTGCGTTAGGATCGAGAAACTTCTTTCTCTGCCCTAGAAAGGCTGAGGCCACAGAAAGTGGTGGCGGAACGCCGCAGCCGTCGTGTTATAAGCAGGCGGAGAAAGGGACGAAGATGGCCTGGCTAAAGTAGATTGATTTTTTGTTCTGAACCAATAGTTTACTCGATCTATTTAATTTATCAATTTAGCCTCTAGTTTTGCTCCTTGCAATTTCACTCTTTGTAAAATTAATGTTTGTTTTATGTTAATTTATCAATAGTTGATGGATTAATGTTTGTTTTATGTTAATTTGTTGTTTGACCATTTTGCCCCATATTAAATCAGATTTGTTTATTTCATGATTAAAAAATTGTTTTTTTTTGCACACAAATTTCTTAGGCGCCTGATTAATTAGCGTTAGCTTTGAATTTCTCGACGCAGCGTGCTCAATTATTGTTGATTGGAAAAAATAATAGTTTAATCATTTAATTGACAAAATTGAAAGGTGGATCACCAAAGTGAAATATGACCTATAGTTTAGGGTACTAATTCATATTTAAGCCTTATTATTATTATTATTATTAGGAAGTGAATTCTTTTATGGTAGTAGTTTTTTATTATGAAGTAAATCTTTTATATTATTACGTAATAGGAAATTGTTACTTATTAGGTTTTTATTTAAATAAATATAAGAAGTTTGTTACCTTTAAGATTTTGTTTTCATATTTTTAGGAATTCGACTACGACTTGGAAAAGAAGTATGTTAGCTATAAAATCTGGCCGGTGGGTTGAATTGGAGAACAACTTTGATTTTAATAAATGTAAATTCAAGCATTAGAGAAGATTTCTCTGTATTTTTTGTAAACCTCTTGTTCCTTTGCCTGTGAATTTATTTATTTACCTAGCCTGCAAGATAATCACTATTCTGTCCCGCGTCATTTTCTTTTTCTTCCCACCTCAAGGGTTACATTTATCTAGAAAAAAAACTCCAATAAATACAACATACACAATATATATATGCGTGTGTTGGTTGATTTAGCAATCTATAAATACGTGCAAGTATACATAGTTAACAAGTAATATAATGTAAGTAAAGTATCGTTCCCACGAGAAATTAATTCTAATATTTTTTAAATATCAATTTTCAAATCAAGCCAATTTAATTTAAACAGATAGAAGTTTAATTCATAACAAATAAATTAAATTTTTCCAAATATTAATTAACATCCATGGAAAATACAACTAAGTAATAGTTAGAGAAGAAAAACTTTTGTGAAGATATCTTCCATCTCCAAGCATCATTCAATTTCTTGCCTCCATTGGTGTTAAAAGAGATTTTGCACTAGATATCCAAACCTGAAGTCTAGGTGTCGCGATAAAAGAATTAAATTCTTTTAATAACCCTTTAATATGTATTTATAGGCCTCCTAATTTCTTAACCCTAAAAAATTACAATCCTAGTTAAAATTGTATCCTAGCTAATTTTAATAAACCATTATAAAAAAATTCCTAATTATATCTTCTATCCTTTTAATCTCGTCAGGATCCACTGAAAATAATAGTCAGTTGAAACATCAATTGGAAGCTTGTCAAATTACATAGTGGGATCCGCAACAAAAGAAAAGGCAAAGGCCCTGCTTCCTTCTTTGCACATCCGCGCATGGCGCGCTTGAACTAGTCTAGCGAACTTCTGTTCTGCTCGCTTTCTTGCTCAAATATTTACGATTTTGCCACTAAAACTCCTTTTTTCCTAGAAAAATAAAATAAAAACAATAAAATAAATAACAACACTATAAAATAAGAGAAAATACTTAAAAACTCATAAATTATTAAGTCTAAAAGTACCCAAATAATAGGTATAAAATCCACTCATCAAATGCTTATAAACTTAAATAATTACTTGTCCTCAAACAAAACACAAACAAAAACTAATTAACAACTCCCTACCTACGAATCAAGCAATAAACCAACACGTTATTCAACATATGGCCTCAAAGATTAATAACACTACTCAAAGAAAATATCAAAACAATGTCATGTTTATAAATTCAACTTATTCATTAATTTTACGCATGCCCTTGACCATATTAAATGTGTGTGCGTGAGTATCAACTGTTCTAACCAATCACAACCCAAAATAATTCACGCAATCAATCACTTGCATAAAATTTCAATATCAACTCTACAAATTCATTACACATCAAATTTAAATAATCCAAAAAAATCACCCAAGCCTAAGATTCTCAAAAATGTTTTAAACTTTAAGCTCTTACACACACACACATACATATATTCATATTTTTCCCTTTTCCTCAGCGAGAGCTTCGTATATATACTATTTTTTCCTTTCTTTCTCACTATTTACCGAACAAGTGTGGTTTACGTTCCATCTCGTTCTTAAGCACGTATTTATGAGCAAGTGTGTTTTATGCTCCCTCTCAACTCACCACATACTGCCATTTCATTCAGGAAAATAATTTTTTTTTCTTTTCAATTTTTTTTTGAAACAACCCAAGGATTTCCCCCAAACTTAGATGTTTGTCTAGATTCTACTTCCAATGATGTGCAAACAAATTTGACAGTCTCAACGAAATTTTTCAAAAATAATTAATCATGCAAATTTTTTCTAATCACAATTAGCCAATTTGTAGCTTGTATGTCAGTTGTTCAGGAAGCCATGTGGTTGAGGAGATTCTTCGAGGATCTTGGAGTCGTCTCTCATGCTTCAGATCATGTGAATGTTTTCTGTGATAGCATAGCGGCCCTAGATTACGTCAAGGACCCCAAATATCATGGCATGACGAAACACATTGACTTGAGGATAAACTTCATTAGAGAGAACATTGCAAATAACGAGGTGATATTGAAGTACATGCCCAATGGACTTATGGTAGTTGATCTCTTGACGAAGTCGATTCCTAAAGATGTCTTTTGTAGGCATGTTAATTTATTAGGGCTTCATAGGGTTTAATGTACTTTCTGTTTTTTGGATATCACTCATTATTTGGTTTGTACTTGATATATTTATTATTGTTTCGAGATGTTTATCATTTATGCAAGATTCATTTGTTCTCACTTATAATTGTATTCTTTTAGTGCATGTGATAAATATTAGTAGTTCACATAATTATTATGCATATTAGATATGCACGCACTAAATATATGTCAACAACTTGATTGGCTCACTCACACCAGCAATCACCCTTGACGCTTTGAAAAGCGAGCAAGGTTCAGACAGTTCATTTATTGGCGCTTTGAGTGGTCAGTTGTTGATGCTTTAGATAACAATCAATTAGCGCTTAGTGGCAAGCAAAATGAATATGATGTCGCCTTGGCATGAGCCAAGATGAGGTTAACTTGGATTAACCAAATATAGTATGCCCCACAATCTATATTAACTTGTATTGATAGCCGGATGCGAAGTTTCAGGATTGGCGCTTGGAAAAGCGAGCAATCTGAAAATTTGAGTAAGGCGCTTGTCGACTAAACTAAGATATGTATTGCATGACCTTAGGACATATGCTCGTGTAGATGAGATTTGTCCGCCGTGACATGATAATCGGACGCGAAATTTTAAATGTGGTGCTTTGATAAGCAAACAATTTGAAATGTTTGAGTTAAGCACTCTAGGAATGACTATATTAAGGTCCGCATAACAAGACTATAGAATAATATGTTGTGAGAGGGTTTCATGTGCTTAGCGGCCATATAAAGGAGGTAAGAGAATGAATCCCTGCTTTTTCACCGTGTGAGTCCTATAGGACAAGATTTTTGTTCCTACATCCAGTGCTCTTTGTGATCTTTGACAATAATGGAAAGACATGGATTAATGTTGCAACTTTGGTTTCGATTCCTAAGGTCAGGATTGATGAGATTATAAGGACCGATCCTGGAAACACTACAAGAAAAAGGGCCATCTGCGATGATGATATCGTACCAGCACTTGCCGGGTCGCGATAATAATAATAATGACCATTATCTGCGACCGCTACGGATTCTCGTCGCTAGTATATATCAGCGACCGCCTGCGATCGCTGATCGATCGCCGAGAACAATTTCCCTCCCAAAATTTTGTGGGAACATTTGGCACGACGAATAATCAGTCGTGATCGCAGCGTCTGATCACGATATGTCCACATCATTAAAATTAACGATCATCATGGCGATGGATTGATGGCGGTCACTGATTCTCATAAACTTAATCAGGTTCAGTAGTTCGCTCGATATCTGCAGAAGAAAAAAAAGAGGGAGAACAAACGAGAGGGAGAAGAGGGAGTAGGGGGAGAAGAGAAGAGGGGGTGCCACCTTCACCACGAGCTATTGTGCCATTTTTTTCTACTTCATTACAAGTCCGAGTTGCACCATTACAACCTCAAACGAAAGGTAAAAAGTTCCAAATCTTAAGTTTTGTAATGTCCCCTCTATATATATCTTGCTCAATTTAGGGTTTCTCCTTTAGGGTTTTGTTCAATTATTGATGTTGTAATTGTTTATTGATTCTGATTTGGTTTTGTGAATGAAGATTTGAGTTTTTGTTAATTTATTGATTAATATGGAATTAATCAATTAGTGAATACTGTATTTGTGAATGTTTGATGTTTTAATAGTTGAGTTATCTGCAAAGTAAAGAAGACTGAGGGACCAACATTACCCTAACTTGTTTTAAAACTCGTGCAAAGAACGGGTAAATTTTATTTGTATATTTATTCTTTCTAAAACACTGCATTCAAAATTAATTTGCTCAAGTGTTTGTAAATAATTTTTGAAGGATAAAAAGGTTTCTATGTTTATTTAAAGATATTAGACTCTATTAGGAGTTTTAAAATGTGTAGACTTTTATATTATTTAGATTGTTTTAGATTCTTTGATCTCACGTAGAAAAAAATGACTAATTTAATTAATTTGAAACTATTTAGTAGTTAAAAAAACTGAGATCTAATGAGGCCCATGTGGGAGTTTTCTTTTGTTTCAACTTTTATATATTATATAGATGCATGATATGTTAAACTGATGAATTTGAGGGTAAAAGGAGTTCACCTAGTACACTAGGGATGGTAAGAATCTCTAGAATCTTACAAACAATGCACCAATATATTAGTTTCTTCCAGGTTTGTGTCTATCACTCAATCTCACAATCACATCCTTGGCACCAACTTGCCATCCATTACACTAGTCTTAAATAAAAAAATAATCACCATTCATGCATTCACTATAGCCTCACCTGATTTAACTAATGAATACACATATGATGTGAAATGTCCCCTTACCAACTGTGGGAACATGGGTCCTTTTAAAAAAGAGAGGTTGCCAGAATTAGGGGTGTATGTGTGTGTGTGTGTCTTCTTTAATATGGAATAGCTGATTTTGTGTATAGTGTTTGGGCTAAACAAGAAATTTGCTAAAATGACACTGATTAGTGCTTAATGGTATACTAGTATAAGTGTTTTGGTAACTAAAATTTTCAAAAGCAGCATTCTTCTTTTTTGAGCCTTTCTTTAAATTCATTTTTAAAACTTTATTTGTTGTCTTTCCTTGTTTGTCATAAAAAAAAGTAGCCACATTCATTTTTGCATATACTCTTATTGGATTTCTCATTCCATTTTCTTACTTATCTAATATTTGGAACATATTAGTACAACTATGATGTGCACTTAAGGCTGTTTTGGGTATGGAAAGATTGAACTTAGTTTTCAAACATGCTAGAGTATGTGTTTATATATGAGTTTTCATGGTGATTTAAGGTTTATAGGAATGCTTAAAGACCATATGTGTTCTATTATAGACTGTTGGGGATTTGGTAGCCAAAATTGTGCCTATAAGGGACTGTTATAGCCAACTTGTGTGACTGGTGTTGTTAGACAATGAGGAGTACATACATTGCCTATAGATAACATGTAAAAATGGTTCCCTAAGTTAGTTAAGGTCTACATGGTGTGTTGTGCAAATTCTTGCTTAAAAATCAATGAAAATAAGCTTTATAGAACAATGAACACTAAAATAGTGAACCACCATACCTGGACCCCATACACAAGTTTTAATAGTCATAATAGGACATAAGAAAGCTACACAAACTAAAGGAACCAAGCCTAAGCCATTTTGAGCATGAGACTTGTTAAAAACCACATTTTCAAGCCAAAAATGGACTGTTTTGGACAATTCATAGTACCTGACCCTAAAGGACTATTATGAGCAGATAAAAAGTTGCTCATACATGCTAGTAATGATTCCCAAACATGGTCATTACTAAAGCCAATTAGAAAATCAATTTAAGCTCTCTTTTCAAGCCTAAAGTGAGCTTTGATAAGTCAAAATGAGTTAGATGATTAAATAAAGTGTGGTGATGCTAAAAGTAACCTTAAGTAACTTAAATATACATGCCTAGACTATCTTAGTGGATAGAACTGAAAAAATTTGGAAAAAGTACAAAATCAGTTTTGTAAAAAAAAGTAAAAAAATGGCTAAGTTTGAGCTCTATTTTGGGGAGCTTAATGGGCATAAACAAGAAACCTAAACCTTGAATAAAATACCTTGTAGTATGGTCTAGAAGTAGGGATAAGTGGTTAAGCCATTGGCTTAACCAAGGAGTTTAAACAAATCACCAAACTAGCATGGAAAATCACTAAAACTGCAGTTTTGCAAATTTGTCTAAGTATGAAAATTTGAGATTTTTCTATTCTACTTAGAACTCAATTTAGACACCTTAGACAAGTGAGTTAGGGTTATGCTAGGCTATTCCAAGTGTTGGAATGCTAACATATACAAGAACTTAAGAAGTTAGTGTGTAAAAGCTTGAAAAAGCTTGGTTTCGAGGATCAAAACTCAATCTATTCTTTGCAAACCTAAAGGAATGCCAAAACTAGTTCTAAATAGATATAATTCAAGTGTTGGAATGAACCAAAGTGGCTAGAAGTGAAATTGGCAATAAGTGACCAAAATTAGTAAACTCAAAATGTGAATAATGGCCTAGTTTAGACGAAAGATGAGAAGATTTTCTCTGTAAGGATATGATTATGAATATACGAAAGATGAAAATGAGAAGATTTTCTCTGTAAGGATTCCGCTGTAGCACCTGCTAATGATGCAGTAGAAGAAATACTACCATCAATGTTAAACATCGTTTTTCTTAGATCTCTTACAAGTTAAGAAAGTAAGTGATCAAGAGTGCAAGAGTGCAAGAGTGCAAGAGTAAGGATCACACATATTCGTATTCGCAATTGTGTTACTTCCTTGGTGTTTAATATATGTGATGGCATGTATCCTTGTTCAATTCCCGAATAATCATATATGATGCACACTCATGTTATATATGTACATATACATCTATATGTATTTATAAGCATCATAAGTGGCATTGAGCTGAATTGTAAATCTCTAACAAGGGAATAAAATAATTCATGTCAACATAGGTACCGTGGTATCATGGACCTCTATTCAGACCGTAGTTGGATGAGACGACGAAAGTCAAGTGCCCAGATAGGTGCTACAACCGAATTTAGAGCTGATTATCAAGTATTTCTAGATTATGCGTATAGTCACCCGGAATGTGTTAATGGTCAGAACAAGATAAGATGTCCTTGTTTAAAGTGTAAGAATGTAAATTACATGGATGGAGACATAGTAAACTATCATTTACTTGTTTCTGTGTTCATGAACAATTACGAAAGAATGTTGGTGGGCACATGGGCGAGAGAAGAGATAGTGGCAACGCATTAAGTACACAAATCAGCAAAGCGGTACCCATCGTATGAATGACATGGTTCATGATATTACAAAATTTGGATTTTGATTGGGAACAAGCGCAGAGCAAACCTATGAATTCGATGCCCAAAGCATTCTTTAAGTTGTTAGACGAGGGTAAATGAACCATTGGGGCATGGTTGCACAAAGCACACTACATTGTCTGCAGTGGCGACATTACTTAACATCAAGGCTGATCACAACATGAGCCATGAGTGTTTTGAGTCACTCTTGAGGGCCATTAAAAGTATGTTGCCTGTCGGTGAAAAATTGCCCGATAACTACTACTATTGTAAAAAAATGGTGAAGAAGTTGGGTCTTGGATATCAAAAGATCGATGCATATCCGAACGATTTCATGTTGTTTTATAAGGAAAATGAACAGATGACAAAGTGTACGTGTTGCAGTCATGATCGATTTAGGCCTAATAAAGAGGGTGTGACTACAAAAAAGACGAATATACCTTTTAAGATTTTAAGGTATTTTCCAATTACACCAAGGCTCAAAAGATTGTACATGTCCTCAAGAACAGCTGAACATATGACTTGGCATGCGAAATCTCCAACCAAAGATGGAGAACTGAACCATCCCGTAGATAGGCAGGCTTGGAAAGATTTCAACTTAGCACATCCGGGGTTTGCATTGGAACCTAGAAATATGAGGCTTGGATTGTCCACTGATGCCCGTTAGGCCACTCAAATTGCTCCGCACTCTCCTTTGGCTCGTGATTGTTACTCCGTGATAACTTGCCTCCTTGATGTGTATGAAAACAAATAGTACTTGTTTCTTTCACTCGTGATTCCTGGTCCCAAGAGTCCTAGAAAGAACCTAGATGTTTACCTGAGACCTCTTATAGACGAGTTGAAGGTATTGTGGGAGGATGACGTACAGACTTGGGATGTTTCCACGAAAACAAATTTCAACCTTAGGGCAGCGGTTATGTGGACCATAAGTGACTTTCCTGCTTATGGTATGTTATCTGGATGGAGTACACACGGGAAGTTGGCTTGTCCATATTGTATGGGTCATACAAAGTCTTTCAATCTATCAAATGGTCGAAAGGCATGCTGGTTTGATTGTCATCGGCGTTTCTTACCGGTAAATCACCCGTTTCGAAGAAATAGAGAACACTTCACGAAAGGAAAAGTACATCATGATATGCCAGCACCGCGACTGTCGGGGACGGAGATGCGTGACCGTGTGATAAGATTGTCGGTCATCCCATTCAGTAAGATTGTTGCCTCTGACATCATCGATGGGTTTGGCGTATCTCATAATTGGGTTTGGAGAATCATCTTTTGGGAACTGCCTTATTGGTCTACAAATTTGATTCATCATAATCTAGACGTGATGCATATTGAGAAGAATGTGTTCGACAATGTGTTTAACACCGTGATGGATGTTGCGGGCAAGACGGAAGATAATGATAAGGCACGGTTTGACATGAAAGATATTTGTAAGCGTCCTGGATTAGAACTTTATGAATCTACTAATTGTAAGATGGTCAAACCGCATGCAAGGTACACTTTGTCTAGAAAGCAGGTTGAAGATGTGTGCACATGGATAAAGTCTCTGAAACTACCAGATGGATATGCGTCAAACATTGCAAGGTGTATTACAGTGGGAAATTCAAGGATGAAGAGTCATGATCGTGTGTGTTCATGGAGAGTCTCATGCCTATAAAGATTTCGGGACTTGCTTGATAAACCAATATGGGATGCTTTGACTGATCTTAGTCGTTTCTTCAGAGACATATGTTCAAAAACCTTAAATTAAAAGGACATGTCTATACTTGAGAAGAACATCATTGAGATCACGTGTAAGTTTGAAAAAATATTCCCTCCTAGTTTTTTCGACTCTATGGAGCATTTACAAATCCATCTACCCTATGAAGCTCGTATTGGTGGCCCAGTTCAATATAGATGTATGTACCCTTTCGAGAGGGTCATGGGAAACCTTAAGAGGAAGGAGAAGAATAGAGCTTATGTCGAGGGGTCGATATGTGAGGCATACAGTTTCGATGAGATATCTACGTTTATCTCAGACTATTTTCCCGACGATGTCTTGACAAAGGCCAATCGAGTCCCGAGACATGATGATGGGGGCAATGTTGAACTAAATGGTCGGCTTTCTGTGTTTGGTTTACCGAGTCGCGCTTATGGAAAAGGAAAGCACATATTCCTTTCTGAGCAAGAATTACATGCTGACATACTTACATTCTTCTCAATTACGAAGAGATTGATGAATTTGTGGGGTATACATGTAAAATTCATATGTATTAGACCTATATCTTAACCTGCAATCTCATATTAATATACATGCTTATAAAATTGTATAGAACATACGATGATTTAGTTAAAAACCGCAAATCGGCCCATCAATTGATAAAGATATTCAAGTTAGTCGTGATCAAAAATTTGCTATTTGGCTAAAGGACAAAGTAAGTTAAGTTAATTAAGAATGACATATATCGTATTAATTTATGAAATTATTTAATTCAATTGAATTTTTGTAAGCTCTTAACGAGGGAACGATTCCTCCAAATATACAAGTCCTAGCTATGGGTCCAGACAGGGACCAAGTCATTCGCAATGGTTACAAAATAAATGGATGTGAATTTCATACAAAAACATATGCTCGCGGTAAAAGAACAACTAATACTGGAGTGTGTGTTCAAGGAGATTGTTACAATGAGCTTGGTCGTGCCTTTTATGGAGAGTTAGAGGAAATCGTAGAGTTTTCGTACAAGGGCACGTACGGGGGTCATATTAACTTGTTCAAGTGTCGTTGGTTTGATTCAAAAAAAGGGATACGTGTTGACAGACATGGAATCGTCGATATTGACCTCCATAGGTGAAACACTCCAACGAACCATTTGTGTTACCAACTCAAACAAAGACAAGTATACTACACTCCTAGTCCTGTTAAGAAAAGGGATAGACCGCCTACAGATTGGCAAGTTGTAATTCATACTCTCGCGCGCAGTCGTGTCCAAGTAATAGACGGGAATTTCTACCAAGAGGAGATGATTCATAGACCTCCTATAATAATTATAGAGGACAACAATGATGTAATTCGATTTAGAGGTGGAGATGAACCCGATGAATTGGATCCCAGAGGCAGTTATTGTGCCGGATACGCGGTAATCTTTGAGGAAGAGTTATTGGCCGACACCGACATACGAATCAAGAAGAAGATGGTTATGAATCTCGATACTTGTACAAAAACGATTCGACTCGAATAACGATTTTCATTAAAATGTATGTTTAGTTTTAATTGTATTACAGTGAATTACATATAGGAATGTTCTCTATAGTACCTTTCATTTATAGTTGTCGTAGTTAATTATTTTCTATACGATTTTCATGTACCTTTCTCTATACGATTTTCATGTACCTTTCATTTATAGTTGTCGTAGTTAATTAATTTCCAGTCATGTTCAACATTTCATTAATTGTCATTATTGTCCTTTTTTATAAAATGTATGTTTAGTTTTAATTGTATTACATACAATTACATATCCTGATGTTCTCTATATCATTGACATGTTTATGTACCTTTCATTTATAACTCATACTAACATCCTAAATTTTTTATTTATAGATGTCTTCGAACTCAAGCAAAGACGAAAGCGCCGGCAGGGGTTGGGTGAAACCCTAATCATGTGTCTAGAAGGGCCCCTTTATCCGGATGATCGCATTTTTATACAGATCCGTCCTCCTCCAAAAAACACGCAAGTTAAACATCGTGTATATATAAGGGTTTGTAGGGTTTCGGCACATAAAATGCAGCGGAAATAGAACAATTCAAAGCAATTTTGGAAACCCAAAAACAGGATCCATGCGAAACAGAAATTAATCTAGTGGTTTAGAAATTATACCGATTATTTCAGTTGAATCGATGCGGTCAAATCTCCAACGTAATTCAAACGATCATTGCGACTCTACTACGGTATTCACACACGAACGCTCACTTGGGATCGTTTCACGATCTGCGAAAGAAGGAATTGCAGTCTTAGCCACCAAAAGAATGGATTTTCTGCTTTTCTCTAGTCTCTCTCTCTAGAAGCGGCTAGGTTTTTTTTTTTGATTAACCTCCCTAATATCTTTGATATATCATATATATATAGCAATAAAATGGAATTAATCAAAATCCTAATCTAATTAAAATAAAATCCGAACTTAATTAATATATATATATATATATATATATATATATATATATATATATATATATATATATATATATATCATCCTTTTAATTTAAATTTGCGATTTAAATACTATCAATCATATTGATATATTTAAATCCTTACAATTTAAATTAATTCCCTTTTAATAACGTTATATGTGTGTGACCCTATAGGTTATTATTACATTGACAATAATTTTAAAATCATATTATAAAATTATAAACAGTGAGTGACATCTAGTAATGCATCACTGCTACCCAAGTAATAATAAGATCGATGATTCGATGCAACCTTTTCGTGACCAATGTTTCAATGTAATTTAATCATTTTAACCTTAATATCCTAAATTAAACTCGAGTCATGGAATGTGTCATACTCTTCATAATTTAATATGAGTTTTCTTGATCAATGAGTAGACTATATGAAACAAATCACTATTTGAGCATGGCCATACATTTCACAGTCCTACTCAATCAAGAGGCCTATAGATATCATCGCTAATATATAGGAAGGTTAAATTCCATCTAGATCACTCATATTCCTCACACGATTCATGATGTACCCAATAATCACCTTTATAGTCCACCCTATTAATGGTGACATTTGATGATATCAAAGTACATAAATTCCCATGTAGCAATATAGTGATTTCAGGTCAGAGGACCATTACATCATTGTCACTATGAGAATTGCTAATGACACTTCGCATAATGCTCCACATAGAATTCTCATGGTGGGTCTGTCCAGTACATCGTTCTCTAACATGTACCTATGCATTGACTTAATATCTCATATATTTATGACCAATGAGATTTGGTCATCATTCAATCCACATACTAGTCTCAATGCATCATTGTTGTCTCATCAACAATGATATTCGACTAGGGACATTTAAGAACAATGATACTAATTATAATTATATAATCTCATGTTCAAGTCACATACTTGAAACTATATAATTTGTATCATTATTCTAAGGATTTTTCTATTATGTTAACATTTATATAACGCAGTAAATAAAACCATAATAAAATCATTCATTTATTCAATCAAATATAATATCAAAACATTAAGCAATTATATCAAATAATTGGCCTCTAGGGCATAAACTCTAACAGGGTTTAATATTTCCATTGTTATAAATATAGTAGTGATTTAAATGTAAGGGTTTTAATGTAAATTATTGTATATTGTAGTGATTTTCAAGATAGTAAAATTGTGAAGTGCATTTCACAATTATAAGCTTCTGAATCGGCTTCGCTGACGATGATTACATAAATGACACACCTCTCACCCATAAGGATGCGATTTAAATTTGAATTTCGTATATTTTTTATCACTCGATAGATAATACATAGTTAATCAAATAATATTGTTTAGTAATATAACAGCTTTTAATATTATTATTGTTGTTTTATTTTCAGAAACGGTATAGATGGGACGACACACATTCATCGATTATTCGACACTATTCGCGCGAAGTCATGCCGTCCAAACTAAAGATAATTTGAACAAGGAATGACAAAAAGCCTCGCATAATGTCGAGATTGACCATCCAGACGAAAGTGAGCGATATATGCATGAGCATAGCCCACGGTGGTGCGCATGACCCATATAGGTGCGTATGTGTGACAAGTGGAGAGCTGAGATCTGGGTCAAGAGGCGCAAGACTGCCGCCTCGAACAGATCCTCAGGTGTATCAGACGACGAGAAGGCAAAAGGCACATATCGGGCGACAAGATATATCAATACCGCAAACACATTGTCATTTGCTAATAATATGTTATGTTTACAGTCATCTTTTGTAGCTAAAATATCATATCTTTACATAATAATATGAGAAAATGAACTGTAGGAGTCTCAGTCTCAAGGTCAACCTATCAATTGGTTGGATGTGTATGTGGCCACCCGCGATGGTTTGCCTGAGGCTGTTCAGATAGCGGTAATAAGTTCACTTTATCCTAATATGTTGTATATAAATTGTGACGACCTTTTTTAGTATTTTTTATTTATTTTTAACTATTTAATTGTTCATCTTCTAATAGGACACTTATAAGTGCTTAATGAACGAGCGCTATCCTGAAGGCACCCCACGGCCGTCGATTGATTAAGAATTATGGGAGAGGGCGTCCATCGTGAAGAAAAATTATGTCAAGCCAAGGACAAAGACGGCGCCCGACCATCAGTGGCACAGGCAGCTATGCCACCCAGTCTACATAGTCATCAAGTTTTCCAGCCTATCATACTTCTGCTGTCTGTGTGAGAGCGGTCTGTCAGGATCGTGATCTTCTTCGTATACTGGGTGGGCATCTGTAGTCTCTAAGTCCTGATGAGTTGGCGGAGGAAGTGGCTGCGGCAATGACAATGACAGCGCGGAGCGCGGCGGAAGGCAAAGAACACAAAAGCGCGAATGACGACGATATATATATATATCGTTTATTAGTTAGCTACATTGTCTTATGTGTTTATAGTCTCTGAGTCACTGTCTTACTTATATGTTTCACTACATTGTCTATTGTTTAGCTTTCCCTAAGCCGTAGCAGTATCAACACATGTAACATATATATTTTATTACTTTGTTAATTACAGGATCCTAATTTGGATGATCCATGAAGAGCGCCTAGACTTGTTTTTTTAGATTTTTAAAGCCTTGTACTCTTTTAGATTCATTCTTTGGACAATTATATTGGTTTATATGGATGTTTACGATATCGATTGTATTGTGTTGGATGAATGTTTACAATTGTATTGTATTGGATGAATGTTTATTCATGGATGATCAATGTTTATTATATAGTAGTTATATCATGGATGGATGTTAATATGGATGCTTGTATATACTGCTGTGTTGGGATTGAAAGCAGGTACAAAGCAGGTTATTTTTGGGAAATCAATAAAACAGGCAAAATTTAAAAAAAAATCATCGTGACGCTCGATGGCATTAACAACATCATCGTGACCGCGTCACCTTCTTGGAATCTAGTGACCGTTGCGGTCGCTATTACCGGTCGCTGCCACGTGTGCCACATCACGCCTGACAAATGACTCAGCATAAGTTAGAATAGCGACGGGATCGATCGCTAATTGGGGTCGCTAATAATTCGGTCACTATTGTTGGTCGCTGATGTCCTTCCAAAGAACCAAATTATTCTGCGATTAGTATCGGTGATCGCGACGCGTGTCGGCTGATACCCATCTCATGACAGTAGATGTGGTCGCCGATAAAGATCGCTAATAAGCCTTTTTGTTGTAGTGAAAAGCAGTTGATTCATTTCTGAGTAGTATTAGGGCGAAGGGAAGACAATTTGATTTCACCTCGTTTTGCACTTATTGTCGACAACTAAGGCACTTTGATAGCGATATATATAGTAATAAGCGAGATACAAAATAGACTGAGCCCAAAGGTGGTTAAGTAAGGCTCTCTGAGGGATTAGAGATACTTAACCTAGTAAAAATTCAAATATATTTGGGGTAGTACTGTGAGTTTATGGGTTAGCCTCTACGCAAGTAATTAAGTTTGGCATGAGAGCTCCCGCATTGTTTTTCTGTAGAAAGGGTAGTACTGTGAGTATATATATACGGTCTGGATCTTAAGCTTACCATTTATCTAACATACCTTGCATACTCCCCTTTAGTGACGGACCGGACGACGATTCGGTCAGTCGCTATAGGTTCGGTCCGTCATTATATGTTGTCCATCGCTATATGTTGTCCGTCGATAAAAGTTAAGATGACGATTCTATATATAACGACGGACCGAATCGTCACCCGGTCCGTCGCTAAAGGGGGGTGAGCAAGATATGTTAGATAAGAGGTGAGCTTAAGATTCGGGCTATATATATATATATATATATATATATATATATATATATATATATATATATAGCTCATTTGTCCGATGGAATTGGAGGAGCGAAACTAAGAAACGAATCGACTATAGCGACAGTTTTTTCCGTCGCTATAGTATAGAAAACCAACTTTCTATGCTATAACAACGAAAAACAATCGTTGATTCATTTTTAATTTGCTCCCTCCATTTCGTTAGAGAAGCGGACTGTATATATATAACTAATAACATAACCCAATTTCAAGTTGCTTTCGGAATTAAACCCCGAGTATGTCAGTTACTACTAAGTTATTCCTTATTGTTTTCCAATTAAAATTGGTACATCTCATAGATTTAGACCCACAAAATTAATAAATATACACTTAACCATACTTTTATAATAATTTTAACAGTACTTTAGATATAAATGACTTATTATTTTGACAATATAATTTTTGCTCAAGAATATTGGCCACTCTTCAAATTAAATGGCAAATTGTGAACTTTATTTTTTATAAATGTTGAACCGAAAAAGTTGATCGCTACTACTTTTTGGGATCCGAAAAAGACCCAACTAAAAGCACATATTGCAATATCCAATCTTTTTTATAAATAGAATTTTCCAACTTCCACAATAAAAACCATCCACTGCAAGTAATACCCAAATCAGGTACCCAAAAATGGCAACCACGCATAGTGCCACCCCTAAGTTGCACATCGAAGCAGCACAGACTGTGGTACCAAGTACACCAAACAATCCAAGGGAATCCCGGAAAATATTGGTGGGAAAAATTTGTACAAGTTCGGGTATTTTCCGGCTAATGTTCCATATGATTTTTTACTATAACAAGGCCTCCGATGAGGATTCCGGCTGGCTATTGGCCGGGCGGTTCAAGGAGTCGCTAGGGCACGTGCTGGCGGAGCAGCCACTTTTTGCGGGGAGGGTAAGGAGGGTGGAGGGTGGTGATGATGGAGAGCTAGAGATTGTTCCGAATGATAGTGGTGTTAGATTATTGGAGACACGAATTCCGAAGGGATTGGAGGAGTTTCTTGATTTGAAAAATAGGGAAGAAGTTGAAGCTCAACTGGTTTATTGGGAGGATATTGATGCACAAAATCCTCAGTTTTGTCCCCTATTTTATGTTCAGGTAAGTCTAACATATGCCACATTACATATTCTCTTTTCCCTTAGATTTAATTTAAAGCAAAATTAGTCATATATTTACCGAATGTCTTTGGCCTGAATAGTATTACTCAACTGATGATAATAATAAAATTGGGAGTTCGAGCCTGACAGACCAATATATATATATATATATAGAATGAGGATCCAGTCCGGGCTCCCGGACTGGTCCTAAAATCCGGACCCAAATTTTGTTTTTTTTTTTTTTTTTTTGAAACAACTAAAAAAAAAAAAAATTATGAACTGAATTTTTCATATCTGAGTGTTTTGGGTGTGTTTTTAATACCTATACCAACCAATGTATGTACAATCTGCCCAGACTGTACAGAAATGTTTTGGTATAGGCATCCAAATCAAGCCCAAAACACTGTATTATGTAAAAATTCCAATTCCATAAATTTATTTTTATTTTTTTTAGTTGTTTCAAAAAAAAAAAAAAAAAAAAAAAAAAAAAGTTCGTATTTTAATAGAGTCCGGGATCCCGGACTGGATCCGGACTCTCTCTCTATATATATATATATATGTTAGTTAGAAAAGGTAAATATTGTGTGTTGTGGCATTCAACTGACTAGACAAGCACAACAAATACCCACAAATATAGGATTATCTTTTCTTCAGCCAAAGACTATTAATTTTAGGAAATTTATATTTTCACAATAGAAAATGATATTTTTACATGAAAAGTCTATAGTAAGTATAGCGACGATTTTTTTCGTTGCAATACATCTATAACGATACTTTTCGTGTAGAAATATCAATTTGCTTTATTTTATTTTGAAAAAAAAATACTGAAATCCAGAAGATTAGCTTCCTAAACTTTTATACATCAAAACAATTTACATCCTAAACTTTAGTGCAGAGAGTACAAATTATATAGAAACTCAAAATTTATGGTACATTTAATTCAAAATAAAATATATAATACAAATAAATTTTAAGGTTAAAATTTATGGTGCAATTTGAAATTTATTCCAAAGTTCTTCTATACAAAACTCACTTCCATAACCAAAAAAAAATCATATAATGAACTGGTTATCCATCCCCACATATCACTAACAGCTCACAATAACAAACAAGGAAAAAACCACCTGAAAGCCTCATCCACTCACCTTGCACTCCCTTCAAGAATCCCCCAAGAATACTTAAAAAAGCCATAAGAAACAAAAGGCACTCAACCTACCAAAACCTGCAAAAAACAGTAAATCCAAATTAAATACATCCTCAAACAAATATTCTCCCTCTAAAAGGTTGGTATATCTACATAATGTTATTTGTATTACCCATGTAGTATTTAAGTCGGCATATATAACACCGACTAATTTAAAACTAAGGTACAAAATAATAAAACAATCTCTATTGTCCTCGAATAAAGTATACTAGTATATTTTTTGTTGATCTTTTCCTTTTTTGTTTTTTATTTTTGTATCGTAAATTTAACCCTTTAAAGTATAATAGCAAACAAAAAAAAATCAATACCGGAGAAAGTATTTGATTGAGAATACATACTTTAAAGTATAATCTCAAAACTTCTTAAGTATTCGTAAAAAAAATCAATACATACTTTTTTGTAATACCGGAGAAAGTATTTGATGAGAATTAACTTTAGCTACTTTATATACAAGAGTTGTCATATATATATATATATATATATATATATATATATATATATATATATATATATAATTAAACTTCTATGCGGTTGGTTCACATCGCGATTTATCTTTAGCGACGGACAAAATCGTCGTTAAACCCGTCGCTATCGGGTTTGAACTGAGCTATAACGACGGTATCGTAACAGTTCAGACTCTATAACGACGAGTTTAGTGACAATTTTTCCGTCGCTAAAGGTTGTCCACATACAAACCACCAACATAGAAAGATTGTTTTACGACATACATAGAATATTGTCTAAACTACAAAGATTGTTTTACAACATTTTACAGGTGACAAACTTCAAATGCGGCAGCTACTCAATTGGTTTAAGTTGCAGCCTTCTTTTAGCAGATCCCTTGGTCATGACAAACTTCCTCAACAGATGGACCAATATCCACAATAATATTGTCACTCAATCCGAAAACCCCAAAATACCCATATTTTACAACCCTAATCTCGAGAAAACCAGCTCTTCCCTTTCTTATCCTAATAACTCAATTTCTACCAAAAATAATGCTAAAAATTTTATCTTCAAGTTTTCATCACAAAATTCGAGTATGGAATTTCACAAGGCTGTTGCAATGTCATGCATTGAGGAAGTGGAGGGCAAACTCGGTAAAAAAATGGCTGCAAATATTTCTTTACTAGTAAAAGAACATTCTGAAGATATTATTAAGGTAACGCATTGGTCGAAACAAGAAATTTTTACTGAGGATTTTTCCAGCTTTATGAATGGACTTACTAGTACAAGTTGGGATTATTTAGGGGTGGATGGATCGATAAGTTTTAATGTGGGGAATAAACCTGTCTGCGTTTCGTGTTGGATTGGTTCACTAGCCGATGAAGGGCTTGTGATTGTATTTCCATCTTCTCACGAGGGCAAATCTGGAATAAAAATTATTGTTGCGGTTACTGATGATATTATTGTTTAGGAAACTTCGTTGGGGCAAAGAAAAAAAAAAATGTTATTGCGACGTTTTGAATTTCTCTGGTTGAATTATTTTTTTCATAATAAACCATTAAGATCTTGATACTGATTATAATTGAAATAGTTTGAATTGTTTCTTCTGGTGGTGGTTAGAGAATTTCTTTTAAAGAAATTTAACTTTGTTGTTTGCACATACTCTTACAAAAGTAGTAGGATTCTCTCTATTATATTTATTTAGCGACACAAATATTATTTTTAGCGATAATATTAATGACATAATTATTTGCAATAAAGATATATAAATATTGTGTCGTTAATTATTGACGACGAATTTTATCGTATTATTAAATATAATATTTGAAAGAAATTAAATAATGAATGTAATGGAAGGATTGTTAATCCCTTAAAAATCATAAATAATGTAACACTTTATCCTATTAATAATCCGCCTTTAAATATAAAAAATTGTATCTACTTCTATTCCAATAGAGCAATTTCATATGAATCTTCTTTTGCCCTAACAACCAGCATTGATGAAAAATGGTACACGTGAATTATAGCTAATCTCATTCGGCAGAATGAGTACACTTTTAAGGAAAGCAAAAACCTATTTAAACTTTTTAGATTTTTATTACTCCCTCCGTTTCTAAAAAATTATTATTTTAAAAGAAAAAATTTGTTTCAAAATATTTATCGTTTATAACTTTTGAAGAGAATAAATTATTTACTTTCCTATATTACTCATACCTTCTCTCATTATTTCAAGAAATTCTCTCTTGTATTAATAGTTTTCAACTTTTCATAAAGGGATAGTGATGAAATTTCAAACAAATTTTATTTGGTAAATGATACTTTCTTAATTCATGTTAACGCCAAATTTTGCACGCCTGACGAAATCACCAAAACAGCAGGCCAAAATCGCACTAACAGTTGATTGTATTGTTGTGAAATCAAACTCGCGAAATACATTCACATAAACATAAATAAAGAGATATAAATATATGAACACAAGAATTTACGTGAAAACCCAATTAGAAAAAAATCACGGAGAGAGAAATCCACTATAATAATATTGGGAGTACAAGTTGTGTATTTGTGTTGTATCTCTTGTGTTCTTTTGTCCTTCCTTATTGTTGTATTTATAGATGCCATATCCACCTGAATCCAATTACGAGTAGGAGTCATTTTGTAAAATCACCTTATAACTACTGAATCCAATTAGGAGCAGGAGTCCTAATTAAACCTCCTTATCCCACCAAATAAGGAAACACAATCTTTCTTTAATAAGGACTCTCTCAATGTCAAAATAAATATATATTATGGGTCAACACCAAAATCTAGCCCATTAAATAAATTGAGTTACACCTTGGCTAGACCCAAATAATCACACTCCAACATTTCCCACAGTCTCTTATTTATAAGGAACTTATTTATAAGAGAGTATACAAAAAATCTCCGTAGATTTTTATCCTCGGGATTTTTATCCTTAGAATGTTCATCCTTTCGGGAGATCAAAGCTTCTCGAAGGACGTTTGTCCGACCTTATAACCCCTCCGACCTTATGTCGTCATAATATCCGTCCCGACCCTTGTGGGAGGCTTTGATCAGACTTTATATCTGCCGAAAGTAAACAACCGAAGATATGATGAAACCGGTGTGGCCCGAAGAGGAATCGCCAAAGAGATTGTCGAAGTGGTCCAAACCCAACTTCATTTGTTCCCATGTGGTCGACAGATGTTGATAGTAACGAAGGACAACGAAATCTTTTATGTAATACGTAGAGGTGATTGCTCGCTCCCCTCCATTTATGAAAATTAAGAGCCACACATATTTTATCTGAGGCTTGTTATTCTCTCGACGATCAGGGTTGATTCCAGGTGCTTGTTTTATTTTGCTGAAGTCGATGGGCTTGGATTGCCTTAGTTGGCTTCGAGAAGCATATAGAAGATGTTGTTGCTGAATCATGACATGATGGGCCCACACGAATTATTGTCGCTAGCTTATGTGGCGACCATTTTAGAATGTTAGCAGCAATGCATCTTTTACTCACCTGAATCAATAATCAATTAGTAAAACAACAGACCAAAATTGCGCCAACGGTTGATTGTATTG
The DNA here is from genome assembly GCA_020205605.1 of Panax ginseng. NCBI lineage: Eukaryota > Viridiplantae > Streptophyta > Magnoliopsida > Apiales > Araliaceae > Panax > Panax ginseng. The sequence continues at coordinate 31,158,471 of CM035135.1, forward strand.
TTGTAAAATTAAACTCATGAAATACATTCACATAAACATAAACAAAGAGATAAAATATGAACACAAGAATTTTACGTGGAAATCCAATTGGAAAAAAACCACGGAGAGGGAGAAATCCACTATAATAATATTGGGAGTACAAGTTGTATATTTGTGTTGTATCTCTTGTGTTCTTTTGTCCTTCCTTATTGTTGTATTTATAGATGTCATATCCACCTGAATCCAATTAGGAGTATGAGTCGTTTTGTAGAATCACCTTATAACTACTGAATCCAATTAGAAGCAGGAGTCATTTTATTGTTCTCAAAAAGATGAGATAAAAAGTACATGATAAAATGAATTGTAACTAAGGGGTTGTTTGATAAAACTGAATGAAAAATGCTAAATTTATAAGTATATCTGAATGAGCTAAATGAAGAAGGGTGTTTGTTTGAAATTGAACACTGAATGAAGCAATCTGTTTGATAATTAATATGTATGAAATATATATTTGATAACAATTTTTTCAAATTTAACCCTATTAAGTGTTTTGAAATAGTTTGTCTAGTAATTAGAGATACGTAAGGGCCTATTTGATAAATCTAAATGAAAATTTCTAAAAGTTGAGTGTATTTGAATGAGTTTAATAGAGTAGAATATTTCTTTCCAACTAAACACAAAATAAAAGAACATGTCGATGATTTTAAACAATAATTATTTGTTTAAAACATTCGAACGATTGAATTTTCGCATTTCAACCATATAAATTATTTTAAACAAGTTTGTTTTCATAATTTACAATTTTAATGTTGTTACTACAAAGTTTTAATTATATATCTAAAGTATATTACTTTGAATATGATAACAATAATCTATACTAGATTTATTTCAAATGTAAAAAAAAATCAAAATTAATAATTTCCAAATTACATTAATTGTAAAAAGATGTTAAGTATAAACAATAAATTTATTACTCTATCTATCTGTTCTACAAAAGAGTATCATTTGTAATATTTGTGAAAATAAATATTATTATATTTTATTTCATGTATTACAATATATGTTATATATGATATACACTTTAAAAAAAATAATTTGTTTAGCAATATGATATGATAATGAATTATGATTACAAACTTAAGATTGTTGTATCATTTTACACTGTATTATCATTAAAAGGTGACTCTTTTTGTGAAATAAATAAATAAATTCTTTTTATAAAATGAATAGAGTATTATTTTAAATTAACACGAACCAAATAAAAGACATTAAATTAATTAGTTTCAAAAAGAAATGATGTAAATATAAATAGTATGGAATTGAGTATACGTTGGTAAGTTTTGTCATTAAGTAGCTATCCTAATTCAAAAAAGTCAAAATTAGCCGTTGATCTACTGTATTTGATCACTTTTATGCAATAACCAACTAAAATTTTATTTTATGTAATTATTCTATTCAACTAATTAAAAGTTTGTGAAATGACCCCAAAACCAGGACTATTCTTCAATCTCGATCTTGTGCGTTAAATCCTATCTTGACATCTTGACTCAGCTTTATGCATACTAAAATGAGATAATAGCCAAAAATATGGAATAATTAAAAAAATAATCTTTCTTCTCTCCAATGGAATCGTAACATTACGAAATTCTTATTGAAATTATAATTAATTATATGATTTATTTGATCTGAATAAATGAATTACAAATTTTGAAGTCTTTACATTTTTCTCTTACAAATTATGATTACAAATTTGTAACATTACAAATTATATGATTTCTCTCTTTTAATGATGATTCATATATGAAATCTTTACATACAAAGAAAATCACCTTAACACACCCCAACTTCAGAACAAATAATTCTCATCTATCGAGTATTTCAAAGATTAACATATCTGTTGTTTATATATATAAACACTCATCATAATTCAATACAAATTCAACTAAGAAATTAGCCTTCCCTTCATGCGCTTTTGATCACAAGATATCACATCATAGCTTTTGTGACGCCCTCAAAATAGATATACACAATTCATTCTGAGTCGTCAAATATATAGTACAGAATACAAATATAAACTTAATTATACAACTCTCGTGTAACATAAGTTGAGAGTTTTAACACGAATATTGTCTTCTAGACAATATCCAAACTCAAATGAAGTCCTCATTACATTTATTATCATACTATTTTACAGAATAGTGAGGACTACTATAGCAACCATCTGGACCATCACTCCATTCCCCGACTAGTCCCAGCTATATTCTCATTTCCTGAAGAGAACAATGAAAGAAAAGGGTGAGCTCAACTAGCCTAGTAAAGAATATTATGACTAAGATAATGCAGAATAAATTATCGTTAGCCTTCAACAATGTTAAACTGATAGAATACAATAAACAACAAGTTTAACTGCAGCGGAACAACAATCCATTAGAAGAGTCAAGTAGAGCATGATATCTACTATCTTCTATGATTTAAAAGTTCATCATCAATATTTTATCGCTGTAACACAGCTTAATAAATAATCCACATCACTGAATCATCCATGCAATACGGGCCAAAGATATTCATTAGCATCACATCCACAAATTATCCATGCACTACGAGCTAAGGATAATCGTTATTATAACCAATGGTCATGATCATGCCAACAACTGTCCATCACTACACTACGTGTCAATGAGGACTTTTACCGCATCATTTGTAACATTACAGATCATGATTATACCGATACATAATTCTTGGTCATAATCATACCAATCAACAGTCCATCTATGCACTACGGGTCAAAGATGACTTTTATCACAATATAAGCATGAGGATGATGACAATGATATAAGAATTCAATTAAGTGAAAGCGAAGGATAAATTTTAAAGATTTATAATTCAATTTATCCAGAGTTCAAGAATATCCAAATTGTCAAACATGATAACTGCTTTGTGGAGTAAAATTCAAGAATAATATTGTATCAAAAATAATTTGGACAGAAAAGAAATCAATTTTTGTCATGAATAGTACCCACTAAAGAATAAGACCATAGTGAATAGTACCACATGAATAATAAGATTTAAATGAATAGTACCCCGTGAATAGTACTATGTGAATACTATCCCGTGAATAGTACCCCGACATGAAAAGATTAAAATTTAATAAGAATGTTCAGAAAAATATTTCCGTAAAAAGATACTCGATGAAGCGCAAATTTCAAGGATATTCTACTAATTTCAAGGAGTATAGAAGCAATACTTATCAAAATAAGTGTAGAATTAGGAATATGAAACGAAATAATATTACTTACATACTACAGAGTATAGAATAAAATATTGTTTCTTACGAATACTGAACAAAATAATATTCCTTACCTTAGTAGGAGAGTAATTTCGACTAGTATAGCGGAGATATTCTTGAAGAAAACTTGTACTATTTTCTACACTCAAAGCTTTCTTAAATACGCTCAATATTATAGAAGAAGAATTCTATGATTCTGGTGTGATTTTCATTTCTAAACTAAGAATATTATTTATGAGTCCATGTAAAAATTAGGGTTCACTCATACGACGTAAAGAATTGAATGACAAACAGAAAAACTAAAAATAAAGAAGCAAGACCTGAGAGAATCTTTTACGTGTCCCGAGGCAGAAGACACGTGGAGGCGATTCATTTTGGGAATTGATTGAGGGATTGGATTGGTGGCTAGAAGGGCAGGATGATTTGGGCATTACTCTGATGACTAAGGGTAAATTTGGAATTTTCCCGAGGACATGTGCCAAGCACATGACCGCTTTCAAAAATCTATAAATACCCTTCCACTTCATTGGGAAAGGGAAAATAGGTATACAACACCCATTCCGAGTCGCCAAATACATGGTACGTAAAGCAAACTACAACTTCAATAATACAATTGTCGTGGCAAAAATACGACAACACATATAATGAGTTTAAATACAAATATTGTCTTCTAGACAATATCAACACTCAAATAAGTCCTCATTACAATTATTCATACACTATTTTACGTAAATAGTGAGGACTCGCTAAAACATCTTTCTAGAACCATCACCCATACCCCGACTCGATCCTCGCTATGTTCTCACCTCCCGAGAAGAAAAATGGAACAAAAAGGAAAAGGGTGAGCTCAACTAGCCCAAGAAAGAATATTATGACTAAGATAATATACAACAAATTATCATTAGTCTTCAACAGGAAAAATCTGATAATATAATAGACAACAAGTTTTAGATCAATATTCTGCAAATGAAAATAATAATCATTATAAGAGTCACGTGAGAGAATGAATTCTACTATCTTCTAAGATTTAAAAGTTTATCATCAATATTTTATCCTCTCATAACAACAATCAATATACATCTTTAATCAAATATTCATCTTTACACTACATACCCAAAGATATTCATTTGTATCACCAAATGGTCATGTTCATCTCAACACTGCTCATCTTTGCACTACGCCAAAGATATTCATCGCTTAATCATTCATCTTTGCACTACAGTGCCAAAGATATTCAAGAATATCATCATTTAAGACCGAGGATGATGAAAATATTTTAAAGAAAAATCGAATCCAAAGGAGATGTAAGGACAAATATTAGGGATTCAGATAACAATAATTTATCCAAGATCAATAATACTTCATAATAACCAATTGTGAAGCGTAATTCAAAAATAACAATCAAAACATGGATACAATCAAAGATAGTAGCCAAAATAGACATCTTGACAAAAAGAAAATTTTCATTTTTCTATGAATAAAGGTCAGATTCGTGAATAAAGGTCGTATGAATAAGGTCGATACGTGAATAGTAACCCCGACACAAAAAAGTTCCAAATTTGATTAAAAAGTTCACCAATATATTTCTAAGATAATGATATTGAAGAAAATAATATCATTTAAGAAGAAAATAACATCCCTTACCTCAAAATAACTAAGATTTCCGATCGAATATCTGATATAAAGTCAAAGAAAACTTGTACCGAACAACAACTCTCAAAGTATCAAAATACTCACAAAAATACGCCGATAATCTAGAGAGAAAGAAAACTTGTTTCGTGTGATTTTTCAATTCTAACCTAAGCATCTATTTATAGGAAAATGCTAGAACGCCAAAGAGACTAAAAAAATAAAATAATATTATTATAAATCAAAACTTCACGCACACACACCTTCACCAACCAATTTTGAAAGCCACCCATCCTTAAAATTGAAAAAATTAGCATTTCACACACTTTTTAAAAAAAAAGTGGGTCCCACCCATAATTTAATAAAAATCATTTTTTATTTTCCAAACTTCAATAATTCATAGAAAATAGCCCGCTTATCGTAAAAAATACTGAATTTTATGTCCATTCCACACGAAATCGAATTCTCTACAACTTTGTAGCTTTGAGTTTTTCCAAATTCCAAATGTAAAATATCCAAATCCACAAACTAGATGATTTTTAATACCTCCATTCCGACAAAAATACCGATAAAACACCTCAAAGATTAATTTTCATTTATAACCACATAAATAAATAAATCCATCATTTATATCCACATCAAATAAATATTTTCTTATCATATAAATCAATAATTAATTATTCACAAATAATATTACGTAATCACAATTATGACAACCAGCCGCTCTCCTGAAAAGAGGGGGCTTCCAATAAGGATTTCTCCTCATCATAAACGCAATTAGGTGACCAAACCTCTCCTTGATGTAACTTTCTAGACATTGCCAATAATGCTATCTAATAATATTATTCAAATAATATGAATTATTGATCCGATAATGGAAAATATCAGTACAAAGGACAATTATCAAAACAACAATAATATAAAATATCAACGCAAAGAATTATTGAATCAATAAAATAAAATATTGAATAAAGAATTACCGTAATAATTATTGAGTAGTGCCTTCTTACGCATTTAATCAATAATTCAACAATATCGCGGTAATACCGTAAAGCTACATGCAACAACCACGCCAGACATCAGATTTTAACCACCGTGTATTCCAACAAAGGTTAATTCGTAATAATTACGCCAAGTATTTATAAAAACTCATACTTTGTCGCTTTTCTTTCATCCAACCAGCTATTCTCATTATGGGGCCCATAAATGATCAAGCTACCATCAGCATTTAATATTCCCTCGACAAAAAAAGAATATTCCACGACCAAAAGAATATTCCCCGATAAAAATGAATATTTTATAACCACTTGCTTATTTTGTAAAATTTGCACATTTCACCCATAACCAAAGCATTATATCAAATTAACACCTTATTAATTTAGAATAATGAATAGAGAAAAATTCAATTTTATTTATAATAAGTTGGGGTCTTACAACCTCCCCTCCTTATAAAATTTCATCCTCGAAATTGACGTACGTACCTGGTGTTTCAAACAGGTGAGGGTACCTCGCTTTCATTTCCGATTCCAACTCCTGTGTCATTTCTTCAATAAGATGGTTCCTCCACAAAACCTTAACTTGTGGTATAACCTTTGGCGCGTAGGACATGCTCTTTTTCCTATCCAAGATCTTAACAGTACCTCCTCGTGACGTTAAATCTTCTACTATCTCGTCTCGGTTCTAACTCAATAATGTGGTTCGGTCTTTCACATATTTACGAAGCATAGATATATGAAAAATTATTATGAACACGAGACATGCTTGAGGTAATGCGAGTCTATAGGCCACATTTCCTATTCTATCAAGAATCTCAAATGGACCAACAAATCTTGATCGAGCTTTCTCTCTTCCCAAATCTTGTAACTCCCTTCCATGGAGCAACACGTAATAATACATGATCCCCAATATTAAATTCCACGCCCTTTCGATGAAGATCAAGATAACTCTTTTGTCGATCTTGTGAGGTTTGAATACGCTTGTCAATCATTTGATCTTTTCTCGTAGTCATGCATTTATTAATTTCGTCCCAACAACGTTGCTTCTCCCACCTCGCCCCAAAGATACCGAGAAATCGACACTTTCGGCCCATACAACGCCTCAAATGGAGCCATGCCTATACTTGCTTGATAACTGTTGTTAGAGAGAATTCCACCAATGGTAAATACTTATCCCAACTTCCTTTGAAATCTAGGACACAGAGTCTTAATAGATCTTCAAGGGTTTGAATAGTCCTTTCCGATTGTCCGTCCGTTTGAGGATGGTATGTCAATCAATCAGAACTGCGCTCCATAGCTTTCTCGCAAGCTAACCCAAAATCTTGAAGTGAATCTTGGGTCACGATCCAAACTATGGATACCGGCATGCCATGCAATCTCACAATCTCATTCACGTATATACGAGCAAGACGTTCAAGGGAATAAGTCTCACGTATAGGCAAGAAATGAGCAGACTTGGTTAATCTATCAACAATAACCCAAATCGCATCTATGCCTTGAGAAACTTTGGGAAGACCTGTATCGAAATCCATGGTAATGTGTTCCCACTTCCATTTCGGAATCTCAAGTGGTTGTAATGGACCTTTTGGCACTTGATGCTCTACTTTTACACGCTGACAAGTTAAACACCTCGAGATAAACTCCGCGATCTCTCTCTTCATATTGTTCCACCAAAATGTATGTCGAATATCATGATACATTTTGGTACTCCTGTGATGGATTGCAAACGGGTGTTGTGTGCCTCCATCATGATTCTATGCTTCAAGTCAGAATCGTTAGAAACGCAAAGTCTAGAGTTAACTCGAAGTATTCCTTCTTCATCGATTCTTGCTTCTGAAACAGCACCTTCTTGCACTTTATTCTTCATACGATCACCCCTGTGTCCGTAGCTTGAGCAGCTTTTAACTTTATCGATTAAAGTCTGCTTCTACTCAGATATTCGCCATCATCACGTGGGTCCCCGAGTCTTTAATTCTATCTCCATCCTTTGCAAGTCATACAAAATGGGCTTTTGCGTTGACAATATCGCACTCAGATCAAGATATGATCTTCTACTCAATGCGCCACCACTACGCTCGCTTTTTCCGTGATGATATCAATAAAGTGATCGTAATCTTTCAATAACTCAAGCCAACGCCGCTGTCGCATGTTGAGTTCTTTTTTGGGTGAAGAAATATTTGAGGCTTTTATGGTCCGTATAAATCTCCACTTTCTCCCCATACAAGTAGTGTCTCCATATTTTCAACGCTAAAATGATCACGCTAACTCTAGATCATGAGTAGGATAATTCCTCTCATATTCTTTTGAGTTGTCGCGAGGCATAGGCTATGACTTTCCCATGTTGCATGAGAACACATCCTAACCCTTTGCCTCAAGCATCATCAGATATAACAAATCCATCCGAACCGTATGGTATTGCTGTAACAAAAAGCCAAAATGAGTCTCCTCTCGAGCTCTTGAAACTCTTTCTCGCATTCCTCGCTTCCATACGAAATTTTGTATCTTTCCGAGTCAATGAAGTTAATCTGAGTAGCGATTCGAGAAAATCCTTCCACTAATCTCCGATAATAACCAAATTTAAGCCCGTAAAGTCTACGACTTTGGCCCACCGACTTTTGCTGCTTCCCAACTTTGTATTGCTTCAATCTTCACCGTCAATCAATGAGATACTCCATGTTTTGACACCACGCGCCCAAGGAATGCTACTTCCTCAAGCCGTAACTCGTGATTTCTTCAAATTTTGGTATAAAGCTTGTTTTCACGAAGTCTTTCAAGTATCACCTTTAAATGGTGCTCATGATCTTCACGGCTTTTGAATAGATGAGGATGTCATCAATAAAGACAACAACGAACTCGATCCAAATATTCCTTGAATACACGGCTCATCATATCCATGAAAGCAAAGAGAGCATTAGTCAATCCAAAAGACATGACTAAGAATTCATAATGCCCGCATCGAAGTTCTCAAGGCGCCTTTTGAATATCCTCGCTTTTAATCTTCAAATTGATGATATCCGTAATCTAAGATCGATCTTTGAAAAGAATTGTGCTCCTTGTAATCGGGTCAAACAGTCATCAATGCGAGGTAATGGATACCTATTCTTGATGGTGACATGGTTTAATTCTCAGAGTCAATACAAAGTCGCATACTCCCGCCTTTCTTCTTTACTTACGAATAAAACAGAGCACCCCAAGGAGATGTACTAGACGAATGAAACCGATGTCTAATAACTCCTAGAGTTGACTTTTAACTCCTCAAGTTCAATAGAGCCATTCGATATGGGGTTTTAGAAATGGGTTTTGTACCCGCTCAAGGTCAATAAAGAATTCAACATCACGCTCGGGGTAGACCGAAGTTCTTCAGAAATACATCAGAAATTCTCTAACAATGTAAATATTATCCAAATCAATTTGTCTTTATTCAAATCCATAACATGGGCTAAGAAAGCTTGACATCCGCTTTTCAATAAACGAATAGCTTTGTGGCTTGATATGACAAAAGACTCGATTTTAGTGGTTTAGTTGTTTGAATTGCATAACAGTGTCGGGTTAGAATATGAAAACTAACAACCTTACGAAAAAAATCAATTTTGGTATGATGAGTGGTTAACCAATCAATTCCTAAAATCACATCAAAAGCAAGTATCTTTAAAGAGATAAGATCAACAGTAATGTGATAGTGCCAACTTGATCAAGCAAGATTTATAAACCGTAGATGTAACGAAGGTTTCACCCAACTGAGTTTCAATGATAAGTTAAAGTCCAATTTCTCCTGAGTCAAGTTTAAACGCTGAGCACAAGCAGAGAGATAAAAAGAATGGGTAGAACCGTATTCTAGTAAGGTATAAACTTCGCAAGAATTCAAGATTAGCTTACCCGTGATCACCTCGCTCGGGTTCCTCACGCTTTTGCCAACCACGACAAACGCCTTCCAGAACCGCCGATTTCGACTTATCCGGATGTGTTTTTGAGTCACCATCCCCACTTAAACTTGGTTTTGCTATAGTAACAATCTCGAGCTATATGACCTTCCTTTCCACAGCTTATAACATACCTTGATTGTTGTGGGCGCTTAATGATATGTCCTCTTTCCCGATTTGTAACATCTAACCGGGCTACGCTTCTCCTCCCTAATTTGTTGTTGGTGTGTGTTGTCATCACGATGTCTTCCCGCCATTGTTGAATCTCCTTTTTCTAAAATTTCCACTGACTCACCTCTCCTATTATCATGGCCACGATTACCACCCGAGTGGTTACCGCTTTTGTCCGTATTTTTCCCTCCTCACCGGTTATCATCGCTCGATGATCACCGTCACACCGTATGACCTCGGTCAGGGTCCCCTCTGGTTGAGTATACTCATTATCTCGCTCTAATAATTGAGCCCTCGCTGACAACATCCGATACGTAGAAAATTTATGAGAGATAAGGTATCGACGAATCTCGGTTTTAGACCTCTCGTAAACATCCGCGCCATATACGCTCCTCATTCTCTACCAAATGAGGTGCAAACCTCGATAACTCCGCTAAACTTCGCCTCAGATCGAGACACCGCCATGTTGTTCTCGCTCTCAGTCTAATAAACTCTACCTCCTTCATATGACGAATACTTTCGTGAAAGTACTTGTCATTGAACAGTTTCAAAATCTTTCCAAAGACATGTTGAGTGCGGGCCGGGTCAGGTACGCTTCACGATTCCCACCAAAGAATCCGCCTCACCACGGAACATAAAGGTGGCGAATGGAACCTTCGTCCTCCGCCGCATCCCAAGACATCGAATATCTTGGTAATTTGCTTGACCCATGTTTCCGCTTTAATCGGATCGGCTTTCCCTAAAATCTGTGGTCCCAACTCCTTGAACTCGCTTGGGTCAGGATGCATCACATCGCTATCCATCATTTCCACCCATATTTTGTACACGAAGTCTCCTCGCCCGATTTTGCATGAACTGCAAAAAGCTCCTAAACATTCCATCATTCATCGCTTGCTCTAGAGTGTTGTTTATGTGAGGAATATTGCCTTCCTGTCAGCACGCTCTCCTCGGTTTGTGACTAAAGGTTGTTCCACAGCCTCATACACTCCATTGTTAACGCTTCTCAAAGCAGCCCATTCTTAAATACCGCCATAAAACAAGGGTTAATTAAACAAATTAACATATCACATAATATCCCTATATTATGACCGACCAACAAATAAGCTTAGATAGACACACTAGCTAAAGGATTTACTCATCTCTCCCTCCTAGTTCTATTCCCCGATCTCCGCCAGAGACCATATCCCTAAGCTTTGATACTAACCGTGACGCCCCCAAAATAGGTATACAACACCCATTCTCGAGTCGCCAAATACATGGTACGTAAAGCAAACTACAACTTCAATAATACAATTGTCGTGCAAAATACATAACACATATACATGTGAGTTTAAATACAAATATTGTCTTCTAGACAATATCAACACTCAAATAAGTCCTCATTATAATTATTCATACACTATTTTACGTAAATAGTGAGGACTCGCTAAAACATCTTTCTAGAACCATCACTCCATACCCCGACTCGATCCTCGCTATGTTCTCACCTCCCGAGAAGAAAAAATGAACAAAAAAAAAGGAAAAGGGTGAGCTCAACTAGCCCAAAGAAAGAATATTATGACTAAGATAATATACAACAAATTATCATTAGTCTTCAACAGGAAAAATCTGATAAAATATAATAGACAACAAGTTTTAGATCAACAAATGCAAATGAAAACAACAATCCATTGTAAGAGTCACGTAGAGAATGAATTCTACTATCTTCTAAGATTTAAAAGTCCATCATCAATATTTTATCCTCAGAACAACAATCAATATACATCTTTAATCAAATATTCATCTTTGCACTACATGCCAAAGATATTCATTTGTATCACCAAATGGGTCATGTTCATCTCAACACTGCTCATCTTTGCACTACGCCCAAAGATATTCATCGCTTAATCATTCATCTTTGCACTACAAAAGCCAAAGATATTCAAGAATATCATCATTTAAGACCGAGGATGATGAAAAATATTTTAAAGAAAACGAATCCAAAGGAGATGTAAGGACAAATATTAGGGATTCAGATAATAAATTATCCAAGATCAATAATACTATATAATAACCAATTGTGAAGCGTAATTCAAAAATAAAGATCAAAACATGGATACAATCAAAGATAGTAACCAAAATAGACATCTTGGACAAAAAGGAAAATTTTCATTTTTCTATGAATAGTGGTCGATTCGTGAATAAAGGTCAGATACGTGAATAAAGGTCGTATACGTGAATAAGAACCCCGACACAAAAAAGTTCCAAATTTGATTAAAAGTTCACCAATATTTCTAAGATAATGATATTGAGAAAATAATATCATTTAAGAAGAAAATAACATCCCTTACCTCAAAATAACTGTATTTCCGATCGAATATCTGATATAAAGTCAAGGAAAATTTGTACCAATAACAACTCTCAAAGTATCAAAATACTCACAAAAATACGCCGATAATCTAGAGAGAGAAAAAACTTGTTTCGTGTGATTTTCAATTCTAACCTAAGCGCCTATATTTATAGGAAAATGCTAGAACGCCAAAAGAGACTAAAATAATAAAATATTATTATTTCTCTTTTTTTCTCGCACGCTTCACATTTTCACCAACCAAGCCAATGAACCAATCTTGAAAAAAAAAAATCAAAAAATTTCATGATGTTTTAAAAAAAAAAAAGTGGGTCCCACCCATAATTTAATAAAATTATTTTATTTTCCTCAAACTTCAATAATTCATAGAAAATAGCCCGCTTATCGTAAAAATACTAATTTTATGTCCATTCCACACTAAAATCGAATTCTCTACAACTTTGTAGCTTTGAGTTTTTCCAAATTCCAAATGTAAAAATATCCAAAATCCACAAACGGATGATTTTAATACCTCCATTCCGACAAAAAAATACCGATAAAACACCTCAAAGATTAATTCCTTCATTTATAACCACATAAATAAATCCATCATTTATATCCACATCAAATAAATATTTTCTTATCATATAAATCAATAATTAATTATTCACAAATAATATTATAGTAATCACAATTATGACAACCAGCCGCTCCTCAGAAAGAGGGGGCTTTCCAATAAGGATTTCTCCTCATCGCGCGCAATTAGGTGACCAAACCTCTCCTCGATGTAACTTTCTAGACATTGCCAATAATGCTATCTAATAATATTATTCAAATAATATGAATTATTGATCCGATAATGGGAAATATCAGTGCAAAGACAATTATCAAAACAACAATAATATAAACTATCAACGCAACAATTATTGAATCAATAAAATAAAATATTGAATAAGAATTACCGTAATAATTATCGAGTAAAGGCCTTCTTACGCATTTAATCAATAATTCAACAATACAATAAATACCGCATGCTACCGTGCAACCACGCCAGACATCGTAAACCACGCCAGACATCAATTTTTTTAACCACCGTGTATTCCAACAAAGGTTAATTTACAGTAAATAATTACGCCGTTATTTATAAAAAACTCATACTTTGTCGCTTTCATCCGAATCAAAGCATTATATCAAATTATTCCTTATTATGGGGAAAATTCCACAATTTATAATAAGTCAGTCTTACTTGGATCTTTTGCATTTAATATTCTTTACACCCTAAAAAATATTCCACACACCGTTCTTCTCCCCTCTTCAATCAAACTAATTTTGTAATATTCCCCTCACCAAAAACCCTAACCCTAATAATATTTTATAACCACTTTCTTATTTTGCAAAATTTGCACATTTCACCCATAACTAAAAGCATTATATCAAATTAACACCTTATTAATTTAGAATAATGAATAGAGAAAATTCAATTTTATTTATAATAAGTTTCAAGGCCATGTTCCCAGGAAGTTCGCAGGGAGAACAAGCAGGAGGGGAGGACAACAACAATGACAACAACAACAAAGAGAACCAGATTGTACCTCCATTGACGGAAAATCAATCGGTTCCAATAATTAACTTGGAGCCCCAGAATAGTGGTGACATGCCACAACCTAGGTTGGAAGTAAGCCAATCTCAGACAAACATCATCCCAACTGCTCTCCTAGTATTTTCACAGGTGCAGATGCCAACCATCCCAACCCTTGTCCAGCGAGTGAGTCAACAACTGCCACCAGTGCAAGCTTTGCACGATGCAAGTGTGCATCAACCATACACACCGCCAATACAATAGTATATTACAACACCCCAGAGAGTTCACGCCACAAGCCAGTACGTGACGAAGGATAATATGATCGATGTGATCAATCAACTTCGCAGGCAGACATCCCGACCCTCGGAGTTAGACTTTACTCCACCTTACCCGGCACACATTCGGAGGCAACCTTACCCAACAGGGTATATCGAGCATCCCCCTCAATTTCCAAAGTACAATGGGGAGAAAGGAAGTGCCAGAGAACACATTGCCAGGTTTGTGGAGTCGATCTCTCCATGGTTAGGATATGATGAAATGAACAATCACAATTTATTGATGAGAGAATTCAACAAGACTTTGACGGATAATGCCTTCAGTTGGTACTACAACTTAGAGAAGGTATCAGTCCATGATTGGGATGATCTAAAATTGCAATTTTTTAAGAAATTTTTCTATGTACAGAAACAGGTAACCATCGTAGAACTCATGCGATTCAAGCAAAAGCCAAACGAGGAGTTGACAAATTACGTGGATAGGTTCAGGGCCCAAGCACAGAAGTGTGCAGAGCTAATTAAAGAAAAGAACTTGGTTAGCATATACAACAATGGTGCTTTAGACGCCTTCAAGCCCAATCTCATTACCAAAGCTTGTGATTCATTTGTGATCCTCTCATCTTTTGCACAAGATTTGGGGGGAGTCATGACATTTCCCACAAGCCATGTGATGGTTACATGGAAGAGCAAGAGGACAACAACTGTGGCTTTTGCGAATTCTCAGTCAAAACCACAAGGGGGCAAGAGGGAGAAGAATGAGAAATTTGAGCGAAGCAGAGAAAAGCACGGGGACAAGTATACCAGAATGCCAGTTCCGGAGGCTATTACATGCAGAGAGAAGGCATTCAGGAGCCTGTACGAACAATGGATCGAGCACGGGGTGGTGAAACCTCCAAGGCCCCAGTTGGTTGTGACGGAAGAGATGAATAGAAGACCAGATTTTTGTGTATACCACCAATACGCGGGGCACTCCACTATGGACTGTTACAGTCTGTGGAGGATATACCATGAGAAGCTAGTGGCCGGGGAGATTGAACTAGGAGAAGAAATGTGCAACATTATCACCCATGGTGCAGTCCCGGAAGTCAAGAACCCAAATACTGGCTCTACCAATGAAAGAACTCTAAACTACAGATGAATTAAAAATCCACCCAAGATGGTGGTCCACCAAAAATGGTGGTTTAAGTCCTCAAGAATATCCCTTGCCAAGAAATTGGATGACCAAGGTAGGAGGCACAAGAATTGACGAATTAAAAAAAAAAAAAAATTCCACCCAAGATGGTGGTCCACTCTAAATGGTGGTCAAGTCCTCGTAGACTGCACTTGCTAAGAAATTGGACGACCTAAGTGATGAGGCACCCGATTTAAAGTCCTCTTAGACTGCACTTGCCAAAAAATTGGACAACCCAAGTGATGAGGCACCCGATTTCAAGTCCTCGTAGACTGCACTTGCCAAGAAATTGGACGACCCAAGTGACGAGGCACCCTAGTGTTACACTTTATCATCAAAAGCGAACGAGGCACCTGACTATAAGTCCTCGTAAGTTATACTTTCACCTTCAAAAGTAATCGAGGCACCTGACTAACAGCCCTAGAAAGTTACACTTTCAACTTCAAAAGTCATTGAGGCACCTGAGTATAAGCCCTCAACCCTAAAAGTTACACTTTATCTTTAAAAGTGGAGAACGTTATGCTTTATTCGACAAAAGCAAGAAAGTTGCACTTTATCTCTAAAAGTGGTGAACGTTATGCTTTCTTCGACAAAAGCAAGATTTATTATATGAAACGTTATGCTTTTCGTTAAAGCAATTTGATTATCAATAAATTTGTCAAACTTTCACTTATACTTGATTATTTCTGCTGATTTATATATAAAAATAGGTATGGATTCAAGTGTTAGTTTGCATGAAATATATATACATGAATTTTCTGATACAGGAAATGAAAAAAAATTATGAAAGCCATGATCTAGAAGCCATGACCTGTCGAACTGAAGAGAGTGGAATAACTAAAGCCTCCAAGTCGACAATGGTGGTGCCCTGAGCCTTCTTATTGGAGGCTATCGAGCCTTCAAAGTTTTGATCAGCTGACTAAATTTCCCAAAAGCTTGGGCTTCAATTTATCTATGGCATCTTGAAGCTCCTAAAGCTCTACATAAAGTAAGTCATTCTCATAGAGACATGAAGTGACTTTCGAACGAAGTGCAACAACATGATGATTGGAAATAAAGAGATCCAACCTAGTATGAAAGGGAGACATGTCCAAGGAGAGTTAGGAGATACCAAGATATCCTTGAAGAGCTCCTCTATGGCTCGCCCTCCTAGGGTTTGCTCCCCTAGAGGTCCCCTCTCGTAGGACTTTTGTTTTTGAAGCTTGCAAAACATCAAGCCCCGCGAAGTGTTTAGAAACTGGAATCAAGGCTTCAGCACTTAAAATATTTTGCGCGATCATCTCACCAAAGGCGTGACTCACGCGCATGGGGAAAAATGCTTACTCGTATATGGTATAGACATCCTCCAGCGTAGAGGTGCATTCCTCCCCCAAGCAGTGACGAATGTGCAAGTAGAGGAGCACCATCGCGAGATCAATACAATAAGGGCATTATGGTCCTGTTGGATATATACATAGGTCTCTGCATAGTTGAACACAACAAAAGATGCCCGCACTCTTGAGTATATCTACGTAATCGGTGTTTCCAAGGATCTCGCTTGGTTCAATCTCGCCATTCTCAAGGCGACCGGATGAATCGAGATGAAGCGAGGGGACCGAAAGGGTATTCTTTCTTCTCTATGCATATGCGGGGAATGCGATAGGAATGAGAGAAGTCATCTCAACCTCCACAAGCCGCTGCATATAGAAACAAGGCTTTCCTCTCTGGCAGAAGAAGAGTTGTACGTTCATAAGTCTGGACTCGCTCCCAAAAGACGTTGGAAAGACCAAAAGAGGGGAGCCCTTCCTCAATCATTGAGAAACGGGGCCTCCTTGGTTGTTCCCAAGTCTGAAGAATGTTCAACGGGGAAGGCCTGCAAGAAAAAAGAATTTAGCATAAGGAATCTAAAGAGTACGAGCATTAGGATTCATTCAAATAAAAAATAGGGTAGAGGAAGAATGGAAAAATGTAAAGGAGGCCATTAGGTTGGTCCCCCTAGGGGTTGCCCCCCCCCCTAAGGGTTGGCCCATAGGGTTTAGCCGCCTAAGGAACTCTCCCCTCTTACATTTAACTTCTCCTTTCTCGTTGAATCAACTGATTGAAATAAATGCTACTTCGCCGGAATATTCGAGCCAAGATCCTTGTTAAGGTGAAATGGTCTGGAATAAATTCTTCCTCCTTGCAGTGTTATTTTTTTCTTTCAGAATATCCGAGCCAAGAACCTTGTTAAGGTGAAATGGCTCAGAATGAATTCTTCCTTGTTGCAGTGTTGCCTCTTTTTCTTTCAGAATATCCGAGCCAAGAACCTTGTTAAGGTGAAATGGCTCAAAATGAATTCTTCCTTGTTGCGGTGTTGCCTCTCTTCTTTGAGAATATCCGAGCCAAGAACCTTGTTAAGGTGAAATGGCTCGGAATGGATGCTTCCTCCTTGCGGTATTGCCTTTTCTTTGACAATATCCGAGCCAAGATCCTTGTTAAGGTGAAATGGCCTGAAATAGATGTTTCCTCATTGTGGTGTTGGAGTCTAAAAAAAATGAAAAGAAAAGAAATAGAAGAAGTAATCATGAAGCATCAACCAAACGAGTTCTGCATGGACCATCCAACGGTGAACAATTGAATTTCTAAATCAGATTATCACCAACATGACATTCAAATATCCAGGTATGGTACTGTTATCTATTATATGCATGTAATTCGCAGTGTGACTGCTGGTCATGATAGATAGATTAATTCTTATATTATCCATCCTGCTATCCATAGAGTTATAGACCTTCTGATATTGCAAAGCTTCAAATTTAGAAGAACATATGAATATTGCCCACATATAGTAATCAGAAGTCAGAACCAAACACCACAAGAACAATTATATGTAAACCAATAGCACTTGCTATTTTAGACTTTTGGCCAACCTTACTAAACCAGTTCATGTTGAAAAGCAAGGTTCCAAAGAATCAGTATACAAAGCATAACAGATTCCTCAAAATATAATTGGATGACCTGAGTCACACTTGTAAGGGGGAATAAACTCTTGACCGCCCAAATTCAGAGATGCAAAACTTATGAATATGCGAAAGCTTTCTAGATGCACTATTAAAGATTAGAATTCTTCTTAAAAAAAAAAAAAAATCATAAAAAATTAACCGAACAACAATATATATACATATAATAATTAATCCACCAAACCATGTGAAGAAAAATAAACTACACATATACATACTGTTACTAAAGGTATATATGATAATATACAAGGTATATTATAACAGAAACACAAAAGAACACAAGACAAATCAACATCTTGTGACCTTGTCTTCTTCCACCAATTCAAGGAGCTGAGTTTTCTTGAGATCGAGATCAGATAAAAGTCGTATCTGATTTGCCAATACATGAAAGCAAAAAAAAAAAAAAAACCAAAAAAAATAAAATAATAATAATAATAATAAAAATTATTATTAAAAAAAAAAATCTTGGTAATCAACTACATGTTTTTGCCGTATGTTCAAAACAAATGAAAGATGTAAAACATACCTTAGTTATTTGGGAAATTAAACCAACCATCAAATGGGGCTGTAGAAAGTGATGAAAAAGAAAGAAATTTTAGCAATATAAGCAAAGAAATAAGCATTCTTAAACTTCTAATATATAGCTGCAAATTAAAAAAAAAAAAAAAATCAATTCGAAAAATTTCGTGGCATGTTTTGAAAAATCAAGATGCAGTGAATTGTTTTGTCCTATATATATATAAATAAAGAACATGGAAGACAATCAAGTCATAAATGGATGGATGCTACTGACACACACATATATATATGGCTTGCTTTTCTACTCTTTAGTTAAAATATTTTTATTTTTTTTCAGAGAACACATTATGCTTGCTTTTCTACTCTTCAATTTTTTCAGGTGGTAATCATTTGTTTACCTTTCAAGAAGCTGCACGGTCACCACTGGTCCACTTCTCTGCAATTGTTTTTCTACTCCAGTTTTTATTTTTTTCTTGCGTCTTCTCTCTCTAAAAAAAGAGAGAGAGAAACTTGTCCAGTAAAATTAATTGCTAAACTTGTCCAGCGGAATCAATTCTGTCAATCCCCATGAATGACTACGCGATATCACCAATTAAGGGGAAAAGATCTTGCGCTTAAAAAATAATAATATTATTATTATTTTACCAAATTAAATTATTCTTATTTAAAAAATATTTCTCGACTTTCGAAAAATATTTTTGTAAAATAATTCCTTCCTAATTTTATTTTATAAGTATATAAATAAAAATAATTTTTTTTTGTTTCCAAAATATGAATGATTTGAGTGTATATACATATATATAAAGAAAAAAGGATTTTATTTTATTATATATATATCTATCTAAGTTTAGAATTGATATATATATATATATATATATATATATATATATATATATTATTAAGAAAACAAAGATTTCTTTTGTTATCAAGGAAACAAAGATTGTGCAGGATTTGGAGAAGATTTTTAATATATTGTGGGAGAGCTCTCCTAAGGGGTCCCCTCTCCAAGAATTTTTTTATTTTCAGGACTTGCAAGATCGAACTCTGCACATTGTTCAGAAATTTGAAACAGGACTCAAAGACTCGAAGAAATTTGCACGATCGCCACTCCGAAGGTGTGACTCATGTGCAGGGGGCAAATGTGAGTCCATGTACAAATTAGGGTTCACACATACGACCTAAAGAATTGAATGACAAACAGAAAAGCCGAAAATAAAGAAGCAAGACCTGAGAGAATCTTTCACGTGTCCCAAGGCAGAAGACACGTGGAAGCGACTCATTTTGAGAATTGATTGAGGGATTGGATTGGTGGCTAGAAGGGCAGGACCATCTGGGCATTACTCTGATGACTATCGGTAAATTTGGAATTTTCCCAAGGACATGTGCCTAGCACATGACCGCTCTTCAAAAAATCCTATAAATACCCCTTCCACTCCATTGGGAAAGGGACGGCTCTTCAGACTCATAACTTAGACCTTTTAGAAGACTAGGAGACTTGGACTCAATCCAAAGATTCAAGAAGGCTCTCTGAATCCTTGCTACTCTAACAAGGTTCTCGAATTCTAAGAGTTCTGCCACGTGTCGTTGGAGTAATCGCTCACTTGTTCTTCTCCCCTCTTCAATCAATCAATTAATTCCGTACTTTTCGTGGATTTCTCTCCTCCTCAGCCAACACAAAACCCTAACCCTAGCAAGGTACGATTTCCTTGTCCACACTATTTATAGGAGAATGACAGGATACTATTTAGGAAAATAATCACGGACGCACAGTAAAATAATATTCGGACGCAATTCATTAGCATATATTTGAGACAACCAATAAGAGAGTGTCCTCCTGAAGAGGTAATTGGAGTTTGGGAGATATGGACCAATGAGAGAGCGCCCTTATTAACAAGTTAGTGAATAGTAGCTGAATTAATTGAAAAGTTGGACAAAAATCTAATATCCCACCAATCAAAAGGTTACCTTCTTTGAAGGTAATTGGCTATACGTAAAAATTATGTTACATTTTAAAAAATTAAATGAATAAACACTGATTTAAAAGGATAATTAAACAAACATCTGCCACTCATCAATTATTATTCTTATCTTTAATCAACACGAACTTATTCATCATTAATATTATAACTCATAATATTAACAACCAGATCATTCCCAGGAAAGATGGGGCTTTCCGATAAGGAATTCTCCTTATTGGCGCGCAATTAGGTGACCAAACCCCTTTACTCGACAAAACTTTCTAGACATCGTCAATAATACAAATAATAATATGAATAACTTTTTCATCTCAATTATTGATTTAATAATATAAAATATTGTGTAGATGATACTGTGACAATAATTGAATCAATAATATGCGATACTATGCAACAATTACTGTGCAATAATTGAACAAAACTGAGTGACTTCTCACGTAAACATCAATAATCAAAGCTTTTATCAGATAATACCGTAAGTGTTACTATGCAACCACGCCAGACATCGCATTTTTTATCACCGGGTATTTCAACAGCTTAACGGTAAAATTTTTGCCGTTATTTTTATAAAAGTTATTTCACTGCTTTTCTAATTCCGACAGTAATTCCGTTGTGGGTTCCACTAATGATTGTGTCGTCGTACGAATATTCCCTGCTAAAACGAATATTCCCCGACCAAATGAATATTTTATAACAACTTGCTTACTTTTCAAAATTTATAAATATTACCCACAACTATAACATTATATCAAATCCAGACCATAATATTCAAAATGATATGTAGAGAAAATTAATCTTTATTCATAAAAGTTGTTAATGCTTTAACCTGCAAATTAAGTAAAATTGAGCACGACAACCCAACAAAAGTCTAACAGCTTATTATGCAACACGTAGCACATAATTTCATATTCAATTCATGCTTAATAATCTCCTCGCATATTATCAATGCAACGTCAACTTATCGATGATTATATATCACATGCTTCCGTAGACTGAGTTCCCTAACTCAGAACAAATTAGTCATAAGTTGACTTTGACCATTCACAAAGCAAGTAATGCAGTTCATGAGTATCCACATACTTATAAACATAAATTATGCTAACAATTAATTCATACCAATTTACGAGTCCAAATATATAAATTGAGAAACTTGTCTATCGCGTTGATTACAACTTTAGTTTAACAGCTAATAGCTATCTGCGCTTCACAAAATCTACACAGTCATATAATCACATGTATACATCAGTCATACTCATTCATTGCGAACTTAATTTATATTAATTTAACACAATAGCTTTATTAACTTTTACTTTGCCATTTAGTTTCATTTAGAAACTTTTATCCAACCCTCGCTTGATATAATCATTCCATGTTTGAACAAACTAGATACCTTGTGTCTCATGTATTACATCTTATAGAAGAATCATGCACCCACGCCCCTAAGTCTAGATTATATTAAAAACAACTTGAAAGCTTTGTAGCACGACGCGACCGCGCTGCCTTTAGGCTTAGGAGTGGCGCGACCACGCTACTCCTCTTAAGGCTTAGGACTGAAATTTTATTACCTTGTTCACTTCTTAACATGTTATAACCTTTCCACATATCTAATAACACATTTAAGTCACATTGGCACATCGATTAGTCATAAAATAATATTCACTATTCGCTTACATTAATTTCATTCTATGACCCATCATTTTTTAATTGTCACATTATATCATCTTATGTGATTACGACTTGTTACTATGTCTTATTACATGTTTAATACTTCAGCATGTTGATTAGAATAGGTTGGATCAACATCCCCTGGGCCATACATTTAAGGTCTCATTTCTAGGCTTGATCTCACTACTAAAGACGCCACGCCCACATTTGGCCTTAGTACCGGTAGCAGTGGGTGCCTAGTTAAGCTCGAATCACAACAAGAATGACTCCCACACGCAAAAAATCGGTTTCCGAGCCACACGATTTAAACTCTGTTTTCATCCAAACTTCCTATCTTCTTCATCTAAGGTCCAGATTAATTGATTTTCGACTCTATAACCTTGTTAAACACTGAACTACTCATCTATAGACTAATTATAACATTTTGAAAATTTTTAACAACCCATTTTAAGGTTTCAATTCCAATGTTCATGCTATATTTTCATACTTTACGAAATCTTCCACCACGAATTAGATTTAAACCCGATTTAGATCATTCAAATTGGGTTATTTTTTTTTTTATCTTAGAGGAGTATAACATACAACCATCAAACGAAATCTTTAAACACACCCACACCACTATAGAAATCCGTAAAACAGACCAAAATGACTAAAATCAACCTAAAGGTCCATTTCTTTCTCTTTTACACATAATTTCAGTTTTGATTATTTTGATTTCACTTGTGGATGATGTTAATTGCACCTTTTTTTATGAGTTTTGATCAATTTGGGGATTAATTTAGACCCATTAATTGATTGAATTTATATTAAATTAAAAGTGCATTTAATAGTCTATTACAAGGAGATTAATAGAGAGCGATATATGGTTCAAGTAAGAATTATATATTTTGTTTTAATTGTATCCAAAGTGGAGTATATGAAAAGGTTCATTGTTGTTTAAGAAAACTATTTTCTTTAAGTCCCACACTGAGTAGGAATAAAACTATTTAATACTTTATAAGTATATGTGAAATATTTTAATTCACTAGTGGTACTAAAGGAAAGACTTGGATTTGGTCACAATGACGTGGTGCAAGCACACCACTTGCCAAGGCCCCGGACCCAAAAGTGTTCAGCGTCATAAAGTCGCGATGGCACTTTAGGCGCACTTTGCACGTGCACATCGTCGCTAGGAGCCAAGAGCCTATTTTTTTTATCTTGAACCAGATTACTAGACCTTTAATCATTATGGATACAAAGAGTTCTAAAACTGTTATAAATTGATGTGATTATTACATCATTTACTTTATAAACTGATGTTTTATTTACAATTCAGTTTTATCAGTTTTAAAATTGAACAGTCTTTCTTCTTCTTCCTTCTCATCAACCTTTACAAAGTAGCATAAATTGAGATTTATCAGTGAGTTGCTATCACTGAGAATTAGTATAGGCTTGACATATATCCAGGAGATGAATTGCTGGGAGCCTTTAGCAAACCTTTTTGGTAAAGGGAAATAAACACATTAAAGACAGGGACTAACCCGTGTCAAATCCTTGTTCCAATTATTCTGTGTTCATTTTAATTTCTTCAGATGATACTAACAGATTATCTAACACCTAACATCACCTAATTAAACTTTCATGAACTCTTACAACCCAAAAAAACTCTCAGCAAAGAAAAACTTAAGAAATACAAACTAAGAATTTCAGAGTTAATTTCTTACGTACCTCTTAGATTCCTTTTGCTTAACTAGATGATCTAAGATGCTTGTTTACACTCCTCCTTGCCTCTGATTGATCTTCTAGAGCTTTCTCTCAAATTCTCACTACAAACCCATTTACTCTCTCTCTCTCTGTGAATTCTTTTTTTCTTTGCAACATAAAATAAACGGATGAGGATCAAAGGTAACTTATCGAGTGTTTTGGGAGAGGAAAAGATCAGAGCGTTTGTGACAACTCGAAAATTTAAAAAATCTTAAATGATTAAATTAAAGGTTGAAATTTAAAACCTAGAGTGAAAATAAAGGATTTATTTAAAAATTTTAAGAAAAATCTATACGGTTTAATAATTGAAAGAGATTATGTAATAATAAATATGGCAAGCCATATGAAGAAGGTTTATTGAATGTAGCAAACTGTATGAAGAGGTTTAATAGACATTAAATTAAATGTCTAGTCTAATTTATCTAATTTATGAGTATATAAATTATTTTATGATTTATGAAGGACGTGTATGTTGACGTAATATGGTAAATATATTAAATTTTATTTGCTATAAGTAAATAAATTTATATAAACAATTTATAATGTGAGAAAATAAAAATATTAATTATTTTCTATATGTCATGTGTGCATGTTTGGTGTAACTGGTAATTGGGAGTTAGTGAATATATATTATATATATATATATATATATATGTTTATTACGTGGGGAGAATAAAATTGTTGGGAACAATATGCGTAATGAAGCATAATAGAGGTGGGTTAAGCATATAATATTTATATATACTTTACCCAAGAGTATTAGAATAAATTCTTATACAAAATTAATTTAATAAAGAAAATATATTATATTTATCGTAATATCTTAAGGAAGTAAATAAATTCTTCATTGAATTTATGTTAATGAGGTAAGGATATTATATTACAATATCTTGGGTATGTAAATAATTGTATTTGCATGAGAAATTATGTGTAGCATATTTATTTTTGCAATTATAAAATAAATATGTAACTTAAGTATGTTATGTTGTGTTTTATATAATTTATATATCAAAGATGGGTTATATAAATTATATGCTTTCTTGAGGGTAAAATAGTTTAAGGAGATTTATGTAGTAACTTATTTGATTAAATTAAGTTACTAAGATTGGGTAATTAAATTATTTAATAAAAGTATTAAAAGAATAATTGAATTAATTATTTAAGTAAGCAAATAATGCAATTAAAAGAAATCATAATGGACAAAATATGAGGTGTAAAAGCAATTAAAAATTTGGGCAAGACAAGGGGGAGTGCACCCGCCACATGTAAGAGGATAGAAGGAGCATGGGATTGTTTTTTTTTATTTTGTCAAAGCAATCATCCACCTCAAGCCAAGTGGCTCCTTCTTACTTGGCCATAATATTTTGCAAGATTTGTAAGTAAAGAAGAGAGAGAAGATGAGAGTTAGCAAAAAGAATTTGAAGGAAGGGAGAGAAAAGGAAGTGGTCGGCAACCACTTGAAGGAGAAAGAGAGAAAGAAATAAAATAGAAAGAGAAAGAGAAAGAGAAAGAGAAAGGAAGAGTTTCGGCAGTCTTAGGTGAGGGAGAAGAGAGGGGTTTGATCCTTGCATATCCTAAGTTCATCTCATATTATAGAAGAAGATGGAAAGCTCTAAAGGTATAAAACCTAAACTTTAGCTTGATTTAATTATTTTGGTTGTTTTAAATCAAATCATGGGTTGTGATCTTAAAATCTAAAAATCTTGGATCTACATGTTATATAGTGTATTATGTATAGATCTAACTATTTTGAGTGATAAAAAATTGGATCAAGAGAAAGAAAAGTAAAATAATTTTTAAAGCTTAAGAAAATTAGTAGACTGCTGACCCTAAGAGGGAATTTCGAGATTAGTTAGATGTTCCAGAAAATTTTGGGCTTTTGGTATATTGTAGTACACTGAATAAGCTTTCCATAGACTCCGGAACGGACTATATCCGACTTCGGAGGAAAGAGTTATGCCATTTTAAAGTAGCCAAGTCAAAACTGGAAAACTCATTTCGGTTCAGTCCCTTTGTACGAATTTCTGGGCTGATATGTTCGGAATCTGGAAAAACGTCAGTAGGGAAGAGTTGTAGTCCTGGAAGTTAGCTTCGTGTGAGCTCAAGAATTGCCTAAAAATGTTTTAAAATGAAAGAGTTATGGCTGTTTTAGCGAAAGAGGGTAAATCTGGGAAAAAGATGAAAATTGTTGCGAGTGGACATTTTTGGGGACAGTTTTACGCTGCCTAAGAGGTCCGAAATTACTGGCTGATATTTTCTAAAAATACATTGGTATGACATGTATAACATATCCAGAAATCAGATTAATCGGAGTTACGAGTAATACGTGAGAAAATCGCGAAATAACTAGTTTGTTAAGCGCATCACACCGGCAACAAGAAGAGATGTGCAAAGACTCACAAGACGCCGCACCTTGACCAGCGACGACGCCGTGATGTCTTTGTTGTTTGACGTCCTTTTCGCGCATTGTTTTGATTAGTTTCCGTGATCTATTTTCGAGGTGTGAAATTTTTCTAAAATACTATGACATGAGGTCTATAATACGCCCAAAATTTCGCTGTTATATGACTCATGATTTGAGAATTAAAAATGATCGAATAGGCATGTCAAGACTTGTAACGAAGCGAACGCCGAAGCGTCGCAAGGCCGAATCGACTTTGACGCTCGACGTTCAATCGCTGCTCCTAAAAAAATAATAAGTCATAATAAATCTAATAAAGTCCTAACTGATTTAGATTTGACTATAAGTGATATTTATGCCGAGAAACTTTCTTTTAGGCATAAATAAAGCAATAAAAATATGTAATAAATATAAATTACATATTTAAGCGAAATAAAGCGAATATGTATATATATATTTTGTGGTGCAACAAAGAATGTAAAACTCTTAAAAAATTGCATTAATCATAAACATGATATTTTGAGGTTTTCGGTGCTCAAAATGAAGTTTTTAAGCTGAGATTTATGTAACGTAATATATATATATATATATATATATGAAAACGAAAAAGCGAATAATCGTAAAATGAAAAATAAAGCGAATGTGTTAGCGAGATAAAATATTTATATATGAGGCAACAGTCAGTGTTGACTAATAATATAATAAATTGAGTTTTACTATAAAAGCTATGCATTAGCTGTTTAAACTCCGAATTTGCGAGTAAAGGTAAATGATATTTCTGAAATGAAATTTAAATGGTTAAAGCTTCAAGATGTAAAATATTTGCATCTTAAAATGTGTGAGACCTTTATTATTTATGAAACAAATAAAATATTATTACATGATTAACAATATTAGAAGGTGATTAAAATATTATTAAATGATTAATAATATTAGTAAAGGATTTAAATATTATTAAATGATTAATAATATTTATGAATGATAAATATTCTATTAAATGATTAAAAATATTAGATAAAAGTTTAAGATAATGGTTAAGTGATAGTAATATTATTAAGGGATAATAATATTACTAATGAGTTAAAGAATTATTCAATGTTTAATTATGTGGCTAAATGTTAGCTAATTTATTATTTGAGTAATAATGTTGTGAGATAAAATGTATTATGTTAATTGAAGGATCGATCTTATTAATGATAGGTCTTTCATAAGAGATTAAATTAGATTGCATAGCGATAATCAACGATGCAGGCAAGTTTCCTTAACTCAAACTTGAGTTGTATGTTTAAAGCATGTTGGTGAATAATTATTGTTACTTATTCACGTCTATACTGATTATTGATTCGCACTTAGTGCATGTTGCATATGTTCATTAGGGGTGAAAGGCTGATCACCTTCATTACCATAAGGTTCAGTTAAATTGTTCATGGTCATTTTTGACCTTCAAACATTATTGATTCAGTCATGCAATTATTAAAACTTGATTCATATTATTTCACAATTATTATATTGTTGAAAACTTGAAAGCTTATTCATTCTTTTCAATCATGATATATCTCCGTTGTATTTAAAACTTGCTGGGCAAATTTGTTGCTCACCCTTACTATATCATGATAAAAATTTTCAGATTAAGATGAAAGCTCGAGTAAAGACAGAAGCAAAGACAAAGTGCAAGATTAAATTATGGTGCAGTTAGATTTATTAAATTTTCTGACGAAAATAGAATTGTAAACCTTTTTAGATATTGAAGGTATATTTTTAGTTTAAGGTTGTAGACCTTGGGAATGATGTGTAAAAGTTAAATGTATAAATAATTTATGTTTATATCTTCCGCAATAATTATAGAAATAATGTACCAGCTCTGAGGTAAAAAGCACCCGAATTTGGGGATGTCACAACGTTACTTGTTGATCCAACATTTGGCCGCCTGCATTTTTTTTTTTTTGCTTCTCCCTCTCTTCTAATTGGTCCAACTATTTCTCCCTTATTTTTAATTGGTTGGCATATATTAGATTTGCCTGCTAAATTATTTAGCTAGATACCCTTCACCAACTGTATCCAATTAACTCCTCCAAATATCGACAATTATATCCCTTTTATATACCTCCCATTTATCTATTCATTTAACCAAATTTGGCTTTACAAATTTTATTTATTGAGTTTATTATGGAATTAAATTGGACATTTAATTCCTACATATTTAGAATATTTAATTTCTTTTCTTCTATAAATTGTCTCAATACAATTGATTTAATCTATACATTTAATCACAACTTAAATATTAATCTTGACACCAATATTTATTTATAGATATATTGGTTTTTAGCATCTCATAGTTAATTTATATTTGCATGGCATAATATAATATATTAGGTCATTACATAAATGCATTACATTTATATGCAATATATTAACTCTCTCATTTTTATTAAAACAAAGATAATTTTTTCGTTAATTTACTACTTTAATTAATTGAATTAACCACATCATTTATTAAATTTAATTCATAATAACTACATGAATAATGCTAGGGCCACAAACTATTCTACAAACATTTTACAAATTGTTGATGTGGCATACTCCACCTCAGCATATTGTGTGGGGCCGAAAACTACATTGAAGCAATTTGT
This sequence comes from Panax ginseng, assembly GCA_020205605.1. NCBI lineage: Eukaryota > Viridiplantae > Streptophyta > Magnoliopsida > Apiales > Araliaceae > Panax > Panax ginseng. The sequence continues at coordinate 31,187,717 of CM035135.1, forward strand.
TGATTAATATGATGAGGTAGAGTATGTCACATCAACAATTTATAAAATATTCTATTTCGTAACTAATTTCATTTATTTTGCTATTAATTAACTATTAACTCTCATTTTCTTAATATATGTATATATATTTCTCTTTTATACACACTTAATTTCTTCATACCAAACCATATATTTCAAAATGTATAACACGTATATGTTTATTTGAACCCAACACTTCTCATAATAAAAATTTTATTTATTACATTCTTATTTTAATAATTTTCAAAAATTCGGATTGTCACAGCGTAATTAGATCATTTAATTTTGTCTCATTAATTGAATAGGCCTTAAATTATTGCCTACATGAAAATTTTAAACAAAATAAGAAATTCAAATAAATGACTTGGCTGCCACTTGAGATTAACAAAAGAATTAAAAAAAGGCTTCAAGTCCTAAATTAAATATCATCTTCAAACTCCAGTATCTTTATCTTGATGCTCCGGTAGTGACGACGACCGCTTCTGGCCTTACTATTGGAGCGACTTGTGCTCCAGTAACTTCATCTTTGTAGGCAACAGTTTCTTCCTCTTCTCTTTGATCTGCATCGTTGCTGGTCATTTAGGGGTTGGGTAAGATGATTTTGTCTTATGAGATTTACGGTTGGGTATGAGAGATTTAGGAATGGCTATAAGAGGTTTAGAGGACTTGAGAGGGATCGAGTTTTTGGGAAAAAAAATTAGTATACTGATAGCTTTAGCTAAGACTTGAGTCTTTGGAGCCTGAAAATAATGGAGGGAGTAATTAAATCCAGTTTGGAACGAAATTCCCATTAGCTACGCCCAAATAAAAGGCCTCGGTATAGGGCCTTTTTTATGTCTATAGCGTTGGTCAAGCGGCGACCCTTACAATAGAGTCAGGCTTTCTCTATATCTGACTTTACCCATTGCGGACTGCTTTATAGATACCCTATAGAGACGGTTCCGTCCCGACCGTCGCTATAGGTTAAATTTCTAGTAGTGACCCGAAAAATTCTTATACTCTTACTAATATTCACCGATACTTAAGGTAATTTTAGCACACTCAGAGAAACACTTACACTAAGAAATTTTTAGAGAGTGAAAGGAAGAATAAACAAGAAAGTTATGAAACTTCTTATGCTAAGCTCACATCAATTATCACACTTTAATATTATCAATATATTATTCATCCATTATTTACACATTTATATTTAATTTATATTATTCATCCATTAGTCACACATTTTCAATAGATTATTCGTCCATTATTTAAATCTTTATCTTTAATTTATATTATTAATTCATCCATTATTCACATATCATTATCTTTATTTTTAATTTATTTATTCATAATAATTCATACATATTCATCGATTATCTTTATCTTTAATTTATTTATTCGTAGATTCACACATATTCATGCATTATCTTTATCTTTAATTTATTTATTCATAACACATATTGATGCAGGGAGTCCGACTATGCTAATGATATTGACTTGTCGAATAGTACACTGATGGCACTGAAATACCATGAGTTAATGGATTGGCGTAAGAATCTTTAGGTCGGAGTTCAGGGTTCGGACATTCTTATTTTCTAGATATGCTTCGTTCTTTTATGGTAGTGTTTTTTTAGAAAGTAAATTCTTTTATGGTAGTAGTGTTTTAGTAGGAAATAAATCTTTTCTATTATTACGTAATTAATTATAGTATAATTATTAGGAGTTTGTTACTTATTGGAAGTTTATTACCATAGTTATAGGAATTTTGTTACATGCTGATAAGGAAACCTTTTAGCTATAAAACCCTACTTGTGGGTTGAATTATAGTCAGTTTTTGATTTGATAATATTAATTCAAGTATTAGAGAAGTTTCTCTGTGTTTAGGGTAATTCTTTTGCTTTCCTATGAATTTATTTGTTTAATTACAAAGCCCGCGGGATAATAGTTATTCCGCCCGACGTCATTTGGTATCAAGGCATCCTTATCTTTTTGGGGTTAATTATCATCAGTTTCAATGGTTGGTGGTCATGGTCGTGGCCGTCGTGGGCAAATTCTAATTGAGGAAGTCTCGCACAGTGTTCGTAACATTCAGGGCTTGATGATTGAGGATTTACAGAAACAAGTTGTAGAGTTAACCCGGTGTCAAGGGGCAAAAAATCTCGGTAATCATAACGAGGATTCTAATTCCGAATCTAATTTTGAAAATTCTTATCACAATAGGGATCAATTATGGGAATGATGTGGTCGAGATGGTCGTCATCGAGATATGGGCTTTAAGGTGGAGCTACCGAAGTTTTCTGGTACGTTGCAATCTGAGGGTTTTATCGATTGGATGAACGAAGTTAAACGTATCTTTGAATACAAGGAAGCTCCAATTAAATAGCATCAAGGTGAAACTGGTTGCCATCAAACTCAAGGGCGGGGCATATGCTTGGTGGGAGTAGTTGAGGCACTCACGAGAAAGGAAAGACAAGTCTAAAATTACGGATTGGGAGAAGATGAAGAAGAAGATGTAAGGGCATTTTCTTCCTTTTGGATACACTTAATCCATGTTTAAGCGACAACACTTAATTATGCAAGCAAGGAACCAAATCGGTTAATGACTTTACGGAGGATTTCTATCAATTGATAGCACGAAACAATTTGTCTGAAACGGAGGAACATTTAGTAGCACGATATGTGGGAGGATTAAGACAACAACCGCGGGATGTGCTCCGTCTCCATTCGACGTGGACAGTATCTAAGGCCTACCAACGAGCACGAGATGTAGAACAATAGCAGAACAGATCAAGACCGATCTTGAGGAACAATCCACCCAACAGACCGACACAACCTCAACAACTTCGCCCTGAATCGCAACAACCACAAGGTAATTTCAGCTCTAGTATTAAATGCTTCAAATGTGGAGACCTAGGCCATAAGGCAACAAAGTGCAAAAAATCTGTCAATCAAAAGGGCAAAAGTCTCCTAATTGAGGAAAATGTGTTAATTGAAACAGAGGAACTTGGTGAACCAATAACGCCCCCAAAATTAGGAATACTTCCATTCTCGATCTTGTGCGTTATAATACATTCTAATTCTAATTACTTTACATCATCAATAAATTCTATAATTGATAAAATGCGAATAAATTTAAAACTGTTCACAACATTCAATATTAATAAAGATATAAAAATTTAGTTATTTAAAACGTTTCGCATAACTTAATAAAAATCATAAATTTCAAAATCTTTTTCATCGTTCTTCGTCTAGAAATCGCAATTTTTACAATTCATTTTCAATTTCAAAATCATACGTATATATATTATGATTCCTTTTAAAACATGAAGTGTGAGTATATAAAACTCAACCTTCAATATTTAAATCATTCCTCTACACCATCGTAACTATAACCCAGCAACTATATGTAGTATATGGCAAACTGGATTCTTATCAACATACTAAATCCACAACCTACATTAACTTTCGTATAATACATCTATTACATGTTGCGACTTTACAACGTAAAGTCATAATTACATCTAAATTTCAGAATGAACATTCTTTATTTCAAGATTCAAAGTTTTACATAACTTAACTCACATACATCATAAACTATCATCACGGCTTAGTATACTCTCAACTAAAGGAAACAATTAAAAGTTTTCTTTAAACGTGCCTCAAGTCTTTACCAATAGGACAGTGAGGAATTTGCATATTTAATCTGCAAATATAAATTATTTGCAAGTATGAACTCGAGGACTCAGCAAGTTTAACAGATAACACATAACACATAATTTGTATTTCATATATGATTTACAATTGTCATATCTTGCATTCTAAAACATGTTTTCTACATGTGTCATGATTCGTTATACTACATGCTTCATACATCATGTTAATCATATTTCATACTTCATTATGCTTAATCTTGCTTACATCTTGCTTGCATCTCATTACTAATATACGCATTACTTTTCATATAACACATATCACACATCGATTGAGTTTTCGTAACTCACGTAATTCCTGTCATATTTTGACCTTAGCAAGAATATATCGCAATATAATACAAAGGCACATAAACATTAACAAGTTTACATATAACAAGTAAATCCGAAAAACCTGCCTCGATTTTGTTTATCACGAAATGCTCATCGAACATTCCTTGTATAATCTCACTCTACCGTTAAGGTTATTGTTCCATGCAATACCTTCATAATATAAAAAGAGTTATCACATAACGTGTTTTCACGAATTTCGGCCAAAACTTGTATATTTCAAAATTAACAACTTGATCTTGAATTATTAATCATGTTGGGTTCAATAGTCCAATTTATAGATTAATTATACATTAGTATATATATTATTATTAATTTTTACTATTAAAATGCTTAACATCCAAAACTGGAGTCAAAACGTATGGCGAAACGCGGATGGACAGCTGCTAGCAGCTGGCGCCAAGCTCTACCCAGCGCGCACGCCACTGGCCAGCTGCCTGGGCAGCTGCTACCCACCCCAGCCTTTCCTTTGAAGCTATTTTACAATTTTCTATCTTTTAATCTATAAGTCCGTTAACCTCTAAATTTTTACAGCATCAAGATGGTACTACTTAGTATTTTAAAAAAATACTACTTGACCAAAACAAGCACTTTAAAGCATAATTACAGAGGGTCAAAAGTGGCTGGTCAGCATAGCTTCTGCAGTTTTGCTTAGCTTCATGCCTACTCTGGAATTTTGTAACTTTCAATCCATATATCCAATTGCCTCCAAATTTTAATATGTTATAAATGTAGTTATAAATGGTACTACATAGTATCTTATAAAAATATAAACCAACTAAAACGAGCATTATAAATTAGATTTACAAGGGTCCCAATATGCCCTGCCACATCATATTTTCATGAAATCCAATTTGTTTCAAAATCCAAAAATCTACTTTTAAACCCATTTTGATTCATCTAATCCACTTGAATTACATCAAAACACATGTATAAAGGTTAACTAGCCTTAAGCTTTGCTTAATTATCAATTTTTAAGCATTAAACCTCTTTGAGGTATTTTACCTTACACCCCCACATGCATTGCTTATAAGCCCAGATTTCATAGATGTTTATACATAAGTCTAGCAAAAAAAATTCATATATGAAATCCTTTCTTATTACTCCAACTTTCACACAATCCCATTAACCAACCCACAGATTCACAACCAAGCACATCAATTTGAGAATAACAAACATTATGTATACTTTCAATTTCCATAAAAGTAACCAAATGCATGGCTTAACTTACAAAAGCTTAGATTGATGAAGTATTAGCTTGATAATCAATTTATGAAATGATCTTAATTCCTTCCTAAGTTAGCTTGCAACATTAATTCTTTAATGCCTTCATTAGTTCCAACCGAAATTAAGAGGTTTTACCAATGAGCTCTAGCTCAGTTGGTGTACTAGGGCCAGGTTCAAACCCCCTCCCCCAAATTAGCAGAAAAAAAGAAGGAAATTAAGAGGTATTTGATGAAGGTTTGGGAATTATGAAAACTTGACAATTAAAGAGAACAGAACGGATGGAATGAAGTGAGATGAGAGAGCCAGAGTATTTAGTTTAATCAACTCTTAGTTTCCTTCTTAATCCTCAGGTAAATGCTTATTGGGTTGCTAATGGCATAAGAACGTGCCACCTCCAGCTTGAGTTTATGACTCAGCTATAGTCATTTCTCTTGCTTTATAGCTTATTATTATATATATACCCAATATATATATTACATATATTTCTTTCCTGCTATGTATTTCCAAATCTCAGCATACTTGATTTTTTCTGTATAATCATTATACATTATATATATGCATTATTTCCCCACCTATATATGTACATATATAGTACGTATTATGATGTGATAAAAATATGTACGACAAGTGTACAATGTCAAATTAAAGAATTGACAAATACAAGTTAAATCCACAGAGACTAGATTAATTTTAATATTTCCTTAATATTTATTTTAGGCGAATTAGAAATTAAGATTGAGAATTAATTAACAAGAATATGAAAACAATTAATGAGGAATCAATCTAGGAATCTGAATCCATTAGATAATAAACATAACATATAATTCAATCTATTCTATTTTTATAACTCAATTATGATTTTGATATTCATTCCCTTTAATTTAGTAATTTACGATTAACGTGGACAAGCATAGACTATGAAAATTTAAGGATTAACTATAACTCATCAAAACTTCTTTGAGCAAGCATGGATTATGAAAAACTCATATCTTAACAATAATCTATCAAAACCTCTTAATTAATTTAAAATCACATAAGAACTATAAAACGAAGGTATTTCAATAACGAAACATGAATGCGAAATCAATTAAGCATAAAAGCATAAATAATAAAAGAGATGAAAGATATTATTACGAATAATTATTTAATTTCATCTTCATCCTAGATATAAAAAAATTAACTAGACGTGAAAATAAATAAACTAACTAAAATAAAGAAAAGAAGAAGATTAAAAATAAATAAGAAAACTCATTTTAATTAACGACCATCCAACGAGCGTACAATGAAGACGTAATTTAATTTACTCCTACTCCTAATCTAAACTAATACAATACCTAATATCTTTCTCTCTAAAACAAGAGACCTAATTATAGGAAAAATAACTTTGAACCCTAATTTAGATTCATTGAACTTGGACACTTTTATTCCCTTTCCATGTAGGATTCAACTTTTTAGTGGCAATCAACTTCTCAAAATGATCTTCTAGATAGACTTTTCTTTCTCTTGTTGAATTTGACTTGCACACCAAGATTATTCCACCTTTTTCCTTCTCCTTGTAAGATTCTTCTTGGATATTCCTTATATGAATAAGATCATTAAATATTGCTTAATCACCAAGATTTTGATTTTATTGTAACAAATATTAAATCCTACAAAATAAAATAAAATATATTAATTTAATAAACTAATATAATTAAAAGGACAAAATTAGGGATAATAAAATGTATGAATTTCGTGTCTATCAAATACCCCTATACCTAGCTTTTGCTCGTCCTCGAGTAAAATAAAATAAAAATAAAAACAAAAACAAAACAAAAATTACACTACCCCATTTTCAGAGGGAAACACGATTATCGCACTTAAGATGTGCAACAAGCCTTTTTAAACCCCAAGGTTACCCCAAGTGGACGAGTTGTGTCTCGTGAGGGTTTGCAGTGAATATACCCACAAAATTCAAAAATAATTTTGGGTTCAACAAATTATGAAATTGAAAGAAAACTTCTAAATATCCATGGGCATTATACCTAAGAAAGATTAAATTCAAAATCACACTTTCACCTTATCAAAAATACTCGATCTTCATTTTAGACACAATCCTTCATTAAATCAATTTCATGTGATGCATGCATGTGTATGTGATGTAACTCTTAGTAGGGATTTTTACCATGAAAATCAAGCAAACTCTTTTTTCTTTTTCTTTCTTTTTTCTATTTTTTTTCAATTTTGATTCTTGACTTGTGCAATGTCTCATTTCCTTAGGCTTTTCAAAGTTACCCATGTAGAGCGAGCGTTGGACCAATGACTCCCAAATCAGATGGCTTTAGGACACTAGGTGTAGAGACACCCCTAAAGATTTACTAACTCGAGTAACAAAGGCCACAAAATTAGACTAGTCAAGCTGCTTTTATCCATCACACTTTTCAAAGGTGAATATCGATGCTTTCCGAAGCTTGGATACCCAGCTTATTTCGCTTTAATGGACATCAAGCGCGCTTTATTTATTCTTTTTTTTGTCAACTTTTCTCAACTTCATTTTTTTTCATTCTTTCTTCTTTTCTTTTCTTTTCTTTTCTTTTTTTTTTCTTTTTTTTTTGAAATTACTCGAATCATGGTTTATACCCCACAACTAAGAATTAGTGCAAACGTGAAGTGCAAAAATGGTTGTGAAATCAATTTTAAATTCAGATGGTGTTTTGAACTAAGATTTCGTATCTTATCAAAAATTCAAGAGTTCTAAATCTTTCAATCTCACTCATGAGTTTTGCTCCACAAACACTTATTAGAATTAATTCAATTCATAAAAAGTCAAACAAAATTTTTAATTTTTTAATTTTTTTGTGTTTGTTTTTTTTTCGTAAAAAGAAAAAAAAATCTAATACAAACAAACTCCCCCCATACCTAAATCATGCATTGTCCTCAATGTATGCAAATGAAGAAAAGAGAACAAAGATGTGAAAGAATTGTACCTTGTATGCGGGGCATTTGTTCTACAAGAAGATGTGGTGAGAAAGAAAACAAATGTACATATCTACAAATTTTATAAATCCTAAAAATTATGTGACTAAAAATGAATGTTACACATGGATAAGTGAGTGTGAACTTTTCATTATTTTCAGGAGGTCTAGGAAATTAAAAATAGTTAGATTTTTCATCACAATTATGCTTCAAGTTTACCTCAAGAAAACTTTCATTAACATGTTCAAATGATGGAAGAATTGGTTCAAATACATGTTCTAGTTTACTTGACTTATTTGTAGTGGATCTCAACGGCTCATTGACCTTATCTAAATATTCGGATTCATTCCAATTTTGGTCAAGGTGATTTAAGAAAAAATCACTTGGATCTTTTTCAATCAAGAGTCTATTTTCAATTATCTCTTGGGTCAATGACAACTCGTGGATCATGTTTACTTTAATAGGCTGGTCCAAAAAATCAGTGAGTGATTTTTTAGGAATAAGTCTTTCGGGGTATGGAACTTTAGGCATGTAGACTTTTTCAACAGACTCATTAAATGCAACATGATCAATTTTAGGCATAGACTCATAATTTGTAGACTCCTCAAATATGCTTGACTCAAATTGTGTAGAATTGAATATAAAATTCACTTTCCTCATTATTTCCACAACCATCAAGATTTTCAAAATTAACCTCAGAATTACTAGAAAATTCACCCACCTCTTGTTCATTTATTATAATGGCTAATCTATTCATTTGAATTTCTAGACAAGATATAACTTGATCCATGCTAAATTGATTTTTCATTAAAACTTTCATAGTTTTCTCTAAGGCACTAAGTCTTTCCTCTTTTTCATTTGTTAATTCTTGTGGATATTGAGGTTCTAGATCTGAATATGGATATGGATATGAACTTAGATAAGTATTTCATAAGTTGGAAAAAATTGATTTACTTGGTGTGCATTAAAATTTTCATAGGGTTCTTGATTCCAAGTAAAGTTATTATTCCAACTATAATAGGAATCCATTTTTCCACAAATCACAAAACAAATAAACAACTAACCACGAAAGTCACACAAAAAAAAAACAATAAAAATCCTAATTCTACGGTTAACCTAAATAAAATCTAGACAACTCCTAACTGTTCCAAGTTACACCGCAAAGTCCACCAAATTCAAAATTAATCACACCACTAGCCAGGTAAGTGTAAGAAAGGTGGGAGTCTCTCCGTAGATACGATGACTAATTAAATAACCACACAATCTTTAGGCGTATACCTTTTGAACCACTTGCTTAGACACCAGTAGTTTGATTAATTTAAAATTCAGCCTCATCTTGGAGTTTCTTGTCCTAATTGAGCTCGAGAGTCCTAAGGGCCAACATCTACTTGATTTTATTAGGTCATGGTTATGCAAAATGCAAATTGAGTAATTTGTGGGCCAAGAAAGGGTGATGAAATCCCCACCTTATCTTGTTACAGGTTGTGCCCTTAATGTTAGATAAAAGATGAAAATGCAAAAACAAAAAAAATTATAAACAAATAAAGTGTTCTAAAACTATGTGAATTACGAAAGAAGGGGAAATTTTGACGTACCTCAATCCTCCAGCAATCACCACAGTTTATATTTGACAAAAAATAAAAAATAAAAAACCCTAACAAGATGTGCTCTACATGAGTGAATGCATGAATGCTGCAAATAAAAAAAATATTTTAAAAAAAAACTAAACTACTATTTTTCTTTTAAAAAAAGATTGGAGATACGAAGTACCGAAGAAAGCACAACAACAAAATCTTTATCTTTTCGCTCCTTCAATCCGCTTCAATAATCCTGAAAAAAAAATATTAGAAGGGAAAAAAAACTAATTCGAATAAATAAAAATTAAGGAATATAAAATTAAGTCTAGTCCCCTTTAGAATTACGCCAAAATTTGATGTGATAAAATATATACTTGCAAGTGCACAAGGTCAAATCAAGAACCGACAAGTACATGTGTCGAACCCACAGAGACTAGATTAATTTTAATGTTTCCTTAATATTTATTTTAGGCGAATTAGAAATAAAGATTGAGAATTAATTAACTAGAATATGAAAACAATTAATGAGGAATCAATCTTGGAATCTGAATCCATTAGATAATAAACATAACATATAATTCAATCTCTTCTATTTTTATAACTCAATTATTATTTTGATATCCCTTCCCTTTAATTTAGTAATTTACGATTAACGTGGGCAATCATAGACTATGAAAATTTAAGGATTAACTATAACCCATCAAAACTTCTTTGAGCAAGCATGAATTATGAAAAACTCATATCTTAACAATAATCTATCAAAACCTCTTAATTAATTTAAAATCACATAAGAACTATAAAATGAAGGTATTTCAATAACGAAATATGAAGGCGAAATCAATTAAGCATAAAAGCATAAATAATAAAAGAGATGAAAAATATTATCACGAATAATTATTTAATTTCATCTTCATCCTAGATATAAAAAAATTAACTAGACATGAAAATAAATAAACTAAATAAAATAAAGAAAAGAAGAAGATTAAAAATAAATAAAAAAACTCCTTTTAATTAACGACCATCCAACGAGCGTACAATGAAGACATAATTTAATTTACTCCTACTCCTAATCTAAACTAATACAATACCTCATACCTTTCTCTCTAAAACAAGAGACCTATTTATAGGAAAAATAACTTTGAACCCTAATTTAGATTCATTGAACTTGGACACTTTTATTCCCTTTTCATGTAGGATTCAACTTCTTAGTGGCAATCAACTTCTCAAAAAGATCTTCTAGATAGACTTTCTTTTCTCTTGTTGGATTTGACTTGCACACCAAGATTGTTCTACCTTTTTCCTTCTCCTTGTAAGATTCTTCTTGGATATTCCTTACATGAATAAGAGCATTAAATATTTCTTAATCACCAAGATTTTGACTTTATTGCAACAAATATTCCTTCTCCTTAATTTAATAAACTAATATAATTAAAAGGATTCTTCTATGATATTCCTTTACATGAATAAGAGCATATAAATATTTAGATTAATCACCAAGATTTTGACTTTATACTGCAAATTCATAAATATTAAATCCTACAAAATAAAATAAAACATATTAATTTAATAAACTAATATAATTAAAAGGACAAAATTAGGGATAATAAAATGTATGATGATTTGCTTTTGTTAAATAATTTCTTATTTAATTATTGCATTAGTAATTACATTAATAATTAAGTTATTTTACAAACTTAGTATGAAAGAAATCAATATTCACCTCTTTTGTGTTATATTCATTGAAAGAAAGGACTATATATACAGAACATGGATCAATCCTCAATTAAATGTATACACTATCATTCCCTAATTGTCACAAAAAAATCAAAATAAAAAGTTGATTGGGCATAAATCAAGGAGATCGCAGAATTTATGCTTAATTCACCCTTAACATCTTCAAGTTTGGAATGTATGTTGATAATTCCTAACTTGCCAAGTAAGATCGAGAATTGTGAAGAACTCAATGGCTTTATGAAAATGCTCGTTGGTCGATGCGATGGATATGAGCGATATTTCAATCTTTACTCAGATAAGATGACAATCAATTTCTATGATCGAAGACCTAATTTGAAGCAATATGGAGTGTTTCTTGATTGTCACAAAATAGATTGCTTTTTAATGCCCAAATCTTGTTATAGTTCAACCAAGTAATCTCAATTAATGGATCGATATTCAAACCAAGATCGCGCAGAATAATTTGCTTTTTGGTTTTTCAGGAAATTAATAATTTGCCAAGAAATATACAGTATCCAGTAACAGATCATCGAGTATCACGACATCTCTCTTAATCTGCATCACAAAAGGCATTTAATTGGATTGAACTAGTTGTAGGAAGGAAAATTTCTTGGCCTGGTGTGTGTTTGACATAGCGTAAGACACGATAAATTGCTTCTAAATGTGGAACCCGTGGTTTGTCTATAAATTGGCTTAGAATGTGAACTGCATACACTAAATCAGGCTGTGTGATGGTCAAATAAATTAGCCGCCCAACAAGTCTTCGATATGAAGAAGGATCACTAATATAGTAACCATCAAACTTATTGAGAGACAAATTCTGTTCCATGGGAAAGGAGGCTGGTTTTACACTAAGGTATCCAGCATCCTCAAGAATTTCAAAAGCATACTTCCGTTGTGAAAGAGCAATACCATTGTTGGATCGAGCAACCTCTATGCCTAGGAAGTATTTCAATTGTCCAAGATCCTTCAATTTAAATTGATCCTTTAGAAATGACTTGGTTTCTTCAATATCTTGTAGATTATTTCCTGCCAAGATGACATCTTCTACATAAACAAAAAAAATAGTGAATTTCCCACCTTGGGATCGGACGAATAATGAATAATCAGCTTTGGATTGTTGATAGCCTGTTTGTTTGAGAGTTGTTAAAAGTTTGATAAACCATTGACGGGAAGCTTTTTTGAGACTGTATAATGAATTATGAAGTTTGCAAACTCGTGTCTCCCCCTTTCGTTCGAAACCAGGAGGTAAAGACATGTAGACATCTTCATCAAGATCTCCATGTAAGAATGCATTATTGACATCGAGTTGGTGAAGATGCCAATGTTGGGTTGATGCCACAGCAAGGAGGAGATGAACAGTGACAAGCTTGGCAACTGGAGAAAAAGTCTCACGGTAATCTAAGCCCTCTATTTGACCAGATCCTTTTTTTTACCAAACCTAGCTTTATAACGCTTAACAAGCACTTATCGGGTTTGAATTTGATCTTGTATACCCATTTGTATCCAACTGGTTTCTTCCCAGGAGGTAATGGTTGAAGAGACCATGTTCTATTAGCCTTGAGAGCAGCGAGCTCTTGTTGCATGGCAAGGCGCCATTTAGGTTCATAAAGTGCCTGTGCAAAAAATCGTGGCTCCGTTTCAACTGAAATAGAAATGGTGAAGGAATGGTGTTTGGGAGATAGTTTAGCATTGGAAAACACATCAGACAAGGAGTGAGTGATACCTGTAGGTCTAGTCAACGCTGAGTTATATGATGAAACATTCCTTAAAGGAAGAGAAATACCAATATGATAGTCACAAAGATATCTAGGTGCTTGTGTAGCACGTGTCATCCGCGAATGAGGAATGTGTGTGGCAGGAGATGAAATTGGAGAATTTGGGACAGCGGAGGGAGTTGGAGTCGAAGGAATTTCTAAAGCGATAGATTCCACTAATAAAGGTTCCGTGTTGGAGGTGGGAGAAGGAGGTGAATTTGAGATGTCATTATCATAGGTTGGTGATTGAGTATGGGGAAGCAGCAGAGGAGAACTTGTAGCGGAATATGGAAAAAGAAAAATGGTCTCATGAAAGGAAACATCCTGTGAGACAAATATTTTATCGGTTGAGAGATCATAAACCCGATATTCTTTTTGACCGTATGGATACCCAAGGAAGAGACAACGTGTGGCTCTGGCATCAAACTTTATGGGGCGATGATGGTGTGTGGATGCGAAACACAAACACCCAAAGACTCATAAATGATCATAGGTGGGCTGTTTATGAAAAAACATCTCAAAAGGGGTTTTTTCCTTTAAGTACTGGTGTGGGAATTCGGTTGATGAGATAGGTGGAAACTAATATGGCATCTCCCCAAAATTGTTTAAGAAGATTAGCTTGAAATAATAAGGATCGATCGTGCCACATTAAGAAGGTGGCGGTGTTTTCTTTCGACAACTCCATTTTGTTGTGGGGTGGAGACACAACTAGTTTGATGAATGAGTCCTTTATCTGAATAACATTTTGTCATTCTGAATTTAGAACCATTATCACTACGAATAATTTTAACTTTCAAGGAAAGTTGTGTCTCAATCAAATTGATGAATGTGGTGATGTATTTAGGGGTGTCGAATTTATGATGCATCAAATAAACCCATGTACATCGAGTATGATCATCGACAATAGTGAGAAAGTATCGTGCCCCAGTGATTGTAGGAATGTGGTACCCTCCCCAGATATCAACATGAATTAATTCAAATGGTGCATGAGTAGTAATAGAACTTAATGGAAATTGAACACGTGTTTTTTTGGCTAATGGGCAAATTAAACAATCATCAATATCACAAAAAAAACATGTCTTTAACAGATTTAGAAATCAAATGAAGACTCTTATTTGAAAGATGACCAAGGAGTTGATCCCAAAGTCTCGGGGAATGAGAGACTGCTGCGGTGACTGAGCTGCATCTGGGTTTCTTCGAAGTATCAAGGTAGTAAATTCCACCTCGTTCAGTTCCCATCCAAATCATCTTCCCCGATCGTTGGTCCTGAAACATACAAACATCATTAGTAAATATAGCAAGGCAGTGGGAACTTCGAACAAGCTTGCTAATAGAAATCAGGTTTAATTTAAAAGATGGAACACAAAGGACATCATGTAACACAAAATCGTTAAAATGAATGCTGCATGTGTGTGTGACGACAACCACTGCTCCATTGGGAAGGTGCACGGTTCGGTTGGTAACTTGTGAAGTTGTAGTCAATAAATTTGGAGAGCAAATCATGTGATATGTGGCTCTTGTGTCAAGTATCCAACACATTCCTTTACCAAAAATAGAAGCACAAAAGGTTGTACCTGAGAGAGCACCCATAGAGGATGCACCACCAATATGAGTAGCCATAGAATTGAGCTTATTATTGTTAAGAAGCGTCATTAGATTCTGGTACTGTTCTTCTATGAGGTTGAAGGAGGTGGGAGGCGTTGATGTATTGGCATTGGCATGATGGACCTTAGAGGTAAAATTTTACGCTCTTGTTGATCAGGTTTACCACCAGCGGAATTTCTTTTGTGTAACTTACGGCATACGTCAATGGTGTGACCGTTCCAGCCACAATAATCACATTTAACATGTGCTCGGCAAGTCTCTGAGGTGTACCCAAGTTTGCCACAAATTTCACATTTTAAATGAGGATTTTTGGGTGTTAATTTTTTTTTAGAATTTCGTGAGTTGTTTCTTATGGCAAAGGCTGCAATGTCAGACACGGGTGCACTTCCCTTTGATGTTAATCGTTGTCTTTCATCTTGGAGAATGAGAGAATGAGTTTTGTTAACAGTAGGAAGTGGATCCATGAGTAGAATATGTCCCCGAATAGCAGCGTAAGTTTCATTGAGGCGCATGAGAAACTTCATAGTCTTTGACTTTGTTGAAACTGCAGAACCTCTTTTACAGTACTGCAAGTGCAGGATGGAATAGAACACAGTGCATCTCGTTTATCCCAGAGGCCCTTTAGTTTGGTGTAATAAGCACCAATGGTCATGTTGTCCTATTTACAATCATAGATTCTTTCATCAACATTAAAGAGATGGGCACTATTGATGCGTGAAAAACGCTCCTCCAGGTCAGCCCAAATTTCATGAGCAGTCTCATTGTATACTGCACTTGCTCTGATATCGTGTGAGATTGAATTGAGAAGCCATGATTTCACGAGATTGTTGCAACGCATCCATTGTTGGAGTTCTGCGGTGGATGTAATTGGTTGTTTTTGAATGGTGCCATTGATGAAGCGTTCTTTATTTTTGATGTTGAGGGCCTGAGTATGGCACGATCGACTCCAAGTGCTATAATTTTCTTCATTCAATAGTTGAGTAACAAGCACAACTCCAGGTTGATCGGAGTGGTGAAGATAAAAAGGATCATTTGGATTGCTATATTTATCGGCCTCGGACATGGTTTGCTTTCCTGCCATAGATGACGGCTAAAAGAAGAAAAGGAGAGAAAAACTATTCCTGCTCTGATACCATGAAAGAAATCAATATTCACCTCTTTCTGTTATATTCATTGGAAGAAAGGACTATATATATATATATATATATATATACAGAACATGGATCAATCCTCAATTAAACCTATACACTGTCATTACCTAATTTACGTTCCTACATAAAGGAAAATCAAATAATAAAAGTTGATTGGGCATAAATCAAGGAGATCGCAGATTTTATGCATTAACGTATTCACATTCCTTAACATAATATCTCAACAACATTTAATATGCAATGATTAACTATTATAAGTTAATCAATTTCTCATCTCCTTTTCACTTTTTAATTAAATCGTCACACATCATATGAATAATCATATTTAATTAATATTTATTTGGCATAATATAATATATATTAAGACATTACATAAATACATTATATTTATTTTAATATATTAAAATAATGAGTTTAATTAATTCTCTCATGTTTATTAAAATAAAATACATACATTAATTCACTAATTTTAAATAAATGAATTAATTACATTACTTATGAAATTTTAAATTATAATAAATTCATTGGCAAACAAGGCTTAATAATCAAATTATATTATTTTATAATATAATTTAAATTTAATCTCAATTTATTAATTAATTTAATTTATTAATTAATTTCCTTCACCTTCATATCTTATTTTGAAATTAACTCAAGCTAACTAATTCAATAGTTTAATTAACTATTAACTCTTTCGTTCCAAATATATGTATATATATCATACTTGTATATATACACACATTCAATTTTCCACATAAATCACATAAATATATATAACAAATATATACATGCATTCAAACCCGACACGTCTCATAATAAGAATTTTATTAATTAAATTCTTATTTTAATAGTTTCTAAAAATTCGGGTTATCACAGAACCTGTGTATGATGAGTATGAAGATGATAAGGATGTACTTTATGATTATGGCCTGGAGACTTTGGTCATTCGCAAGAATCTACCAACTCTCCAGGATGATTCAGAAGATGACTAGTTGAGAAACAACATATTCTATACGACTTGCACGGTAACCGATAAGGTCTGCAAAATGATAGCAGTTTTTAGTAGAAAATAAATCTTTTCTGTTATTACGTAATTAATTATGGTATAATTATTAAAAGTTTTTTACTTATTAAAAGTTCATAGTTATAGGAATTTTGTTACATTTTGAAAAGGAAACTTTTTAGCAATATATAATACCCGAGTTATTGGTTAAGTTATAGTCAGTTTTTTATTTGATAATATTAATTCAAGCATTAGAGAAGTTTCTTTGTGTTTAGGGTAATTCTTTTGCTTCCTTTACCTGTGAATTTATTTGTTTAATTACCAAGCCCGCGTTATAATAGCTATTCCACTCGACGTCATTTGGTATCAAGGCATCATCATCTTCTTGGGGTAAAATTATTTGTATACCAAGCTCGGAGGATAATCGCTATTTTGTCCGGCGTCATATATGTTTTACTTCTTTGTAAGAGCAGTTCGACAAGTGAAAGCACTGAAATGTCAGCCGATGTGCGGGAATTACTGTCGGAGTTCTCCGATTTAATGTCCAAGGAGTTTCCCCCTAGGTTACCGTTGATGAGGGATATTTAACATCAAATTGACCTTGTTCCAAGATCAAGTTTGTCTAATAATCCAACATATAGACTCAGCCCCAAGGGGTCCGATGAGCTACAAAGACAGGTAGTGGAATTGATAGAGAAGGGCTACATTCGTGAGAGTATAAGCCCGTGTGCAGTACCATCTCAATTAGAACCGAAGAAAGATGGTTCATAGAGAATGTGTATTGATAGCAGAGCAATCAACAAGATCACAGTGAACTATCGATTCCCAATTCCTCGTCTGGATGATATGCTATATCAGTTTTTCGGAGCTAAGGTTTTCTCAAAAATTGATCTTAAAAGCGAATAACATTAGGTTCGAATGAGACCTGGAGATGAATTAAAAATAGCATTCAAGAAACAACATGGTTTGTATGAATGGATGGTTACACCCTTCAGACTTTCTAATACTCCCAATACATTCATGAGATTTATGCATCATGTTTGCAACCTTTTATGGGAAAATTTGTAGTTGTTTACTTTGATGATATTCTCATCTACAGTCCAACATGGGAAAAGTATCATGAACACCTTCGAGTTGTGTTTGATACGTTGAGAAATGAACGTTTGTTTGTTAACTAGAAGAAAAGTTCTTATTTCCCGACTTCAGTAACTTTCATTGGCTTCATTGTTTCTACCGAGGGTGTTCACGTCGATCAATCCAAGATAGATGTAGTCCTGGGATGGCCTAAAACAAAGACTATACATGATATCAGAAGTTTTCATGGGTAGGCATCTTTTTATCGTCGCTTCATCAAAAACTTTAGTACCCTAATTGCACTTATCACTGAGTGCCTTAAAGTG
The DNA here is from genome assembly GCA_020205605.1 of Panax ginseng. Taxonomy (NCBI): domain Eukaryota; kingdom Viridiplantae; phylum Streptophyta; class Magnoliopsida; order Apiales; family Araliaceae; genus Panax; species Panax ginseng. Next base: position 31,206,163 of record CM035135.1, read on the forward strand.
AAGTCATTCTAATGGTCCAAGAAGGCCGAAGACATTTTTTAGCTGGTAAAGAAGAAGATGACCGAAGCACGCATACTGGTACTTCCTGACTTCGAGAAGGTGTTTAAAGTGAACTATGATGCATCGGGGATCGGCATTGGTGGAGTTTTGAGTCAAGTCAGTCGGTCAATAACATTCTTCAATGAAAAGTTATTCAGATCAAAGAAAAATTATTCTACTTATGACTTGGAGTTTTATGCCATCGTCCAGTCTCTGAAGCACTAGCGTCACTACCTAGTACAGCAGGAGTTCATCCTTATTACTGATCATGAGGCTCTGAAGTACATTAATGGCCAACATAAGCTTAACCGAAGACATGTTAAATGGGTAGCGTACTTACATCAATTCACCTTCATATTGTGGCATCAGGAAGGAAGTTTGAATCGTGTTGGCTACGCATTAAGTCGAAGAGCGTCACTCCTAAGAACTATAAGTAACAAGTCGTAGGGTTTGAAGTCTTTTCTGATATATACAAAGAGGATCCTTCTTTTAGAAAGATAGTTCGGAAGGTAAGTGAATATCGGTGACATGACTTTATTTTTTATAATGGGTATCTATTTCGGGGATTACAATTATGCATTCTGGAATGATCATTTTGGCATCATATAGTTAGCGAAATTCACAAAGAAGGTCACTTCGGGCGTGATAAGACATTAGCCTTGATATCGGCTGACTAATATTGTCCTAAATTACCTAGTGATGTTGCTCATTATATATAGCGTTGCTATATGTGTCAGGGATCCAATGGAGTTCTTACTAATGCAGGATTGTACACTCCCTTACCCGTTCCTTAAGCCCTTTGGTGTGATGTTAGCATGAATTTTGTGTTGGGTCTTCCTCGAACCTAGCGAGCGGTGGATTCTATTCTAGTTGTGGTTGATTATTTTTCCAAGATGGCCCATTTTGTAGCTTGTCGAAAAATAATAGATGTTAACCGTGTCACTCATCTCTATTTTCAAGAGATTGTGCGTTTGCATGGTTTTCCCTGGACTATTACTTCGGATCGTGATACTAAGTTCATGAGTCACTTCTTGGAAAAATTTATGGGAGAAATTGGGGACAAAATTGAATTTCAGTAGCGCTTGTCATCCCTAGATGGATGGTTAGACCGAGGTGGTGAACCAAAGTTTAGACAACTATTTAAGTTAGTTAGTCGATACATAAAAGTCGAAGCAGTGGGATTTGGCATTACCTCAAGCAAAATTTACTTATAACAGGTCGACAAGCAGAATCACGAGTATGAGTCGTTTTACGGTTTTCTATGGTTGGAATTCTTACGGGGTCCTGGATTTAGCTCCTATTCCACGGATTGGCTGAGTTCACCCTAAAGCGGATGAAATGGCAGATCATCTTCAGAGTATCCATAATCAGTTGTACCGATCTATTCAAAAGAACAATGCAAAGTATAAGGATCGAGCTGACAACCATCGTCATTAGGTACTTTTTGAAGTTGGCAGATCATCTTCAGAGTTCACGGATCGGCCGATCCTATTTCACGGATTGGCCGAGTTCACCCTAAAGCGGATGAAATGGCAGATCATCTTCAGAGTATCCATGTTTAGTTGTACCAATCTATTCAAAAGAACAATGCAAAGTATAATGATCGAGCTGACAACCATCGTCATTAGGTACTTTTTGAAGTTAGTGATTTTGTTTGGGCAGTGTTAACTCGTGACCGATTTCATATTGGCGAATATAACAAGCTTAAGGATCGGAAGATTAGGCCTTATGAGATTCTGCATAAAACCAACGATAATGCTTATCGGTTGCGCATTCCCAGTAATTTGCGGACTTCGGAAGTTTTCAACGTGAAGCACATAAGACCTTGTTTTGCGAAGTCTAATGATAATGTTGTGAACTTGAGGATGAGTTCTTTTCAACCTGGGGTGACTAATGCAGAAAGATCTGAGTCCGACTATGCTAATGATGCTAACTTGTCGGATAGAACATTGATGGCGCTGAAATACCATGAGTTAATTGATCGGCGCAAGAATAGCGAATGACTTCGGTTCAGAGTTTAGGTTTTGGACATTCTTATTTTTTAGATATGTTTCGTTCTTTTATAGTAGTGTTTTATTAGAAAGTAAATTCTTTTATGGTAGCAGTGTTTTAGTAAGAAATAAATCTTTTCTATTATTACGTAATTAATTATGGTATAATTATTAGGAGTTTGTTATTTATTGAAAGTTTATTACCATAATTATAGGAATTCTATTACATTCTGATAAGGAAACCTTTTAGTTATAAAACTCGGGTTGTGGGTTGAATTATAGTTAGTTTTTTATTTGATAATATTAATTCAAGTTTTAAAGAAGTTTCTTTGTGTTTAAGGTAATTTTTTTGCTTCATTAACCTATGAATTTATTTGTTTACCAAGCCCGCAGGATAATCATTATTCTGTCCAGTGTCACATATTCATCCATTATTTACACCTTTATTGAGATTATCTTTAATTTATACCATTCATCAATTATTATATTATTATTCGTCTTCTACATTATTGACTAAATGTATTAATATCACAGATATTATTGTTCTTCAAATAATGAGTCTGTCTAACTACTTTATACCCGTGACTTTTAATTACGTAACTTTCCATTATTACACTTACTACGATGGCAGTTATTTATTCAATAATATAAAATATTGTGTAGTTACTATTTTGACAATTATTAATTCAACAATATGAAATATTGTGCAATTACTGTTGTGATAATTAGGATTGTAAATGGTAATCGAAAAATTTGTATTCGACTGCATCTGTATTCAAAAAAGGCAGATATTATTTTCATTCGAAAGAAATGGATATATCTGTATTAGGTAAAGGTATCTGCAAATAAACAAATACGAATATATGCACATTCTTATTTGGTTAACATCTGACCGTAAATATATCTAGTGGATATCCGGAATCCGATAATTAAATTCGGATACGTATCCAAATAACTTATATATATATATATATATATATATATATATATATATATTAACCTACAAAACTATAACTATTAGCTTATTACAAATTTTTTACTTTCAAAACTTACATGCGATGCCGAGAGGCGAGTGCAATGGACAATATAATTTTATTGTTAAAATGTGTTAGGTCCGAATTAATTTAAAATTAATGTAGAAGGAGGGTTGAATAGATTAATTCATGTTTATGAATTTTCGGGTGGAGGGAGCATTTATCACTTTCATTTGCCCAATTATTTAGAAACTAGAAGTACAAATATTTAAAGTAAACCCAAGATCAATTTTGAATCAAGTTGGATTAACTAGTTGTCACACATACATTATAACTCGCGCTCTCCATAAATATAATGAAATAAAATAATTTTTTATAACTATGTAATCTATGTATTGAGGATAAATAATAAATAAAACTCTCATAAACATATTGTTAAATTTCTAATTAAGTATTTGAGAAAAATAATTAAATATTTAATGTAAAATTTTGAATCAAATTATAGATTATAAATATTCATACACACTACAAAAAGATTAATCTATACACATAAAATGGGCATCTACTTATTAATGGACATCTAAACATTCATAAGTAGAGTATTCATTTTGAAATTTAAAATTTCAAAATGATGAAAACTTATTTGAATTATAATTTAGAACATTGATTATTGTAGTTATTAAAAATAAATAAAATAACATTCATTTATTAATGAACTATACTTTAAAACTCATTATTTTTCCCTTATTCCAGTTATAGTTGTAATTACGTAATTTTTATTTTAAAATTTAAATTTAAGATTTCAAAAATGATGAAAATTTATTTGAATTATAATTTAGAGTATTGATATTTTTATTTATTAAAAATAAATTAATTAATGTTCATTCATTAATGAACTATAATTTAAAACTCATTATTTTTTTTTTCTTATTCTAGTTATAGTTGTAATTAGATATTTCATTTTTGAAATTTAGAATTTTGAAAATGATGAAAAATTATTTGAATTGTAATTTTGAGAATTAATTATTGTATTTATTTTAAATAAATATATTAACATTTATTCATTAACGAACTATACTTTAAAAACTCGTTATTTATTTTAATAAGGTTGACAACTAAAGTTTATTCATTTATATTTATTTTAAAGTCATTATTTATTTTTTGATTTTTAATATATATTTATTTTTCTCCCCTTTATGAGTAGGATGTTTAATTAATATAAATTTTATAACAATTATAATATCCCATATAAATACTATACAATTAGGTTTGTATATACTAAGTCTGATAGAATCTGGGTTGTTAAAACCAAATGACATATGATTCAACGGTTAGAACGTTTGATCCTCCACTAACCCTGAGAACCAACCAATGACGCGTGAATTCCACTAAATATCCTCCCCAATCATCTGATCAAATTCTAAGACCTTCTAAATTCGTCCGATCAGCAATTAAGCCTCATTCTCTCTCTTTCTCATACGTTCTCTCTCCTTCTCCTCTTAAAACCCTAACTAATCTGGTACAAATTATCATTTTCTAAGAATTTTCTTTAAAATCCACGCCGATTAAACGATGTTTAACCATTAGAATAACCTATCTACCGATTGAATTCTCAAAAATCATAACTTTGAAGTTTTTAAATGTCTAATCTTGTACGATGCTTGCTACTGTGTGGATGCTTGCTATTGTGGGCATGCCTTCTATCTCTCTATTTCCATTAATGCTTCGTATCTATAGATCTGTAGAGCACTGACTAATTAACACAATCTACAATTTTAGGTTGTGTTTGATAAAATTGAGTGTTAAGATCTGAACAGTTTAGACGTCTGAATAATATAAAGCATCTGAATAGAATTGTGTCTGAATGAAAAAATGTTGTTTGATAATTTATTTTTTCAAAATGTCTGAATAATGGTATTTTACCATTTTAACCCTATGAACAGTTTAAATAAAACATGTTTGATAATCAGAAGGTCTGAATAGTATTTAAAATATATATTTATAATATTTTAAACACAATATGATAAAATAAAAATAAAAAGCGTACAAACCAAATATGTGGGACATAAATAAATTTTTGTACATAAATGGTAAATGGAGAAACAAATGCCCCGAGGATTACAAACAAAAATGTGGGACAAATTTCAACAATTCTATAGCGGGGACCATACATGAGGGCTCATTGTAGAAAACCTTTTGATCCCTGGGTCATCACTAGGAGGAATATGAGCAATAGCCAAACCAAATGAATTACAAAGCTAAACCCAACGCGTGTTTATAAGCGAGTTCAAGCACAAACAAAATGGGATTTCCAAACTACAAGTACATTATTGAATCATGAAGCTATCACAAACAGGTAGAGCTTCTTCCTATACCAAGACCCAATCGGGAAGTTGTCTTTGCATCCGTGGTTTTTTTTTTAAAAAATTGCACAAATTCGAGATGTAGATGTGATTTGGTTTTTATTTATCTTCATTGTGAGCAAATATGGCTTTGTTTTTACAAACTATAGCTTTGGATCGGTTTCATAGAGCCCTGAGCTTTCCATTAATTGATCTTCGCCTAATCTATGGAGCTTTATCACCCATGACTTGGTGGGTTTGCAAGAATGTATGAGAGAAGAAGAAAGGCAAATGAGATAATTTCTTTAAATTTGTGAGGGTATTCTTGTAATAAAGAGTTCGAGATGTTCCTCTCTTCCATCTGACTTGATTCCGTGTCTTACTTAATAGAGGCTTCTGAGATGTGATGATTTTTATCAAACAATTATTTGGGTCTGAACGAAAAAGATGAAGAGTTTTCAGAGGTAATAAGTGGTAAACAAACACCACCTTAGTATCTGTTTAAATATTGTATATTTTATTTTGTTTTCAATATATGAATGTTCAGAAAATTGTATGTTTTTTGTAATTGTTGTTTTATGATCGATCTCCTGTACCCTAGATTTGAAGTTTTATATGATGGAGGGTGAAAATTTACATGATTTCGAGGGTTAATTGACTTTTTGGTCACTGTACTAAGGTCAGATTTTCATTACCAAATCTTTTTTTGTTACTCGAAAAAACTTATAAAATAGTCATTACTTATGATTCCATCCAAAAAAGTAACAGAATTCGTGAGCGAGCAAACGTGAGGATTAAATGTTGTCCATTAGTTTTGGTTTAAAAATTTAATTAACACAAAAAGTGCATCATTCTAATCTGCATCATCTTTGACCCCAAACCGAGCATCATCTTCCTCTCAATCCCGACCAACGAATCCCGTCGGAACCCATTAATTTAATTTCCTGGTTGATATTGTTCCAAGGGTGAATTTGAAAATTAAAAGAATATGAGGTACTTGCTGCAACAATTCCAAGAGGACTCCTTCCTTTTACATGCCTCCAAATCAAGTTGCAAAAGTTTGATCTTCAAGGCATATAAATGGAGAAGCCCGCGGATCAAGCAATTGAAAGTCAACAGTCTCACTCCTCCTTACATGTATCCAGGATTAATTTTTAAAAAAAAAAAAAATTGGGAAAAATTTAGGGTTTTTAAATTTAACAAAGAAAACCCAAAGAACAAGATTTTGGTTTGATGGTGGTGTTGTTCGCCAGTGGGAGGTTGAAATAGTATACAACAAACTAAAAGAAGAAAAGAGGATGAACAAGTTTATGGATTAGTGGTGTGCGGCCGCGATATGAGGGGTCGAGAATCTTCATCAATGTTCTAGGTTTTTTTAAGGAGGGGGTTTTCGAGTTTGAAAAAATGGGCTTAGGGTTGAATTAGAGTTCATTATTGGTCTTACTTGGATAGTTGGATGAAAATAAATAGAGCTAATTTCGTTATTCTTGTGAAGATGCCATGAGAGGGGAGATCGGAGGATTTTGGAGAGAATGGAAAAAAATCGAATTGGGTCTCCTAATACATTCTCATTTTAAGTTTTTTAATTTTTTATCTCAAAACTAATGTACAAATCATCATTTAACCCTCCCGTGATTTGCACGCTCACAAATTTCGTTATTTTTTTGAACGGAATCATAAGTAATGATCATTTTGTAATTTTTTCCGAGTATAGTAATGCGTTTATAACAAAATAAGATTTTGTAATCACAATGAAAATCGGACCCTAATACAGTGACCAAAAAGTCAATTAACCCATGATTTCGATGTTTTAATTTTTTGTGCAGATTAGTTTAAAATAAAACATTGATTCTGATTTAGTTTTAGATAAGAGGTCTAGCTTCGCGATTGCCCTTAATTTGCACATATACTTTGCAAGGTTTGAATCATATATACATTCCTATTAATTTATGAGGTTCTGCTATGAAGTTTCAAATCTAAAAACATTCAGAGATTGGTGAAAATTAAATTTAGAAACAAAAATCTTATGCTAAATATTCTAGTTAACATAAATCGTATACATATATATGTATAACATTTAACTATTATGTTATTTTCTTACACGTCTTATTTCCATATATGAACCAAGTATAAGAATTATATTGACTTAGAAAAGCCCAACTCAACAACACGAAATCTAAACTACTCTGCATCTATGTAACAATAGCAGCAGCCCAATATTCTTTATATTAGTCTTTTGATCACTTTTGAGTGAACCTCAATAGACCTAGTCTGTGTGTTTAATATCAATTTTTTATTTGTGTATCCAAGTGTTTGATTTTTTGATACACATAGTCTGCGTTAGGAAAATGTGATCCAATGCATATCTTATGCCTTCAATCAAATTGTGTCCAAGTGTTTGATGAATATTGGAATACTTAATTTGATTGGACAATAAGATTAGGTTTAGTTATTTATTTATTTAAAAATATATTTTATTAATTAATATATTTTATTAATTATCATAATTATAATAGTATTTAATATTACCCACATATAAATTAATCTCAATTAGTTTTAAGGCCCAATTTTGTCAAATTAATTTGTCCATCACTTACTAATTTTTATTAGCCCACATAAATTAAATAACTAGTTTGACCCAAATAAATGAAAGTCCAAACAATATATTTTAAAACAAAATAATTTTTTTATTATTTAATTTTTTTTTCGGGTATTACATCACCTACCCCTTAAAAGAATTCCATCCCGGGAATCAAAAGAATGGAACGTACCTAATTTTCAAAGAGATGCGGATACTCCGCTCGAATAGACTCCTCCATTTCCCAAGTGGCTTCCCGCTCCGAATGATTCCTCCACATAACCTTAACAAACGGAATTGTCTTCCTCCTCATAATCCGCTCTTGACGATCCAAAATCGCCTCGGCTTGCTCCTCACAAGTAAGATCCTCCCGAATCTTATCGAATGGATATTTCACCACGTGCAACGGATGATAATGATAACTCCTCAACACCGACACATGGAACACATTGTGCACATGAGCTAGCTGTGGAGGCAAAGCTAACCGATATGCAACTTCACCAACTCTCTCCAAAATCTCAAATGGGCCAATATAACACGAACTAAGTTTCCCTTTCAACCCAAATCGCCGAATGAACTTCCAAGGAGAAACTTTTAGAAACACATGCTCACCAGGTTCAAACTCTAAAGTCCTCCTATGCTTATCAGCATAACACTTCTGCCGTGATCGAGCCGACTTCAATTTCTCCTTAGCCACGGCTACCTTCTCCGTAGTGATTTGAACTAAATCAGGCCCTTCTATAGCCCTTTCGCCAACCTCGTCCCAACAAGTCGGTGCCCGACACTTCCTACCATACAATGCCTCAAACGGAGCCATTCCAATACTTGCATGCCAGCTGTTGTTAGAAGAAACCCAACTAGGCTCAAGTAATCATCCCAATTACCCGACCATTCAAGTGCACAAAACCTCAACATATCTTCCAATGTCTAAATAGTCCGTTCGGATTGCCCATCATTCCATATGAAAAAGAAAGTCTTGAAAGTCGGTAAAGAGTACCCCAAGCTCGTTGAAACCCTTTCCAGAACCGTGAAGTGAACCGTGGGTCCCGATCTGAAACAATACACATCGGAGTACCATGAAGTCTAAAAACCTCCTGCTGAAAGATATGTGCTAACCTATCTACCGAGTAACCCTCATGGATAGCCAAGAAGTATGCTGATTTAGTCAGTCGGTCCACTACTACCCAAATGGCATCATTCTTCTTAAAAGTCTTCGGCAAACCAGTCATAAATCTATCGTAATATCCTCCCACTTCCACATTGGAATGTCTAATTGTTGCAGCAAACCACTAGCTCGTTGATGTTCTATCTTCACTTGTTGACAAGTGAGGCACTTCGTGAAATTCAGATAAGGCACACTTAGAAGGGAGGGTTGAATAAGTGTAGATACAGACTATGACCAATTTAAAATTTTAAACCAAACTATTGAATATAGCCTACTATATTGATGAATGCAGCTTGCTGAATGAATATAGTCTACCGAATTGAATTTTTGTTTAAGAAAATATCTTGGTGATTTTATAAGTTAAAAATTCTCACGATGAAACAAATAGTTAAATTCAGTTTATTAAGCAAATCAATTATCTTGAGTGATATTAAGTTAAAGCAAGTAATAAAAATAACACCAAGATTTTTTACATGGTTCAGCTATTACCCTCTATAATAATAGCCTAGTCCACGTCCAATACCAACAAGTATTGGAGACTCACTTTTATTTCTTTAAAAAAACTCTTGTTACAAATTAGATTCTAAAAAATTGAATTACAATAATTCACTTGAGCACTCTTGCTCCTTGTGCACCAATGCACCCCTTAAGCACCTATGCTTCCTTGAACCTGTTTGTAAACAAACCTTAATCCACCTGGATTAAATTCCTTTAGACAACACTTAGTCTAAAAAAAATTAAGATTACAATAATAGAGGTCTAATGATCAAAGCAAATAAACAATTTAACAATGCAAGGCTCAACTAGTGAATGCAATGATCAAGTAATAAAAGATAGATATCACCAAGATGAAGCTCACGAAAGTTGGCTGAAAATAATCTGAATATCAATTGATCAGCAGCTCAAAATTTGCACCAAGAATAGAATAGCTTTCCAAGTATATGAATGCAAAATACTAATTCAAGTGTTGTAAATCTTATCAATTATCACTGATCTCAGTTCTTCTTATATAGCCCAAATATTACCGTTTGTGAAATAAATTATTTCTGTTGCTAATTTTCATTATCAGACTTTGTTTACTTTGTCAAACTGTTAAGAAACGTTCCAACAATACAACTGTTGAAAGCAAATCCAATTATCTTTGATAGTTAAAAATATATGTTGGACTCTCCAAACAGTAATCCATAAAGAGACTAAGTCAGATAAAACACTTCTAGACTTTTCATTTCCTATAGCAATAAAGTCTGCCGCCAGTTGTTACAACAAAATTCGAAACAGAAGATATCATGATAATATATAGGAGTATGCGTAACAAATCCCAACTCTCAAGGATAATCATGATTTTATATTTCCAAGGCTTGTGCTTATTAAAACTCTACCGCTATATATAATGCCATTTATCAAGATATGTGCAATTAAACTCTTAACAAATAATGATCACATCTCAGTCGGTACAAACAACTTTTAAGTTACCAACACATGAATTCTTTTCACACATGTAAAACTCAATTAATTTGGACAATACTCTTACGCATGCATGCTACCAAAATAAAATCATTTCTCTTAATAGCAGATAGCAATGAATAGCATATTTTAGACATGCACAAAATATTAATTCACAATTTAATGCACACATAAAATGTCCTAGAGCCTTGTATTAAAAAATTAAATATTTGCAATGACCTTACATATTTTTCTTAAGACTCAAATCGTCTTCATTCTTCTTGAATAATACATCAAACGATTCTTGAAACAATTTTCTGAAATTCACAATAAAGAATTTAGTACCAATGAACAAGTCATCATCAAAACATTAGGTTATAGAACGTGAAATAATCAACATTCTCCCCCTTTTAATGATGACAACATTAATGAAACTCCCCTTAAATTCATGCATATAGCTTATTTCAGGAAAATTTCGTATGACCTGCATGTGCTAGTTTCATACCAGATAATAATGTTTTTTAACACAAATCAACATGTTTAAAACTAAAATAAAACATCAGTCTTAACAAATGAAACCATCAGTCTTAACACGCAGGCAGACATTCCTATCAAAACCCAAATAAAACCATATTCTTAAAAATAGATCAAAATAGTCTTAAAAACAAATCAAAAGAACTGAACGAATAATTCTCCCCCTTTGTCATCAGGCAAAAAGGATAGAATGCAGTCAAATTCAGTCAATGCGATGAACACGTTCCTCTAAAGAGCAATCAGCTGCAAACCAAGGAGGTCGTGGTATAAAAGTTGTAGGAGGAAGTGCCATGTCAAGAAAATCACCCTTGTATTCTGCCATCCAATTGCACATTTGCCATTCCGGGATTGGGGAATACATTATCTGAACATGTAACCTCTGTCCCACATCATTGAATCTTATTGCCATGAAATCTGCAAGCTCCCCAAGTTGATAACTAATAAACTTAACCTCTTGACTCAACTAATAGGTGTTTCTATTGAATTTTCTTTGAAGTGATTCTACCATAGCCATTGTTTGTATCTCAAAACCTTCCTGGAGATCAATGAATTCATCTTCAACACTTTGATACAGCTTATTAATTTCTGGAGCATCCATCGGTAGTTTTCCTTTCTCAAGAATTGCAAGTCGATTTCGATATCGACCAAATCGGCCATCAGAATTTTGATTTTGCAGAATCTCATTTAGAACATTCATAATGTCAGACCCATGAGAATTTGGCAGAGAGGATGAAGATGAGTCGTGATTAGGAGTGATAGGAGGAGGATCAGGGAGAAGACGAACAAACTCACCAGCAAGAAAAGTAATATGAGATTTTGTCAAATTAGCAGTATCTATAAGCTCATTACTTGAGACAAAAATTTCATCATCAAAAGATATTTTGAAATGTTGGAAGAGTTTTGTCAAAAACTTGCTATAAGGAAGACACTTTTTGGTTTGACGAATACAACTTAGTATATGAGACAACATCATTTGAGAAAGATTGAAAGATTTTCCCTTAAGAATCATAGCCACAACCACTAAATCTTGAAAGGTAAAATTTGCTCCACCACCAAGTCATGGAAACAAATTATACCTAACCAACTTATGTAACACACAGGCAGTAGGACACACATTCACAATTTTTGGAAGAAATAGAGTTGTAAGAGAATAATCATTCATAACAATACGAAGTTGTTCCATTGGAGGAAAAGGGATATTAGCAGCACCTTTAAGAGTAAAAGGATAAGGTCCAGCAGAAGATATACCAAGAATGCTACCAAAATCAATACTAGTGAAAAATAATGACTTTCCCTGAACATATGTTGTAAAGAAACCCCCATTGCATTCAAGATTAGTGTAAAACTGTTGAGCTAATCTAGGATAAGCAATAGTAGGAGGAAGCAGCATAGAGGATATTTCGCAAGCAGTGAAGAGTTTTTCCAGAATAGAGTTTTTGAAATAAAATAAATCCAGAGATTTTTCATAAACAAATTGCTTTGTAGCAATTGAATTTTTAAAACGAGTTTCAAAACTATACCCTCTGAAGAAATTTTCTTGAATATCAAGGGAAGATGAAAATGGATTTACCAGATTTGAAGGAGACTTTGGCTGTGAAGAGATATGTTCTTCATACTCTAGCTGCTTCAACTTGTTCCATTGAGATGGTTCTGCTTCTGAAGCCTTTAAGAAAGAAAAATTAGAATCCGAGTCGTCGGATAATATTGTGGCATCAGAAAACACATGCACAGAAGATTTCTTTTACACTCGCTTGGATTTTATTTTTTTCCAGTAAAATTCTTCAACGAAGATCCTTCGTCGTTTGATTTACCAGACGATCGCTCATAGCCCCGGTTTTCATGGTGTTACAGATTTGTGAAAATGAAAAGAAGGGTTTTTGATAAATGATGGAGGTGTAAGATCTGATTTAAGAAGAAGAAGGTTGAAGATGAAATAGAAGTTAATTAAGAGTCTGTCACCGAAAGACGTGAGTCTTTTCAATTTTGAAAGTCTGTTTGGCTGCTGTTCCGTGTTTTTAGATAGAAATCTTTACGTTTCCCAATTAAATGATATTTGCAATAGACATTTATCATAAATAGAAACGTTTATCTAGAATATAGTTTAAATAGATAAGGAATGTCAAACAGATATATTTTATCAGAAATCATGCAGAAAATAAATGATACATATATGCATAAAATATAAGCTACATATCATAAAATTTTAAGTACGTAAATCACAATTATACCATGCACATTCCAAGCTCTCTCCTTAGCATACAAAATCTTTCCTCACTCAAGGGTTTAGTAAAAATATCAGCTAATTTTTTTCTGTAGGAATAAAAACTAATTTAACTAACCCTTTTAAAACATTATCCCTTAAAAAATGATGCCTTACCTCTATATGTTTTTAATGCGTGAATGCAAAACAGATTCTTTGATATGTCAATAAGACTTTAGAATTATCGCAATATATAGGCACATTATTGCATATTATATCAAAATCACATAGAGTTTGTTTCATCCATAATATTTAAGAGCAACAACTCCCTGCAACTAAATATTCACCCTCGGTGGTTGATAAAGCAACTGAAGTTTGCTTTTTACTATGCCATGAAACAAGACTTTGTCCCAAAAATGTACAAGCACCACTTGTACTTTTTCTATCAATTTGAAACCCTGCATAGTCAGCATCTGAATAACCCATTAGTTCAAAATGATTACTTATTGAATAAAATAACCCTAAATTTATAGAACCACTTAAATATTTAAAAATTCTTTTAACCGCTTGTAAGTGGGATTCTTTGGGTTTTGCTTGAAATCGAGCATAAAGACATACACTGTACATTATATCTGGTCTAGATGCAGTTAAATATAATAAAGAACCAATCATACCTCGATATTTGGTTAACTCTACATCTATACCTTTATCATCTGATGTGAGCTTTATTGATGTACTCATTGGTGTAGCCTTAGGGTTGGTTCCTTCAAAGCCGAATCTTTTGAGTAGCTCTTTTGTGTACTTGGTTTGATGAATATAGATCCCTTCCTTTGTTTGCTTGATTTGAAGTCCCAAAAGTAATTTAGCTCTCCCATTAAGCTCATATCCAATTCCTTATGCATACACTTTGAAAACCACTCACAAAGAAAATCATTAGTAGCACCAAATATTATATCATCTACATATATTTGAACAATGATTATTTCTTGTTTTCATGTTTAATGAATAATGTAGAATCTATTTTACCTCTATTAAAACCACTTGAAATAAGATACTAACTCAACCTCTCGTACCAAGCCCTTGCAGCTTGTTTGACCCATAGAGCTTTCTTTAGCTTAAAACATGATTTGATATTTCTCATGTTCAATCCGTGAGGTCGCTTTAACATAGACTTCTTCATTGATGTATACATTAAGAAACGCACTCTTTACATCCATTTGATAAAGCTTGAATTTCTTATAACAGACAAATTCTAACAAGATTCGAATAGACTCTAGTCTTGCAACTGGAGCATAAGTTTCTTCGTAGTCGAACCCTTCTTGTTGATTGTAACCTTGAGCCACTAGCCTTGCTTTGTTGCGAGTGATTGTCCCATGCTCATCAAGCTTGTTTTTAAACACTCATTTTGTTCCAATGACAGAAACATCTTTAGGAGGAGGCATTAATTCCCAAACTTGACATCGTTCAAATTGTTGAAGTTCCTCTTGCATTGCCATTAGCCAATTTTCATCAATTATAGCTTCCTTAGCAATCTTTGGCTCAACTTGTGACAAGAATGCAGAGAACGCACATTGATTTTGTAGGCTTCTCCGTGTGGTAACTCCTTTGTTTATATCTCCGATGATATTTTTCGGTGGATGATCCTTGAGATACTTTGTTTTCTTTGGCATTTGAACATCACGTATTACCTCTTCTTGTTGAGGAAAATTTTCTTCAAAATCTTGTGTTGCTTCTTGTTCATTTTCATGTGTACTATTCAATTTAGCCTGTTAAATTTTTCCATTCGGTCTCATCGACCGTTCTTCTTCGATTCTTGATTTGTGAAAATCTCCAAATTTCCCATCATCCTCTTCTTTTTTTTTGGAAGATCATTGTTAGTCTCATTAAAAGTTATATGAATAGATTCTTCAACACATAACTTGTAAATATTAAATACACGATATGCCTTGTCATTATGTGAATAACCAATGAAAATACCTTCATAGGATTTAGCACCAAATTTTCCCAAGTTATCACTAGTATTTAGTATATAACATTTAGACCCAAATACTTTGAAATAACTTATATTAGGAATTTTTTTATTCAAAAGCTCATAAGGAGTTTTCAAAATAATAGGATGAATGAGAACTCTGTTTAACACATAACACGAAGTATTAATGACTTTTTCTACCAAAATTCTTTTTCGAAGTTTACTTCTTGTAAAAGTGTTCTAGCTGCTTCTTGAAGTGTTCTATTCTTTCTTTCCACTACTCCATTTTGGTCGAGTAGTTCTAGGAGTCGAAAACTCATGACTTATACCTTTTGATCACAAAATATAATAAAGTCCTTTTGAAATTCAAAGACCATGATCACTTCAATTTTTATAAGTTTGAGACCATACTTAGTCTCTAAATTTCTTATCAATTTCTCAAACTCTTTAAATTCTTCATCTTTGGTTCTTAAAAATAATACCCATGTATATCTAAAAAAATCATCAACTATTACAAATGCATAAAATTTACCATTAATACTAGCATGCCTTTCTGGGCCAAATAAATCAAGATGAAGTAATTGTAAAGGAGATGAGGTTGATACCATATTCTTTGCGCTGAATGATGTTCTTACTTGTTTTCCAAGTTGGCAAGGAACACATACTCCTTTCTTTTCAAACTTTATTTTTGGAAATCCTTTGACAAGGTTTTTAGAGGACAATTTCTTGATTAAATCCATGTGAACATGTCCCATCCTTTTATGCCATAGGTTAGCCTCATCTTGCATCGAGGCAAGACATAATTCTTCCTTCTGTTGCTCAAAATCAAGAGTATATATATTTCCTTCCCTTTGTGCAACTAGAACAGTGTTGTTAGTACCATGAGAAATTGTACATTTATCTTTTTCAAAACTAACTTGGTGCCCATTATCTATTAACTGACTAACACTTATAAGATTAAATTCAAGTTCGCTAACAAGATGAACATTATCAATATTAACCTTACCATTACCGATTTTACCTTTTTCAACAATCTCACAGGTTCGATTATCTCCAAATGTGAACGTTCCATTTTTCTTCTTGATTTTTAGTTCCACGAACTTTGATTTGTCACCAGTCATGTATCGAGAGCATCCGCTATCAAGAATCTATTTTTGAGATGGAACCCTTGCCTTGAGACATACCTGTCAAGAAAAAATAATTCATCCTTTTGGTACCCACATCTTTTTGGGTCCATTTGTGTTAGTTGCGCGTAAATCTCCCTTCTTAATCCACACCTTTTCAACCTTCTTTTTAAAACAATTAATATCCAAGTGACCTTTAATAACACAATTTTTGCATGTTGTGAAAGGAGAACAATAATTTAATTTAAATCGTGATTTTGATTTTAGCATTTTCATATTACCCTTTTTATGCATAAGATCATAACCAATTCCTTGTCTTTCAAAATTAGGTCTTTGTTTACCTAATATGACATTTAAATTTTCTTCACCTTAAACGAATTTAGCAAGAGATGACTTTAGTGAATCTATTTCTTTTTAAAGTTCGTAATTAGGAAAGGTTTTAACAAGTGATTTATCACTAAATGCATCAATACATACATATCTCATTTTCAGTTCATTAGTTAATTTGTGGATTTACAAGTATTTTGTTATAATTATCTAAATAATCAATTTTAGCAATCAAGACCTTTTCTTCTTTACAAATAGATTCCTTTTCAATATCTTTCTTTTCATCGATTAACGAATCTACTTCACCCATTAATGTATTTACTAAGTCTTTCAAATATGCATTCTTTTCTTTTAATTTAGCATTTTCTTGTTTCAAGGAATTAAAATCAAAATCAGATACCTCGTTTGATTCACCTTCTATTCCCGTGAAGCATACTTGAGCTATCTCATCCTTGGTGTCGACTTCTACCTCAGATTCTTCTTCATCACTCCAAGCGACCAGTGCCTTGTTTCTCTTATTATCCTTGAAGCCTGTTTTTCCTTTATTCTTTAGTTGAAAACAGTCCTTCTTGAAGTGCCCTGGACGTCCACATTCAAAACACGTCTCTTCAGTTTACTTTCCTTTACCTTTATTTGAGTTGAAGATATTCTTTCGTTTATTCTTCCTTTGTAGAAGTCCTTTGAGTCTCCGTGACATCATAGCTATCTATTCGTCGGAATCATCATCAAGCTCTTCTTCATTTCCTGTATTAAGAGCTAGAACCTTTCTATGAGGAGTTTCCTCCTCATCATCATACCTCTTTAACTGATGTTCATATTCCTCAAGTTCACCAAAAAGAGTTGGTGTATCCATAGTAGATATAGTAGAGGAATCTTGAAGAGTAGTAATCTTAGACACAAACCTCTTGGGCATAGCCCGAAGTAACTTACGATTAATCTCACTTTGTGGAATAGATTTGTCCAGTAGCTTTAAAGAGTTCAGAAGAACAAGGAACCTTGCTTGAGCCATCTTTATAGTTTCATCTTTCTCAAGTTTGAAAATTTCATAATCATGCATAAGCATGCTTAGTTTAACTTTTCGAACTTTTGATGTTCCTTCATGACTCACCACTAGAGTGTCCCAGATCTCCTTAGCTGTGTTGCATGATGATACTTTGTCAATCTCGGACTGCACCATCCCGCTTAGTAGAGTATTCATAGCCCTTGAATCATAAGAAACCATGAAGGTTTCAGAATCCATCTCTAGCAGAGTCTTTGGAGTACCGTCATCTTTCCTTGGAATAACTGGTCCATTCTCCACAACCCACCATTCCCAAGGATCTCTTTTAAGGTAGATCCTCATTCTGAATTTCCAGAAGTTGTAGTTTTCTGTTCCATGCAGCAGTGGAGGTCTATTGGTTGATTGACCTTCTTGATTGTTGTTCTCGAACTGTGCCATGTCAGAAACTTTCCCAACAAGTCACCTTTAAAACCAAGTAAGTAGAGCCAGGCTTTGATACCAAATGAAATTCAGATAAGGCACACTTAGAAGGGAGGGTTGAATAAGTGTGGATACAGATTATGACCAATTTAAAATTTTAAACCAAACTATTGAATATAGCCTACTATATTGATAATTGCAGCTTGCTGAATGAATATAGTCTACCGAATTGAATTTTTGTTTAATAAACTATCTTGGTAATTTTATAAGTTAAAAATTCTCACGATGAAACAAATAGTTAAATTCAGTTTATTAAGCAAATCAATTATCTTGAGTGATATTAAGTTAAATCAAGTAATAAAAATAACACCAAGATTTTTTACGTGGTTCAACTATTACCCTCTATAATAATAGCCTAGTCCACGTCCAATACCAACTAGTATTGGAGACTCACTTTTATTTCTTTAAAAAAATTCTTGTTACAAATCAGATTCTACAAAATTGAATTACAATAATTCACTTGAGCACTCTTGCTCCTTGTGCACCAATGCACCCATTAAGCACCTATGCTTCCTTGAACCTGTTTATAAACAAACCTTAATCCACCTGGATTAAATTCCTTTAGACAACACTTAGTCTAAAAAAAATTAAGATTACAATAATAGAGGTCTAATGATCAAAGCAAATAAATAATTTAACAATGCAAGGCTCAACTAGTGAATGCAATGATCAAGTAATAAAAGATAGATATCACCAAGATAAAGCTCACGAAAGTTGGCTGAAAATAATCTGAATAGAATAGAATAGCTTTCCAAGTATATGAATGCAAAATACTAATTCAAGTGTTGTAAATCTTGTCAATTATTACTGATCTCAGTTCTTCTTATATAGCCCAAATATTACCGTTTGTGAAATAAATTATTTCTGTTGCTAATTTTCATTATCAGACTTTGTTTACTTTGTCAAAATGTTAAGAAATGTTCCAACAATACAACCGTTGGAAGCAAATCCAATTATCTTTGATAGTTACAAATATATGTTGGACTCTCCAAACAGTAATCCATAAAGAGACTAAGTCAGATAAAACACTTCTAGACTTTTCATTTCCTATAGCAATAAAGTCTGCCGCCAGTTGTTACAACAAAATTTGAAACAGAAGATATCATGATAATATATAGGAGTATGCGTAACAAATCCCAACTCTCAAGGATAATCATGATTTTATATTTCCAAGGCTTGTGCTTATTAAAACTCTACCGCCATATATAATGCCATTTACCAAGATATGTGCAATTAAACTATTAATAGATAATGATCACATCTCAGTCAGTACAAACAACTTTAAGTTACCAACACATGAATTCTTTTCACAAATGTAAAACTTAATTAATTCGGACAATACTCTTACGCATGCATGCTAACAAAATAAAATCATTTCTCTTAATAGCAGATAGCAATGAATAACATATTTTAGACATGCACAAAATATTAATTCACAATTTAATGCACACATAAAATGTCCTAGAGCCTTGTATTGAAAAATTAAATATTTGCAATGACCTTACATATTTTTCTTAAGACTCAAATCATGTTCATTCATCTTGAATAATCCATCAAACGATTCTTGAAACAATTTCCTGAAATTCACAATAAAGAATTTAGTACCAATGAACAAGTCATCATCAAAACATTAGGTTATAGAACGTGACATAATCAACACTTCCTAACATATTCAGCCATGTCTCGTTTCATCCCATTCCACCAAAAAAATTTCTTTAAATCCCTATACATCTTCGTAAAACTTGGATGAATAGAAAATGGTGAACTATGAGCCTCAGCCAACACAGCCTCCCGAATAATTGGATCCAACGGTACACACAACCGCTCACCCAACCAAATCACAACATGGTCATCAATACGAAACTCGGGCTGTTTGCCCTCCTCTAGATTCTGCGTCATACTCCATAATTCCCCATCTTCCTTTTAAGAATCTTTGACTCGTGAGAAAAGAGAGGGCTCCATTCTCATACCAGCCACATGTCCATCTAAACCTAGCACATACAACTCCAACTCTAGCTGCTCCCGAAATAAGATGAGGTTGTGTAATAAGGGTTGCTACACTCCCAGAACTCTTTCAGCTAAGAGCATCTACAACCATATTTGCCTTTCCTGGGTGATACTGAATCCTCGCATCATAATCTTTTAAAAGCTCCAACCAATGCCTCTGCCTCATGTTGAGCTCCTTCTGAGTGAAAATGTATTTAAGACTTTTGTGATCGGTGAAGATATCACAAGTTTCTCCATACAAATAATGCCTCTAAATCTTTAAGGCAAAGATCACTGCTGCCAACTCCAAATCCTGTGTAGGGTAATTCACCTCGTAAGGTTTAAGCTGCCTAGAAGCATAAGCAATCACCTTAGCATGTTGCATCAAAACAAACCCCAAGCCCTTCCTAGAAGCATCACTATAAATTTGGTAACCACCTGTTCCCGACGGCAATGCAAGTATAGGAGCTGTCACAAGTCGTTTCTTTAACTCCTCGAAACTTTTTTCATGCTCCTCATTCCACACAAACTTCGTGCCCTTTCTCATCAACTTGGTCAATGGTAGGGAAACCAAGGAAAATCCTTCCACAAACCGCCTATAATACCCTACCAAACCCAAAAAACTCCTAATCTCTGTCACCGTAGTAGGTCTTGGCCATTTAGTGATAGCCTCAACCTTCGCAGGATCCACCTTAATACCTTCAGCAGAAACAACGTGGCCCAAAAATGCAACCTGCTCCAACCAGATCTCGCATTTAGAGAATTTAGCATACAACTTCTCTTTCTGCAAAATCCCCAACACTGTGCGAAGATTCTCCTCATGCTCTTCATTAGACTTGGAGTAAACCAAAATGTCGTCAATAAAGACAATAACAAATTTGTGACGCCCCCAAAATAGGTATACATCACTTATTCTGAGTCGCCAAATACATGGTACAGAATATGAATACAATCTTTAATATACAACAAGAGAGCTGTGAGTGTTAATACAATTATTGTCTTCTAGACAATATCCACTCTCAGAATAAGTCCTCATTACATTTATTGTCACAATATCTAACAGAATAGTGAAGACTACTAATACTATCATCTGGACCATCACTCGCTCCCCGACTAGTCCTCAGCTACGTTCTCATTTCACGAAGAGAACAAGGAAAAGAAAAGGTGAGCTCAACTAGCCCAAGAAGAAATATTATGACTAAGATAATACGAATAAATTATCATTAGTCTTCAATAGTGTTAAACCGATAAAATACAATAGACATCAAGTTTAATCTGCGGTGAACATGCAATCCATTAAAAGAGTCAAGTAGAGAATAAAATCTACTATCTTTTATGATTTAAAAGGTTTTTCATCACTTTTATCATTGGGACTCAAATTTTAATAAATAATCCACATCATCCCCGTACTACGGCCAAGGATATTCATTAGTATCACAACCACAAATTATCCATGCACTACTGCCAAGGATATTCGTATATTCATCAATGATCATGATCATGCCAACAATCGTCCATCAATGCACTACGGGCCAATGAGGACTTTAACCACATCATTTGTAACATTACTATTATGATTACACCAAAAATAATCCCCGTCATAATCATACCAAGTCCATCTATGCACTACAGTGCCACAGATGACTTTAAAAAAAAAAATAAACATGAGGATGATGACAATGATATAAGAATTCAATAAAACAAGTTCAAGAATTAATTTATCCAGAAATAATAACGTCCAATTTGTCAACATGATACTTTTTGTAGAGTAAAATTCAAGAATGCTCGTAAGAATATTTCCATGAAAAGATCTTTGGATGAAGCGCAAATATCAAGGATATTCCACTAATTTCATGGAGTATAAAAGTCAAAACTTTAACCAACCGAGTATAATAAAGAATGGAATAACAAAAGAAATCACCATGCATGCGGTGCTTGCATGACAGACAAAGTTATTCCAATGAATAATAGATAACGAAACCCAGTCGCATTTAAATTCATGCACCGACAAGATGTTCCAATGAGAATAACAAAGATTTTAACCAGTCCCACAGAAAACGCATGATGAGGATATTCCAATGTAATAATAAAGATGGAACCAGTGTCCGGCGTAAAAGCGCCTGAACAAGATATTCCAATGTAATAATAAAGAATAGAATAACAACGTAATTTCACCATGTAATGCGGTGCTTCGCATGACAGGCTATTCCAAAGAGAATAATAAATAATGGAATAATGTAAGAATTTCACCAAGTATAGGGTAGATCACGTATACAAAGTTATTATTCAAATGTAATAATAAAGAATGGAATAACAGAAGTTCTCTTCATGAATATGAAAAAAAATATACCCCTTACCTTATAAAGAAGAGTACTCCGACGGTAGGGCGAGGATATACTTGAAGAAACTTGAACTACGCTCAAAGCTTTCTTAAACGCTAAAGAAATACACTCAAGATTATAGAAGAAGAATTCTCTCAATAATTTCTCTCTCTAGAGTTTCAGTGAATTCGTAAGAAATAATGAAGGAATGAGCTTCTATTTATAGGAGAATGGAAAGGATACTATTTGAGAAAAATATCACAAACGCTACAGCTATGCAATTCACGGATGAAATTTTGATAACCTACAGATGCAAAATTCAAACCTTCCTCCAATAAGAACAAAGCAACCAAATATAATATATATATATATATATATATATATATATATATATATATATAAATAGACAACACATGCTATAATGCAACAAAACAACAAGGAAAAACACACCCACCCGACAACCTTAGGATTTTTTTCTCCACCCCCATTTTCTTTCTTCCAACATATCCCCACATGCTCCCTCCACCAATTTCCACTCAATTATTTATTTATTATATATATAACATTATACTATATTCCCCACATTAATCAAGATTCCCCCCCACTACCACTTTACTAATAACACATGTGTATATATATATATATATATATATATATATATATATATATATATAAAAAACTGAGATAAATTCTCCTGACAGTTTTGAAAAATGGGTAAGTAGGGGTCCAAATAATAAACAAAATTTACAACAAATATTTCATAAAATCACCTCAATATTTTTAACAACATTTATCATCATTATTATAATTCACAATATTAATCGACCAGTGTCGCTCCTGGAAAGAGGGGGCTTTCAATAAGGATTTCTCCTATTAGGCCATAATTAGGTGACCAAACCTCTCCTTTGCAAAACTTCTAGACATCATTGATATTGCAAATATTAATATTAACAACTCTGTCATCTCAATTATTTATTTAATAATATATAAAATATCGACAATAATTGAATCAAATAACGTGAGATACTATGCAACAATTACTGAATCAATAATTGAACAAAACTGAGTGACTTCTCACGTAAACATCAATAATCAATATCGTGTGCTACTATGCAACCATGCGTATTCCTGTACTTTTAACACCTGGTGTTTCAACAGTTAACGGTAAAACTTCCGCCGTTATTTTCATAAAATATTTTTGTCGTTTTTTCAATCTGATAATAATTCCGTTGTGGGGTCCACTTAATGATTGTGTAAATCGTCGCATTTAATATTTCTGTTAAAACGAATATTCCCAACCAATCAAATATTATATAACAACTTATGTACTTTACAAAATTTATAAATATCACTCACAACTATAACATTATACCAAATTCATTCCATAATATTTAAAATGATAATTATAGAAAATTCATCTTTATTCATAAAAGTTGGGGTCTTACAATCTCCCTTCTTATGAAATTTAAGCCTCGAAATTAGGGTACGTGACTGGTATGTCAAGAGGTAAGGATACCTTGATTTCATTTCAGATTCTAACTCCTAGGTCATTTCCTCAACATCGTGGTTTCTCCGCAAAACTTTGACTTGAGGTATAACCTTGGAACGTAAAATATGTTCCTTCTTATCCAAGATTTGAATAGGAACCTCTTCATACGTCAAATCTTCCGCTATTTTGTCCGGTTCTAACTCAATAATATGGTTCGGGTCTTCCACATATTTACGTAACATGGATATATGAAAAATGTTATGAACACGAGACATACTTTGCGGTAAAGTGAGTCTATAGGCTACAGTCCCTACTCGATCGAGGATTAAAAATGGGCCAATGAATCGAGGATTGAGCTTTCTTTTCTTTCCAAATCTCGTAATTCCTTTCCATGGAGAAACAATTAACAACACATGATCTCCAATATCGAATTCCACGTCCTTTCGATGAAGATCAGCATAACTCTTTTGTCGATCTTGTGAGGTTTTTATACATTGTCGGATCATTTGAATCTTTTCTGTAGTCATACATACCAACTCCGGTCCCAATAACGTTGCTTCACCCACCTCATCCCAGCATACTGGAGAACGACACTTTCTTCCATACAACGCTTCGAATGGAGTCATGACAATACTTGCTTGATAACTGTTATTGTATGAAAACTCCATCAACGGTAAGAACTTGTCCTAACTTCCCTTGAAGTCAAGGACATGGAGTCTTAATAAATCTTCAAGAGTTTGAATAGTCCTCTCTGATTATCCGTCCGTCTGAGGATGATATGCCGAACTAAATCGTAAATTTGTGCCCATAGCTTTTTGTAAACTAACCCAAAATCATGAAGTGAATCTTGGGTCTCGATCAGAAACTATGGATACTGGCATACCATGCAGTCTTATAATTTCATTTATGTACATACGAGCAAGACGTTCAAGTGTATAAGTTTCTCGTATTGGTAAGAAATGAGCAGACTTGGTCAATCTATCAATAATGACCCAAATTGCATTAATGCCTTGAGAAACCTTGGGAAGACCAGTAACGAAATCTATGGTAATGTGCTCCCACTTCCATTCTGGAATTTAAAGTGGTTGCAATGAACCTTTTGGTACTTGATGTTCCGCCTTGACTCGTTGACAAGTTAGACACCTTGAGATAAACAGCGCTATCTCTCTCTTCATATTGCCCCACCAAAATGTATGTCGAAGATCATGATACATTTTGGTACTCCTAGATGGATTAAAAAACGGTGTGTTGTGCGCCTCCATGATTTTATACTTTAAATCGTAATTCGTTAGGAACACAAAAGTCTAGAGTTGACTCAAGTATTCCTTCTTCATCGATTCTTGCTTAAGATATAGCACCTTCTTGTACTTTCTTCATCATACGCATTAGCTCCATGTCTGTAGCTTGAGTAGCTTTAACTTTATCGATTAAAGTCAGTTCCACTCGTATATTCGCCATCATCACTTGGGTCTCTGGAGTCTTTATCTCTATCTCCATCCTTTGCAAGTCATACAAAATGGGCCTTTGCATTGACAATATTGCACTTCGTACCAAGCATATGATCTTCTACTCAATGTGTCACCACTACCACGTTCGCTTTTCGTGATGGTATTGAATGGTATGATCATAATCTTTCAATGATTTAAGCCAACGTCGTTGTCGCATGTTGAGTTCCTTTTGAGTGAAGAAATATTTAAGGCTTTTATGATCCGTAAAGATCTCCACTTTCTCCCCATACAAGTAATGCCTCCAAATTTTAAGTGCGAAGATAACAAATTGCTAACTCTAGATCATGAGTAGGATAATTCCTCTCATATTCTTTGAGTTGTCGAGGAGGCATAAACTATGACTTTCCCATGTTGTATAAGAACACATCCTAACCCTTTGCTTCAAGCATCACATGAGATGACAAATCCCTCCGAGCCGGATGGTATTGTCGAGAGCAGTCTTTGAAATGAGTCTTCTCTTGAGTTCTTGAAAACTCTTCTCACATTCCTCGTTCCAACCGAATTTTGTATCTTTTCGAGTCAGCTGAGTTAAGGGAGTAGTGATTCGAGAAAACCCTTATACGAATCTTCGATAATAACCAACTAAGCCGAGAAAGCTACGTGCTTGGTCCATCGATTTAGGTTGCTCCCAGCTTTGAATAGCTTCAATCTTTGTTGGGTCAACAGATATTCGATGACTTGATACTACGTGCCCAAGGAATGCTACTTCCTCAAGCCAGAACTCGCATTTCTTCAACTTGGCATAAAGCTTATATTCATGAAGCTTTTGGAGTATCAGCCTCAAGTGTTGTTCATGATCCTCCTGGCTTTTAGAATAAATAAGGATGTCATCAATAAAGACGACCACAAAGTGATCCAAATATTCCTTGAATACTTGTTTCATCATATCCATGAAGGCAGTAGGAGCATTAGTTAATCCAAAAGACATGACTAGGAATTCATAATGCCCGTACCAAGTTCTGAAAGCCGTCTTTGGAATGTCATCGGTTCTAATCTTCAATTGGTGATATCCGGAACAAAGATCAATCTTTGAAAAGAATTTAGCGCCTTGCAACTGATCAAATAGGTCATCAATACGTGGCAATGAGTACCTATTTTTGATGGTGACATGATTCAACTCCCGATAATCAATACAAAGTCGCATGCTCCCATCTTTCTTCTTCACGAATAGAACAGGAGCACCCCAAGGAGAAGTACTAGGACGAATAAAGCCAATGTCTAACAATTCCTGCAGTTGGGACTTTAACTCTTGAAGTTCAATAGGAGCCATTCGATATGGGGCTTTGGAAATATGTTTTGTACCAGGTTCAATGTCGATACAAAATTTAATTTCATGCTCTGGGGGTAGGCCAAGAAGTTCTTCAGGGAATACGTCAGGAAATTCATTAATAATAGAAATATCATTCAAAACTGACGTATTTTTGTTTAGATCCGTAACATGAGCTAAGAAAGCTTGACATCCGCTTTTCAAGAAACGAATAGCTTTATGGCTTGAGATGACAGTGATTGATTTTAATGCTTGAATTCGCATAATAGGTT
The DNA here is from genome assembly GCA_020205605.1 of Panax ginseng. NCBI lineage: Eukaryota > Viridiplantae > Streptophyta > Magnoliopsida > Apiales > Araliaceae > Panax > Panax ginseng. The sequence goes on from CM035135.1 coordinate 31,233,172, forward strand.
AGTTAGGAATATGAAAGCTAACAACCTTACGAAAATAATCAATTTTTACATGATGAGTAGTTAACCAATCAATCCCTAAAATTATGTCAAATGCAAGTATTTTCAATGAAATAAGATCGACATGTAATGTGAGGGTACCGATTTGAACCAAACAAGATTTATAAATAGTGGATGTAATGAAGGTTTCTCCTAACAGAGTTTCAACAGATAAGTCAAAGTCTAATTTCTCCGGAGTCAAACTTAAACGTTGAGCGCAGGTAGGAGAAATAAAAGAATGGGTAGACCTGGTAACAAATAACGTATATACTTCGCTAGAGTTTATGATAAGCTTACCTGTGATGACCTCGTTCGGGTTCCTTACTTTCTGGGAGGTCACGACAAACGCTCTCCCTTGCACTACTGGCATTGACTTTTCTGGGACGTCCTTTGGTGCCTCCATCCTAGCTGAACTTGTCTTCGGTGAACGACAAAATTGGGCTAGGTGACCTTCCCTTCCACAATTATAACATGCTTTGGACGGCATCGCGCAGTTTGGACTGATGTGTCCTTCCCCTCCGCATTTGAAGCATATGATAGGTGGTCGTTCTCCTTCCTTAACCACGGGTGCTGGTGTTAACGTCTTTCCATCATTATTGAATCTCCTCTTCTTGAAATGTCCATTCTTATTATTTTGGCCATGATTACCACCGAAGTGGTTACCATATCTGGCATGTTGATTCCCTCCACGCTTATTGTCACCGCTTCGATGACTGTTATCACTGGTATTATCATTTTGCCGGCTGCTCTCTTTTGGTTGGGTTGACTCATTGTCACGCTCCAATAACTGAGCCCTATTAACAACATCTGAATACAAACACAGTTTATGAGAGATAAGATATTGACGTATCTCGGGCTTCAAACCTCTTAGAAACATTCGCGTCATTCTCTCCTCATTATTAACCAAATGGGACGCAAACCGGGACAACTCGGTAAACTTGGCTTCGCGTCTTTGCGACACTGTCATGTTGTTTTGCTCCAACTTGATGAACTCTACCTCTTTCATGTATGGCGAATACTTTCGGAAAGTACTTGTCATTGAACAATTCTTGGAACTTCTCCCAAGTCATCTTCAGTCATGGCGGGTTGAGTCGTTTCTGATTCCCACCAAATGAATCTGCCTCTACACGCAACATGAAGATGGCAAAGGGAACCTTTTGCTCCTCGGAGCATCCCAAGACATCAAATATCATGCAGATCTGCTTTATCAACATCTCCGCCTTAAGTGGTTTTGGCTCTCCAAAGAACTCCGGTGGTCCCAGTTCCTTAAACTGCTTGGCGGTGACTGTCCGAGAGTTTCCAGTGTTTCCACCTGCATTTTGGACAGGAGCCGCTCTTGCCTGATGTTGCATGAATTGCATAAAGCCTCTTAACATTCCATCGTTCATCATTTGGTCAGTGTTATTATTTGCCTGAGGATTGTCGCCTTCCTGATGCACATTATCCTGATTATTGATCTGTGGAGACTCAACGGTCTCCTGTGCTCCATTGATGTTCTCAACATTCTCGGATGCCATTTTCAAATACTGCCACAAAACAAGGGTTAATTAACATATCACATATTATCCCTATACTCTGACCGGCCAATTAAATACCAAATAAACATAGGTAGGTCATACTAGCGAAGGAATTCCCCGTCTCTCCCCTCCTAGTTCTTGTCTCACATCTCAACCAGTGATCATATCCCTAAGCTTTGATACCAACTGTGACGCCCCTAAAATAGGTATACATCACCTATTCTGAGTCGCCAAATACATGGTACAGAATACGAATACAATCTTTAATATAAAACAAGAGAGCTGTGAGTTTTAATACAATTCATGTCTTCTAGACAATATCCACTCTCAGAATAAGTCCTCATTACATTTATTGTCACACTATCTAACAGAATAGTGAGGACTATTAATACTATCATCTGAGGCCGTCACTCGCTCCCCCGATTAGTCCCGCCACGTTCTCATTTCCTCAAGAGAACAAAGGAAAGAAAGGGTGAGCTCAACTAGCCCAAGAAGAAATATTATGACTAAGATAATACGTAATAAATTATCATTAGTCTTCAACAGTGTTAAACTGATAAAATACAATAGACATCAAGTTTAACTGCAGCGAAACATGCAATCCATTAAAAGAGTCAAGTAGAGAATAAAATCTACTATCTTTTATGATTTAAAAAGGTTTTTCATCACTTTTATCGTTGGGACTCAGCTTAATAAATAATCCACATCATCCCTGCACTACGACCAAGGATATTCATTAGTATCACAACCACAAATTATCCATGCACTACGGGCCAAGGATATTCGTGTATTCATCAATGGTCATAATCATGCCAACAACTGTCCATCAATGCACTATGGGCTAATGAGGACTTTTACCACATCATTTGTAACATTACGGTTATGATTACACCTAAATAATCCCTGGTCATAATCATACCAAGTCCATCTATGCACTACAGGCCACAGATGACTTTAAAAAAATAAACATGAGGATGATGACAATGATATAAGAATTCAATAAAACAAGTTCAAGAATTAATTTATCCAGGAAATACTAACGTCCAAATTGTCAACATGATACTTCTTTGTAGAGTAAAATTCAAGAATGCTCAGGAGAATATTTCCATGAAAAGATACTGGATGAAGCGCAAATATCAAGGATATTCCACTAATTCATGGAGTATAAAAGTCAAAACTTTAACCAACTGAGTATAATAAAGAATGGAATAACAAAAGAAATCACTATGCATGCGGTACTTCACATAGACAGGTTATTCCAAGAGAATAATAGATAATCGGAACCAGTCGGTAAATTGCATGCCGCGGATGTTCCAACAGAATAACAAAGACGGAAACCGATTCAGGCGTAAAATGCACATGAACGAGGATATTCCAATGTAATAATAAAGATTTTAACCGGTGTCTAGCGTAAAAGCATGCATAACAAGATATTCCAATGTAATAATAAAGAATAGAATAACAACGAGAATTTCACCATGTATGCGGTACTTGCATGACAGGTTATTCCAAATGAGAATAATAAATAATGGAATAACGTAAGAATTTCACCAAGTATAGGGTAAACTGCATATACAAAGTTATTCCAATGAATAATGAAGAATGGAATAATGTAAGTTCTCTTCATGAATATGAAAAAAAAATACCCTTTACCTTATAAAGAAGAGAGTACTCGATGGTAGAGGCGAGGATATACTTGAAGAAACTTGCCTTCACGCCAAAGCTTTCTTAAACGCTAAAGAAATACGCTCAAGATTATAGAAGAAGAATTCTCTCTAGAGTTTCAGTGAATTCGTAAGAAATAATGAAGGAATGAGCTTCTATTTATAGGAGAATGGAAAGGATACTATTTGAGAAAAATATTACAGACGCTACAACTATGCAATTCACGGATGAAATTTTGATAACCTACGGATGCAAAATTCAAACCTTCCTCCAATAAGAACAAATCAACCAAATATAATATATATATATATATATATATATATATATATATATATATATATAGACAACACATGCTATAATGCAACAAAACAACAAGGAAAAACACACCCACCCGACAACCTTAGGATTTTTTTCTCCACCCCCATTTTCTTTCTTCCAACATAGCCCCACATGCTCCCTCCACCAATTTCCACTCACTTATTTATTTATTATATATATAACATTATACTAGATTCCCCACATTAATCAAGATTCCCCCCTACCACTTTACTAATAACACATGTGTGTATATATATATATATATATATATATATATATATATATATATATATACACATGTGTGTGTGTGTGTATATATATATATATATATATATATATATATATATATATAATCTAGATAAATTCTTCTGACAGTTTTGAGGGGTCCAAATAATAAACAAAATTTACAACAAATATTTCATAAAATCACCTCAATATTTTTAACAACATTTAAAATCATTATTATAATTCACAATATTAATCGACCAGGTCGTTCCTAGGAAAGAGTGGGCTTTCCAATAAGGATTTCTCCCTATTGGCGCGCAATTAGGTGACCAAACCTCTCCTTGGAAAAACTTCTAGACATCGTTAATATTGCAAATATTAATATTAACAACTCTGTCATCTCAATTATTGATTTAATAATATATAAAATATCGACAATAATTGAATCAAATAACGTGAGATACTATGCAAGAATTACTGAATCAATAATTGAACAAAACTGAGTGACTTCTAACGTAAGCATCAATAATCAATATCGTGTGCTACTATGCAACCACGCGTATTCCTATACTTTTAACACATGGTGTTTCAACAGTTAACGGTAAAACTTCCGCCGTTATTTTCATAAAATATTTTTGTCGTTTTCTCAATCTGACAATAATTCCGTTGTGGTGTCCACCAATGATTGTGTCGTCATACGAATATATCCTGTTAAAACGAATATTCCCCGACCAATCGAATATTATATAACAACTTGCGTACTTTGCAAAATTATAAATATCACCCACAACTATAACATTGTACCAAATTCATTCCATAATATTTAAAAATGATAATTATAGAAAATTCATCTTTATTCATAAAAGTTGGGGTCTTACAATCTTCCCTTCTTATGAAATTTTACCCTCGAAATTAGGGTACGTACTTGGTATGTCGAAGAGGTAAGGATACCTTGATTTCATTTCAGATTCTAACTCCCAGGTCATTCCTCAACATCGTGGTTTCTCCACAAAACTTTGACTTGAGGTATAACCTTGGAACGTAGAATATGTTCCTTCTTATCCAAGATTTGAACAGGAACCTCTTCATACGTCAAATCTTCCGCTATTTCGTCCGGTTCTAACTCAATAATATGGTTCGGGTCTTCCACATATTTACGTAACATGGATATATGAAAAACGTTATGAACACGAGACATACTTTGTGGTAAAGCGAGTCTATAGGCTACAGTCCCTACTCGATAGAGGATCAAAAATGGGCCAATAAATCGAGGATTGAGCTTTCCTTTCTTTCCAAATCTCATAATTCCTTTCCATGGAGCAACAATTAACAACACATGATCTCCAATATCGAATTCCACGTCCTTTCGATGAAGATCAGCATAACTTGTCGATCTTGTGAGGTTTTTATACATTGTCGGATCGTTTGAATCTTTTCTATAGTCATACATACCAACTTTGGTCCCAATAATGTTGCTTCACCCACCTCATCCCAGCATACTAGAGAACGATACTTTCTTCCATACAACGCTTCGAATGGAGCCATGCCAATACTTGCTTGATAACTATTATTGTATGAAAACTCCACCAACGGTAAGAACTTGTCCCAACTTCCCTTGAAGTCAAGGACACGGAGTCTTAATAAATCTTCAAGAGTTTGAATAGTCCTCTCTGATTATCCGTCCGTCTGAGGATGATATGCCGAACTAAATCATAAATCTGTGCCCATAGCTTTTTGTAAACTAACCCAAAATCATGAAGTGAATCTTGGGTCTCGATCAGAAACTATGGATACTGTCATACCATGCAGTCTTATAATTTCATTTATGTACATACGAGCAAGACGTTCAAGTGTATAAGTTTATCGTATTGGTAAGAAATGAGCAGACTTGGTCAATCTATCAACAATGACCCAAATTGCATCTATGCCTTGAGAAACCTTGGGAAGACCAGTAACGAAATCCATGGTAATGTGCTCCCACTTCCATTCTGGAATTTCAGGTGGTTACAATGGACCTTTTGGTACTTGATGTTCCGCCTTGACTCGTTGACAAGTTAGACACCTTGAGATAAACAGCGATATCTCTCTCTTCATATTGCCCCAACAAAATGTATGTCGAAGATCATGATACATTTTGGTACTCCTAGGATGGATTGAAAACGGTGTGTTGTGCGCCTCCATCATGATTTTATACTTTAAATCAGGGTCGTTAGGAACGCAAAGTCTAGAGTTGACTCGAAGTATTCCTTCTTCATCGATTCTTGCTTCCGGCATAGCACCTTCTTGTACTTTCTTCCTCATACGCATTAGCTCCAGGTCTGTAGCTTGAGTAGCTTTAACTTTATCGATTAAAGTTGGTTCCACTCGTATATTCGCCATCATCACTTGGGTCTCTGGAGTCTTTATCTCTATCTCCATCCTTTGCAAGTCATACAAAATGGGCCTTTGCGTTGACAATATCGCACTCGTAACAATTACTGAATCAATAATTGAACAAAACTGAGTGACTTCTCATGTAAGCATCAATAATCAATACCGTGTACTACTATGCAACCACGCGTATTCCTGTACTTTTAACACCTGGTGTTTCAACAGTTAATGGTAAAACTTCTGCCGTTATTTTCATAAAATATTTTTGTCATTTTCTCAATCCGACAATAATTCCGTTGTGGGGTCCACCAATGATTGTGCCATCGTACGAATATTTCCTGTTAAAACGAATATTCCCCGACCAATCGAATATTATATAACAACTTGCGTACTTTGCAAAATTTATAAATATCACCCACAACTATAACATTATACCAAATTCATTCAATAATATTTAAAAATGATAATTATAGAAAATTCATCTTTATTCATAAAAGTTGGGGTCTTACAAAATTGGTCCAAGTACTCCCTGAACACCCAGTTCATCAAATCCATAAACACCGTCGGGGCGTTAGTCAACTCGAATGGCATCACCAGAAACTCGTAATGCTCATATCGAGTACGAAAAGCTGTCTTAGGGATATCCTCATCCCTTAACCTCAACTAATGATAACCCGATCTCAAGTCTATCTTCGAAAAATACTTTGCCCCCTGAAGTTGGCCAAACAAGTCATCAATCCTTGGCAATGGATACCAATTCCTGATAGTAATCTTGTTCAACTCTTTGTAGTCTATACACAACCTCATATGCCCACCCTTCTTTTTCACAAACAAAATTGGAGCACCCCACGATGAAACACTCGGCCGAATCACACCACGATCTAACAGCTCCTGCAACTGCTCCTTCAACTCCTGCAACTCTAACGGTGCCATCCTATACGGCGCCTTAGACATAGACTCTGTACCAGGAACAAGCTCAATAGAAAACTCTACTTCTCGCTGCGGTGGAAATCCTGACAACTCCTCACGAAACACATCAAAAAATTCACGAACAATTGGAACATCCTCAATACAAGACTCAGCCTTAGAGGTATCCTTCACAAATGCCAAATACCCCTCACAACCCTTTGCCACCAACTTCCCAGCCTTCAAAGTTGAAATTAACTTCACCACTCTACTCGGCTTTGAACCTTGAAACACGAACTCTGGAGACTTCACATCTCCAAATATAACCTTCTTCGCCTGACAATCGATGGTGGCCTGGTGTTTATCTAACCAGTCCCTCCCAAGAATGACATCAAAATCGTGCATAATCATCGGAAGAAGATTGGCCCTACAAATCTTATCCCCAAAACTGATCGTACACCCTCAATATAAATCAGAAATAACAACAGAAGTCCCCATCGAGGTAGCAATAGACATAACAGAATCTAAAGACTGAGATGGCACACCCAGGTGCTGAATAAAAGACTGAGCAACAACAGAATGAGTAGAACCCGTATCAAAAAAAATAGATGCCTCATGATTGCCAACTAAAAAAGTGTCATAAACAATACCTAGTTCACCTGCCGCCTGGTTATACGTCAAGGCAGACACTCGACCACATTGACGCTGACCTCCACTGCCACCATTATCACCACCTCCACCATTTCAACATGGCCCGGTACAATCTCTAGCCATATGACCCATCTTTCCACACAAGAAACATGCACCAGTGAGACGGTGGCACTGCCTCCATAGATGATTAGCCCCACAAATAGCACAAGGAGCTATCGAAATGAGGTTTGGGTTACCCCACCACCGGTCTCGGATAACGACCACGATTACATCCCTGGCGACAATTACGCCACCGGATGACGATTCTCACCATGCCAAGGTAGTCAAGGTATTTGATTACGCCTTCTTGCCGAGGCAAATCACGATAACACCTATTTTGATTCTGACTACGTCATTGCCCTTGCTAGCCGCCACGATTTCTGTTCCACTGACCACCCTGATTCTTCCCATGCTGACCCGAAGGTTGACCCTGCTGGTCATCTCTGTCCCTCTTTCTACTCCCCTCCAGTTTAGAAGACCGAAAGTCCTGTCGCTCCATCTCAATATTCTTGGCCACATTGGCCACTACTGACACATCTGCAAACTTGGTGTTAATAAGATATTGTCAATATCTATAATGAATCCTCCACTTGAACTTCTCTGCTTGTTCTGCTGCAGTCCCTGCTGAGGTTCCCGCAAAGCCTACCAACCTGGTGAACCTCGTCATAAAATCCGTGATGGCCTCATCATCTTTCTGCCGAATAGACAGATATTCTCTGGCATAGGCATCTTTATCAGTAGCTGGGAAGTACTGCTAATAAAAGACCTCACAAAACTCCGCCCAACCAAGTGTCTTAACATAACCATCACCCTTTGTTACTTTTATCGTCTTCCACCACCTCTGTGCATCCCCTTCCAGCTTGTAAGTAGCAAGTAACACTCTCTGATTATCTGAGCACCCCAACACATCAAAAATCTTCTCTAAGTGAACGATCCAATTCTCTGCATCAATTGGAGTCGAAGCTGAACTTAATGAATGTGGTTTCTGCTTCTGGAACCTCTCCAACCATACATACATCGGAACCACCGGCTGATCATGACCATCCACATTCCCTTCCTTCAATATTTGTATGCTGACCATTATTTCCCAGATTCTTTTATTCAGGAATTTCTGGTGGCGGCTGCTGCATTACCTGTACAACCTGTGACACCAACTGAGGTAACACCTAATTCACCGCCTAATTCACCAAAGTAGCCAATTGAGCATTAATCTGATCATTAGGTTTCTCATTGGTCTGACCCTCACCTCTTCCCCTATTACTACCTCGCCTCCCAGCAACTCTAGCGGATCTACGAGCCATCTAAGAAAGAGATCACGAATATAAACAAAGTAGATTAGAGACAAATTTGAAAATAGTTGATATGATAGCTGAATAAAAAATCAAACAGAACAAATAACCTAACCCAGAAGTCTACCCCTAACTCACAGGTCAAACCTAAATAGGCTTTCTACAAGAAGGAACCTAAGCTTTGATACCAACTCTGTAACACCCCCTTTCTGAAATAGAAAGAAAGGTTACACAAAACATAACAAAACTGAAGAATTTAATAGCAAGACTCAAAGCCATAAAAGAATAGTCTTAATATCTGATAAATACCACAAGTCAACCATAATAAATATCAAACTGTCTCAAACCACAATCTAAAATAATTATTACAATTTCGAACAAACTAATGTATCACAACCTAAACATAATATATCTAAATCATTTGGATAAAAGGGAGCTCTCGCCACACTTGCCCTTGATCCCCCTGATTACCTGCCGGAAGAAAAACACAGTATGAGCCAAATGCCCAGTACCGATATAGAATACAAATAATTAACCGAAATAACTAACTCAATTGAATGAAATGAAATGAAATGAACTGAAACAAAATGAACAAAACTAACACAACGAAATAATAGGCTGAATCAAATGGTTGGGTATTATTTCATATCGAGATCAAAATAAAAAAAAAATATACCTTGCCACACAGGAAAGTCAAATAATGTCACACAAGCAATCAAAATAATGCCACACAGGTATAACGTACATCGGACCGGCCAGATCCAGATGCATGAAAATTGGAAGGCGTGTTTGGCACAAACATCACCAATCCGCAGAATAGAACAGAACAGAAAACTAGGGTCGACCCATACGCCTCCCACAACAAAACACCAAATGACCAACTCCCACCGGAGCACATAACGGATACGCCGTGGACTGATCACACCGTCACGGAAGGTGTCATGCCTAGGTGTCAAGAGGACATGCCTATGGTACCCCCACTGGTGGTTATAGCTTAGGTATACCCTACGGTATATTCTAACAAAAATATAATGTCACAACACATGCGACACAATATCAACACAAAGGGGGTTCTAACGTGTACATGTTAAACTGAAACGAATCATCAACACAAAGTCTCCAAAATATATATTAACATGTACATCACTACAAATATCAAAATAAATTTTAGACATGATACACTAGTCTAAAGAGTACAAATATGAGTTCTAATACAACGCCAAAACAAAATTATCACAATAAATTGACAACGAATAATTATGAGAGGCAATACTAAATTTTGAAACGAATAACAAAACGAACAAATCAAAAACAAAAGAGTTTCGCTGAAAGAGTACGGAACCCGTACCTGGATTAAACAATGTAATACCCAAAGTATATTCCAAATATACTCCTTAATTTCCCTCCGTCCGATCTAATAAAATAATAATAATACAATTATAAGTTACTTACTAATTATAATTTATATTAATATGAAATTAATTTCTCCAATTGCATCAATTTTACAAAATAACCCTAATTAAATTATAATTTATCTTCCAATCATTTTTTTCCCTTTTTATTATACTTTAACAAATCAATAACCTTAAGATATTATATATATAAATAATAAACCTCATTCATTCATTAAAGTCATACTTTCATATATATATATATATATATATATATATATATATATATAGTCTAATGCCTTTGTTCTAACATTGTAATCTGATAAACTTATATATATACACATCCTGGCCAAATCAATCAATCATGTATACTATTTTAATTTCATCTGCGGAATCAAAAGAATGGAACGTACCTAATTTTCAAAAAGATGCGGATACTCCGCTCAAATAAACTCCTCCATTTCTCAAGTGGCTTCCCGCTCCGAATGATTCCTCCACATAACCTTAACAAACAGAATTGTCTTCCTCCTCATAATCCGCTCTTGATGATCCAAAATCGGCTCGGCTTGCTCCTCACAAGTAAGATCCTCCCTAATCTTATCGAATGGATATTTCACCACGTGCAACGGATGATAATGATAACTCCTCAACACCGACACATGGAACACATTGTGCACATGAGCTAGCTGTGGAGGCAAAGCTAACCGATATGCAACTTCACCAACCTTCTCCAAAATCTCAAATGGGCCAATATAACGCGAACTAAGTTTCCCTTTCAACCCAAATCGTCGAATGCCCTTCCAAGGAGAAACTTTTAGAAACACATGCTCACCAGGTTCAAACTCTAAAGTCCTCCTATGCTTATCAGCATAACACTTCTGCCGTGATTGAGCCGACTTCAATTTCTCCTTAGCCACGGCTACCTTCTCCGTAGTGATTTGAACCAAATCAGGCCCTTCTATGGCCATTTCGCCAACCTTGTCCCAACAAGTCGGTGCCCGACATTTTATACCATACAATGCCTCAAACGGAGCCATTCCAATACTTGCATGCCAACTGTTGTTATAAGAAACTCAACTAGGCTCAAGTAATCATCCTAATTACCAGACCATTCAAGTGCACAAGACCTCAACATATCTTCCAACGTCTGAATAGTCCGTTCGGATTGCCCATCAGTTTGCGGATGAAAAGAAGTACTGAAGTCGTACTGTCATATATATATATATATAGTCTAATGCCTTTGTTCTAACATGGTAATCTGATAAACACATCCGGTCAAATCAATCAATCATGTATACTATTTTAATTTTAACTGTGAACTAAAAGAAGTCAGCAACATCATTGATATATATAAGGCACTAAAACAGGAAAAAAAACAAACAAACCTGATGCTCATTTTCTTATTACTTCGTACGCAACTTCTCTCACAAATACAATAAGGGTGGCTTGGCTCCTCTTTCTATTTCTCAGGTTGTATAAGGAAAATAAGATTAGGTTTAGTTATTTATTAACTTAAAAATAGATTTTATTAATTAATATATTTTATTAATTATCTTAATTATAATAGTATTTACTATTACCCACATATAAATTAATCTCAATTAGTTTTAAGGCCCAATTTTGCCAAATTAATTTGTCCATCACTTACTAATTTTTATTAGCCCACATAAATTAAATAACTAGTTTGACCCAAATAAATGACAAAGTTCAAACAATATATTCAAAACAAAATAATTTTTTATTATTTAATTTTTTTTCGGGTATTACAACAAATTCAAAGTCAGACCCAATCCCGTAATCATAAATCAGTCCAAATCGTAGAGTATGACCTCTGAATAATAAGTCAAAGAGTGTTTCTTATCTGAAAACCATAAAGTCTTCCCCTAGTTTTTCCTCTATTAAAATCGTAGAGTGGATTGGTCAATCGTAGAGTGACTGGTCAAAGTCAATTGTAGAGTGACTGAACCAATCGTAGAGTGACTGGTTAAGTCAATGGTAAAGTGACCGGATCAATTTTAGAGTGAACTAGAGGATCTTAGAGTAATTTTTGCAAATCGTATAGTACTTCTATATGATCGTAGAGTGACCTCTGTAAATCGTAAAATACCAAGCAAGTACAATCGTAGAGTGCCAAAAAAATCGTAAAGTACCAAAACTTCCAAATCGTAGGGCATTTCTATACGATCGTAAAGTGACATTTGCAATCGTAGAGCACCTTCACAAATCGTAGAACACTACATCTTGAAGTTGAATCTATTACTCCATACTTGCTAAATCATTTCCCATTCATTAGTAAAAACAGATACACATCTGTCAGTAATGCATCTAAGTAATCGTAATGGTAAGAGTTAGTGAAGATTGTTAATGAACACAGCTGAAGGAAAACGCAATAAATGTTATGCACTTAAAATGTACTGGTAAAAGTGGATAAAACATATCATGGTGAGTGTGAGTAATAACTTAAGATGATTGAATACACACTATAATATTGAAGACTGTACTGTTTCTACATCCTAGTGGTGGGAATGGTAAAATCAGATCATTATATAGTGTTCAATAGATTGATCAATAAAACAACTTATGACCTATGTAGGTTATTTGAATAGGAGAAGGTTAGACATAAATAGTAGCTGCAATCCAGGCAAGTTTCCTAACTTATACAACTTTTGTATATTGTGCGAGTTCCCTCAATATGAGCAAATTAAATATAACTTCATCTGGCTTCTTATGAGTCTATTTAATTGATACACTATTGTTGAATGATATACCTTATAGAAGATAATATCTATTAAATATACTTGTTCTTGCATATATTCCTAAAAGGATATTCTTATATCAAAATTTTCAGTCATGTTAAACTTGGATTGAACATCCTTGAAATTTCCTTCAAAGCATTAATTCATTGACATTGAAGATTAAATAGGGTATGAGATTATTGGAAGAAATGTGTCTAAGCCATTTGATTCGGCTAAATCAGAGAGTAAGTAGGATTGTTAATCAATCATATTTCTTTAAGAAAGTTATTCAAACCAATTATTTTGGTACGGACTCTTATGATGTGTAGAGATGAAAAACCCTTATAGTAAGGGGTGTTATTATTTATGTCGGGAGACCGACTCGCGCTCTATGACTGAATATTATGCATAATGTGGGTACGACAAGGTTGATCACCTCATGTACTTGTTTTCGGAGATTTTGTAGTTAAATACTGTCAACTCTTCTATATGTTCATGGTCCTCAATGGCCACTCAGTATTAAAAGTGTTATGATATTGAAATTGTACATTCATCTATTCTGGATTCATTCAATTACTTTATAAATTGCTAACAATCGATTGAACCTCTGAGATTATTGAAATTCTGAATATAACTATCTGTTATTGACTTTATGCTTGCGGAGCAAATTTGTTGCTCACCCTTGCTTATCATAAAATATACAATTAAGGCTGAGCAGGGTAGTGGCTCGGGGAAGGACAAAGGAAATGGAAAGGCTACGTATTAACTTTGACTTAATAGTTATCAAGAAGTAATGTTAGTAGATTATAACTTATATTAGTTGTTTGAATTAAGTGATCTAAATTATGGCATATGATAGTAAAGGTTGGAAGACCTGGGAGAATGATTTTTTGATATATTATTAATGAAAACCTTATATTATTCTGCTATATGATGATCTTTAGTTATAGAATGAGTTGTATCGTGAAGCACCGGGTTTAAGGTAGAGGTACCTGAATTTGAGGGTGTCACAAATACTTTCTCTAAGATGTTTAAATTTTGATTTTTATGATCAATAGTGTATGATGATGCGTTTGACAATTTCTTCCCCTTTATGATTAATATGTTTAATTAATATGTATGGTTTAAACTTCAACTTATGATTGGTGATGATTAATTATTCAATTTTTATTTTTTTTGTAAATAATTTAAATGAATTTTATATTAGGTGACTAATAAACGAATTCGAATACCCAGATATTCAAATAATCTATTTATTCAGATAAAATAAATGGAAAGGAATATTATATATATTCGGATATTATTCTGAATAGTGAATACGGATAATATTTTTAAAATTCGTCATATACCGGATACCACTATATCCAGATTCACATATATCCGTTTACACCTCTAATGACAATTATTGGGTTCAATAATATGAATTATTGTGCAGTTGTTACTGTGACAATTATACAAAATATTGTACAATATCGCGTGTTACTATGGAATGTCATCTGATACTGTAGATCTAGTACCGCATGCTACTATAGAGTATCATGTGCTACTTTTCATTTTTCACTTGGTATTTTAACAGTTGAAAGTGATAGTTTTGTTGACAATTTTTATTTTTAAAAAAATATTTTTTTTGTTTATTGAATTTGACAATTATTTATGGGGCCCACCAATAATCGGTTGTGTCGGTGCCGTTGTACTTTACTGAGTATTCCCTAACAAAATGAGAATTCTCCGACAATGAATATTCCCCAAAAAATGAATATTTGCACATGTCACTCTTAACTTTAATATTTTATCAATTTAACACCTTACTGTTTAGAATAATAAATATAAAAAAATTAAGTTTATATTATTAAAAGTTGGGATTTTACATGACTCCCCTCCATTACATATTCCTTCCAATTTGATCCAATACACCATATTTTTATATTTTTGGATAGTATAATTGAAATCAACATCAATCAATTAAGTTATAATATTGAGTATTATAATTGTTCCAAAAATAAATGTAATCCGACATTTTTTCATCATTTGATGAACACGTGTATTTTACATCAAAATTTCAATTGTTAAAAATTATTTTAAACTTTTAATGCTAAAAATAATTTTAATGATTCTAAGTTCTTGTAGGAGAGAACTTCATATTATCAAAGATCTATTAACATATTTACATTACTACTAACAAAATTATTAAGATGAAACAATTGATGTATTAGATAAAATTAAAAAAATGTAAGGGAGGGTCTTTGCTCGTCGCCCTTGCGTTTCACTACAACAAGGGTCAGGTGAACCCCACTAAAAATATCGTCAGTTGCCTTAGTGGTTTAAGGAAGAACTTGAAATAGTCGTAAGTTTAGGTCTGTTTTGAAAGCCTTGTTCGACGAAGGGAGATTAACTGATCGCAAGGCTATGAACTTCTCTTAGCAAAAAAAAAATATAAAAAAATATCCCTTTTTAAAAGAGAGAGAATTCAACCCACGTAGACTAGCACGCAAGTAATAATATCAAACCTCAATTGATAATTAAGTTATATATATATATATATAATTTCCTTCTGTAGTACGTTAAGAGAGAGAGAGCTTGGAGGTGGGTTGAAGCAGCTGTTTCTGACGGTGTATTAAAGACCAATAATTCTGGGGCAACAGGGATTAGGGACGGTCGGGGTTGGAGACCGGGTGAGCTGGATGTGCCACATCAGCGGAGAAACCAAAAAAAAAAAACTTAACCCACAATCTCACTTTACCAATATGCGTATATCACTTCCATCTCTCTCACACCAGATCTCTACTTTGCTGTTGCTGCTCCATGTGGGAAGCCATTAACTCTCTGTTTCGTTGCTTCCCTTCCCTCTCTCTCTTCTAGCAGCCTTCAAGGTATGCATACTATTACTCTCTCATACGCCTAAATCTGGGTAGAACAGACTTAAATTCCCAAAACCCTAAAAAGTTATTGGAAAAGGAAAATTTGAGTGTTGCTAGATTCTTTCCGCTTGTAAATTTTGTGTTAATTATTGTTTTGGGTGTAAATTTTGTGTAAATTCTTGTTTTGGGTATAAATTTTGTGCAAATTCTTGTTTTGTAAATTTGACAGTATTCTCCCCCAACCTCTTCTTAGTTTTTAGCGACGGACAACATATAGCGACGGACAACATCGACGGTTTTATATAGCGACGGACCGAATCGTCGTCCGGTCCGTCGCTAAAAGGGGTGAGCAAGGTGAGCTAGATAAGGGATGAGCTTAAGATCCAGACCGTATATATATATATATATACACATTTAAAGTTATTAGACTCACAACTTATAGGTTTACAATGGTTGGAATAGGATATTGTGAAATACTATAATTGGGCAAAATAAATTTGAAAGAAGCACTACAAGCGTCAATAAATAATTTTTTTATTGATGTATTTTGACTCTCCTCTAAAAATGTTCTGGTTCCGCCGCTGAGTATTAATATCTAATAGAGCGTGCATTGATTAAACTAGGTCTGTCAATGCACCAAAATATGTTGAATTAATGGAGGATACAGAACATACACGTAAAAAGATGTTAACTGAAACGAACAATAGTCTAAAAGATTAGGTTTTGCTAAAGCTTAGATCTTGGAAAATCCAATGAGGATGTTTACTTTTTTGATTAAAATTTGTGCTTGAACTAGCCATGGTGGTATTATTCGTGTCACTGAATTCCTCTCCTTTAACAGTTTTAATAAAACCAAATGAGTCTACATCCCTCAAGTCGTCTAATTTTAGGCTGCAATGTTGCTTGTGGATTTGTGATCATCTTTTTTTGCCAATTCTACCTCCAATGCTCAGTGTCAGCTCTACATCACTACACTTCTCAACGATATTCATCCCACTGAGTTTCCCGGGCATGTGAGTACTAAGTCCTGTTTGGTCTTTATCGATGGCACTAACAGAAAATTTTGTATATATAATTTGTATACAAATGCCACTAAAATGCCCCTAATTAATGATTTCACCAAAAGGGTATGTGAATTTTTTCTAGTTTCTTTTATTAGGTTTTATGTATTTCTTATTTCAAAATTTTGTTAAAGTTCATATTTTTCTTTACTTGATAATGGTTTAACAATGCATTTTTCTTATAAAAATTTAGGGATTAGAAGGGAAACTTTTTATTTGTCATTTTTGAAGAAAGACAACATGGCATCATAAAGCATTGTAGAAAGCAACGAATTTGATATATTCAAAGCAAAGCAATGTCATTGTGGACAATTTGCGATTTGTAAAATTACCCGCTTCGATAAGAATGGAAATGAAGGTCTAATCTACTATGCTTGCCCGAATGGAAAATGCGATTTATTGGGATGGTGCAAGGCTATAAATGAAGTTTTGTTTTGTTAGAAGTTGTAATGGAGGTGAAGTTGTGAAAGAAATTGTAATTGACAAAGTGTAATGGAATTTATAATGACAACGCTTTCTATTAGACAAGAGTTGAAAACTCGGAAAGTTTCTACTTACTTGTGTGTGTATATGTATACATGAGAAAATGTTGTGCTTTTCTATGTTGTGGTGTCTTGCCGGCATTGGCATTGTATATGGAACTCAAATATCTTCTTGTTGCGAAATTAGAGCCCTATAAATTCTGTTATATACTAGTTAAGCATCACCACCATTATATGCAACACTGAAATTTAGTACACATTTTCTATTCAAGGGAAAAGGTAAAAGAGGGCATATATGCTCACGTTCTTGCATGATGTATCATTTTATAATAATAATATTTTAAAAAATTTTAAGAATATCATTTTATACATAACATGGAGGGAGGGAGTATATTTAATTATGCCATCATCTCCTTTTTTTGCCTATATATATATATATATATATATATATATATATATATATATATATATATATATATTATTTAATTACACAAAACTAATAGAAAATTAATTTTCTTTTAATATTTAATGTTTCTTTAAAAACATTAGTAAAAAGAATTACTAGATTTAGATCGTTCAGTAACAGTTTACAAGGTTTGACTCTTATAAATACTTAAATTGCAAATAGCTGCGACAGTTACAAACCAAATATCAGCTCAAATCATACTTCTACAAAACATACGATTACACTACCAACCAAATCAAAGCAAAGCCAACAAGAAGTCTACAGGAGTAGGATGCTTTACATTCATTCTAATGCAATTAAGAAAGGCAAAACAGTAAGCATGAAAGACTCATAACTGAAAGTAGCCGAGCCAGAGTATGCGGTGTCCTTCTCCTTGACCTTCTAAGTAAGTCCCTGCAAGAGAAACTGATCCATCAGACATATACCACGATCAGAGTTCAAATTAAATTATATTACTAACTTCAATTTTTATGTACAATACAATCATGATCTCAGTTGCAGTTTCTAGGTGATAACAGATGTTAGCATAAAGTTCAAATGCATGACATTTCACAGTAACTTTTAACAAGCATATAGCTTATATAATTTATTATTTCAAGAATTTCCAAATAACTTGGCCAGAAATCTCTACCTAGGCAAAATTATTCGCTCCTATTGTCCGGATCACATCCTTCACCACTCCTCCAATATATGTTATAGTAATACCGCAACAAGAAAAATAAAATGGTGGTTTAATTTTTAGCAATAAATAACACCCAATACGACACCACAAAATGAAAAAGAAAGCAGTAAAATAAGACATTATACCTTAAAATGAATGGGAAACCCTCCTCCATAATAGACATCATGATTTGTGGCAAATGAAAAGTCATCAACTGTGATGATTGCAGATTTGCGTTGGTGGAGAAGTCTCCAAACTGAAATGTTTAAAATAATGACCATTAAAGCATCTAAGAATGTGATTTATTCATATAAATTAGTGACAAACCTGTAAATTAAGATCTATTGCACCATGTCTCATGTAGTTTTTTGGACAATGTTCAACTTGAGAATTGTTATTGAGTACGGTTACCAAATAGGCACCTTGAGAACTCTACACAAAAGAAAAAGCAGTTAAATAAGACATTTAATCTAAATAAATAAGTTTTTACATTTGAAAAAATTAGTGAAAAAGGTTTACCAAATTAGTGAAATCCATGTTATATTCAATGGTCTTGTCTTTCCCTTCTCTTTCTCTTTCTTTTTCTTTTTTTCCCTTTCTTTACTCTTATACTTCTAACAACTTTCTCAATCTTAGACTGAAGCCTTTTAAAGCGAAGTCGAACTTTATGATGAACCGACAAAGGTGTACGAATATTGTTGCTTTCTTTACAACCACTACCCACTTAGGTGCCTTTTCTGGAAGGATTCTACTGATTACTTTCACATGTTCCATCATCTTTTTTTAGTACATTAACAAGCCTTTTAATCCAATGCATAACAACTTTTGTCTTATCTTCATTATCTGTCGACAAGCCTGCCACTTCATAAAAAGAGTTGCACATACTATCTAAACGCTCATTTTCTATATTCAAAGTCCATTCGGAGTATATGATCTTAACCTTCTTATGACACCTCTTCACGTCTTTCCTCCACCTTCGAAGAATGAATATTCGCTAAGGTTCGAACTCTTTTTTTCAGCAACACCGTAAGGGCATGTCTACATAATATTCCCCTAAACTCAAATAATTGACAGTTGTACTTAATGGTACATTTATCTTCTTTAAAAGAAACTCTAAAAGTGGCTTCGCGAGTCCCTCCAAACATGTCTTGTGTAACATCGTACACCTCAAAACCACATTCTAGTTTAACTGGATCAATGGCACAATAAAGCTTCCATTTTACCTCTTCTTGAAATTCCTTGAATTTTATCGTGGTATAAGCATCTTGAAATTGTTTCTCAAATGGATAATCAGTAAGGAATGGAATCCAATGGTCGAAGGAATTGAAATCCGCCTCATTTTCTTTTTGCACCTTACTTCTTAATGCATTCTCATACTGCTCAACAAAATATTTTAAGATTGTCCTTGAATTCACATAACCATCAAAAAAAGCATTAATACTTTCACTTCTTTGTGTTGAGGACATTCCAGCCCAAAAAGTATTCTTTAAAAATGTTGGCACCCAACGACTTCTCTCATCGTATAACCCAATCAACCAGTCATTCTCTTTCAAGTTAAATTTCTCAATGAAACTACTCCATCGCTCTTCAAAATCTTTATAAGTCAATGAATCATAAACTGCCTTTTGCATTGAATACTTGATAGATTCATATTGATTGCAACCACTTAATTTCTCAGGCAACTTCTTCATAATATGCCACAAACACCACCTATGTCACACATTGGGAAACACAATTTCAATAGCCATCTTCATTGCTTTGTCTTGGTCAGCGATTATTGCGGTAGGAGCACGACCATTCATATACGCAAACCAAGTTTTAAAAAGCCAACTAAATGACTCAATATCCTCATGAGATATTAATCCACAACTTAATAGTATTGAGTGATCGTGATGTTTAACTCCAACAAATGGAGCAAATGACATGTCATACTTATTAGTCAAGTATGTTGTGTTAAAGGTAATGGCATCCCCAAACTCTTCATAAGTTGTCCTACTCCTTGCATCTTTCTAAAAGATATTTCGTAGTCTCCCATCATCATCCAAATCCATCAAATAATAAAAATTTATATTATTAGCTTGCATTTTTTGAAAATAGTTTTGAAGTGTCATAGCATCCCCATCACCAAGCCTTAACCGCCTAACTTTGTCGAGATAATTGTAACAATCTTTCTGTGAAAAGAACACATTCTTATGCCCACCAGCTTCAACCAAGAAAGAACTAAAATTTTTATTTGGTCTAATATCAGCTCTATCGTTAAGTTCAAGTCTCCTTTTTCACATACTTACTCATAATCTGATTTTTCTTCTAAAAGCTAGATTTTCCCGTGCTCAACTGGTGATTATGATCAAGTGTTAGTCTTTACTCGCACTTTTCTGTCTTCAACTAATGCATCCCTAATCTTAACATTGCAACCAATTTTGCTAACAGGGCGTAAGTTGAAGTTATTATTTGACTTATTTATTGAACATTCTGACTGAGCACATACAAGAACCATAAATTTAGTCTCTCTATTTTCTCCTTTTTCCGTTGATCTTATTTTCACCGAAAAATCTTTGTTGGTTACCATAATTAGTATAATATTCCATGTACTCATCAACGGAACTAAACTCCATTCCTAATTTCGAATCTCTATTCACTTCATCAACTTCTTCTCTTTCCACTAAATCCTCCGCATATTATCATTCATTCTCATACTTGAATCAAGCTCATCAATACATGTCATTTATGCAAATTTATAAAAATATATTAAATTTAGAGGCTACTATAATGTACACATTTCTTTGATTGAAATACTAGTACGAGAGAAAAATACAAGAATAATATTAATCTTCACATATTGCAACGGGAGAAATGTCCATGAGGCCTTTCTTCTTCTTTATCCCCACCTTTATATTTGAAAGCCACCTCAAAAGAATTCAGGGATTCTATTTTTGTGGTAAATCTATAAGTATATCTCATCTAATTATTTATTATTTTTTGTTTTCATTGGTGTCATATGATTGGTGCAAGGCCAAATTATTTAGGTTTTATGGGTTGTATACACTTATTTTTGGGGCGTCACATTAGGGATTCTGTTTTTGTGGTAAATCTATAAGTATATCTCATTTAATTATTTATTATTCTTTGTTTTCATTGGTGTCATATGATTGGTGCAACGCCAAATTATTTAAGTTTCGCAGTACTAAAGCTTAAAGGTCATGTTCACCTGAGAAATTTCTTTTCAAAAGATGTGATTGGCAATATGGAAAGGTAAAAAATAAGTTAGAAATTTGAACAGACCAAAAGAAAAAATGAACTTGGAACATAACTTGTAATAGTTCATGTTAGTTCTCATGGTACAACAGTGTAAATATCTTTAACAAGTTGAATCTTTTTAATATTCCAAACTTAGCTCAAGGGTTTCTCAGCCCAATATTTTTGTAAGCCTTAGCTTGCAGAAACTGTCCTAGATGTATGTAAAAAGAAAATCTTGACAGAGTTCTAGAAGTTGTTTCTCACTCAATAAAGACAAAAAATTATGTTACATTTTGTAGCACCTGATGTTCTAAGTTTGTCTCTCAAGTCTGTTCTACCCAGATTTAGGCGTATGAGAGAGTAATGGTATGCATACCTTGAAGGCTGCTAGAAGAGAGACAGGGAGGGAAGAGAAGCAGCGACAACGAAGTAGAGAATTAATGGTTAGCTTCGCATGGATCTGGTGTGAGAGAGATGCATGGAAGTGATATACGCATATTGGTAAAGTGAGATTGTGGGCTAATTTATTTTTATTTTTGGTTTCTCATGGCACATCCAGCTCACCCGGTCCCAATCGTTGTCGCCTTAGAATTATTGGAGAGCAGATCCTCTGTCCCCAATTTTTTTGTCTCCTTGTGTCCCTCCACTTAAATTTTGACACCTAATCTCTTACTTAACACAAATTAATTCTAAAATTAAATAAAAGAACATGTGTCAAAATTTAAGTGGAGGGACACAAGAGGAACAGAGAATTTGAGGACAGAGGATCTGCTCTCGAATTATTGATTAAAGACAGTTAGAAATAACTATCATGTCCCAAATATTTTTCTCATCTTTAATACTATTACTTGCGTGCTAGTCTACCTTAATTTTATCAAGTTTTGCACGTAAACTTAATAAAATTAGAAAATGTGACATACCTCACAATTTTTCGGTTCCAAAAACTCCACAAAAGAATGAGTAATAAAGAAAAAACAATAAAAACCTATTTAAAGTTTTTAGATTTATAATTACTAAATACAATCTGTCAAAATATGTCTAGATCAAAGAAGTCAACACAATTTACTACATGTTTAATAATCAAAAAAACTATTAGGAAAATACTCAATAAAATAAACTTAGTAAAGTAAGAAAAAAATAAAATACTTGGTATTTTTATGAGTTTGATAAGTAACATTATAGTTGACAAATGTTTTAGTTTTATAAATACATCAAACATCCGATATACTTCTTCCGTGACTTATTAAATGTGGTTTTAGAAAAGTGTTTTTATTTTTTAATATTTATCGTTTGAGAATTTTAATTAAGTATTAATCGTTTAGTTTTTAATATTATTTTAGATATTAAATATAATTTTGATTCTCTCATTATTTTTTGTCTAATAAATAATAATCTCTTTTTAAATATAAAAATAATATAAATAATTAATATTATATAATTATTTTTTTAATATTTATACGTAAGGATATATATTAAAATACGCCTCCTAAATATTTTTCCATGTTTAATCATAAGTGTGGACTTAAGGACCGAAAATTTGTAAACGTCAGATGACCCACGTCATGACACGACTGCTTCTAGAAGCTCATACTAATTAGTACAAATTACCAAGAACAAAACAAATAAGTCAATGGGGGCATGTTAAATATTTCGATTTTTTTTATCAAATTATAATTATAAAAAATATTAATAATTGAGAATAAATAAATTTATAAAAATAAAATAACTCTTTAAAAATATTACTTATATTTATTTATATAATTAACAATAAAAAATCGATACATAAAATTATAAGATATACTCCTGTAAAATTATACTCCTATAAGATATATCTTATAATTTTATGTATCGATTTTATAATTTTATAATTAACTTATAAAAAATCGATACATAAAATTATAAGTTAAACCGACACTCTTAAGCTTTTTTAATAATTATAAAGCGAGGCCCCTAAGCTTTTTCATAATTATAAGACAACTCCTATGAGTTTTGCATAATTGTAAACATAATAAGTTTTTTTCTTGCACATGCACAATGGACCTTCATCTAAAAATTTAAATTACCACTATCATTTCGTTTGCCTTAACTGCACTTCTACTTTCCAATACTTACTTTGCATTCCATGAATAAAATCATTTGTTTATTTCAAAATTCTATATTGTTAAAAAAATTATTATAAAAAAATAGTGTTATATTGTTACCCTTTATACAAACTTTATAATCCGTATAAAGTACGAATAAACTTAGAAATAATTTATCAGTTAATTTAACACCTTCTAAAAGTTCATACCTATTACAAAGTACAAATTTCTAAAACAAATAAGTCAAGGAGTCATGTTAAATATTTCTAAAGTTTTTTTGTTAAATTATATTTTTTTCTCTTAATATAAGTCATTTTAGAGTTGTGCATAAATATTAAGAAAATTATTATATAGCATTAAATATATATCAGTTGTCTATATTATTTCTGTATTGCAAAAAGAGAGTATTATTTATTGGACAAAAAATAGTTAGAGAACTAAAATTATATTTAATACTTTGAGTAATATTAAAAACTAATTAAGCAATTAATACTTATTTGAAATTCTCAAACGACTTATATTAAGGAACAAAAATATTTCTCTAAAACGACTTACATTAAAGGACGGATGTAGTAACTGTGAAAAACATTAATACTTGAGAATGGATATATTTATAAAAATGGCTCTTTAAAAAACTATTGTTCGTATCTATATAATAAAACAGAGCGGCTTCAACAAACAACGATCTAGATTAAACCTTCATCATCCAATGGCTCAAATTTAATCTTAATTATTTCATTTCACAAAAAAAAAATTGCCCAATTCAAAATCCCCCCTAGCCAAGTCATGCTCATACGTCTGTCCCTTTCTCCTTATCCCGCCTTCTCCTTATCCCGCCCTTCATTTTGAGGAGAAAGAACGTTGTTAAAAAGGTTTTGAATCCAATACAGAGATTTCCCCCAAAATCAAGTCTTTTTCGGATCACTATCGCAGGGTCTTCTTCATTTTGGATCATTATCGCAGCAAGCAACAAGTTGTCCCTCGAAAGCCCAGTCCCATCTCTATCGCAGGGGCTTCTTCATTTTCTGGTGGGTATCGCGGCTGCAGGGGATATATATTTGGGCATCCCTTGAAAGCCCAGACCCATCTCTGTCCCACTAAAAAGTCCCAACCACCCAAATCTCGGGTTCCATTCAAGCTAACCAAGTAAGCAGGAGTCAAATTTTTGTTCAAGCAAATGTTTGATACACGTCTTTAATTAGTTTGAGAAACTAATGGTTTGGTTTGTTTACAGTTTCAGCAGTAACTAATTGTTCATCTACATCACGTCACGTCTTCATCAGCAGCAACTAATTGTTCTCAGATTTTTTTAATTGTTCATGTACATTTTGAAATGGTGCAAGCAAGTTGCTTGATAAAATGCTGAAGTGAAGAAAAAGTCTGCATATGGTAAGTTCGTATACCTTTCTTGACATGCTTTTTGTTTTTAAACCTATATCCATTGTTTTTCTTTTTTCCCGTATAGTCCTCTTAGATGTGATTTTGTTTGATTTGAAATGTTAGTGATTTGATAAAATGCTGAAGTGAAGAAAAAGTCTGCATATGGTAGGTACAAAATATTTGAATGATCTGATCATTTGTTACCTTTTCATTTTTCAAGAATAAATTATGTTTTAATTAATTTTTGTTGGACGAATTTAACTTGTAAATAGATTCTACAATAAAGATGTCTCTTCTAATTAAACTATAAACAATAAGAATACAAGATTTGTCAAAAATAATTTGTGGTGCAACTATTAAATATCTACATGTACATTAAAGTATTTTAACTTCATCGAATTAAGTCAACTTAAAATAATAATATCCAGTCTCACTTTTGAGTAGGTAAATGTGTAACAACATAGACTCTTTAGCTTATTACTAGAAACACTTGAATTCAATAGTTAAAATCCTTGTGTCCAACAAAGGGTAGTTCTTTTATGAAGCATACAGTAAGCTTTGGAAAGATTAGGAAAAGGCCAATTTAATTTAATAATTATTCCCAATATTTTTAGTAGTTATACCTTCTCTGTAAAAAGTTGAATATTTGACTCACCAAAGTTGGAATTAGTAGTTGTTTGTTTATGGGATAATCTGTAATTATTGTACTCTTTTAGCCGTACTTTGAAACTTTGACATTACAAAGGCAAGGAAAATTGAAGATTATACTCTTTAAGAATAATACTTGGGAGTCCTTGATAGATTTGATTCCTAACAATTTTCCTAAAACTCTAAAAATTCATCAAGGAGCTGATTCGTGAGAGTTTTGATTTGTTTTATCAAAGTAATTTGTGTGTTTTTTCCAACTTTTTTTACCTCTTGTTTGTCTTGCAGCATCTTCATCTTTGTCTAGATCATAGATTGCGTTCAAATTTGCATAATACATTGTACCCATTGTACCCAATAAGACCACCTTCCATAAGAAGAAAAACCAAGGAAACAAACTATAATTGTATCCGTGCCTCAAGTAAAACAAGCTCAATGTTTTGCTCCTTTCCCTTCAGGGGACTAACATGCATTTTAGGTGTCGGAATTATAACCCAGAATAGTTCCCAGAAAAATTCTTCAAAAGGTCGACTAGCAAAAATAGAGTTCGGGTCTTCGAAATAGAGGATTTTAGGACAGATGATGATGGCACCATTTGATTGGGGCTGATTGGGGTTCCTTGATGTTTTCTTTTGGCATGAGTAGTGTTGAGGAGGTTGAAGATCGAAGTTTTAGGTGGAGAGGGTTTCAGGGTTTTGGAGAAAGAGGTGAGAGAAAAGGATATGGCCATTGTTTCCGTTTCGTTTGCCGGAAAGTTTGAGATCGGGAAAATATTTTAGTCGGTTTGACTTTGTGAGATAGGGAATAAACGAAGAGGAGGGAGAATGGAGATGGAGACTTGAAACTTGAGATCAGATCTGGGTTAAGACTTTGTGAGATTGGGAATAAACGAAGAGGAGGGAGAATGGAGACTTGATCAGTTTTAGATCAGATCTGGGTTGAAATTGGAGAGTCTGATATAAGAGATAAAGACAGAGACGAAGAGAGTAAAGGTGAAGAGTTATTAAGAATTAAGATAAGGCTTATTTAGTATTCTGGTAGACCGAATTGTAAAAAATACTCGAATTATTAAGAAATTTCAGTTTGGTTCGGTTATTCGGTTATACCCGTTTTTTGCTCAGTCTTATTCAAAACAATAGTAACAATAGTATTGAATATATAGTAAAAAATATATCGTCCAACAGTTTGAAACCTCAACTATAGTAACAATAGTATTGAATGTATAATAACAATAGTAACAATAGTATTGACTGTATAGTAAAAAAAATATCTTCCAACAATTTGAAACCTCAACTATAGTAACAATAGTATTGAATGTATAGTAACAACTATCTTCCAACAGTTTGAAACCTCAACTATCTTCAAAACAATAGTTTTTAATGTATAGTATTGAACTAGGCTCGGAAGATTTGGAACAATAGTATTGAATGTATCTGTCTTTGCATCTTCATTTGTTCATGTTTAACTAATGTTTAATTTATTAAGTTTGATCTTACAGGTTGATCTAAGTGATAGTAACAACATACCTGTGCGCCTAATCAATTACATATGGATAAGGTAACGCTACTGGTATTGTTAAAAAAAAATCATTTTGATATTAGTTTGCATTTTTTGACTAATGTCTTATTTTGTACTTCCTAGGAGAAGTCACATGTGAATCACTTGAACAACCCAAGTTTTATTCCATCTTCAACGAAAGGGAAAGCAAAAATTGGTTGTTCTATTGGAAAAGAGAATTGGTTTAATCAACCGGTATGTTGTACTAATTATTGTTTATCTGTTGATAAAAATAGGTTAGAGGATTATAATTAGTTAACTATGTATAATTAGTTAAATTTACAAAAGATGGAATCAAAAATATACTAACATGCAGAAAATTGATAAACAACATGTTGAGCATAAGACCCATTACTTTACAGCTTACACCAAGTATCCTTCAATGCATACCTGAAAAGATTTGAAATATAAAAAATATCGAAATATGTGAGTCAAAATAAAACAACTATAAATCTGAAACATAAGAACCCTTACTTTACCCTAAATTATCTAAAAAACAAATGAGCGCACACATATTTACTTTATGAACAACGCAATGCTCTGAAAGACCTCCTCACCTAATATATTATTCTAGTACTCGGTCCTAATAAAAGTTTTGAGAAAAGATATCACTACCTGATCCTCAACCTTCATATGCTTTGAGAAAAGATTGGCAGCATGACATTCTTTAGTCAAAGGTCGCAAACCCCTGCAGTAGCAAAAGAAACATGATATACAAACTACTCAATTTGACTATTGTCATAAGTTTCTCTCTCCCATTTTCTCTACCAGAAGTAATTTTTTTAGAATTTTGAATAAACTGATATTAATGAGAAGGTTCGACTGTGCTATTCTCCATATTAATGAGAAGCTTTAGCCTTTGTTTGACTTTTTGGATCCTAAAACAAAGTCTCAGACACTCATTTTAATTGGTTTACATAATTAAAGAAATTATTTTTCCTTTTGATCATAGAAAAGGAAGCATGATGGAGATAAAGATATAAATGACATCCAAAGACACAAGAAAAGTGAGGTAACATCAAAACGACCAATTTCTTCTAGTCATTATGTTTATTATTGATTGTTAGGAGTCAGTCTATACCTAATGCTACGTTTGAAAAAAATAAACTTCCATGAAAAAAGAAATCTACAATCATAATCTACAAAAATCTATAATTCATATAGGTTAAATCTATAATTAAAACAATCTATAATTATGAAAGTGATCCAAATTTTCACTTAACTCAATATGAAAGTAAATAGCTTAATTTTTTTAAAATTAAATCATGATTCATTGGCGTTCATTTTCCAGTTTCAGAAATAATTCATATAGGTTATAATTTCTCCTTTACTTCTAGAACTCGCAGTTTCTTGTTTTCTCTTTTATACTATAAGACAATGAGTGGACAAAAAAACCACCTTCACCAAAAAAACACACAAATAAGCACTTCAAAAAGAGTATAAATCAGGTATGTTTCGGGAATATTTATTTCAACAGTAAATCAAGATGGCTCAAGTTAGGATAGGTTGTTTCAATATGTTCAAGGACTAAATGCTACTCTTGGGCTCAATGTGACCTTAAAATTAAGGTTAATATCAATAGTACTCTTAGGACAGTAAATTTGAGACTTGATTCGGGCTCAAGTGGTTACTATCAATATGTTCAAAATATTATTTAATAACGCCATCGCCTTCCCATCTCCGGTAGCTATAACTACGATAGCTCGTAATATTGGACTTGCGAACTAGTTTCCATTCCAAAGCGTCTAAGAGAGAATCTAATTAGGTACTTTTCAGTTTTTAAAATCTCTCAAAACGACAATATTAGATGCTGCCAATTAGTTTTGAAATTAGGGTATTGGAAATTTGAATTAGAAACATCCCAGTTCGAGGGTTTTGATTTTGATATAAATTTTGATATTGGGTAGGGAAAATGTTAATCAAAAATCCTAATTTCAAGATTACTAAATGAGTAGACTAAAGGTACGTCATACATTAAAACTAATAAATGAAGAGCATTTCAAATCAAAAATCTAACAAAACAATTTTTCTACCAAGAAAGAAGTTTGATGATTGCTTGGAACGTAACAAAAGTCATGAACCAATTACCTGACATAAGTTGTCAAACATTAAAAAAGGTAGTAATATTTACACCGAGTCCAACACCTCCGGATATACGATATTTGTCGTGGTAGATGATCCATTAGGAGGGAAAAGGACACTGATGCGATCAGCCGATGTGCATCTAGACATGGCCACATATAGGTGACCGTGGCTGAATACAGGAAAGCGCAGATCTACACCAACAAACTTGATTGATTGGCCTTGCGACTTATTGATTGTCATAGCATATGTTAAGCGTACTGGGAATTAGCGTCTAGTCATTTGAAATGGTAAATCTTTGGACGACGGTGATAATGATATCCGCGGGATGAAACACAGATTCGAAGATTTGTCACCAGTTAGATTTGTCACCAGTTCATGCAAAATTAGACGAGGGAGACTCGTGTTCAAAATACAAGAGGAAATGATAACAATTCACGGGTTGTCACAGCCAAGCAGTTCAAAGAGTTGGGACCACCAAAATTTAAGGGAAAGCCAGATCCGATCATAGCGGAAACATGGGTCAAGCAAATTACCAAGATATTCGATGTCTTGGGATGCACGGAGGAACAAAAAGTTCAATTCGTTACTTTTATGTTCCGTGGCAAGGCAGACTACTGGTGGGAGTCTGTGAAGCGTACCCATCCAGCTGGGCTCAGCATGTCTTGAGAGACGTTTCAAAAACTATTTAATGACAAATACTTTCCTGAAAGTGTTCGTCATATGAAGGAGGTAGAGTTTATTGACTAAAACAAAACAACATGACGGTGTCCCAATATGAGGCGAAGTTCGCAGAGTTATCCAGGTTTGCACCTCATTTGGTAGAGAATGAGGAACGAATGACGCGGATGTTTCGAGAGGTTTGAAACCCGCATCGTCGAAGATCTCATTTCTCATAAATTTTCTCTCTATTCGAGATGTTGTCAGCGGTATTAGTTGTTAGAAAGCAAGATAACGAGTACGTTCAACCGAGGGACCACAACCGTGTCATATCGGTGGATGCTATCCATCAAAACGATGATAACCAAATGGGACGAAAGAATACTGACAAAGGCGGTAACCACTCGGGTGGTAATCATGGCCATGATAATAGGGGAGGTGACTCAAGTGGACATTTCAAGAAGAGAAGGTTCAACAACGACCATGTGAAGACGCGTCGGTATGCCAAAGAAGAATCGGTTCCAAGGGAGGAGAACGACCACCGGTTATATATGCTATAAATGCGGGAAAGAGGGACATATCGGTCAAACCGTCCCACAACAGTTCAAGGTATGTTATAATTGTGGAAAGGAAGGACATATCGCTCATGATTATGCGCAGAGCAAAACCAAGTCCAATGGGATGGTGACTCAAAAGGATGTCCCGAAAAAGTCAAAGTCAATTCGTTCTCGAAAGAGCGTTTGTCGTGACCGGCCAATAAAATGCGAGGAACCCGAACGAGTTTAGCACGGGTTAGTTAATTATAAATTCTTGCGAAGTTTATACCTTACTAGATATCGGTTCTACCCATTCTTTTATCTCTCTTGCTTGCGCTCAATGTTTGAACTTGACTACGGAGAAATTAGACTTTGACTTATTTATGGAGACTCCGTTAGGAGAAACTTTCATTACATCCGTTGTTTAATCTTGCTTGATTCAGGTTGGCACTATCACATTACCTGTTAACCTTATTTCTATAGAGATATTTGCTTTTGATGTGATTTAAGGTTAACTACTCATCATGCCAAAATTGATTACTTTCGTAAGGTTGTTAGTTTTCATATTCCTAAGCAACCTGTTATTCGAATTCAAGCAATCAAACTATTGTAGTCAAACATTTTCATATCAAGCCATGAAGTCATTCGTTTATTGAAAAACGGATGTCAAGTTTTCTTAGTCCATGTTATGGATTTGAATAAGGACACGTCAGATTTGAATAATATTCCTGTTGTTATTGATTTTCTTGACGTATTTCCTGAAGAATTTCTTGGCTTACTTCCAGAGCGTGATATTGAATTTGTATCGACTTTAAATCCGGTACAAAACCCATTTCTAAAATCTTATATCGAATGGCTCCTATTAAACTTCAGGAGTTAAAAATTCAACTATAGAATTTGGTACCCGAGCCTTTATCTGGTGACTTCCTTTGTGGAATGCACCGAAGCCAGACTCTTCGTAGGGGACACCATATTCGTGCGATAGTAAACTGATAGGTGTCATTGTAACGTGCTATCCAAGGTTGGGATATGAGTCACAGTTGAGAACAACCTAAGTCGGTAATTGAAATACGTAGCTTTCTAGGCTTAGTTGGTTATTATCGGAGATTCGTTGAAGGATATTCTTGAATCGCTATTCCATTAACGCAGCTAACTCGTAGAGATACAAAATTTGAATGGAGCAAGGAATGTGGGAAGAGTTTCGAAGAACTCAAGAGAGACTCATTTCAAAGACATGTTACGACCATGCCATCCCCGAAAAGCGAACGTGGTAGGCGGCGTGTTGAGTAGAAGATTGTATACAAGTATGCGAGTACGATATTGTCAAAAACTAATTTCGTATAATTTGCAAATAATAGAGATGGAGATGAAAACTCTAGGTACCCACGTGATGATATACGAGTAGAATCGACTTTAATCGATAATGTTAAAGCCGCTCAAGCAACAGACCTGGAGCTGATGAATATAAAGAAGAAGGTGCAAGAAGGCGTTATTCTAGAAGTAAGAGTCAATGAAGAGAAGAAAGCTCAAACCTTCGATTTATTAATTCATTCTCGATCGAGTAGAAACTGTGGCCTATAGACTCGCTTTACTACCAAGTATGTCGCGTGTTTATAACATTTTTTTTACGCATCTGATGTTACGTAAATATGTGGACGACTCAATAATAACATCATTAAGTTAGAACCAGACGAGATAGTTGAAGACTTAACGTCACGAAGAGGTACTGTCAAGATCTTGGATATGAAGGAGTATGTCCCACTACGTAAAAGGTCATACCACATGTTAAAGTTTTGTGGAGAAACCATGTTATAGAGGAAATGACACGAGAGTTGGAAACGGAAATGAAACCGAGGTATCTTCATCTTTTGAAACACCAAAGATTCGTCGCCAATTTCGAGGACGAAATTTCATGAGGGAGGTTGTAAGACCCTCAATTTTTTTTTATAAATAAAATGGAATTTCCTTTATTTATTATTTTGAAATAGTAAGGGTTGATTAATGTGGTTAGTTATGGGTAAAAATCACGCAAATATTTTAAATAAGCGGTGGTTATAAAATATTCATTATTGTTTGGGAATATTCGTGGAATATTCGTATGCTGTCGAGGAATATTAAATATTTGACGGTAGCGATGACCATGTGTAGGTCCCCATAACGGAAAGCGATTGGAGGAAGAAAATGACAAAAATAAGTTGTTTAAAAACAACTACAGTAGTTGTTTCCGCTTTACCTTTGTTGGAATACCCGTGGTTAAAACACGATGAATACGCGTTGTTCTGCAAAGAAGACACTACGTATTGCACCAATTATTGATTCTTACGTAAGAAGGCACTTACTCAATAATGGTTACGATAATTACTATTCAATATTTTATTTTATTGATTCAATAATTGCTTGCGTTGATATTTTATATTGTTGTTGTTTCAATAATTGTCATTACACAAGATTTTTTCATTATCGAAGCAATAATTCATATTATCCTAATAATATTATTAGATAACATTATTGGCAATGTCTAGAAAGTTACGCCTAAGGACGTGTTTGGTCACCTAATTACAAGGCGCAGAAGGAGAGATCCTTATTGAAAAGCCCCTCTTTCCCAGGAACCTACTGGTTCACAATATTGTGATTTTGTAATATTATTTGTGAATAATTAATTATTGATTTATATGATGAGGAAAATATTGATTTTATGTGGATATAGATGGAGAAAATTTTTAAATATGACAATTGTTGAAAATAAGTATTTTATCTTTTTCTGATAAAATAATTCATTTAATATATTATTATATTTTAATAATATAATAATAGTGATATTTTTACAATTAATGTGGGATATATGAGGAGAAAGAGTATTTTTGTTGCAATAAATGTTTAAAACATGTTAAACATGTCGGTGGACCCCATTTATTGACTGAAATTTGATTATAACTTTGAAAAATCGCCATTTGTGGATTTCTACCAATTTCTGCTTGGAATTTGGAAAAACTTTCTTCCGCAAAGTTGTAGAAATTGAATTTCCTATAAAAATTCGAGAGATTCAATTTTCCGATAAAAGGCTATTTATTGTGAATTATTAAAGTTCAAGCTCAAAATAATTGATTTTTGGAAGTTTAAAATAATTTAAATATGAAAACGTTTTTGTGTCTAAAGCATGTGATTTGAATGTGTTGAATGCAGATTTTCAGATTCAAGAAGTGTGCGTGAGAGAATTTATAATAATTATTATTATTTTATTAAATTTTCTACTTTGGTGTTCTAAGCAATTTTCTATAAATAGGGTGTTTATGTTAGAATTGAAAATCACACCAGAAACTGAAGTTTTCTCTCTATATTATCGAGCGTATTCTTGTGAGTATTTTGAGTATACTTTGAGTATTGCTATACTATGCGATTCAAGTCATAGCCTATATCCTGTTTCAACTAAAATCTTGTCTTTTTCGAGGTAAGGGATGTTATTTTCTTCTCTAATGATATAATTTCTTCAATATCATTATCTTTGAAATATTGGTTGGAATTTTTTTTATCAAATTTGGAACTTTTTCATGCTCAAGTTACTATTCATGAGTTACTATTCATTCACGAGTTACTATTCACGAGTACTATTCACGAAGCGTGAAGATGTTTTTTGTGAAATTTCTATCTTTTGGTGTCGGAGTTACTATTCACGTATACGGCACTATTCACGGATACGACACTATTCATCGAAAAATGAAAATTTTCCTTTTCGTCCAAAATATCTATTGTGGATACTAGCTTTGATTGTATCCATGTTTTGATCATTCTTGAATTTTACACCACTATGATTATTTTTGAGGTATTTTTGGACATGGAAAAAAAAAGTACGAATCCTTAATCCTTAATCCTTGCCATTTTGTTTCACTGGATTCGTTTCTTTAAAAAAAATATTTTTCATCATCATCAGTCTTAAATGATGATATTATTGAATATCTTTGGCCTGTAGTGCAAAGATAAATGATTTCTTGATGAATATCTTTGGCCCGTAGTGCAAAGATGAACAGGTGTTGAGATGAACATTACCGACTGATTAATATCTTTGGCCCGTAGTGCAAAGATGAACAGGTGTTTAGATGAACATGACCAACTGATGAATACCTTTGGCCTGTAGTGCAAAGATGAATATTTGATTCCATATATATATTGATTGATGTTACAGGGATAAAATATCGACGATGAACTTTTAAATTCATATATAGAAGATAGTAGTTTGCATTCTCTACTTAACTCTTCTAATGAATTATTGTTTCCGCTGCAGTTGTTGATTTAAAACTGGTTGTCTATTGTATTCTATTATATTTTTCCCTGTTGGAGACTAATGATAATTTGTTGTATATTATCTTAGTCATAATATTCTTTACTGGGCTAGTTGAGCTCACCCTTTTCCTTGTTGTTCCATTTTTCTTCTCAGGAGGCGAGAATGTAGCGAGTACTAGTCGGGGTATGGAATGAAGGTTCTAGAGAGAGTTGTTTAGTAGTCCTCACCATTTTTGTAAAATAATGTATCAATAATTATGATGGGGATTTATTTACGTGTGAATATTGTCTAGATGGCAATATCTGTATTTAAACTCACAGTTTATATGTTGTAATAATAAAGTTGTAGTTATTTCTGTACCATGTATTTGGCGACTCAGAATGGGTTGGATGGAATGGACCTATTTTGGGGTTGTCACAGACAAAGTTCATCCTCATCTGACACCTTGTCAGCTGCCAAGTAGGTATACGTCTCGCCAGGATAAATTTGTAGAGCAGCATCATTGATGGCGCATACATCATCATTCCGAGCGGAAAGAATTGTGCGCTCAGTTAAGTAGGAAGGGATTACCGCACTGAGCACATCTAGTTGTGGATAAACTCTGGAAATTAGTTCATTCAGAGTTCAACACCTGTGTATCGTTGGAGGAAGTTCCATAGTATCTTGCGTAGTGATCCCAATCTAAGTATGATGTGAAACATATCAGTACATATAAATGAATAATTAAATGAATAATGTATAATATAAATCACCTCTTCCAAGAAGGATGCGTGAGTAAAATTTGCAGGATGATTACTATTCAGACGCATGTTTATGCTCAAAGTTAATACGCACACACTCGCCCATATTGCAGAACGTCTTAAAGATGCACCAACAATTTGTTCTCGCCGACCCTTAGGTATCACCGGTAGTATTTGACGAAAATCCCCGCCAAGCACAATCGTGATACCACCGAATGGTCGGTTATCATCATGAACGTCACGAAGTGTGCGATCAACTGCCTCAACACCGTCGATGCTGCATGGGAAATTCGTCCCATATTATCAAGCGAGCCTCCCTAAATAATTCCCCATGCGGTGACTGTTTACTGAACCCACATACAGAGCTTTCTATGATATCGAATGGAATGCAAAATATAGAATGAGCTGTTCGACCGCCTAACAACAACAAAGATGCAATTCCTAATGAAGCAACTGTAACGACGATATGACCCTCGCTGCACATTTTAGTGGTGATGGTGTTGTACAAAAAGGTTTTCCCAGTTCCTGCACCTCTACTAAGGAAAAACATTTTGCCCTGATTTTCAAAAACAGAGATAGTGATAGCATCATAAGCCGTACGTTGAGCATTATTTAAAACATCAATATTCAAAAGGTCATTCAGTTGATTAGCTTCATTTCGTAGTTGCATATGATCGATCAACAATCTATTACCTGAAACAGAACTCCAATTTTGAACAGGGTGTGGCATAGATGGGAAGTCATCCAATTTTTTGCCAGATTCATGTAGCAACTGATCAATCAAATATAAACCGTAATCTTCGATTTGAAGTTGTGTTGGATCGCATATGCCAAAATTTGTTTGTAGCTTGTGATGAATATCATCACATATATGGACGGAGAATTGATTCCACAGAGTGCATGGCTGTATTGGGAGCATTCTACCAGAATGATGCATAATAGTCTCCGTAACTGGTATCCCGTATTCATGGTTGAAGCCTCCTGGAGGCATTGTACCCACTTTGCATCATCTTCCAGGAGCCCCATAGCTACACACGCTGATTTAAAACTATCATGAAACACACCATTGATCGTGCGTAGACCATCAAAAGAATGCGGTCCTCTAACAACTGTTAATAGCAATCGAAGGTAAAACCGCTCCCCAGAATTGGGCGTAACAAAGTATAATATGCCAATTGCAAACCCACTCTACCTCAGAGTCCAAATCTTCCGACCTTTGTTCCAAACAAAATGTTGGGGAAATTCTTGGTATGTGTAGGCACGTGCAACATCATTTGAAGAACAACAGTCAAAGAATCCAGTCAGAGTTGTGATTTGACTCCTAGACCCAAGTCTAATTGTTTCAAGTGTTTTAGCAGGATCGTATACAACTTGATGCATCCCAGGTAAATGTAGATCTAGCCGTACAACCGAAGGAATTTCTTCATGAAGAGGATAACCGAAGATTCGCCATGCAGCCTCTGTTGGTCCAATATACCTTGCATTAAGGTATTGCTTTATCTCATTGTTTCCATCTGGTCCCTCTAAAACCATAGTTGTGTGGTCATGACCTTTGTAAATATACTTTTGGATATATTTGACGCACCTCATTCCTTCACAGACCTCCACATTTATATGATAGTTGAACTTTCTTGATAGGTGTAGATTGTAACGTACGACATCTCGATTATCAAATGTATGCCCTCTAGTGGGGTAAGACTGACCATTACAGCGACGACAGTAAACAGGTTACCCATGTTCATCCATAGTAGTCGAATCTGCAAAGGCTTTTGGATAATGGAACCGACATGCACCGTTCACCATGCAAGTTGAATATGGGTTTCGAGAACCACATGGAGCATGAACCATACAACTCTTGATTGTTTCATACAGAGTTGGATTAGTGGATGGATCTGGGAATTCAGCACTAACTAACCGATCCACTTATGCAGGTTATCTCAATCTTCTCGTACCATGAAGGAAGAATAAAGCATGCATGTGTGGTAACCCTCGTTTTTGGAACTCAATAGTGAATACATGAGCAACTTTTCGACCAAAAATTTGTTCATTTTTTACCTCATGCATCAGGGCACGCCATTTTAACTTAAATACACGGGCAACTATGTCGGGACGATCCAAAGAGGTTTGGTGTTCTAGTAAGGCAGATGTTATTTTGGGCCATTTTGGGTTGGCCGTCATGGTGAGAAAGATGTTAGGGTGTTGGTGGTACCTTGCAATGGCCATAGAGTCATGAAAAATTTGGCTCATGTTCTGTGCACTACCAGTAAAGGACGATGGCAGAACAAAGCGTTGTCCGATCTGATCGGGGCCCAACTCATCAACACTGCCGTCACATAAATTTGCATAAATCTCACGATGCAACTTATCCTAATTGAGTTTGATTTAATACAACCTATTTTGCTCCGTTGATGCCCAAGTATCTACTATAAACTCTTGAAATAACTTTCCTCCTCTAAGAATCATCGAATACTCGGTGGGGCATGGAAACATACGATAGCTATAAAATTGCATCTGTGTCATCCTTCTTACTGCAAAATCATTTTGTTCAGAGTTCCATTGTTGTAGACCAGGTTCCCAACCAAGCTCACTAGTAGGGAATAAAAGAACATAGTGTAATGGTAAATATGCTGGATGACACTCATTGATTTGGGTCAGGGCTCTATTATCTCCTTTTAGGTGCAGAACAATATCCCGCATACCACTACTCTCACTACTATCACCAGGCAAAATCACAGCTATTTCATCTGTGGTTGGAAGATTGTACCGATGCCTATTAGTTGATGAGGTGTAATGAAGGTGAGCACGTAAATCATGATCTGAAGATTCTGACTCAGTTAGTATTTCATGGGCACGTTTGTACTTTAAAGCAAAATGATTCACTGACAACAAATAATTCTGTATAGTGTGGAGGACATCTCGACATAAGTTATTATTCTGCGCATACCGAATATTCAATACAGTGGTTAGGTCATATATGTACAACTGACAGTAGATGGGTGTGCGACCATTCGGGGGTAACAATGACCCAGTACGGTGTCGTAATTCTCCATAGATAGTGAATGATGTTGGTCCTCTTGAGTTGAGTAATCTGTCATCAAGCTTAGCACCCAAGCTCGTGAAAGCATTAGCTGCATTGTACTCCCTAATATGCCGATGAAATGATTTTGATTGACCATCATGGCCATCGTACAATGCACGAATAGGAGGTGGGGGTGCAATGAGTTCCGGTAACTTAATTTTGCCTTGTAGACAACATGTTCTGAATCTTGATTGACAATCCATGCGAGATAATCTTTCATCTCGCCAAAGGTAAAGTCGAACAATAAGGACACCGAATATTCATAGGCACGAGAAAATGACGCTCATTATTGACAGGGACAATAATATTCATTTCGTCATCACTAAACATATCGTCAACATCGCTAAAGGGTTCTGGTGGGAATCTACAAATAAAAATAATATGTACATAAATATGAGAAGTAAGAAAATAGTAGGCAACTAATAAACTATGTAGAATAAACATACACTGTTAGATCTGCCAGAACAGGAGACGACGCCATGAGGACATTGTCGTCAGTTTGATGAGAATGCGGTTCTACATTGGGGACAGCTTCATATTGAGCAAAGTCTGTCTCTAAATTTCGAGATGAGGGTAAAGGTCGCACTGCAGCAGTGAGAATAGAGCAAAAAGTCGGTTGGAATAAAAATTGGATCGGACGCAATTGTAGGTGTTAGATAACATTCCAAATTATTTATCCGCGACCTTTTTTGTGGAAGGTGTGCTATAGTGGCTCGGTGCAATGGAGTTAGGTCTTGCAAAACATGACATAACGGTTGTGAGGGAGTGTAAATCATCGGTATTTTCCTATGCAACTATCCAACAGGGGAAAGACAATACATTACAACTCTATTTTTCTTAAGAGCAAAAGAAATACGTATCAATTCGAAGACATTAATTAAAAAACTTACCAAAGAGGTAGACATATTTTCTTTTCCATTTTTCCGACAATTAGTGGGCGTGTGACATACTTTCGACGTTGAAGGTGCATTATGATTGCTAATAATTCGTGTTTCCCGCACAAGTACACATTCATTCTGGCGTTGAAGATAGTTAGTTTTATGTATTTTAATCCAAATACAAACAATGACAATAGTAAATGTACCTCGACATTGCACAACTGTGTAAGCAAATGTTCAGCCAATATTGTACTAAAAGATGGTTGGGAATGCGAGGGGACTGCAGTAACCATGTTAGGAAGTTGGACTTAGGTGGTGTCTTTGGGTAGAGGTTGAGTGTAATTCCCAGAACGCTCTATTTCCCAACGTCTTGTACATGTGATAGCTTACGTCATGAAACGCACTACTATCAATCTTGATTTCGTTCACGTCTGGCGTGTTGGGCCTTAATTTTAGAGGAAGCGAAATTTGATGCGGGAGTCTAAAATAGGAAGTGATGTGTGGAATAAGTTAAATTTATGACAGGAACAACAAAATTAAGAAAATTAAATAAGAATCTATATAATGTAAGAATGGCGAAAGAAACCATTACATAATTTGGACAATATGCTAGCAGGTCCAAAATCAAATATATGTAATAATAGAGTCGTGTGTGCGTGAGAGAGATGTGTAAGAGTGAGAGTGAGGGGTGAGAAACTCAAAAATATCACCAACAATATAGTGTAGATCGCTCTAACCGACATAAGGCATTAGGTTATCATGTCAAAAAAGCAAATTCATAATAAATATTCATAATAATACCACAACACAACAATTCTACTCAATGATGGTATGAAGTTGTGTGTGCGTGGGAGAGAAGGGTAAGGGTGAGAGTGAGACTGAGGGGTGAGGAACTAAAAAATATCAGTGAAAATTTAGTTTATAA
Organism: Panax ginseng; assembly: GCA_020205605.1. Lineage (NCBI taxonomy): Eukaryota > Viridiplantae > Streptophyta > Magnoliopsida > Apiales > Araliaceae > Panax > Panax ginseng. The sequence continues at coordinate 31,273,921 of CM035135.1, forward strand.
TGCTCTAACCTATTTTTATCAACAGATAAACAATAATTAGTACAACATACCGTTTGATTAAACCAATTTTCTTTTCCAATAGAACAACCAATTTTTGCTTTCCCTTTCGTTGAAGATGGAATAAAACTTGGGTTGTTCAAGTGATTCACATGTGAATTCTCCTAGTAAGTAAAAAATAAGACATTAGTCAAAAAATGCAAACTAATATCAAAATGAATTTTTTTAACAATACCAGTAGCGTTACCTTATCCATATGTAATTGATTAGGCGCATAGGTATGTTGTTACTATCACTTAGATCAACCTGTAAGAGAAAAATTAATAAATTAAACATGAGTTAAACATGAACAAATGAAGATACGAAGACAGATACATTCAATACTATTGTTCCAAATCTTCCGAGCCTAGTTCAATACTATACATTAAAAACTATTGTTTTGAAGATAGTTGAGGTTTCAAACTGTTGGAAGATAGTTGTTACTATTGTTACTATACATTAAATAATATTGTTACTATACATTCAATACTGTTGTTACTATAGTTGAGGTTTCAAATTGTTGGAAGATATTTTTTTTTACTATACATTCATTACTATTGTTACTATTGTTACTATACATTCAATACTATTGTTACTATAGTTGAGGTTTCAAACTTTTGGAAGATATTTTTTTTTACTATACATTCAATACTATTGTTACTATTGTTTTGAATAGGACTGAGCAAAAAACGGGTATAACCGAATAACCGAACCAAACCAAAATAAATTAACCGAAATTTCTTAATAATTCGGGTATTTTTACAATTTGGTCTACCCGAATACCGAATAAGCCTTATCTTAATTCTTAATAACTCTTCACCTTTACTCTCTTCGTCTCTGTCTTTATCTCTTATATCAGACTCTCCAGTTTCAACCCAGATCTGATCTAAAACTGATCAAGTCTCCATTCTCCCTCCTCTTCGTTTATTCCCTATCTCACAAAGTCAAACCGACTAAAATATTTTTCCGATCTCAAACTTTCCGGCAAACCAAATGGAAACAATGGCCATATCCTTTTCTCTTACCTCTCTCTCCAAAACCCTGAAACCCTCTCCACCTAAAACTTCGATCTTCAACCTCTTCAACACTACTCATGCCAAAAGAAAACATCAAGGAACCCCAATCAGCCCCAATCAAATGGTGCCATCATCATCTGTCCTAAAATCCTCTATTTCGAAGACCCGAACTCTATTTGCTAGTCGACCTTTTGAAGAATTTGTCTGGGAACTATTCTGGGTTATAATTCTGACGCCTAAAATGCATGTTAGTCCCCTGAAGGGAATGGAGCAAAACATTGAGCTTGTTTTACTTAAGGCACGGGTACAATTGAAGTTTGTTTCCTTGGTTTTTCTTCTTATGGAAGGTGGTCTTATTGGGTACAATGGGTACAATGTATTATGCAAATTTGAACGCAATCCATGATCCAGACAAAGATGAAGATGCTGCAAGACAAACAAGAGGTAAAAAAAGTTGGAAAAAACACACAAATTACTTTGATAAAACAAATTAAAACTCTTACAAATCAGCTCCTTGATGAATTTTTAGAATTTTAGGAAAATTGTTAGGAATCAAATCTATCAAGGACTCCCAAGTAATATTCTTAAAGAGTATAATCTTCAATTCTCCTTGCCTTTGTAATGTCAAAGTTTCAAAGTACGGTTAAAAGAGTACAATAATTACATTTTATCCCATAAACAAACAACTACTAATTCCAACTTTGGTGAGTCAAATATTCAACTTTTTACAGAAAAGGTATAGCTACTAAAAATATTGGGAATAATTATTAAATTAAATTGGCCTTTTCCCAATCTTTCCAATGCTTCTTCAGATGCTTCATAAAAGAACTACCTTTCTTTGGACACAAGGATTTTAACTATTGAATATTCAAGTGTTTCTAGTAATAAGCTAAAGAGTCTATGTTGTTACATATTTACCTACTCAAAAGTGAGACTGAATATTATTATTTTAAGTTGGCTTAATTCGATGAAGTTAAAATACTTTAATGTACATGTAGATATTTAATAGTTGCACCATAAATTATTTTTAACAAATCTTGTATTCTTATTGTTTATAGTTTAATTAGAAGAGACATCTTTATTGTATAATCTATTTACAAGTTCAATTCGTCCAACAAAAATTAATTAAAACATAATTTATTCTTGAAAATGAAAAGGTAACAAATGATCAGATCATTCAAACATTTTGTACCTACCATATGCAGACTTTTTCTTCACTTCAGCATTTTATCAAATCACTAACATTTCAAATCAAACAAAATCACATCTAAGAGGACTATACGGGAAAAAAGAAAAACAATGGATATAGGTTTAAAAACAAAAAGAATGTCAAGAAAGGTATACGAACTTACCATATGCAGACTTTTTCGTCACTTCAGCATTTTATCAAGCAACTTGCTTACACCATTTCAAAATGTAGATGAACAATTAAAAAAATCTGAGAACAATTAGTTGTTGCTGATGAAGACGTGACGTGATGTAGATGAACAATTAATTGCTATTGAAACTGTAAACAACCCAAAACATTAGTTTCTCAAGCTAATTAAAGACGTGTATCAAATATTTGCTTGAACAAAAACTTGACGCCTGCTTACTTGGTTAGCTTGAATGGAACCCGAGATTTGGGTGGTTGGGACTTTTTAGTGGGACAGAGATGGGTCTGGGCTTTTGAGGGATGCCTAAATATATATCCCCTGCAGCCGCGATACCCACCAGAAAATGAAGAAGCCCCTGCGATAGAGATGGGACTGGGCTTTCGAGGGACAACTTGTTGCTTGTTGCGATAGTGATCGAAAATGAAGAAGACCCTACGATAGTGATCCGAAAAAGGCTTGATTTTGGGGAAAATCTCTGTATTGGATTCAAACCCTTTTTAACAACGTTCTCTCTCCTCAAAATGAAGGGCGGGATAAGGAGAAGGCGGGATAAGGAGAAAGGGACAGACATATAAGCGTGACTTGGCTAGGGGGGATTTTAAATTGGGCAAAAAAAATTTTGTGAAATGAAATAATTAAGATTAAATTTGAGCCATTGGATGATGAAGGTTTAATCTAGATCGTTGTTTGTTGAAGACGCTCTGTTTTATTATATAGATTGATGATTGTAAGTTTTGTAGACAGGTTTAAAATTTTCTGGATATCTATTTTTAAAGGAAACTCTGCCGATTTTTTTTGAAATTAGTACCGACTAACTTGATGTTTTGGTGGTTGGATATGTGGTGATGATTGAGTATGTATTAATTGCTGTGTTGGTATATGTCTTTAGATAATGTAATATTTTTCATTACGTCGTGCCTTTATGTTGTTATATGTACATCATGTACTGGTATTCTACTAAGAGAATTTCAAGATGATTGTTATATGTACATGATGCGTCTAGATTTTGTGTCACTAGGAGATAATTCTCTTAGTAGCATGTGTTTGTTAAGAAATAGCAGTGCAAGTCCCAGATATCACATGTTGCCGCAAAATAACTCTCATTTCAATTTTTTGTGTTCATACTTTATTTTTAGAATTATACAGTGCCTTCAGGCACGGATTATCGCTAGCTCGATGTTTTGATGGTTGGATATGTATTGATGATTACTAGCTCGATATTTTGGTGGTTGGATATGTATTGATGATTGAGTACGTATTAATTGTTATGGTGGTATGTGTCTTTAGATAATGTAATATTTTTCAAATTTTAATTTAATTTTTCGTTACGCCGTGCCTTCAGGCACGGGTTATCGCTAGTTTATTTATATAATTGACAATTAAAAAAATTAATACATAAAATCGCATAATATATTATTTCTCATGAGTTAAATAGACTTTCTTGAGCTTTTTCATAATTGTAAAGTGACACCCCGTTACTTTTTCATAATTCTAAGCCAACTCCCATGATGTTTTACATATTTATAAATTAACACCCCATAAAGTTTTTTCTTACACGACCTTCATCTAAAATTTTGAATTACCACCATCTTTTTCTCTGCCTAAGAGCACTTCTACTTTCAAATACTTAACTTTGCATTACATGAATAAAATCATTTATTTATTTTGAAATTTATATTGTTAAAAAAAATATTTAAAAAAACAATATTATATTGTTATCCTTACAAGTTTTGTAACACGTGTAAAAAATGAGTAACTTAGGATAAGTTTTAAATATATCATATTTAAGCGACATTTTAATTGATTCCGAATCAATTTAATAATTCAAGTTTGTTGACTCGATAAATTTTAATTATTTTTTATTTTTATATTTGCTCAATTTTTAATGACAAATGATACATTATCTTTAATAGTAAAAATTGACTAATTTTGTTAATTATTGGGTCATCGGGTTTTATAGAATTATTAAGTCAATTATTTGGACTTTGGAAGTGAAAATGGTAGAACTAATTTTCAATCAAATTTCATACATATATATATACACACACACACAATGGATTCTGTCCGGACTCCTGGACAGGTCTAAAATCCGGACCTTGAAATTTTTTTATTTTTTTTTTGTAGAACAACTAAAAAAAATAATAATAATGGAACTGAAATTTTTTCATAATATAATGTTTTGGGCGTGATTTGGATACCTATACCAAAAAATATATGTACAGTTCGCACAGACTGTACAGACATGTTTTGATATATGTAACCAAATCACACCCAAAACACTGTATTATGTAAAAATTCAAGTTTCATAATTTATTTATTTTTTAGTTGTTTTAAAAAAAAGCAAAAAAAAAAAATAGGTCCGAATTTTGTTAAAATGCGGGAGTCCAGACCTGATCCGAAATATATATATATATATATATATATATATATAAGGGTTTTTGTGACGCCCCCAAAATAGGTATACATCACCCATCTTGAGTCACCAAATACATAGTATAAAATCCAAATACAATTTAATAATACAGTTGTCGTGTAAAATACGACAAAACGTAAACTGAGAATTTAATAAGAATATTGTCATCTAGATGATATTCACACTCAAAATAGTCCTCTTTATATTTATTTTCATACTATTTAACAGAATAGTGAAGACTACTAATACTATCATCTAGACCGTCACTCCGTTCCCCATTGAAGTCCATTCGTTCTCATTTCACGAAGAAAAAGGAAAGAAAGGGTGAGCTCAACTAGCCCAGTAAGAAATATTATGACTAAGATAATGCAGAATAAATTATCATTAGCCTTCAACAATGTTAAACTAATAAAATATAACCAACATCAAGTTTAACTGCAGCGGAACAAGCAATCCATTAAAAGAGTCGAATAGAGAATAAAATCTACTATCTTTTATGATTTAAAAGGTTTTTCATCACTTTTATCGCTAAGACTCAGCTTAATAAATAATCCACATCATCCCTGCACTACGGCCAAGGATATTCATTAGTATCACAACGACAAATTATCCATGCACTACGGCCAAGAATATTCATGTATTCATCAATGATCATGATCATGCCAACAACTGTCCATCAATGCACTACGGGCCAATCAGGACTTTTTTCATATCATTTGTAACATTACGGTCATGATTACACTGATTAATTCCTGGTCATAATCATACCAAGTCCATCTTGCACTACAGGCCATAGATGACTTTTAACATAATATAAACTTGAGGATGATGACAATGATATAAGAATTCAATAAAACAAGTTAAAGAATTAATTTATACAGGAACTAATAACGTCCAAATTGTCAACATGATACTTCTTTGTAGAGTAAAACTCAAGAATGCTCAGAAGAATATTTTCATGAAAAGATACTGGATGAAGCGCAAATATCAAGGATATTCCACTAATTTCATGGAGTATAGAAGTCAAAACTTTAACCAACTGAGTATAATAAAGAATGGGATAACAAAAGAAATCACCAGGCATGCGATAGACCGCATGCAGACGGTTATTCCAATGAATAATAAATAATTAAAACGGTCGTCAATGCATTGAACGCACAAAAAGCGGGATATTCAATGCGAATAATAAATAATGGAACCGAGTCATACGTAAACGCACAGACAGGATGTTCCAACAGAATAATAAAAATGGAATAACAGAAGAATTTCACCATGTATGCGGTAATTCGCATAGACAGGTTATTCCAACATAATGATAAAGAATGGAATAACAGAATAATTTCACCAAGTATAGGGTAGCCCGCATATATAGGTTATTCCAACAGACTAATAAAGAATGGAATAACAGAAGTTCTCTGCATGAATAAGAAAGAAATAATACCCCTTACCTTAGTAGGAAATTGGATATCGCAATATTGTAGTAACAGAAGATTCTTCTTCTTTCTCTCTTGTTCGCTTTATTTTTTCTCGCACTATAGCTTTAGTGAATTCGTGAAAAATAATGAAAGAATGAGCTTCTATTTATAAGCTTGGTAGAGAAAGGGTAAAATATTCTTTTCGTCATAATTTATGACATCATCGCTTACATCATCGATCATATGACATCATTGCTTACATCATTGATCAAATGACATCAATGCTTACATCATCCTTCCGATGACATCATTTCTTACCTCATCGTTCCGATGACATCATCGCTTACATCATCAGAATTCAAATTGTTCTCTTCCACCTCATTTTACTTTAATACCATGAATTTACTATAATAATTTTACCATTCAAATTATAAAAAAAAACATACTATCATATAATCACATCATACTACTATAATATAATATTATAATAATATATTTAAATGAATTATTGATTTGATAATTTAAAATACTGTGTAATGATAATTATTGAATCAAAAATATCAACGTAGCAATTATTGAATCAATAAAATAATAAACAGTAATTATTGTAACAATTATTGAGTAAAAGGCTTTCTTACGTAAGAATCAATAATTCAAAAATATTATGCAATCTGGTGTCTTTATTAATGCAACAACGCGATATTCTTGTATTTTAACCACCGTGTATTCCAACGATGTTAATGGTAACACGTCCGTCAGTCGTTATTTTCATAAAAATATTTTTTTTGTTTTTTAACTCAAATGATAATTCCGTTGTAGGGGTCCACTGATGATTGTCTTGGTCGTCTGAAATATTCTCCTAAAAAAAAGAATATTCCCAGAATTAATCGAATATTATATAACAACTTGCGTACTTTGCAAAATTTATAAATATTACCCACAACTATAACATTATATCAAATTCATTCCAGAATATTTAAAAATAATATTTATAGAAAAATCATCTTTATTAAAAAGTTGGGGTCTTACAACCTCCCCTTCTTATGAAATTTCGCTCTCGAAATTAGGGTACGTACCTGGTATGTCGAAAAGGTAAGGATATCTTAATTTCATTTCAGATTCTAACTCCCAGGTCATTTCCTAAACATCATGGTTTTTCCATAAAACTTTGACTTGAGGTATAACCTTAGAGCGTAGAATATGTTCCTTCTTATCCAAGATTTGAACAGAAACCTCTTCATACGTCAAATCTTCCGCTATTTCATCCGTTTCTAACTCAATAATGTGGTTCGGGTCTTCCACATATTTACGTAACATGGATATGTGAAAAAAGTTATGAACACGAGACATACTCGGCGGTAAAGCGAGTCTAAACGCCACAGTTCCTACTCGATCGAGAATTAAAAATGGGCCAATGAATCAAGGATTGAGCTTTCCTCTCTTTCCAAATCTCGTAACTCCTTTCCATGGAACAACACGTAACAAAACATGATCTCTAATATCAAATTTCACGTCCTTTCGATGAAGATCAGCATAACTCTTTTATCGATCTGGTGAGGTTTTTATACGTTGCCGGATCGTTTGAATCTTTTTCGTAGTCATAAGTACCAACTCTGGTCCCAACAACATTGCTTCACCCACCTCATCCCAGCATACTGGAGCACGACACTTTCTTCCATACAACGCTTTGAATGAAGCCATGCCAATACTTATTTGATAAATGTTGTTGTATGAAAACTCCACCAACGGTAAGAACTTGTCCCAACTTCCCTTAAAGTCAAAGATACAAAGTCTTAATAAATCTTCAAGAGTTTGAATCGTCCTCTCTGATTGTCCATTCGTCTGAGGATGATATGCCGAACTAAATCGTAAGTCCGTGCCCATAGCTTTTTACAAACTAACCCAAAATTGTGAAGTGAATCTTGGGTCTCGATCAGAAACTATGGATATTGGTATACCATGCAGTCTTACAATCTCGTTTATGTACATACGAGCAAGACGTTCAAGTGTATAAGTTTCTCGTATTGGTAAGAAATGAACAGACTTGGTCAATCTATCAACAATGACCCAAATTGTATCTATGCCTTGAGAAACCTTGGGAAGACCAATAACGAAATCCATGGTAATGTGCTCCCAATTCCATTTTGGAATTTCAAGTGGTTGCAATGGACCTTTTGGTACTTGATGCTCCGCCTTGACTCGTTGACAAGTTAGATACCTTGAGATAAACAGCGCTATCTCTCTCTTCATATTTCTCCACCAAAATGTATAACGAAGATCACGATACATTTTGGTACTCCCAGGATGGATTACAAACGGTGTGTTGTGCGCCTCCATCATGATTTTATACTTTAAATCAGGGTCGTTAGGAACACAAAGTCTGGAGTTGACTCGAAGTATTCCTTCTTCATCGATTCTTGTTTTCGGCATAACACCTTCTTGCACTTTCTTCCTCATACGCATCAGCTCCAGATCTGTAACTTGAGCAGCTTTAACTTTATCGATTAAAGTCGATTCTACTCATATATTCTCCATCATCACATGGGTCCTTGGAGTTTTTAACTCTATCTCCATCTTTTGCAAGTCACACAAAATGGGCCTTTGCGTTGTCAATATCGCACTCGTACTCGCATATGATCTTCTACTCAATGTGTCAGCTACCACGTTCGCTTTTCTAGGATGGTATTGGATGGTATGATCATAATCTTTCAACAGTTCAAGCCAATGTCGTTGTCGCATGTTGAGTTCCTTTTGAGCGAAGAAATATTTGAGGTTTTTATAATCCGTAAAGATCTCCACTTTCTCCCCATACAAGTAATGCGTCCAAATTTTAAGTGCGAAAACAACAGCTGCCAACTCTAGATCATGAGTAGGATAATTCCTCTCATATTCTTTGAGTTGTCGAGAGGCATAGGCTATGACTTTCCCATGTCTCATGAGAACACATCCTAACCCTTTGCCCGAAGCATCACTGTAGATGACAAATCCCTCCAAGCCAGATGGTATTGTAAGAACAGGTGCTGAAATGAGTCTCCTCTTGAGTTCTTGAAAACTCTTCTCACATTCCTCGTTCCAACCGAATTTTGTATCTTTCCGAGTCAGCTAAGTTAATGGAGTAGCGATTCAAGAAAACCCTTCTACAAATATCCGATAATAACCAGCTAAACCGAGAAAGCTACGTACTTCGGTCACTAATTTAGGTTGCTCCCAGTTTTGAATAGTTTCAATCTTTGCTGGGTCAACAGATATTCCATGGCTTACTACTACGTTCCCAAGGAATGCTACTTCCTCAAGTCAGAACTCGCATTTCTTTAACTTGGCATAAAGCTTATATTCATGAAGCTTTTGGAGTATCAGCCTCAAGTGTTGCTCATGATCTTCACGGTTTTTGGAATAAATAAGGATGCCATCAATAAAGACGACCACAAAGTGATCCAAATATTCCTTGAATACTCGGTTCATCATATCCATGAAATCAGTAAGAGCATTAGTCAATCCAAAAGACATGACTAGCAATTCATAATGCCCGTACCGAGTTCTGAAAGCCTTCTTTGGAATGTCATCGGTTCTAATCTTCAATTGGTGATATCCAGAAAGAAGATCAATCTTTGAAAAGAATTTGGCTCCTTGTAACTGGTCAAAAGGTCATCAATACGTGGCAATGGGTACCTATTTTTGATGGTGACATGATTCAACTCCCGATAATCAATACAAAGTCGCATACTCCCATCTTTCTTTTTCACGAATAGAACAGGAGCACACCAAGGAGAAGTACTAGGACGAATAAAGCTAACGTCTAACAATTCCTGCAGTTGGGTCTTTAACTCCTGAAGTTCAATAGGATCCATTCGATATGGGGCTTTAGAAATAGGTTTTGTACCTGGTTTAAGGTCGATACAAAATTCAATTTCACGCTCTGGGGGTAGGCCAGGAAGTTCTTCAAGGAATACGTCAGGAAATTTATTAACAATAGAAATATCATTCAAAACTGACGTATTTTTGTTTAGATCCGTGACATGAGCTAAGAAAGCTTGACATTCGTTTTTTAATAAACGAATAGCTTTATGGCTTGAGATGACAGTGATTGATTTTAATGGTTTGGTTGCTTGAATTCGTATAATAGGTTGGTTAGGAATATGAAAGCTAACAACCTTACGAAAACAATCAATTTTTGCATGATGAGTAGTTAACCAATCAATCCCTAGAATTACGTCAAATGCAAGTATTTTCAATGAAATAAGATCGACCAATTTGAACCAAACAAGACTTATAAACAGTGGATGTAATGAAGGTTTCTCCCAATGGAGTTTCAACAGATAAGTCAAGGTCCAATTTCTCCGGAGTCAAATTTAAACGTTGGGCGCAGGTAGGAGAAATAAAAGAATGGGTAAAACTGGTATCAAATAAGGTATATAGTTTGCTAGAGTTTATGATAAGCTTACCCATGATGACCTCGTTCGGGTTCCTTGCTTTCTGGGAGGTCATGACAAACTCTCTCCCTTGAACTACCGATTTTGTCTTGTCTGGGACGGCTTTTGATTTCTCCATCCCAGCTGGACTTGTCTTCGGTGTACGATAAAATCGGGCCAGGTGACCTTCTCTTCCTCAATTGTAACATGCTTTGGATGGCATCGCGCAGTTTGGACTGATGTGTCCCTCTCCTCCACATTTGAAGCATATGATAGGTGGTCGTTTCTCCTTCCTTAACGACAGTCTTTGATCTTGACGTCTTTCCATCATTGTTGAATCTCCTCTTCTTGAAATGTCCATTCTTATTATTTTGGCCATGATTACCACCGAAGTGGTTACCATTTCTGGTATGTTGATTCCCTCCACGCTTATTGTCACCGCTTCAATGACTGTTATCACTGGTATTATCATTTTGTCGGCTGCTCTCTTTTGGTTGGGTTGACTCATTATCGCGCTCCAATAACTGAGCCCTATTAACAACATCTGAATACAAACACAGTTTATGAGAGATAAGATATTGACGTATCTCGGGTTTCAAACCTCTTAGAAACATTCGCGTCATTCTCTCCTCATTATCAACCAAATGAGACGCAAACCGGGACAACTCGGCAAACCTTGCTTCGTACTGCGACACGGTCATGTTATTTTGCTCCAGCTTGATGAACTCTACCTCTTTCATGTGACGAATACTTTCGGGAAAGTACTTTTGTTGTTGAACAGTTCTTGGAACTTCTCCCAAGACATCTTCGGTCTGGCGGGTTGAGTCGCTTTACTGATTCCCACCAAGAATCTCTCCTGCACATGACATAAAGGTGGCAAAGGGAACCTTTTGCTCCTCGGAGCATCCCAATACATCAAATATCTTGTTGATCTGCTTTATCCACGTCTCCGCCTTAAGTGGTTTTGGCTCTCCAAAAAACTCAGGTGGTCTCAGTTCCTTGAACTGCTTAGCGGTGATCGTCCGAGAGTTGCCAGTATTTCCACCTGCATTTTGGACAGGAGCCGCTCTTGCCTGATGTTGCATGAATTTCATAAAGCCTCTGAACATTCCATCGTTCATCATCTGGTCCGTGTTGTTGTTTGTCTGAGGATTGTCGCTTTCCTGATGCACATTTATGACGCCCCCAAAATAGGTATACATCACGCATTTTGAGTTGTCAAAACACGGTACAGAAACAACTACAACTTTATTATTACAATAGTAAAACTATGAGTTTGGATACAAATATTATCTTCTAGACAATATCTATACGCAAATAAATCCTCATCACATTTATTGATACATTATTTTACAAAAATGGTGAGGACTACTAAACTACTCTCTCTATAACCATCATTCCATACCCCGACTCGTACTCGCTACATTCTCGCCTCCTGAGATGAAAAATGGAACAAAAAGGAAAAGGGTGAGCTCAACTAGCCCAATAAAGAATATTATGACTAAGATAATATACAACAAACTTATTGTTAGTCTTCAACATGGAAAAATCTAATAGAATACAATAGACAACAAGTTTTAAATCAATATTCGCAGCGGAAATAATAATTCATTAGAAGAGTTAAGTAGAGAATGCAAACTACTATCTTCTATGTATGAATTTTAAAGTTCATCGCTCTATCTTCTATCCCCAGTAACATCAATCAATATATATCCGAATCAAATATTCATCTTTTGCACTCTACAGCCAAAGATATTCATCGATTAGTCATGTTCATCTAAACACTGCTCATCTTTGCACTACGGGCCAAAGATATTCATCGAAAATCATTCATCTTTGCACTTTCAAAGCCCAAAGATATTCATCATAAATCATTCATCTTTTACACTACTGAGGCCAAAGATATTCAATAATATCATCATTTAAGATGAGGATGATGAAAAATATTTTTAAAAAGCGAATCCAAAGGAAACAAAATGACAAGGATTAAGGATTAAGGATTAGATACTTTGTTTTATCCATGTCCCAAAAATACCTCAAAAATAATCATAGTGGTGTAAAATTTAAGAATGATCAAAACATAGATACAATCAAAGCTAGTATCCAGAATAGAGATTTTGGACGAAAAGGAAAATTTCCATTTTTCGATGAATAGTGCCGTATACGTGAATAGTAACCCCGACACTAAAAGTTCCAAATTTGATAAAAACTTCAGATCAATATTTCAGCATAATGATATTGAAGAAATAATATCATTACGAAAAAAAATAATATCCCTTACCTCGAAAGATCGGTATTTCTATTTGAAACACCTGGATATAAAGGCTATGACTTGAACTTGCAATCAGTATAGCAATACTCAAAATATACTCAAAATACTCACAAGAATACGCTCGATAATATAGAGAGAAAACTTGAGTTTAAGTGTGTAATTTTTAATTCTAACCTAAGCACCTATTTATAGGAAATTGCTTAGAACACCAAAGCGAAAAATTTATTAAAATAATTTTATTTAACAAATATTCAAGCCCACTTCCCAAGAATCCGAATTCAGCTCATTTACCACACATGTGGGCTTGCAAAAACGTTTTTCATGAATAAAACAATTAAAACCTCCAAAAATCAATTATTTCGGAACTTCGGAACTTCAATAATTCATAATAAATAGCCCTTTTATCAAAAAATTGAATCTCGAGAGTTTTTATAGGAAATTCAATTCTATACAACTTTGCGAAGAAAGTTTTTCAAATTTCAAATGCGAATTGACCAAAATCCTGACAACCAAGTAGTTTAGTTTACAGGCTATAATCAAATTTCAGTCAATAAATGGGTCCACAGACATGATTAACATGTTTTAAACATTTATTGCAACAAAAATACTTTTTCTCCTCGTATACTCATATATCCCACATTCATTGTAAAAATATCACCATTTATATTATTAAAAATATAATAATATATTTAAATAAATTATTTTATCAGAAAAAGATAAAATTTTAATTTTCAACAATTGTCACATTAAAAATTTTCTCCATCTATATCCACATAAAATCAATATTTTCCTCATCATATGAATCAATAATTAATTATTCACAAATAATATTACGAAATCCAATGATATTGATGATCGAGCGCCCGAGGAAGAGGGGCTTTCAATAAGAATTTCTCCTTCTTGGCGCGAAATTAGGTGACAAAACCTCTCCTTAGATGTAACTTTCTAGACATTGCCAATAATTTTATCTAATAATATTATTCAGATAATATGAATTATTTCTTCGATAATGAAAAATACTGTGTAATGACAATTATTGAAACAACAGCAATATAAAATATCAACGCAACAATTATTAAATCAATAAAATATTGAGCAATAATTCATTATAACCATTATTGAGTAGTGCCTTCTTACGTAAGAATCAATAATTGGTGCAATACTGGTGTCTTCTTGTCCAACAACGCATATTCTCGTTTTTAACCACTGGGTATTCCAACGATTAAAACTGAAACAACTTCTGTAGTTATTTTTAAACAACTTATATTTGTCGTTTTCTTCCTCCAATCGCTTTCCGTTATGGGGCCCACACATGGTTCTTGTGCTGTCGTCATTTAATATTCCCAAATAAAGATCTAATATTCCACGACCAAACGAATATTCCCCGACAATAATGAATATTTTATAACCATTTGCTTATTTTGGAATACTTGCGTATTTTACCCATAACTATCCACATTAATCACATCAACTCTTACTATTTCAAAATAATAATTAGAGAAAATTAAATTTCATTTATTAATTATTTGGGGTCTTACAACCTCTCATCCTTATAAAATTTCGTCCTCGAAATTGACGTACATACCTGGTGTTTCGAAAAGATGAGGATACCTCGCTTTCATTTCCGTTTCCAACTCCCAGGTCATTTCCTCAATAGCATGATTCCTCCACAAAACTTTAACTTGTGGTATGACCTTTGTGCGTAGGACATGCTCTTTCCTATCCAAGATCTTGACAGGTACCTCCTCATACGTTAAGTCTTCGGCTATCTTGTCCAGTTCTAACTCAATAACGTGGTTCGGGTCTTTCACATATTTACGAAGTACATATATGTGAAACACATTATGAACACGAGATATACTTTCGGAGGTAACGCGAGTCTATAGGCTACATTTCCTACTCGGTCAAGAATTTGAAATAGAACAATAAATCGTGGATTTGAGCTTTCCTCTCTTCCCAAATCTTGTAACTCCTTCCATGGAGCAACTCGCAACAATACATGATCCCCTATACTAAATTCCACGTCCTTTCGATGAAGATCCAGCATAACTCTTTTGTCGATCTTGTTTTTTGTATATGTTGTCGAATCATTTAGATCTTTTCGGTAGTCATACGTACTAACTCGGGTCCCAACAATGTTGCTTCACCCACCTCATCCCAACATATTGGAGAGCGACACTTTCATCCATATAATGCTTCAAATGGAGCCACACCTATACTTGCCTGATAACTGTTGTTGTAGGAGAATTCCACCAATGGTAAATACTTATCCCAACTGCCCTTGAAGTCTAGGACACAGAGTCTTAATAGATCTTCAAGAGTTTGAATAGTCCTCTCTCGATTGTCCGTCTGCTTTGAGGATGGTATGCGAATCCCAATAAATAAATCTGTACCTATAGCTTTTTGCAAGCTAACCCAAAATCTTGAAGTGAATCTTGGGTCACGATCTGAAACTATGGATACTGGCATGCCATGCAATCTCACAATCTCATTTACGTACATTTGAGCAAGACTTTCAAGGGAATAAGTCTCCCGTATCGGCAAGAAATGAGCAGACTTGGTTAATCTATCAACAATAACCCAAATGGCATTGATGCCTTGAGAAACCGTAGGAAGACCCGTAACGAAATCCATGGTAATGTGTTCCCACTTCCATTTCAGAATCTCAAGTGGTTGCAATGGACCCTTAGGTACTAGATGTTCCGCCTTTACACGTTGACAAGTTAAACACATTGAGATAAACTTTGCAATCTCTCTTCATATTGTTCCACCAAAATGTATGTCGAAGATCACGATACATTTTGGTACTTCCAGGATGGATTGCAAATGGTGTATTGTGTGCCTCCATCATAATCTTGTATTTCAAATCAGAGTCGTTAGGAACACAAAGTCTAGAGTGGACTCGAAGTATTCCTTCTTCATCAATTCTCGCTTCTAGAATAGCACCTTCTTGTACTTTCTTCTTCATATGCATCAGCTCCGGGTCGGTGGCTTGAGCAACCTTAACTTTTTCTATTAAAGTTGGATCTATGCGTATACTTGACATCATCGCACTCATTCCTGCATATGATCTTCTACTCAACGCTACCACGTTCTCTTTTCCAGGATGGTATTGAATAGTGTGGTCGTAGTCTTTCAATAGCTCGAGCCAACGTTAACACGCTGCATGTTAAGTTCTTTTGAGTGAAGAAATATTTAAGGCTTTTATGGTGCGAATATATCTCCACTTTCTCCCCATATAGATAGTGCCTCCAGATCTTTAAGCGCGAAAACATTGCACGCTAACTCTAGATCATGAGTAAGATAATTCCTCTCATATTCTTTAAGTTGTCATGAGGCATAGGCTATGACTTTCCCACGTTGCATGAGAACACATCCTAACCCTTTGCCGAAGCATCGCAGTAGATAACAAATCCATCCGAACCAGGATGGTATTGTTAGAACAGTCTTAGAAATAAGTCTCCTCTTAAGCTCTTGGAAACTCTTCTCGCGTTCTTCGCTCCAAACTAATTTTGTATCCTTAAGAGTCAACTGAGTTAGCGAATAGCGATTCGAGAAAACCCTTCCACGAATCTCCGATAATAACCAAATTTAAGCCCAAAAACTACGTGCTTGATCCACCAACTTGGTTGCTCCCAACTTTGTATTGCTTCAATCTTGGCGGATCAACAGATACTCCATGTTTCGACACCACGTGCCCAAGGAATGCTACTTCCTCAAGCCGAACTCGCATTTCTTCAACTTGGCATAAAAAGCTTGTTTTCACGAAGCCTTTAGAGTACCGACTTCAAATGGTGCTCATGATCTTCACGTTTTTGGAATATATGAGGATGTCATCAATAAAGACAACAACGAATTGATCCAAATATTCCTTGAATACTCGATTCATCATATCCATGAAAGCCGCAGGAGCATTAGTCAATCCGAACGACATGACTAAGAATTCATAATGCCGTCATTAGAGTTACGAAGGCGCCTTTGGAATATCCTCGATTCTAATCTTGGTGATGATATCCGGAAAAGAAGATCGATTTTTGAAAAGAATTGTGCTCCTTGCAACTAGTCAAACAGGTCATCAATACGAGGTAGAGGATACCTATTCTTGATGGTGACATGGTTCAATTCCCGATAGTCAATACAAAGTCGCATACTCCCGTCTTTCTTCTTTACGAATAAAATAGGAGCACCCCAAGGAGATGTACTAGGACGAATGAAACCGATCTCCAATAACTCCTATAGTTGGACCTTTAACTCATGAAGTTCAATAGGAGCCATTCGATATCGGGTTTTAGAAATGAGCTTTATACCAGGTTCAAGATCCATAAAGAATTCAACTTCACGTTCTGGGGGTAGACCGGGAAGTTCTTCAGGAAATACGTCAGGAAAGTCAATAACAACAGGAATATTATTCAGATTTGACGTGTCTTTATTCAAATCCATAACATGGGCTAAGAAAGCTTGACATCCGTTTTTCAATAAACGAATAGCTTTATGATTAGATATGACGGTGGTGATTTTAATGGTTTAGTTGCTTGAATTAAATATAACAGGTTGGTTAGGAATATGAAAACTAACAACCTTACGAAAACAATCAATTTTGGCATGATGAGTAGTTAACCAATCAATCCCTAAAATCACATCAAAAGCAAGTATCTTTAAAGAGATAAGGTCAACGGTAAGGTGATGGTGCCAACTTGAATCAAACAAGATTTATAAACAGATGGATGTGATGAAAGTTTCTCTAACGGAGTTTCCACAGATAGGTCAAAGTCTAATTTCTCCAGTCAAGTTTAAGCGTTGAGCAAAAGCAGGAGAGATAAATGAATGGGTAGCACCGGTATCAAGTAAGGTATAAACTTCGCAAGAATTTATAAATAGCTTACCTGTGATTACCTCGTTTGGGTTCCTCGCATTTTGACCAGTCACAACAAACGCTATTCCAGGAACCGTTGACTTTGACTTTTCTGGAACAGTCTTTTGAGTCACCGTCCCCGCTGAACTAGGTTTCCCTACCGTACAATCTCGAGCGATATGTCCTTCCTTTCCACAATTATAGCATACCTTTAACTGTTGTGGGCAGTTTGGACTGATATGTCCCTCTTTTCCGCATTTGTAGCATACGACCGGTGGTCGTTCCCCTCCCTTGGAACCAGTTGCTGCTGGCACTGTCGTCTTTACATAGTCGTTGTTAAATCTCCTCTTTTTAAAATCTCCTCCTGACTCGCTTCTTCTATTTTCATGGCCATGATTACCACCAGAGTGGTAACCATTTTTGTCCATCTTTTTCTTTCTCCGTGGTTATCGTTGTTTTGTTGATTGCTATCTCCCAGATAATTACGATTGTGGTCCTCTCGGTTGGCCGTACTTTCGTTATCTCGCTTCTAATAATTGAGCCTGTTTACAACATCCTCTGAATAGAGAAAATTTATGAGAAATGAGATCTTGGCGTATGTCGGGTTTCAAACCTCTAAGAAACATCCGCGTCATCGTTCCTCATTCTCCACCAAATGAGGTGCAAACACGGATAACTCTGCAAACTTTACCTCGTCTTTGGGACCGCCATCATTTATTCTGCTCCAGTCTAATAAACTCTACTTCCTTCATATACGACCGAACACTTTCGGGAAAGTATTTGTCATTAAATAGTTTCTGAAATGTCTCCCAAGACATGATGAGTCTGCGGTACCGATGGAGTACGCTTCACGACTCTCACCATGAGTCCGCCTTCATACGTAACATAAAGGTGGCGAATGGAACCTTCTGTTCCTCCGTGCATCCCAAGACATCGAATATCTTGGTAATTTGCTTGACCCATGTTTCCGCCATGATCGGATCTGGCTTTCCTTAAATTCGGTGGTCCCAACTCTTTGAACTGCGTTGGGTTGTGACAACCCGTGAATTGCTATCATTTCCTCCTTTATTTTGAATACGAGTCTCCCTCGTCTGATTTTGCATGAACTGCAAAAAGCTTCTAAACATCCCCTCGTTCATCATCTGCTCAGTGGTGTTGTTCACAGGAGGAACATTACCAGCCTGTTGCACGTTCTCCTCGTTGGTGAGTACAGGCGTCTCCACGGTCTCATTTCCACTGTTAATATTCTCAGTCGACATTTTCAAATACTGTCATAAAACAAGGGTTAATTAAGCAAATCAATATATCACATAATATCCTTATATACTGACCAACTAACAAATAAGCTTAGGTAGGACACACTTTGAGAAGGATTTACTCGTCTCTCCCTCTCTAGTTCTATTCCTCGATCTCCGCCGAGATCATATTCCTAAGCTCGATACCAACCGTGGCGCCCCCCAAAATAGGTATACATCACGCATTTTGAGTTGTCAATACACTCAGATGTAAACAACTACAATTTTATTATTACAATAGTAAACTGCGTGAGTTTGGATACAAATATTATCTTAGACAATATCTATATCGCAAATAAATTCTCATCACATTTATTGATATATTATTTTACAAAATGGTGAGGACTACTAAACAACTCTCTTTAACCATCATTCCATACCCAGGCTAAATACTCGCTACATTCTAGCCTCCACGAGAAGAAAAATGGAACAAAAAGGAAAGGGTGAACTCAACTAGCCGGTAAAAAAATATTATGACTAAGTTAATATACAACAAACTTATCGTTAGTCTTCAACAGGAAAAAATCTAATAGAATACAATAGACAACAAGTTTTAAATCAATATTCATGAATGAAATAATAATTCATTAGAAGAGTTAAGTAGAGAATGCAAACTACTATCTTCATATGTATGAATTTTAAAGTTCATCGCTCATCTTCTATCCTGTAACATCAATCAATATATATCTGGAATCAAATATTCATCTTTGCACTACTGGGCCAAAGATATTCATCGATTGATCATGTTCATCTAAACACTGCTCATCTTTTTGCACTACGGCCAAAGATATTCATCGAAAATCATTTATCTTTGCACTACACAGCCAAAGATATTCATCATAAATCATTCATCTTTTGCACTACGTGCCAAAGATATTCAATAATATCATCATTTAAGGCGAGGGATGATGAAAAATATTTTTAAAAACGAATCCAAAGGAAACAAAATGACAAGGATTAAGGATTAAGGATTAAGGATTCGTACTTTGTTTTATCCATGTCCCAAAAATACCTCAAAAATAATCATAGTGGTGTAAAATTTAAGAATGATCAAAACATAGATACAATCAAAGCTAGTATCCGAATAGAGATTTTGAATGAAAAGGAAAATTTCCATTTTTCGATGAATAGTCTTAGTATCGTGAATAAGAACCCCTGACACTAAAAGTTCCAAATTTGATAAAAACTTCAGATCAATATTTCAAAGATAATGATATTGAAGAAATAATATCATTCTGAAAAAAAATAATATCCCTTACCTCGAAAGATCGGTACTTCTAAAATTGAACACAGGATATAAAGCTATGACTTGAACTTGCAATCCGTATAGAAATACTCAAAATATACTCAAAATACTCACAAGAATACGCTCGATAATATAGAGAGAAACTTGATTTACGTGTAATTTTAATTCTAACCTAAGCACCTATTTATAGGAAATTGCTTAGAACACCAAAGCGTAAAATTTATTAAAATAATTTTATTTAACAAATATTCAAGCCCACTTCCCAAGAATCAATTCGACTCATTTACCACATGTGGGCTTGCAAAAAACGTTTTTCATGAATAAAACAATTAAAACCTCCAAAAATCAATTATTTCGGAACCTCGGAACTTCAATAATTCATAATAAATAGCCCTTTTATCAAAAAATTGAATCTCGAGAGATTTTATAGGAAATTCAATTCTATACAACTTTGCGAAGAAAGTTTTTCAAATTTCAAGCGAAATTGACCAAAAATCCTGACAAACCAAGTAGTTTTTACAGGTATAATCAAATTTCGATCGATAAATGGGTCCACGAGACATGATTAACATGTTTTAAACATTTATTGCAACAAAAATACTCTTTCTCCTCGTATACTCATATATCCCACATTCATTGTAAAAATATCACCATTTATATTATTAAAAATATAATAATATATTTAAATAAATTATTTTATCGAGAAAAGATAAAATTTTAATTTTCAACAATTGTCACATTAAAAATTTTCTCCATCTATATCCACATAAAATCAATATTTTCCTCATCATATGAATCAATAATTAATTATTCACAAATAATATTACGAGAATCACAATATTGACAACCAGCGGTTCAGGAAGAGGGGCTTTCCATAAGAATTTCTCTCTTCTTGGCAGCAATTAGGTGACAAAACCTCTCCTTGAATGAACTTTCTAGACATTGCCAATAATTTTATCTAATAATATTATTCAGATAATATGAATTATTGCTTGATAATGAAAAATCTTGTGTAATGACAATTATTGAAACAACAAAATATATAAATATCAACGCAACAATTATTAAATCAATAAAATAATTTGAGCAATAATTATCAGTAACCATTATTGAGTAGTGCCTTCTTACGTAAGAATCAATAATTGGTGCAATACTGGTAAGCTTCTTGTCCAACAACGCGTATTATTATGTGTTTTAACCAATGGGTATTCCAACAATTATGTAAATGTAACAACTACGCCAAGTTATTTTTAAACAACTTATATTTGTCGCTTTCTTCCTCCAATCGCTTTCAGTTATGGGGCCCATACATTATCATGCATTACTGCGCATTTAATATTCGAATATTCAACAAAGCGATCTAATATTCCACGACCAAACGAATATTCCCCGACAATAATGAATATTTTATAACCATTTGCTTATTTTGGAATACTTGCGTATTTTATCCATAACTATCCACATTAATCACATCAACTCTTACTATTTCAAAATAATAATTAGAGAAAATTAAATTTCATTTATATCAAATTCACAACTATAACATTATATCAAATTCATTCCGAATATTTAAAAATAATATTTATAAAAAAATCATCTTTACTAAAAAGTTGGGGTCTTACAATTTTAGATTTTAAATTAAATATATATATATATACTTTTTAATTTGTTTTAAAAAAATAAAAATAATTTTATTTTCAAACTATAAAATAAAATATATTTTTATCATTATTTTTTATTATCTTTTCAAACACTACATAAGTACCCCTACCGAATACCTATATTCATTTGAAAATATCAAACTATCTTTAAAAATCTTCAAGCCTAAATTCCCAATTTCGGGAAATTAATATTAATTAAGTGTTCATTTCAAAAATGTCAAATTATAAAAATTATAGGAGTTGATATTAACCAATAAAAATATTAGAGATATGGCAATCATTTTTTTGGACAATTTTACTTTTAATAATTATTGTGTGATTATTTATGGAGTACCTTTTTAACAATAAACTAGCTAGATAACATTTGCTACAATATATATTATTTTTAATAGTTAAATAAATTATATTAAATTTAAATTTAAAAATATTTTTTAATTTAATTTTAAAAAATCAAACTTGAGTTTGTATCTATATGTTAAAATTTCACAAATTATCGGAATATAAAATGAAAGGTGTTAAAATTATAAATAATATAAATAAAATTATTTTTATTTTAATAATGTATTATAATTCTAATAATACATATTTATACTGGAGTATTATATAAGGGTGTACCCTATCGGTGTATTAAAGACAATTAATAATCATGTTCCAAATATTTTTCTCATCTTAATTTAATATAATCTTCCTCCCCCACTTTCTCTCTGTTTCCCCGCTCCTCTCTGAAAAATTAGTCGGCTCTGCATATATCTGAGTTTTCTCTCTCTACTGTCTTCTACAGTCCATATATATATATATGTATGTATGTATGTCACTCTTTTTCTCTCCAGAAAATTCCCACTCAATTCCCCTCTCTCTAATTTGCTCCCATAAGACCAACAAAAAATGACCCACATGTATACTTCTCTGATTTGCAGCCAAAATAACAAGCAAAAGAAATGACCATGGACCGTTCAAATTCATCAATTCGTTCAAATTCATCAGTTGGTTCAAATTCATCAGCTGGATATTCTAGAAGAAATAGTGGCAATTCAAACCACACAGTAGTTTTATCCGTTGAATGCTTGAAAGGCAGCTCCAAGGCCGACGAATGGACGGACGACACGCTGCAGACCGGAGACATTGTCGAGGAAATCGTCGTCGGGAACCTCACCGTCCGATCTCCGTTCAAGAACGGAAAGTCCGGCGTCCAGAAGATTCTGCACGACTTCTACAAATCGAAGGATACGTCGATTCGTGTCCGAGTCCGGCGCGGCTTGGACGAGTTTACTGAGTTGCAGGCGTGTATTGTGCCGAACGAGTCGGCTGGGAGGAAGCAGTACATGCTGAGGGCGATTGGGGATCCGAATTACGCCGTTGCATTTTTTGATCGGACGGAGGCGGAGTGCCAGGCTTTGCAAGGTACGGATATTGTTGACTTTTCTTTGGATTTTAATTTGACCATTTGGATTACAATTTGCACAATACTGTTTGTTTTTGGTCCGTTTCACACGTGGGTGAGCTTGTTGAAGCACGCGTGGGGTCGTTGGGTGTGTTTACTCCATTTTTGGGAGGTTGAAAACGGTAGCAGTTAAATACTGTCCTTTTCCACTTGGAAACATGGAAAGCATTAATGAAAATGGTTGTCATTTGGAAGAGCACTAGTACTATTGAATATTGATGAATGGTGGGTGACTGAAGAATGAATACTAAATGTGATTACCGATTATAACTATTGGATGTACGGTAGATTTTTAACAAGTAAACCCATTATTTTTGTGAGATCTAGGAAGCAAAGATTCTTGGGAATTCTCTCCTTTATAGCATGTGTTTAAATTATCTATTACTCTTCTATTATTATGTACAACTCCATGTTTATAGAAACATGAAATTTATGCTGTGTGTTATTTTTCTCTTGTGGTATCTATTTTATTAAATATTTTATCATATATATATATATATATATATATATATATATATTATCATATACATAAATATATACATATTCAACAATAAAATATGTGCCGAATCCTCCGCACCCAAACTCCATCTTTTAAGATTTTATGAACGTATCCCGTATGACGCACCTGTATCCCCGCACCTCTATCTATCCGCTCTTCATAAATCATAATGTGATATATTTTTTGTAAGAGTCTTTTGTAAGTGTAAAATTACTCTTGGAAAGAGTAACTTAACTATAGAAAGTAAAAGATATGTTTCTTTGTAACAAAATGTGGGGTGTTAATAACAAGTTGTGGAGTGCAAAGAATTGATAGGAAAAATAATATAGTTTCATCTAACTTTGATCCCAGTTAATTTTGCGAAATTCTATAATTTAAATTGTGACCCATCCACCCTAGTAGTATCTTACACTGGATACTAATGGCTATAAATATTTAGCTATTTTTTGGTGGTATATTAAATTAAATTATATATTTTGGCTGCTTTATTGGTCCACCCTTGTTACCTTTTCTTTTTTCTTTATCTAGAATTAATAATTCTTTTGTGATGAGTCTTCCTTATACTGTTCATGAAGAAGTTTTAGTTGACTTTGACAAGTTCAATCCTTTGCATCTGCCAACTCTTCTTCAGTCTCAATTGTCTATTCCAACATGTTTCCCCTAACCACCAACCCACCCATTCCAAGAATATATTACTGCCATGTTTTTTTATTATGTTGATATAGATATATTCATGTGGATTTCAGAATTGAAGTAAGAACCATAAATGTTATGTACAGTTTCAAATTTATCTTTTACTAATTACATTTCATTTCTTTCTCAAAAAAAAAAAAGAATAAAAAGGGTAGTACATAAAAACTAAGGCTATATTTGTTTGCAAATGAGTTACAATCCCATGGAATATTGTCCTGGGAATTAGGATTAGTTTTCCTATGCACTATTTTATCCTAGAATTAGTCCGGATAAAAATTCGGTTGACTAATTTTTTATTCTTAAGGTCATGGGATGAGGAATGATATACTATTAGGGGGAGGAGATGTTATATAGTCCCTCATCAAATTGGCTTTTGGGGTATTATGTTATGCGACTAATAGTTTGTATTATAAATTTAAAACCACTATTAAGAAAAGTATAAATAATACTGCCAATAGTTATTACAAGCAAAAATAGCCTAAAGGTATAAAATTTTTGAAAAGGGACTCTAAATTGGGAAAAAGGAAGTAAGAAAAAGGGGGTATTCCCACTATCAAGGGGATTCTAGCTAGAAATATCATGCTGCTACTTCCAACCTAACTATAATTTTATGGAAGAATTTATTGGTACTTACCCACTATTTGTTTCTGATAAGGATTGCCTTATTGAGCCACTTTTAGTTGGTGTCGGCTTCTTGGTGGGTGTCATTATCAGGTTGATGACTTCCTATTTGAAAGTTTGAAACCCAATGGTTCCTACATATATAGTCATCATGATATGACTTTATTTTCTTTCTTTCAAATATACACTCAAATTCTTTTTTGGTTGCTGATCAATTCTTTGTGGGGCTGCAGTTGTAATCCTCAAAATGATTGCACACCATCATTGGGGAATTTGTTTGACTGTCCACCAAACCTTCTTCTATACTTAGGTGTCTTAGGTTACCAAATTCCTGGACTGGGCTTATCATACATCAGTACTAAAAAAACTTTTTTCGAAATGCATTATTCTTCTTTTCTTTCATGTTTGCTAATCTGCACTAATTTAGTTACTTAAGGATATCATAAAGAGCATAGATTTATTAGTGTTTAATCTTTGGTTGTAGAGCTTCAACTTATGCCAAATTTGCTCGACTTTTCTATCTTAATTTGTGTAAGAACAAAATTATCTAAACATGTAATGTTTATCATTTGTCTTGATTATTGTTCCACACTCCCTAAGATTATGTAATAAATGGCATGCAGCTTCAAGGACCTCTAGGATGGTGGATGCATTAGCCAGGACTCCACTTCAAGATGGTCAGGTCTCATATCCATGGGAGAAGAGAATGCAGGAGCTTTTATCAGTTCCCAATTCGAGCTTCTTTCTTTCAATGCTCTTCCTTCCAAAAGTCTCGGATAAAAGTCCTTCTCGCTACAATGATTTGGAAGACACTCTTGCTAGAGCAAATGCATGGCTTACTGCCTCTCAGGCATCAGGGGTTCCTATTGTTTTTATGAACATCCAGACTGAATCCTTACTTACCAAGGTAAATTCCCAATAAAAACATTTCAAGATTTATCCCTCTAAGAGATTGTCTTCTTATACTGTCTGAAACCATGAATTAAATGGTGTTTTATACTTTTTTTTAGTAGTTAGGGCATGCACTAGTAATGAGTATAGCTAATTAAGGTCTGAAACTATATGGTACATTGACTTGATCAAGCATCTCTTTTCTTCTTCCCTTTTTTAGCCTATACTACCAAATATACCGTTGCAATCATTTTAGTGGCCATAAAGCATTCGTCTTCCTTTCTCCTTGGTAAGTTAATAATTAAAATTAAAACTCACGTTTAAAATTTTCGTATAATATAATGTGGTACATGAGGAATATTGTCTTCCATTTCATGGACATGATAGATTGGCCACTCCATATAAAATTTAAATAAAAAAAATTGCAAATGAGCATGTGCACAGAATGCTTATATTCGTAAGTATCACCTAGCTGGAGAATGTTAGTTTTTTTTTCTTTTTTCCCTTTCCCTTTTCTGCATTCTTGTATTGTTCAAGAATTGTACAATATGCTTATTGTTATGTTTTTGGGATAGATATCCGGAGAGACTGCTTCTTCTACTGTAAGTGCTGGGTCATTGTCTGATTTATCAAATCTTGCTAATGCAAGCTTGTATGGCTTTGAGGATTACCATGGGGTGGACATTGGTGTTGTTAGAGCAGTTCGTCTATGGTATTCTCCTCTCGAAGGAGAAGTCCCAGTTGAAATCAGAATAAAAGATAGCGACACAAAGCTTGGTTTTGCAATTAGTCGCACAGAAGAGGTTAGTAGCTTATTCTTCCATATCTTGTTTATAAACAACATTCAAACAGGAGGTCATATCAAAGCATCATACGAAATGCAGATTATTGAGAATGTTTTAAAAGTTTGTACATGTACTTATTCCTCTTGTCCTTAAGATTTATGATTACTTAGTTTCTACTAGTAAAATTAAAGCAACTATGGAAAATAGTTCATTGTTAGGACTGTATTTTGGGATTATCTTAGCATTTTATGACAATCGACTACCTACTTTAAGAAGAAAAAAATATCATCTTGACTATTACAGTCGGTCAATATTGGCTGTTTTTGTTTGTTGTTTCTGAGATTGGTGGTTATAGAAATAAGTTACATTACTATTTGTCATGAAGTTACTTTGGGGTTTCTTTTATTCAGAGTTACCATATAATCTTTTTGACCTAGTAAACCGTAAACCGCGTATTAGTATTTGCATTCCTAAACATGTTACTATTACATACCAATCCTCTAAATTTATAGTAGTGAAATATTTTCTTGTTGTTTTACCGATATTTGCAGATATTTTAACTTAGTATTAGATGCTAAAACATCACATTGTACTGAATTATTTGGAGACGCACCATCTTTGCTATCAGAAGAATTCTTTCCCACGATCCTATACGAGGACAACCCTAAATATGTACTGTTTTTGTACATATACATTCCGGCCGAGCTTTTCCCCACATATAATACTGTAGAATACAATTTGGGTTCCAAGTCAAATTTGAATATGAGTCATAACCGGGGGAATCATGTGGGTTCATCTCAGAATAAGTCATCTTTTTCGCTTCTTTGAGTCCATTTTCATCAGCTTCTTGGAGATTCTAATAGATTCCTAACTACATAGATTCCTAACAACAAGAACTTATATAAAACTACCTTAGTGTACAGCGTAGTATTCTATTGGTTCCATGAACCAAAACGAATGGCGTTCCAAGTAACACTGCATTTATTCAACTCTTAGTTCATTTGCTATGTCCGTTACATGTTTTTTTCCTCCCCGCAGTTTTGCTCATCTTTTGTTTTTAATTTACAGGGATTTATATACATTTCTTCTGTTGCTGAAGGTGATGAAAATGCACCTTCAACGCGGTCAGGACTCTGCAATCTATACGAAGAAGCAAACAGAGCAGGTAAACTCCTAGTGGTTTCAAGAGTATCCAACCAGAAAGTCCTGCCTTGGATTGTTTCTCCAACAGGAGCCATTCGATGCTTTGACACCGTATCCCTAAGCCAGAAACTCTCATTGCACCGCCATGCAAGGGTACGTATACTCATTCACGTGCTCTCGTGGGATCGAAGACTAGCTTCCCTAATAAGTGGAGTTAGCACCATGGCTCCAACCACGTCGCCTTTGCCACCTGATATTCAAATGGCTCGGTTTGCAAATGAGAATCAGGTACTGCCCTTTCCATATGAAGATTCAAATGAGAGCACCCGTAGTAGTGTTCGCAGTGATGATGGACTAGAGCTTAGACTCGACAGAGAGACTGCAGCAGATTCCTCCTTTCGATTCCAAGATTTTGCACTTCCAAACAATTGGGTTTAATTTTATTTTATTTTTGTTCTTTTTTAAAAGCATTTTTGTTTTCAGTTGCTTTTAATGACCTGTATATATAATAGAGATACATTCACTATTAGAGTTAGTTCCTCATCATTTGATCAAGAACATAAAATAATAGTTTTTTTTTGTTTTTTTTTTTTTCCCATTCACTTGTATTCATAGAACTCCATATAAATGTTAGTTTGGTCTCTGTCATGTAGGGTTTTAAGTTTGAACAAGTGGAACTGTTTTCTATTTTTGTCATATGCTTATTATCAGTTGCAAACATTTGATGCAGATTTTGTTCTGTTTCTCTTTTTGATGCAGAATTTGTCATCACAGGCTAGTTTTTCCTAATTAAAAAAAACAGAAACGAAGAAAAAGGAATCTAAATTACCTACAATTAGTTTTCATAAATTATCTCTTTTTTTAAAAAAAATTAGTTTCTTTCATTCTTTATCTTCTTCTCTTAATATATATATATAGAGGCTTTAAATAGACTTTAAATTGTTCTCTCTGTCACATAAAGATGGCTCAAGTAGAAAAAAAATAACGGCGATTTTTATGTGAAAATATCAATTTCTATCAAAGACTTCAAAATGTTATACAAAAATTACTGTCTTAAAAATCTTCAGGCGGAATCAACTAATTTAAAGAAAGAAAAAGATTTTTGAGTGTTAGATCGTCTTTGAACCCCCAATTTTACCATATGGCCTTGGCTCAATTGATACTTGCATCTTAATGCATCTTAACAGTTAATTTCTTAATGTCTTTTAAGAGTTCACATATTTGTATTAAGAGGTTCTCTAAATAGTTAAGATATAAGCAGGGCAAATGTCCAAAAATACTCTTGATGTTTATCTCGATGTCCTACTTATGCCCTGAACTTTTTTTTTCCAAAAATACACTTAACGTTGTAAAACGTAGCTAACTATGCCCCTCCCGTTAAAAAAATTTCAACTGGAGAAACGGGCATTAATGGCAACTAACACGTGACAAAATATAAAATTTAATAATCTTTTTTTAATTATTTTCTCTTTCTTCTCCACTTTTCTCTCTCTTTCTTTTTCCTTTTTTCTCTCTCCTTTCTTCTTCTTCTGTTTCCTCTTTTTTCACCCATTAAACGACGAATTCCCCACAGACAAATCAATCAAGAGGAATTATAACTCAAATCTCAAAACTCCATCTTTTTTCGATCGAATCTGAAAAAGACCCAGAAAAAAAACAGAGAAAAAAAGCTAGGCTTAAACCAAAATTACTTTTTCTTTCTTTCGAGTGGTTATTGGGGCTGAAATTCCATCTTTCGGTTCTTCTGAATTGTCATTTGCTTCCTCATTTGCATTCTCTAATCAGGTAGTCAAAAGGGATTATTATTTTTTTTTATTTGTTTATTTAGTTGCTTCTTTACTGTCGATTTGGTTGTTGCGAAAATGTAGGAAAAGGAAAAGGAATCTTGGGGAATACCCAATTGAATTCTTTTTTTTTTTTTTTTTTTGTTACGGGAATAATCAATACCCTTTTTATGCGAGAAATTTCTTGCTTTTTCAACAATCATGTTGTATTCCACTTCTTCCTTCTTTTTCTAGGTAACCTATTGCTTGCTTTTGGAATTTGTAAATGCGGCTAGTTTAATGTAATAGCGATTTTGCTTTATGAGGTTTATGTGATTATTAAGGTTTATAAATTCTTTAACTGTAATGTTTGCAAAAGATTTGCTTGTGGGTTCATTTGATTGTGAATCACGTTTAGTTTTTCCTTACAAATCCAGTCTATTGGGATTTTCTCGACTTCTATGAGTTGTTGCTGAGTTGTTTCTGTAATGTGTATGTGCTGATTGGGTGAATTTTAACAAATTTGTTGATGGAATTTTTTTAAGTATATGCTTTTTGTAAGACCCCAACTTTTATGAATAAAGATTAATTTTTCTCCAAATATCATTTTGAATATTATGGCGTGGATTTGATATAATGTTATAGTTGTGGATAATATTTATAAAGTAAACAAGTTGTCATAAAATATTCATTTGGTCGGGGAATATTTATTTTATCAGGGAATATTCGTACGACAACACAATTATTGATGGACCCCACAACGGAATTACTGTCGGAATTAAAAAATAACAGAAATATTTTTTTATAAAAATAACGACAAAAGTTTTACCATTAACTGTTAAAATACCCGGTGATAAAAGTACAGAAATAAGCGTGGTTGCATAGTAGCACACAGTATTATACAGTATCTTTGATTATTGATGCTTACGTGAGAAGTCACTCAATTTTATTCAATTTGATGCATAGTATCTCATATTATTGATTCATTATTGTCACAGTATCATCTGCACAATATTTTATATTATTAAATCAATAATTGAGACGACAAAGTTATTCATATTATTATTTGTATTATTGACGATGTCTAGAAAGTTCTGTCGAGGAAAGGGGTTTGGTCACCTAATTACGCGCCAATAAGGAGAAGTCCTTATCGAAAAGCCCCCCCTTTCCTGGGAATGATCTGGTTGTTAATATTGTGAGTTATAAATGATGAATAAATGTTATTAAAAATATGTTTTAAGAAGCCAAGTGAATTGAGATAAATAGAGGAGATTTTTATAAAGTATTTGTTATAAATTTGGCTTATTGTATGGACCCCCCACTTACTCATTTTTCAAAATTATCGGTAGAAAGTTATCTCAGTTTGTTTATATATATATATATATATATATATATATATATATAAGTTTTGTTTTTTTATGTAAAATAGAATATATTATATTTTATTATTCATAGTACTGCATAGTGTTGCATAGTACTGCATAGTGTGTGCATAGTGCATCATAGTAAAATTAATAATTTTCTTTTGATTTCCCGTTAACTTTGCCCGTGAAATTTTCCTACTGTGCATCCGTGATTTTTTTAAATTCAAATAGTATCATTCCATTCTCCTATAAATAGGATGTTTAGTTTAGAATTAAAAATCAAACCAGAATCAGAAAATTCTTCTTCTATAATATTGAGCGTATTTCTTTAGAGTTTAAGGAAGCTTTGAGTGTAGAAAATAGTGCAAGTTTTTTTTCAAGAATATCCCCGCCTTACCAGTCAGAAGTACTCTCCTTTTAAGGTATAAGGATATTATTTTTGTTCAATATTCGTAAGAAATAATATTTTTTCCATACTCTGTAGTATGTGAGTAATATTATTTCGTTTCATATTCCTAATTCTACACTCATTTTGATAAGTATTGCTTCTATACTCTTTGAAATTAGTAGAATATTCTTAAAATTTGCGCTTCATCTAGTATCGTTTCACAAGAATATTTTTCTGAATATTCTTGTTAAATTTTGATCTTTTCATGCCGGAGTACTATTCGCGGAGTACTATTCACGAAGTACTATTCACGGGGTACTATTTGCTCGAGTACTATTCACCCAGGATACTATTCATGATAAAAATTAATTTTTTTCTGTCCAAATTATTTTTGATACATGAATATTATTTTTGAATTTTACTCCACAAAATAGTTATCATGTTGACAATTTGGACATTCTTGAACTCTGGATAAATTGATTTATAAATCTTTAAAATTTATCGTTGCTCTTACTTAATTGAATTTTTATATCATTGTCATCATCCTCATGCTTATATTGTGATGAAAGTCATCTTTGGCCCGTAGTGCATAGATGGACTGTTGATTAGTATGATTATGACTATGTATCGGTATAATCATGATCTGTAATGTTATAAATGATGTGGTAAAAGTCCTTATTGGCCAGTAGTGCATTGATGAACAATTGTTGGCATGATCATGACCACTGATGATACTAACGAATATCCTTAGCCCGTAGTGCATGGATAATTCGTGGATGTGATAATAATGAATATCCTTGCCCTGTAGTCCATGGATAATTCATGGAGGTGATACTAACGAATATCTTTGGCCCATAGTGCATGGATAATTCGATGATGTGAATTATTTATTGAGCTGTGTTACAACGATAAAATATTGATGATGAACTTTTAAATCATAGAAGATAGTAGATATTATGCTCTACTCGACTCTTCTAATAAATTGTTTGTTCTGTTGCAGTTAAACTTGTTGTCTATTGTATTCTATCAGTTTAACACTGTTGAAGGCTAACGATAATTTATTCTGCATTATTTTAGTCATAATATTTTTTACTAGGCTAGTTGGGCTCACCCTTTTCTTTCATTGTTCTCTTTAAGAAATAAGAATATAGCTAAAACTAGTCGGGAAATGGAGTGACGGTCCAGATGGTTGCTATAGTAGTCCTCACTATTCTGTAAAATAGTGTGATAATAAATGTAATGAGGACTTCATTTGAGTTTAGATATTGTCTATGAGACAATATTCTTATTAAAACTCTCAGCTTATGTTACACGACAGTTGTATAATTAAGTTTGTATTTATATTATGTACCATGTATTTGGCGACTTAGAATAGGTTGTGTATACCTATTTTGAGGGCGTCACACCTTTTGCTGGATTACTTGTTTATTAGTGTTTAGTTATATTAGTGATTTAATCAATTTTAAAAACCATACGTGTTGGATATTTATTGGGCTAGTGCTCATCTGTGGTTAGGATTCATTTTGCTCAGTTGGATATTGGTAAGGAGTGCTTCTTCTAAATTTTTGAATGGAATCACTTGTTGAGGGTGTTAATTCTTTGCCTTCTTTAGGCTATAATCCTTCTTTTCTGCCACGGGGACTAATCGCCCCCCCTCATCCTTTATCTGCAAAACATTCTAGATATGAAGGAGCCTCATCTGC
Organism: Panax ginseng; assembly: GCA_020205605.1. NCBI lineage: Eukaryota > Viridiplantae > Streptophyta > Magnoliopsida > Apiales > Araliaceae > Panax > Panax ginseng. Next base: position 31,307,203 of record CM035135.1, read on the forward strand.
AAGTGTTTCTGATCATGGAATGAAGACAGGCCAAACTCCAACAGGTTTAGTAAATCATTCTTATAAAATATCCCATGATCACATGCGAAAGGAAATGCTGCCTGACTCATCAAAGGACCATTTCAAATCAAATCAGGGGTAACTTAAAATTTGTTCATTCAAATAAAGAACTTGATCCCACAGGGGAAGCTTATTCTCAGAAACATGTTCTTATATTAGAAACGAAGTCTTCCATTAAGCATTCTATTGATGATTCTTAGAATTCTTATTCAAGCAGCTTAGTGGAAGGTGGAGACCTTGTTTTAGCAGTTAAAGGAGTTTTTATGCATTCAAATGGCCAAGTACCCTCTCAATTAGGAATACAATTTTGTCCAAGTCCTCAAAACAGTTTTTATTCTGCCACACAATTTACAGAAGCCATGTAAAGCTTCACCAATACGTAAGTTAGTGAATATGCAAGCAGTATTGAGAATTCCGTTTGCAAAAGATTTGCTTGTGAATCACGTTTTGTTTTTCTTTACAAATCCAATCTTTAGGGATTTTCTCGACTTCTATGAGCTGTTGTTGGGTTGTTTCTGTGAGACTCCAGATTTTATGAATAAATATTTAAATTTTTCAAAATATTTTTTTTGAATATTATGGTGTGGATTTGATATAATGTTATAGTTGTGGGTAATATTTATAAATTTTGTAAAAGTAAGCAAGTGGTTATATAATATTAGATTGGTTTAATATTCGTTTTAACATGGAATATTCGCATGCGATTTAATACAATCATTAATGGACTCCCATAACGGAAGTATTGTCGTAGTAAGAAAATGATGTAATTATCTTTTATTAAAAATAACGGCGAAAGTGTTCACCGATTAAAAACTGTTGAACTACCCTTAGTAAAAATACGATGTCTACACGTGGTTGCATAATAACCTGCGGTATTGGTTATTGATGCTTCGGAAAGTCACTCGATTATACTCATTTATTGCTCGATAATTCTTTGCATCATATCTCTTATATTATTGATTCGATTATTGTCACAGTATCATCTGCATAATATGATATATTATTAAATCAATAATTAAGACGACAAAGTTATTCATATTATTAAATTGCAATAGTGACAATGTCTAGAAGTTCTGTCAAGGAGAGGTTTGGTCACCTAATTGCGCTCCAATAAGGAGAAATCCTTATCGGAAGCCCCTTCTTTCCTAAGAACGACCTGATTGTTAAATATTGTGAGTTATAATATTAATGATGAATAAGTTCGTGTTGATTAAAGATAAAATTGATAGTTCCATTGTGTTGGAATTATTCTTGTTAGTGGAAATCGACATTTATTTCGATATTAATTGATGTCTGGAAGTTATACTGACCAGTCGGGTAATTAATCGGATAACTGAGCAATTAATTGCTATTAATTCACATGGTTATAACTATTTGTTCACATGTGTGTACTATTGATTCACATTCTTGTACTATTAGGGGAGTTTGTGCAAGATTGATAATACTTGCATGACTCACTTAAAAATGGAGGTATAGATGGAGGTACTATACTGTAATTCATATTTTCACATGTCTAGAACTATTGATTCGCATGATTTACTATTAGGGGAGGTGGTGAAAGTTTGATAATACTTGCAGGACTAAATTAAAAATGAAGGAAAAGAAGAAGGTATTATACTGTAATATTTCGAGCCCCAAAA